>JANRMT010062792.1:38292678-38309420 GCA_026402145.1 Polypterus bichir lapradei
TTTTTTTTGTCTTTTCTCTGTGCCCTATTACACTTCCATATGACACTCAGATGGTGGGCTACAACTCACCTTTTCACAGCGAATTTGATATCTGTCAATCAGTCAATCATTGTCCAACACACTATAACCTAATACAGGGTCATGGGGGTCTGCTGGAGCCAATCCCACACAGCACAGGGCGCAAGGCAGGAACAAACCCCGGGTAGGGTGGCACTTTGATATCTGACCACTTCTTATTTATTTCAGGCACTGTGTGACTTTCTGAACTTGAACTTTCGAGTTTCTCCACCACTCTGTGTCACTCGATCACCTTCCTTTTGTTGTTTATACCACTCCTTAAAACAACAAATAGTACATTTTTCCTTGCCTTCACTTGGTATTCGCTGAAATTCTATATTCTTTTGCCATTGTCTTTTCACATAACACTGAACTTAACTGGCTATTTATATTGTTTTGCATATTGAAAGAGGTGTAATTCTAGGAGGAGTCGGGGTGGGGTGGTAGGCACGTGCACATGCGTCACATTTCACACTGACCAGGATTTATGTAGCAGAATAATGTGGAAGTTGGCGTACACACAGATTTATGCATCTAGATTTTTTTGTGCATATGTGCGTTTCTGTTTTTGTCCATACACCATGTTTTAGTGTGAACTCTATAAACAACGTAATACATAAGGCCCCAGGTCCACATACTGTTGAGTGCTTTGCTGTAAATGACTACATTGCCTTGTGTTTTGCTTTGCCTCTGCCAACTGGAAAAATATCCTTTCCACAACAATATACTTTTTTTGCCTGACAAATAGATGTATCCAAACTTCAAACGGCCCCAGTCAAAACTGCATACAGCAGTGTACTTTGTGAGTCTCTCTTTCAATAAATACCCTACTTAACAGTGGCGTTGGGTAATATTGTAGCTTAACACTGCTCTGCAATCATTTTGATTTGTAGCATGGGTATTTTCTAAGCTGAGTTCATATGCTCTCCCCTAGATTTTTTTCCAGGTTCACAGCTTTTTTATCGTAGTTCAAATAGTGAGCTCTTAAACTCATGGATGGGTCCAGAACGTGTTGGCATGTGTGTGTAAATGTACCTTGCTTTTATGATATTCTTAGCTATTTGTACACTTTTGGCCATTTGCCATTTGCTGACAGGATGGACTCCAGCTCTTTTTTTACCTCAATCCTGAAAGCTTGATATCAAAACATGAAAGGTCACTTTTGTACTGTATAAAACTTTTTCAGAAATACACATTAAAAAACTGTCAGCAGTACTTCAAAGCAGATGAATAATCCAGTTGTATAATTTCATTGCCAGACATATTTTTGTCATAGAACCATGTATTTTCATGTAACCATTTATGATGTATTGCTGTAGTACTAGGATGTTGTACCGTGTTAGCCATTACGAATGAAGAGAAAAGCCAATCAAAATGACACCTTTTATTGGCTAACTAAAAAGATTACAATATCCAAGCTTTCGAGGAAACTCAGGCCCCTTTTTCAGGCAAGATGTAATACAGAAACTGAAGTTCCCTGTGTTTATATCCACACACTAGGACAAGAAACAACATTGGTAAATCTTTAAATGAAAAATCTTAAATGTAAAAAATTAATAGGTTCATTCAGGCTAAGATTAATTTAACAAGAGAGAGAACAATGTATGGTCAAGATCTTTGGATAAGATAACTGTCCAACAAAGTCCTTTGAAGTTTGTGAAGAGTTTTTCAAAACAATATTGGTCTGTAGACAGGTTATCTGTGTCAGTCTGAGAGATGCAAACAGTCCTCATACCTGGCTATAAAACTCTTGTCTCTATTTAAGCCATGTTGTAATGTATTAAATTTTAACATGAGTTTAACTTCCCATTCTTTTCTCTCTTGCTGTGTTTTGAAGTTGAACATAAGCACTGTGACTTTAAAGTCCCTCTCACAGTGTCCATGGCTGTTGAAGTGGGCCGCTACAGGAACATCTGTGTTGCCATGTTTAATGTGGAATCTGTGTAAATTCATTCCCTCGCAGAGTGATTGTCCAGTTTCTCCCACATAGAGTGCAGTGTCAGGACACTTCATGCAGAGAATTAGGTAGACAACATTAGATGATCTGCAGGAAAATGATCCCTTTATGTGATGTTCAAGTCGGCAGTGTGGTATAACTATACGGTCTGTATTGTAGATGTGGGCACACATTTTACATCTTTTCTGTAGGCAGGGAGATGTGCCATTTTCTGTCGGTTCATTTAGGGAGCTTCGGACAATTAGTTGCTGAAGGTTTGGTGGTTGTCTGTATGCCAGGAGGGGAGGTTCAGGAAATACATTTTTCAGTGTTTGGTTGTTGTTTAGCATTGGCTGAAGTTCTTTTATAATTTTTCGAAGTGTTTCAAGATGTGGGTTGTATGTGACAACAAGGGGGATGCGGTTCTTGTTGTCTTTGTTTTTATATTCCAGAAGGTTGTCTCTGGGTATGGCAGTAGCTCTTCTTATTTGAGTGTCTGTCGTTTTGGGGGTATAACCTTGTCTGATGAAATCTTGTCTGAGCTCCTGCAGTTGTTGATTCTGGTCTGTCGGGTCTAAGCAAATACGATTGTACCGTATTGCTTGGCTAAAAATAATGGAGCACCTTATATGTTTGGGGTGGAAGCTGTCACTTCTTAGGTAGGTCCGTCTGTCTGTTGGTTTGTGAAAAACAGAAGTTACAAGGGTGTTGTTTTTCGGTTGAACGGTGGTGTCAAAGAAGCTGACTTCTGTTTTTGTGTAATTCAGCTTCAGCTTTATGTTGGGGTGAAAAGAATTATACTCATTATGAAAATGAAGGAGGTCCTTCTCACTGGCAGTCCAGATTATGAAGATGTCATCTATGTAACGGAGATACAACATTGGTTTTAAGATGCACATTGACATGAAATCTTCCTCCAATTTTGCCATAAATAGGTTTGCATAGTGAGGTGCAAACCGACAGCCCATTGCAGTCACCATTTGTTGCAAGTAGCAATCTTGTCCAAAAGAGAATAGATTATGTGTCAGAGTGAATTTTATCATTTCTATTACTGACTTTGCGGGTAAATCATGTTGTCTGAGGTACGTTTCACATGCCAATATGCCATCATCATGGGGGATGTTTGTGTACAAGACCTCAACATCCATTGTGGCCAGTAAGGTTTCCTCAGGCAAGGGGCCTAAAGCAGATAGTTTTTTTAAAAAGTCAGTGGTGTCCTGGATGTAGCTGGTTGTGTTGCGGGCAAGGGGGTTTAAGAATGTGTTCCACCCAACCTGAAACCTTTTCTGTAAGGGAGCCAATTCCTGAGATGATAGACCTTCCTGGGTTCCCTTCTTTGTGGATTTTAGGAAGCATGTATTGCTGTTATCAATGCTGAAAATGGCTGTGGTAACTGTGTGTTCATGTTTTAGTCAGTGCCTTCATCTATTTAATACAGCAATGAAAAAATGCACATACTTCTCAGGTTTAAAACTTCTGTTTATGTAACACCTACCCACAATGCTTGTGTCATGCCACATTAAATAATTATATATTTTGTTGTCTACATATTTCGATAGAAGGTAGAAGAATTCCAGAGAAGACCTCGATTATCCTTCAACTACTTTTCTAAAACTAAGAAATTAATTTGTGTCCCTGCCTACATTAAACCTTTTTAACTGATCCAGTGAATAGATCCTTTGAAAACTAAATAGTTCCCCTTCCACATCTCTTAATTATGTAGACAGATGTGTCAGCTACATCGTGCAGCATTTAAAAATATTGAATTGGGCCCACTGGGTAAAAGGAAATTGGGTTAAATCCCACTGCAGTTCACCCACTTACTATGGCAAACTGCCAGCCATGTAATTCTAATATTACTGATGAAAAACAGTTCAGGATTCAAAAAAAAAAAACAAGCAATAAAGCATTTATAATTCCTGTGTGCTTTAGATCTTTTACGTTTTCATCATCATTTATGGAAAAAATATAGTTCAAGTGCGTGTAGCATTATACAATATATAATACACTTGAGCAAATCAGTTCTCATTTGACAACACTACTTGTTCTTGTTATTTAACAATTTATTATTGGCTAAAATAGTCTTCCACATTTTTAAATACATTGTTTTTTGTTTTTTTAAGTATGACCATTTTCTCATGAGTGTTCTTTATACCAATACATTTTTTTCTTTATTTTCATTTGATATACATAATGAAAGTGTGGATGCCCTTATGAAACTTCCTTAGTTTTTAACTTCTCTACATTGTTTTATGTTTTATATTGCTTTTCAAATAAGACAATTGTACAGTTAAACAGTCTCCTTTAAATTCATATATTTAACTGTGTAGAATTTTTGTTGTATAAGTAGCTGTTAGTGCTGTATTAGGCACACTGGCATTACCATATATATGGGCTTTGGTAAGTAGGTCAGCTTTAAAATAAGTACATACATTAATGAGCTATGAGAAAAGCCTTTGCCCAAGAAGCAAACATAAAATTGTCTTTTGGGGGTATACTTGCTGTAGGTGGCCAGAACACAGAAAAAGAATCAGAAAGTACTGTTTTCTTATAAGGAAGATAAGAAAACTGATGTGATTATAAAACCTTACAGACATGTTTTCTTTAAGGGAGCTGTATTTGTCTTTTTTCAAAAATAATGCTGCAAAGATTTAGCAGAAATTAATACTCACATTGACCATGTTTTAAAGCATTCAATTTACGGTATCTTTAGTTCTTTGTCTGAAGAAAAGCTTCTTCAATATTTGTTTAAAATCTTCCCTTACACAGCTCATTATTCTGCCCAATGTTTATGATGGAAATAATTTTCCCTTGAAAATATTAGACATTCTTATTGAGTTACCTTTTAAACAATTGGCTGAAAACATTCTTCTTCTTCAATCACCCATCCTCCATAGTTTATTCCCTGCAGTCCAAAAATCAGTTTAGTCGCCATACCTTTGATTTTCTTTATAGGTAGTGTTATATGTTTGTAATATGGTCTCTTTTTGCCAGATGTGGCCTCATATGTGCATTAAACAGCCTAAACTTACCCTATCTAGACTTATTACTGTATTTAACACAGATATCAATGTAATACTGTACGATATCCTATTAGCCTTCTTTATTATTTTTGCACACATTTTTATAATTATCACATAGTATACTAGGATCTTAATGCTTTGGTCATACGGCTTACTGCTGAATTTCAGATCCCCTTACTGGTTATCTGCCATGGTTGGAGAAAGTGGCATGCTACAGGGGTACCTGAGAATTAGAAAGCACCAGGAGACAATCTGGTTAAAAAGTCTACAGAAGGTCAATATGAGAAGGTGAAAATACACTGTTAATGAAACAAAAACACTAAACTAAATTCAAAGTCAAAAAACTCAAGCAAAGGCTGAGAATTCCTAACAAATGCTTTGAACATGAGTTTTAAAGGTTGTCCAAATTCTTGGATATCATTGCACTTTTGACAACAGCATTTATGTCAAATAACTTCTGAAGCCACTTACTCTAGTAACTGAACCATCGTCTCTTAAAGACAATACCAAGAAATGGCAGCACCCATAGGAGAAATAAAATGGTAATGCAGTAAATATGAAAACCTAAGTAAAAAAAAGATTTGACTTTTGAATATACTGTACATCCTAGGAAAGAAATAATAATAATCAATCTTAAATCTTTAAAATCCAAAACAAACTTCAAAAGCTGGCAGAAAATTATATCTGTAGAGAAATTAATTTTTAACATGCTGCAAATAAAAACAACTAGACAGCTATACCTAACAATTTTTCTTTCGACATGTAGAACACTGCATTTTACCTTGATCTGCCCCTAGTTTGCCCACGTCTGAAATTTGTTCAAGGCCATTTGGAAATATTTCTCTTGGTCTAGTATATGCATTAATATGCTAATTTATTTATTTACATGTATCCAAATCATTCATATTAGAAGAAAATATTTGCAACTCCATAAACAATTTGTGAAGAACTTCGGTTTTAATTCAGCAAATGTGTTTTGCACTGTTAAGTGAATTTTTTAATTATTTATTTACTTTTTATGATGTTTTCTGGTGATCTTCCAGTGAGTGTATCTAGTGATACAAGATGAATCTTCACATGTAGCATGATGACATTGTTCTTGGTTGGTGTTTTCATCTGATCTTTATGAGGAAACCCATCATGGTCTTTTTAACATTTACTTTCTTAAATATTTTGAAAGATGCCTTCTGTCTGTGCTCCTATATTTTGTACATTGTTTGCTTTGTATTTGGAGGATATTTCATTTTTGTGGACTTGTTTTTCCATTAATTTAACATTTTTTACTTTTTTTGACATCAACTCTGTGATGTCAGAATGCATCTGGGAGTTAAAGTAGGCAGATGCCCACACTAACTGCATTGTTTCAGTCAGTGAATCAAGCTTGTATAATCTCATCACAGGTTTACATTGTGGCTTACAGTTCCTCTGGCTAAAGATAATGACTTATAGGGTTTAAACATTATGATAAGCTGATTTCAGAAGCACATTTGTGTTTCCTGAATATTTCTTATTGTTGGGCCAGCCAAATCATGATACATTGAGTTTTTATAGTAAACTTTATTCAGAGTCCTTCGCTTTGGCTATCATGTCTAGAACCTCTTAGTAGCCAATCTTTCAATTGTAATTTCTGTGTCCTGAATACCTCAACTTAACATCTACCTTTGGATGAGTAACATCTCCTTGCCAAACAGCAGGGGAGACAGATACTATTATTATCATTATTATAAAACGGTAAATGATAGAAATACAAGTAGATGACATGGCTTATAGATAACACCACCACAAAATGAAAAAAAAAATGCCCAGATACCTTTTGACCACAAATTGTACATTGACTAGTGAAGTTTTTGTAAGGGCTGCCAAAAAAATATTTTTATTAAATTTACCTTTATCCTGGAAGTTTTTTTTTTTACTCATTGCTGTTGCTCACAAGCCTTAAACACTATATTATTTGCTTAAAAGTTATTATTAAATTCTGGCTCATCTTTTAAATATTAATTCATGCTGTAAACCATTTTGCTATTAAAAGTTCTAGTCTGAAGCCCATGTGCTGCCAATATTAATTAAATGGACCTTCTGCTAATTTGTATTGGATGTATATGCAGCTGTGGGCTGGTGCTTTTGCCTCACGTTACTTGCTTTATGTCAGAATTCATGTCCTGTTCTCCAACTAGCCTTCAATACTATATATCTCTTGATCCATAGTCAGAAATTTTGTTTTTTTTTCCACCATTAGAGTAATACATTGTCATAGACTCACATCATGAGCCATCTCAGTTTGCAGATTTGCATTAAGTCTAAGTGCCACAGGTCAGCTGCAAACCCGCCATGTCTGGATTTCAATGACCCTCAGAAGCAGTTTCTTTATGGCTGTAGCTAATGGATGTTCTCCCGGGCATGGCCAAGAAGCTATTTCATCTGCACAGAGTGTTTCTTAGTGATATCAGCTAAACACTCTCTCTCTCACTCAGCCCCAAACATCCTGCATATGGCCACCACACAACAGGTAACAGGATTACAATCTCTCTGGGACCCTGGCTCTAGATGTCTTTTGTAGTTTAGTTTAGTTTAGTTTACCTTTATTGTCCACAAGTGGAAATTCACTTTGATCCAGTCAGCAACATATACAAGACCACATTACTACACACAAGACATAATAAAATAAATAAAATACAAATTAATGACATATATACAGTATGTAACAAATTTGAAAAAAAATCCAGGATATTTTCTTATTTTGATAAAATTGGATTTTGCCTGTTTAAAAGTTTCATTACTATCGGTATAAAACTATTTGTACTTCTATTTGTTTTAAATTTTGGGTGCAAATATCGTCTCCCAGATGGTAATGTTTGGAAACAATCATTTGGGCAAGGTATCTAGTCATTTACAATCTTCTTTTCTTTTTGTTATACAATCCTTTGAAGCCCTAATCGCAATTGTCCACAGAAAGCAGACCTTAATTGGATTATTTGTATAAATTTATTTTTATTAGTCACAGACAGTCCCCACACCAGGCCAAGAATGGTAAAGTCAATACGCTTTCAATATGGCATGTATAGTAGTTCCGTAGGATTCTAGCTGAAATGGTCATCTTCCTCAGCCTTCTCAATCAACAGCTGTGCTCTTAGCATATTTTGTAGATGCATTGTTTGTTTTCCTTGAAGATCAAGCTATTATCCAATATGGTTCCCTGGTGCTTAAAGCTACTAACACTCTCAACTCATTCTCTATGGAACACCAATGGTTTTACTGGTTCAGCATTCTTCTTAAAATCAATGAGCAGCTTTTTTTGTCTTCCTGACATTTAGTTAGAGGCTTCGCTACTGGCACCACTTCTGCATCCTTTTGGCCTTTTCCTCAAATTGTGTCTTAATGTTAGAATGTCAAAGAATATTGTATCATCTGCAAACTTGGCAGCTAAACAGCTGGTGCCAGTTCTTTTCAAGCTATTAGTGTAGTAAGACGAGTGTAGGGGAGATCAGTGTGCCTTATGGAGGTTTTTTCAATGTATAATGGACTGCAGAAATAAAATTATTAACATTAAAAAATTGCTCCCTGTTAAGGAGAAAAACCATAATCAATAGGGTGAAATAGGGACCACCTGTAACTCCTGTAATAATAATAACAATAATAATAATACATTTTATGTATTCGTAGGCGCCTTTCTAAACACTCAAGGACACCGAACAGTAGATGAAACCCTCATTATAAACAAAACTAAAATATTAAATTTAAAATCAGACAGAACAATTGTAGTCAAAGGGAAAAGGAAGTTTTAAACAAATGAGATTTTAGTGTAGATTTGAAAAGTGAGAATTTTCAGTATTTCTAAGCTCAGATGGTAGTGAGTTCCAGAGCTCGGAAGCAGAACAACTGATTGCTCTGCTCCCCATGCTGGTAAGATGGATGAAAGAGACAGTCAAGTGGATGGAGGAAAAGGATTGAAGGGTACAGGAGGGAATGACAACATGGAGGAGGTCAGACAGATATGGAGGGGCAAGGTTGTGGATAGCCTTAAAAGTTAACAGAAGAGTTTTGAATTCAATGCAGAACTTAACTGAAGGCCAGTGAGGCTGCTGCAAGACGGGAGTGATATGGTGAATAGAGAGGGTTCTAGTAATGATGATTCTGGACTAGTTGAAGCTTATAAAGTGATTTGCGAGAAAGACCAAAGAAAAGGGAATTACAATAATCCAGACGAGAACTGACAAGGCTATGAACAAGGAAAGCACTGGTGCAGGGAGTGAGGGAGGGGCAAATACGATTAATGTTTTTTGGATTTTTCTTCAGCGTTCAATACTATACAGCCTCATATACTGATTGGGAAATTGAACAGTATGAATGTAAACCCATTTATTACACTATGGATTCAGAACTTTCTTTTAAGCCGTTCACAGACAGTTAAAGTTCAGGACACTTTTTCAATAGTCATTCATTCAAACACAGGAAGTCCGCAGGGGTGTGTCTTATCACCATTACTGTTTACTCTGTACACAAGTGACCTGAGACAGAACAATGCCCATTGCTCCATTATCAAGTATGCAGATGACACCATGCTCATAGGACACATATCTGAGGAGGATGAAAGCCACTATTTAAATCAAGTGGACTGAATGGTAAACTGGTGCCAGTTTATAAAAACTCTCTCACTCTGAATGTAAAAAAGACCAAAGAAATGATATTTGATTTTAAGAGACAGAAATCTGTATGTTCACCTATTGTAGTTGGAGGAGGTAGAAATAGTGACTGAATATAAATACTTAGGAACTTACCTAGATAACAATCTTAACTGGAATACAAATACAAAAAATGTATTCTCTAAAAGCAACCAACGCTTTTTTTCCTCCATAAACTCAAACTTTTTAAAGTAGACAAGGACCTCATGTTGTCCTTTTATCGCAGTCTGATCCAGTCTTTCATCACTTTCAGTTTCATTGTCTGGTTTAATAGTCTGACAAACCAAAACTGAAAAAAGCTCCAGCAGATTACGAAGTCTGCAGCTAAAGTTATTGGGACTGATGTAGATGATTTGACTAGTGTATGGCAGAGGGCAATGTTAAAGAAACTGGAAATCATCTCAACTGATGACAGACATCCATTACATGTAGAACTAAAGTTCAGTAAATCAGGAAGGATAGTCGCTTTGAAAACCCACACAAATCACTCCACAAACTCTTTTCTTCCTGATGCCATACAACTTTTCAATAAGAAATATCGGAGATAATGATTAAGGTTTTAATATATATCCTGTAACCTTTTTTTGTGAGTAATTATGTATTATCTAACTGCCTTACCTTAACCTGTCTTGTTTCTATTTGTCTGTTTTGTCTCATTCTGCCTGTTAATAGATGCAACTGAGAAGGCAAATTTCATGTTTTCTTGTGTAAACATGACTAAATAAAGAAACCTTAAACCTTAATTTTACGCAAGTGGAAATTTGCAGACCGGGAGATGTTATTTATGTGGGACTGAAAGGATAAAGTACTGTCAAGCATGACACCCAGACTCTTAACCTGTGGGGAAGGGGAGACAGATGAACTATCAATAACAAATGAAAAAATTATCAGTTTTGGATAATGTTGATTTTGTACCAATGAAGAGAATTTCAGTTTTGTCACTATTTAATTTAAGAAAATTTGAAGAAAACCAGGATTTAATTTCTGCTATGCAATCAGTAAGCGAGGAAGGTGGAAAGGAAAAATTAGGTTTGCTAGTGAGGTACATGAACTGAGTGCGGCCTGAAAGATGTAATATACTGCAAAGGGTATCTAAGCATAATACCTTGGCCTTGCCTGGCCCAGTTGAAATGCATTCTCCTCCTGAACCATTTTGCTTCTTCCTGTGCAAAGACTATGTTTTTCAGTTCAAAACTTAAATGTTTCAAGATAGCATTTAATAGATGCCAGCTGTCCAGAAACCTGATGTATGTCATATATAGCTGTACCTAAGGGTGATGTCTTTGGAGGGCAGGGTAGTATCCTTTCCTTTCTCACCCATCCTCTATGTCACTGTCAAAAATTTCATTACAATATTTCGGTATGTCAAGTCCGTTAATAGGGCAAATCTATGCTCCACGCTCTCTTTAATTGCTCTTGGGCAAGTGCTGAAGGGGTTATTCAGTCTTTCCCTGTCTGTTCTCTAACACCTTGTCAGTTTTCCTGATGTTAATTCCTCTTTCCTCAGGGTCCATTTTGCAGCACACAAGCTGTGTGTATGGCAACACTCCAAATGACACTCTGCTCACAGGCTTTATAGCAACATCAAAAGCCTGCCTGGATTCTTGTTCATTTCCTCCATTTTTAACTGTACTAGCTGAGGGAGGTAATACTCCTAGCCCACCTGGCATTCCCTACTAGGTTCTTTTGCATAAGTCATTTCCATAACTCATTCTCTCTATTTCTGAATCTCCTTTAAAGGAACAAAGCAGAAATTACGGCTTCAGATTTCTTTTTGTTGTTACTGTTTTTTAAGATACAGTAGTAAATCCTCCATTCCTCACTATACAATTTCACTCTTCATACTTCTGTTTCTCTGTAAATTCAATAACTTCAGTTATTTTGTGTTCAATTCCTCAATTCATTAACAGCATTCATTATATCTTCATTATCACAACCTAAAATACCACATCTTCTGAATTCTACTGCAAACCCTTTATGCAGTTTAGTTTATTCTATGAGTTCAGGTTCAGCAGATAACCCATCGATATCTATTGCTTTCCTGCTTCTATGCAGTGCCCTTAAATTTAGAATACTATCCCCTGTTTCACACTTTTTCTGTTCTTGTATTTCTATTACTAGTTGACCCGTGTCTCATATATCCATGTCTAGGCCCTACTGTCCCTTGAAGTAAATATGCCTTTTCATAACTTAATAGCACGCCTGCTTCTCAGAGTTTAAATCACTTTCTATCATAGCTCTATAGCAAACTGGAGAAAGGGAGATTATGGTGCTGTATTATTACCTACTAATTGTCTAACTGTCATTCCTATACATTGTGCTCATGCCCACAGGTTTTCTGGCACAACAGTTATTCTTTCTGTTGCTCACATTAGCCAAAGGCCACCTTCATGAATTTGTATCTTGGATGGAGTGGTTCACTGTGGCCAGTCATAATTAGGCTTGTGTACTCTTCTTAGTCTGTAACTGATAGGTCCCCCAAAGTAGAAAACACTTGGAAACTACTCTACTGGCTGGAATAGCCATTGTTCTTAGTCCTTGTGCTATTTAATCTTGATCTGCATTTCAACTTTTCACTTTGGGTTGGTCGTCTTTAAACACATTGATGCAAAGCATGGGATACCAGTAGAACTTTCCACCAGTTCTGTTATCTGAGTGTCTACAAATACAAGCTATCTTCAATTCCACATTTTGGGCACCCGATAGCTAGACATGGGTTATTTATCCATTTTCCTAAGCAAACAGGGAAGCAGTGGTCACCTGTGTGCACTTAAAGTCACTCTAAAATTCTAGAACTCTGGGTCTATGACCTGGTGCTTTAATAGAGATGAATAGCTATTGAAGGACTGAAGTACCTACAAATGGGTGTTTTTGTCCTTAAATCATATTTTACCATTTAATTAAACCCCTAGGTTTAAAATCCCCAACACCTGAAATTCTGAGACCAGAAAAAATTCCAAGTTAATGATAAAATATTTCAATGTAATTTTTGCGTACAGGATTATATGCATCTAAAGTTTAAAAAAATAACTCCTTACTAAACCAATGCAAAACATATACTGTATATAGCAAAAAGCATAAATGATGAAAATAGGTCTGACAATGTTGTACAACTGTTACAGAGATTCTGACCTTCTCATTTATCTTCAAAGGAGGAATGTCTTTTAGTTCAACCATCAGTCAGGTTATATTTTGAGCAAAATATTTTTATAACATTTATTCATAAAAGAAAATTCTCCCTGTACTCATCTTCAGTGCTTCATCTTTCTTACACTTATTTTAATACAATGACATACTGTATATATAGACAGGTCTAATGTTGCAGCAATTCTGCAGATAAAATAAGCCCATAAAACCCCAAATATCTCTCTTTGACTGAATTTTAGTTCTTTTTCATCTACGTATTTACTTCCATTTTTACTTATAAATGAAGCAAACTACCTTTGATGCAGATGAATACATACCAGCCTTTACAAATGCTGAGGTATAGTACTGCACAATACCACTGAGTTTTCTTTTTTTTTCAGTGATTTTGTGCTTTCACAGCCACATGTTGCAGAATGTAACTGGCACATTTCAGTTACAGGTAAGCAGTTCAATTAACAGCTAGCTGATTAACTGTGAGGCAAATCCCCAGCATCCTAAGTACATGTAACTGCTGTGTCATCTCAGGTAGCATACCTGCTAAGAGAGAAGGGAGATGCTGTGCAATCACTCTGCAAAGACAGCACATGTCAGGAAATGAAACCCACAACACACACTGCCTTGAAGTAAGCGCACTCATAGGTAAGAAGTTTGACCAGAAGTTGGGTGTATACCTGAGCAGTAGAAGCCACTACTTGTAATTCCAAATGTATTAAGTATGTTTCTCAGCTGCCATCTCAAGTAGTACAGCTGCTAGAAGCGAGAGGTGATATTCTTAATAATCCTTTAGCAAAGACAATCTGTCTATGCTGAGGGATCAATCGTCAGTTACTGGTGGCTTTTTGTGACATTATTTTGCCAATTTCATCTCTTTAAGGTATTGTATCATTATCAAACCCTGTAGGACATCTAAGCATAGGGTCAAAATACTGTATATACCAGTTGTTCATTTTAGTTTAAACTTCTTCTGTTTTGTGATTTACTGTACAGTAATCTTATTACAAAGTCATTTTGATAATAAGTTTGAAATGTTCTACTCTATTTTTTATTGATTTTATTAAAAGCAAGTACTACATTCCATACAATCAAGTCAAACTTAAGAAGACTAAATTCACTTCATCCCCAGCCCAAGAGAAACAGAGGAAGGCCAACAGTCAGAGTAAAACTTTAAGAGTAGAAAAGAGGGAATGGAATCCTTTTCCCCAATTTAAATGCTTATTCTAAAATTTTATTGATTAGATCCTGCCTGGTTTAAAAAAAAGGTTTTGAACAGGTCCTCTAAGTGAGAATTTGATTTTTTCCAGTTTCAAATAGTATATAACATAAAGTATCCTATGACTTAAAAGGGGTGAGAAAGAAACATCTACATGCTAATAGCGAAGTAAAGGCAATTACAGTTTGTTTGTCCTTCTCCACTTTAAACCCATCTGGGAGTACAGGAAACACAGCTATTAATGGATTAGGAGGGATTGTGACACCAAGGTTTTTTGATAGTCATTTAAAAATGTTGGTCCAGAATCATGTTAATTTGGTGCATGCCAAAAACATGTGGCTCAGTGAGGCTTGAGCTCGATTGCAATGTTCACATGTTGGAATATCTTGCCCTAAAAACATCTAGACCATTTTAAATGTGCTTGATAAAAGATTATAAGTTGAATAACTGTATGCCTTGCGCATATGGAGCTAGAGTGAATTCTGTGCATATTATTCATATTCATTCGCATTCTTCTTGCTGTTATAATCTGTGACGGCAATTTTTTTTTCCGATCTTGCCCAGTCTCCACATTTTGGTGCATGGTGGTGTTTCTTTTGTACTCCAGGACATGCAAAGAATAGTACAGAAGGGTCAGGTCCGTGCTATATGCGGATGTTCAAATGTTAACAGTTCACACACAGGCAAGGACCGTCCTTCCTATATTTACGAAATTTGTACCTGTTGCAATGTACATACTTCTTTAGATGCTGTGGTTCCTATTACACTGAAGGGACGCTTAACATGGAGTTCGCTTTCCTGGCGGAAGTGGTGGTCTTGGAACAGAAGCTTGTCGATGTTGCATCCTTTTTTTCTTTTTCCATCACCTTTTCTTATAAGAAGCGATGATGAAGTTCCTCTGCAAGGTGAGCCAAGAACACTCTTCTTTTCTCAGTGGACCCTTGTGCATACCTTGCGCAGTACATGTGCTTGATCATGTTTATTGTAGCACACAGCAACCGGCCACATGCGTGTTCCTGCTTGCACTGAATAAACTCATGCCTTCTGGTGCATGATGTCAACGCAGCACTGAGAAAAAAAGGAAAGAGACAAATATATGTGACATTTAGAAGAAATCATTTTATGACTTGAATAGTACCAATCAGAAAACATCATTGCACTAATACAATATTATTTAAAAATGAACTGCGTCACATTGGGTGTGAATTTATGTTGCCGCTGTTAGTTAGGGTCAGATCATTGGCATGAGGGGGAGCGTGAACGTGACTGAGAGAATAAAACTGAAACAAAGCTAACTTTTACAAGTACCATAAACTGACTATTCAGGTCATAAAATGATTTCTTCAAAATGTCACACATTATACAGTTCATGTCTACATTATGTCATTTATTACTAAAACATGAAAAACGTTTCTGTTTTAACAATGTGTTTACATAGTTTGTTGTAAACACGGAACACGCATGAAATTATTTACTCTAATGCTCTATTATTTACAGGGCATTCATGTATAGTAGAATGTTCTAGTTAGAAGTACTCTGATGCAATGTTGTTAATACAATCTGTAGCTTCTGGACTGGTATACAGTAGTTTCATTCATGCACATATGTTAGAGCCAAACCCAAATTTGCGGAAGGTAGTGAACAGGTAATCCCATTAAACCATACTGAATGCTTTAAATGCATCCAAAGACAGTAACACCTCTGGAGTGTTAGACTTCATGGGTGAATATATTACATTAAATAGGCGTCGAAGATTGGAAGCTAAGTGTTTGCTTTTAATACATTCATGGTGTTGTGTTATTACTGACGGAATCACTTTCTCAATCCTTCAGAGTGCAGCCCCCCTGGGTTGCTTTGGCACCATGGATTCCTGCAGGAAGTTGCTGGAAGTTGGAGTTCACTGCAGCCCTGTTGGGTTCTGTGGCAGCCTCTGGGGGAGCTGCAGAGCACTACTTTGGGATTCCGTTACACCTGGGAGTGATTCCAGACCTCCTTAATGACCCACCTGGTCATTAGTTGAAAAGTTGAAAACAAAGTACTGTTATTTGTTCCTTGGTAATGCTTGTGTACTGTGCTGCTGAGGGGAACGATTTGGAAAGCATTCCCCCGTGTAAATAAACCTCTGTGATGTGTGCTAAACTTGTGCCTGGTGCCTTTATGTGTCAGGTTTGGGATGCTGGTATGCCCCTTGCAGGTCACTATTATATATATATATATATATATAAAATTTAAGCACATTGTTACAAAGTAGCTTAAAAGCTTTTAAAACTATTGCCATTATTTACTTACTGAATAACTTTTATCTATACTATTACCATTACTTACAGTACTTACTAAACCCACACCAGAGGCTTTTGATCAAACATAGAGAAGTGGGAATTTGGGCACTGTGTAGATGGGTGCAAAACTGGCTTATGCATAGATAGCAAAAAATTATGGTGTGCGGAACCTTATCAGAATTAGGTGATGTTGAAAGTGGTGCGCCTTAGGGGTCAGTGCTAAAGTCACTGCTCTTTTCGATATATATATATATATAAACTAGCAGAATACCCGCGCTTCGCAGCGGAGAAGTAGTGTGTTAAAGAAGTTATGAAAAAGAAAAGGAAATATTTTAAAAATAACGTAACATGATTGTTAATGTAATTGTTTTGTCATTGATATGAGTGTTGTTGTCATCTCTCTCTCTCTCT
>JANRMT010062792.1:38309820-38348919 GCA_026402145.1 Polypterus bichir lapradei
AGCCTGCCAAATTTCAGCCTTCTACCTACACGGGAAGTTGGAGAATTAGTGATGAGTCAGTCAGTCAGTCAGTCAGTCAGTGAGTGAGGGCTTTGCCGTTTATTAGTATAGATGATCTTGATACAAGTATAAACAAGCTGGTTTAGTTTGCAGATGATGCAAAACTTGACAATTTAGAATCAGGTGAAGCATTGCCCAGGGACTTTGACAGGATACAAGCTTGGGCAGATTTGTGGCAGATGAAATTAATGTAAGGTATTAGACGTATCAAGTGAATGCCACAGTACCACACATTAATGCTATCACACAATTGCCAAATGTGAGCTGCCAGATCAGCTGCCTGTGTAAAGCAAGCTCTAAAAGCTAAAAAGTACTGTATTTATAAAATGTTCCCTATTTTTATTGAGCTGTTGTTTATGAAAATGTCAAACTAAAATTCATTTTTTCATATTGTTCTATTGCTTTCTTAAAATACTGTATTTATATTGGTAATACAGTACACATTTTAATGTAAAAACAAACAGCAGTTTCTCCTGTCCTTTTATCCAAGATTATACTGTATGTTTGTATGTTCAGAAGATCAAAACTTGAAAAGAAAGGTGAACAATTTAGGACATATAAAAATAACCATTTCCAAATTTATGAAGGTGCATGATTGTTAAGCAAAGAAGTCCGGATAAGATTGGCGTTATTTGCTGAACTGGGCACTTTTACATCTGTGGCCAAAGATTCTAATGTCTCTTTCAGGTACAGTACAAGGTAGTGCTGCTTACCTACACCAGCATGTCTTCTCAGCCTAGCTTATAAAACTAATTTGCAGTTAATGATGTATTTTAGGGTTTTGATTATAACCAAAAACATCTATTAACCAGCACATAAAGCACTCGTCCAGGTGGGTTTTTATTGCCTTATATCAGTGACTTTTAAATAAATGTGTTCAACAGTGAAGAAAGAAAAAAAAGACTACAAAATCGAAATAGGTTAGTGTGGGTTTTTATGGATCGATTATGGTTTTAAGTGATGTTAATTTTCTGGAATATTGTATTTTGCTATCCTTGTTTGCTTGTTGTGTGATTTTTAAGCTTAACATAATTTAAATTAAGGCAAAAATCACATTCCTTAAAATTTGATGTTCTCATAATCATTTTTCTTGTCAGTTGCTTTCTGCAGTATAAGTAATTCATTCTCACTCAGCTTCTACTAAGGACCAAAAATAAAATGCTAATTAAAATGGAAGCATAATTTCTGTACTTCCAGTATAACATTTTTCTTGAAAGACAAATACAAGCTTACAGGAAAGCATTAGCAACAGTGTTTAAAGATGCTGGAATGTTTGACAGATCTAACATAAAGCAATTATGCTACAATTCTTGATTACAGTCATTAATAGCATTTAATGTTCAATCAATTCATTAAAACATATTTGAATTACTTTAATTGGTTACTTATAAGGATATGTGTAGACGTTTTTCATAAAGAGTTCCTAGAGTTCAGTCATTCCCTCTCCATGTTTCCCTATCATTTCGTTTCCGGTTTTATTTTGTTTCCAAGCAACAAACTTGTATGAGACAGAACACTGCGTACCAGGTGATCTGAACAGTAAATTCATATAAAATAAATAACTAAAGCAATGATTTTGTGTGGCAGTTCACTATCTCTCAAATACAATTGCAATTTGCTTAGTTTACCTGAATATTATTGATACTTGTTATATTTTTGCTTTCATAAAATACAACCTGCTCAGGGTTAACTTTTTTTTCGGGGATGTTGTTATTTTGCACAGAGCCCTGCAGTATCTCACAAATCTTTTGACTTCAACCTTTTTTTTTCTAAAATGACAGCTCAGTAGGATTTATTACTAATGTGGTGATGCCATCCACTGTGCTGAAATTAGCAGATGGCATAAAAATGCATTTAATTGACCCTAGCAAATGGGCCTCATCATTTTGTATAGTTGTTAAGCAGCTTGTCTGAGGAGCATGACATTGTCAAATCATATCTTAATAGTCTTATGTACAAACTACAGATCTCCAAAATGATAACAGCGTACTAAATATCTAACATCATCATTCTAATGATAGATATTTTTTATAACATCCATTTTAACAAGGAAGATTTAATGACTATTTTTTTGTAACAAATCAAGTAGTTTAAAAAAATGAGCTGGTTACGTTTTAGGAAATAATGTGTCTAGTGAGGAAAATGTCTGCTTTTTCTTCCATCTTAGTTTTTTCCAGGTTTGTAAGTGAAGAACAGCATAAAAAGTAGAACTTGATTTCAGCGTAGAAATCTCTTGGGACATGTGAAATGTAACAAGCAAAGGTAATTCTAGGTATTCAAGCTAAACATTATAGCTTTGTATAATTTATTTATACTGATTGCATCATCAGTTTCTAAAAGGAATGATTTTCACATTTATGGACAGGCTTCATCGGAGTATTTCCCTGATGAATAATTCAATTAGTAATATTTTAAAGGTTATCACCTGAATAACCATCAGATAAGCAGTTTATCATAAATGAGGTACTGATGTCAGTCGGTGGCTTGATAAAATGCATGCCAAGCTTATCCTTTAAATGATGATCTAATTATCATAGGATTTTTTTTTTCTACTGACAATTAAATAGAATTGACCAAGTACAAAATAAAACTACTATCAGCATTCAAAATAAAAATGACACGATAAAACAGGTATTTACGTTTTAATTTGTTTAGTGTTTCTCATTTGTTTGTTGCCTTCACTGGCTTTTTCTGCATTTTATTAAACTTAAAACAAAAGAGACAGAAAAAAATGATTGCCAATGCCAAAAAACACTAAACCAAAACCAAACTTAAAATATCAGTTTAAAATATCTTAGCAAAAAGGTTGTTACATTAATTTGTTTTAATTTCTCCTAAATAATGCTAATAAAGACATTCATTTTTATTTCAAATAATTGGAACAGGAGAACATAATATGTCAATATGGCTGTGGCCATACACAGACTTAATACCAAATGAGCTATTTGATGCTTATAATGATGTTAAATCCTCTTATAGAGGTTTGTCTTCATCATTAAGGTTGCTGTTTTGTATAAATGCTTCATACATGCAAGTCAGAACTACGATTAATGAATAAACTGGGATGGAGATGAGATTACTATTGTGAAGACGTGATAAAGGGTTGTGAGGCTTCAGTAAAATGCCACAAAACAGGCCAGGACCTTCTCTCACGTGCCTAGATATGACCTCACCACAGGGAGCCAGCTCCTAAACTCCACATGCAGGCATTAGCCTGCACAGCCTCAAAATGGGGTTCTGCCTTTGAAAAGTGCAAAATATTCTTGTGTCTGGCTTGAATGGGAAAGCCACATAATAACCTTTATAAATAAGGAAGTTATTGAATTAACTAAAAGGAAAACACAACAAATAGGGCAAGTATGAAAAGGACAAAAATAATTTACCAAAAAGGCAGTTCAAGTTGAACAAGTTCAGAATCACAATCTAATACCAAAAATCCAAAAACCAGAAAAAAAGAATCCAGAACTAGAAAATCAATGCTTACAATAAACACGCCTTTCCATAGTAAATCAATTAACCATGTCCGTAGCTTATTGGATTGTTTCATTAAAAAAGGAAAAGTGTAAGTAGTTTGGGGAGTTTAACATTTGGGCTCTGTCAGGAAGGATAATGGCTAAGGATCACCACAGTTTCAGGGGTATTTTGACTCAGCTATGTATTTGATAAGAAAAAATACAAGTTTACTGTTTTGTCAAAAAAAAAAACAATAAAAGAAAATTGAGCTATTTCTCCATTCAAACATGTGAATGTTTGAATGGATGAAATCAATGGAATTAATGGTTCTGAATTAAATTACAGCTTTGTCTAGGATCTACCTGTGATGCTCAAAATTAAATAAGTAACTTGGCTGCCTAAGCAGTGGCTGAAGTGGACAAAAAGAACTGGCAGTACTCCACGTTGTTTCAGCTACTTCATCTTCCTTCTACATATATAATGTTGTAGACACAATGCCGATATTACAATTTCTTTACAGACCGGGAGAGAGACTCCCCTTAGAAGTGTGAATGCTTGTTGGAAGGATACATGTTTTTCTAAATACAGGTTGGCAGGGGGCATGCATTGTGATGCAGAACGGGAAAGTGCTGGTTTATGATTCAAGTACTGGCTACCTTAAAGGAAAAATTACTGTTTTATTTTTTTTTTCATTATTAAAATCCATTTTGATTGTTTAATTTATAACAAGGAAGTTTTAAAATTTTGATATAGCACATTTTGCTGGTGATAAACCATAGGCTGCCTCCTAAAATTTGGAGTAGGTTCATATAGTTTAATGAAGTCTAACGTACTGGTCTGAGTTTGAAATTGTGCTATGTTTTAGGCAGGCACAGAGTGGATAATGAATGCATTATTATTTTTTATTGTTATTGTTTTGTATTATTATCGCTTTGACTAAAATATATTAGCAAATTAAAGAAACTGAGTAGTTTCATACAGCAGTCAACAAGTGAAGCAAATTTGTCTAAACAACGTTCAGTTTCTTGTTGATTTTATTGCCTTCTGTGTAACCTTAATAGTCAAAAGACCACAAAATATTGAGGGTTTTCAGAATTTCCGACCAAGTCTATCCCACCCCATTGACCTACCATTTACAGAGCTTTTTAATCACTGCTGAAGTAGAGTGGTCTCTGGGTGCTGAAATGCTTTTCCATTGTAGATGCCATAAGCACCTGGGAAGGTTGGTCTAGTGGAAGAGAGGATCACCTCAATGCAACTTCAAATTATAGAAAAGAGAACTCTGACAAGGCACTATAAGGAGGATTTGGTCTTTTCAGAGCTATTGGATTTGGTGCGCAAAAGGGTACCCTCTACTGAATCCTAAGTCCTACTGACAGATATCAATGCTTATATTTACTTATCTCAGACACTGTGTAGAGATTTGTAAATCTGGAATGTTATTAAAGTGTTAGTAAAAATTCAAAATCTAGCATCTCAACATAATACAAAGTAACACTGATTTAAGAAGAAAACCCTGCCAAAATCCATTTTTAATAAAATACAATCGTTAAGAATGACATTTCTGCATAAGAGTAAAAAAAAATGTTAAGATTAAGTAAATATATTTAAAAACCTGAAAATAAAGAACTGTTTCAAAGACAGTGGTAAAGTAAAATATAATAATAATACTTTTTTGTGGCATCACATGATAGGACATTATATTTTAGTTTGATTTTATTTTAGAAGCAGTATGTAGTTTTTATAACTATAAGGCAGATATAATTTATTTATTTATTTACTATATGAAGTGAAATTTAAAACTAATACCAATTATGGGTATTATTTTGCCTTTAATGCATTTTGGCTGCTTTGTTGGAATGTAGACAAAAAGCAAGCAGTCTTTGTTTTAGAAATTTAAATGTCCTCTTCTATAATTCTCTCAAACTTCAAAAATAGCTTTCATGTAATATTTTGCATTCTGCTGCCTTCATATTTAAAAATGGATTATTTAATCTGCAATTCTATATCATCTAATTCATTATTGAAATAATCCCTAAAGTCAGTCAGTCAGTCATTTTCCAACCCCCACTAACACAGGGTCATGGGGGTCTGCTGGAGCCAATCACAGCCAGCACAGGGTGCAAGGCAGGAAAAAACCCTGGGTAGGGCGCCAGCCCACTGCAGGGTGCACACACACACACACACACCGAGCACAAACTAGGGACAATTTAGGATCGCCAATGCACCTAACCTGCATGTCTTTGGACCGTGGGAGAAAACCCAAGCAGACATGGGGAGAACATGCAAACTCCACGCAGGGAGGACCTGGGAAATGATCCCTTGTCTCCTTACTGCGAGGCAGCAGCTCTACCACTGAGCCACCGTGTCACCCACCCCTAAAGTCACTGCTATTAATATTAGGAAGAACTGTACATTAAACATCTTTATAAATATATTTATTTAGATATTTAAACGTTTTCTTACTAATCAGATTATTGTCTTAATAAAAAGTGAGAATTTTTATTGTTTCCTTTTTGAGTTGGGAATAAGTCATGCAGTAGAACAAAAGTTTTTTATTTTTCTAAAGGCTGGAAAAACTACTATGTTAGGGTTTATGGGCTTTAGGTTACAATACATTAATTAGTGCAACTACCTTTGATTCAAACAAGCCATTTTATCTAAAGCTTATTTTTCTAAGTATATTAAAGTTACACGATTAATGATTTATTATGATTTTACTTTTGGAAGTATCAGTTGTTAGAATATCAATGACCTTTGTAGAAAAAATGCTGTTAAGTGCAGCTGGTTAAATGTATTTACTCACTTTTTTGATTTTTATTGTATTTTGTTATACCTTTTATGTGTTGAGTTGCTGCTTTATTCTATTTTGTCTATAATCTTTTTTTTATGTTCCACTCACTTATCTTGCATTGTGTTGTAATGCCTTGCCGCTCAAGTCAAACAAGTCAAGAAGCTATAGTTCATAGGCTACAGCAAGCTTTACAAAAACTGTAGGGTCTGATCAATGTCATGACCAGCATGTTGTATTGACTGTCAAACAAGATGTGAGACAAATTACTCCTCCAAAACTTTCTTTTGTTGCAGTGTGCATCCTGGAGCACTCTTCTATAAGTGAATCAACAGCCAATCTCATCTATGTATTTCAATGACCCTCCCAACATCACAGAGCAACCGCATAATAATTACATAAATAAATATTTCTGAAATGCTCAATATATGCTTTTGATCATCCAGTATCTTAGTAGCAACCTGGAGATTAAATGCAGAATTAAGCAAGTTGTGTAATAAAAATTGTGAAAGATGTTATTGAAGCTATGCATTAATTATAAAAAAAGTTATGGTAACATCCAAAAAGATTGGCTTTTCTCATATTTGAGTACTTAAACATAAACTATCGCTTAGGGAGCAAAAATAGTCACCACAATGATGACAAAAGAAGGCGTTAACTGCCATAAACATGTGTACAACACCACAAACTATACTTTAACTATTTTTATTTTTTGATAGCTGACTAGTCCTCATGCTTTAAATACCATGACTAGTCCAACCACCACCAAACAAGCAACAAAGTAATCTTTGCTATTACAAAAGAGAGGTTAGTCACTAGCCCAGATCAGACTCCTATGTGTGTCTGAACATTAAACTTCTAGCTCTTCCTGAGATTTGCTTCCTGATTTCTTGTACCTAAATTTCATTGTAGTCATTGAAAAATGAAGATGAAACTGAGGACTTGGCTATTGAATGATCTAGTCATAGCAGTGAAAATGTATCTATCCAGTTCCACATGCACACCAATGCTGATGATGAAACCAAACTCTAACAACTACTTGTCCCTATTTTGATGGTTGCCACTGACATAGTAGATTATCATTGCTTACTCTTGCAGTCAAATTAGTTTGTTTATTGTATGCCATGGATAGTTTTGGTTTCAGTCCACAAACTACATAACAGATCATGACAATCACAATGTGACACATGTAATCTAGCAGTTCCCCCATCATTATGTGGCAGACCAGCTAACACCCTGCCTTAATGAGCATAGCTGAAAGACTGTTCACCAACCTTAATCCTCTTCCATCAGTTTTTCCATACACGTAAACAAGCCAAATCTTGATTTTTAAATATTCTCTAAATTTTTAACAGAGGCGTTGAAGTGCTTTTTTTCTTGCATAAACTTGCAAAATACATATAGCAGTAATTCAGTTTGAGACCAAGATGTGCATAAGATGAAAAGATTATCTTATTAAATAGAATCTTGGGATCTTTACCACAATTGTTCTACAGACCACTCTCTGATAAGATATTGAAATATTCCACCATAAGCTGATCTACCCATTTTCTGGTCACAAAAATTGGAGGTCTGCCTTTTCTGTGTGACACAGATGAAGGAACAACTGTTGATATCGTGGTCTTCCAGAATAGGTGAAGACTGCAGGCGAATAGCTTCAGATTACAAGCCTCTTCTGTAATCCACAAACTTATTTAACAACATTAAATCTAGCTAAAAAAAATTATTTGAATATTTTGGGAATCAAAATCCCAGAAATTAAATATATATTTTCCCTATAAACCCAAGGAGGCACAGGAAAAATTAAACAAAAATATTGATTATAACCCCTAGACGTCATAGTGGACTCATCATTATTTACATCCAGGCACTATACAGAAGCAATCAAAAAGATTAAAAGGATGTTAAGGTTTATAGCACAATGTGCCAAGTACAAATCAAAGCTTAGGCTATATAACACACTGGTATGTTTTCACCTAGAGTACTGTATACAGTTTTGGTCTCCAGGCCACAAAAAAGACATAGAAGTGTTAGAAAACATCCAGAGAAGAGCGACTAGGCTAATTCCAGGACTGAGGAATATGAGCTATAACAAGAGATTGAAGCTGTACATAACTGAAATGTTTAAAATCATGAAGGGAATTTATAGTGTGGAAAACAACTGTTTCTTTAAAGATATTTTGAAACGAACACTTGGCTGGAAATTTGTTAAGGGTAAATTTGACATGTTACAAAGTTTATCTTCATACAAAGAACAATACAGACATATTTACATCACAATTGATGAAATGGAAAGTTCAGCATAATAAAATAAATGCCATGGTCAGATGGGCAGACTGCAGAGGAAAGCACAAATACATACCATGTTTATGCTAGAGAAAATAAATCTCTAGCTGTTTCAATGCCAAAAGACAGTCCAGGCCCTTTTGGGCATTCTACAGTACATAAATGTTTCACCAGTAACAGGATATTTTTTAAGCTACTTGATCCTTGCAGGTGGCTGCAGAGTACTTTGGCCAGATAAAAATGGCACACAGCGTCAACACAGAGTACCGGAAAAAAGAAGTGATTAGTGACCAGTCTATAAAATCAGCAAATAAAACTGCATGTTCAAATAAGAAGTAATAACCAACCCATTTCACTGTGTCGGAATTCCAGTGATGTTAGTAATTTACTAAGAGATTGTGAAAGAGCCAGTTAAAAGAGTTTGGTTTTTAAGAATTTTAGAAAGCCCTCGTTCTACATTAATGTAGCACTGTAGACCTTAGAATTGTTCAGATTCTCCACAAGGGTGACATTTGAGAATCTACTATTGAACTTCCAAATTCAAACTTTATCAAGAAACTGGGTGTCCTTGGTTTTAGACTTCATTGATATTGTAAATCACCATTATACAGTTTTAAATGCTGACAGGCCCACCCTAGCTGAATTTCTCTACATCTTATTTTTTTTTTTGCTAAACACTGTGAGTAAAGTCTTGCTCCTTCTCATACTCTAGCTGGCCAGAAATTAGTAAAAAAAAAAAAAAAAGAGTATTTTCTTTAATGCTGCCAGATCCTTTTTTTTATGATGAGTTTTTTAACCTAGATGCCGGACATAACAGTAAATGAAATAAAAGAAATAAAAGAATTTTAACCGGTATTTTCTTCAGGAGAAAGAAAAATTTTGGTAAGGGAGTAATCAATTCTCAATAAGAGCAATTCTGATGTCAAAGCTAACAAATCATTTTAAAGTCATTGATTAAGGAAAGGGAAATGAGGAAAAATTCCAGGCTTATAAAAGGAAGAAGTCCAGGATCAAAGGTAAGTTAAAGCCTTTCATTTGTTGTAATGAACTTCCTAAGTAATTCCATTTTCTATTCTCCTCTTTCATAATACAAGCATTACAGATTTCCAATAAGCCACATACTCCATTTACACCACATCTTAGTTCCTTTTCCTCATGTACATCATGGTTTGTTAGTTGTTTCTGTGAATTCCCTAAAAAATTATTATTTTCTGCTTCATGTTCATCTTTCCAAATATTAGGAGTTTTCACTGTTTTCTTCTACTGCATACATTTTTTTTATCTGCTCTTTTTACTTTGAAATGCCAAAACAGTTCTGTTTTGGAGAATTCCAACCTTACCAGCTCCCCAATTATTAATAACAGATTTAATTCAAAGACGCTATAACTTTCTCCTTCAAATAAAATTATGTATTTGTATATCTACTATATAATAACACTTAAAGTCTGTGCATCCAGTCCCTAAGAGCAATCCGATTGGTCAGTTTGGCTATAATGATATGACACAACATGAAGTTCAAGGATGAGTTACACAAGGAGGACTAAAGGTGCATGCTGAGGGTGTAGTCTTCCAAGTTGGCAAGCATAGAAGCAGACAGGATGTGAGAAAGTCGGCCTTGAAAATAATAACAGGATCTGGGAAGAAGACTTTATGTGAACACGCCTGAGAGATTATAAACACAATTACCAAGCAAAGTAGCTTAAAGTACATTTAGGGTAAGAAATAGCAAATACTTTTAATTTATTCTATTACTTGTCTTCAACAGGTAGTGTGAGTTTTTAATAAAGTTCTTTGTATTCCTTTTTTATTACTTTTTACAGCTTTAAAACAAAGCCCAATTACCAGTTTCCTTACCCTTTTATTTTTTTTAAGACTAAAATCATTGTCTTCTATCACACAACAGTGACTAAGTTCCAACAGGAGAAATCTGTTCAGTCTCCTAAGTAACCAGATAACATTTACTTACTCCCTATGATCACTGCAGTGGTCCCATTTATTTATTGTCTTTGCTGCATCCTGCTAACCTTGTGCACACTGGGAACTTAGAAGTACAAGTTGCTGTCTGAGGTTATCAAAATGCTATGAATGCATACCCGTATCAAAATTGTTCATACTAGAAAATGAAACTAGAAGCCTATAGATATCTATTAAGTTTAGATCTGTCAACAGAATAATTACTCATTATTTTTATCCATTGCCTACTAGTGAAAAATAACAGCACAATTCCATGTGTCAGTTTTTATCTCAAAGCTCAAACCTGAAGAAAAATATCTTAATGTCCCTGTACCTGCAGACATTAGATACCTAAGTGCACTGATCACATGTGCAGCTGTATTCAACTATAAATTGCAACCAACAGTATTGCCTGCAGCAATTTTCAGAAAGAATGATGGTCACTGTCTCAGGAAAGCAAGAAAATTAGCAATCCACTCCTGTAATTGTAAATTTGAAAAAGTCAGGATAGTGATTGTTTAGCAATAGAGTGACACAAATATGCTTAAGGGATACAGATCAGTCAATAAGATAACATTAAGAAAAAAATGAAAAGGAATAAAAGGAAACAATAAAAGTTGGATATAACCAGACACTAATAGACGTTTAGTTTAGGCATCAATGTTGAAAATTAGAAAGAAGAAAAGGTGAAGATGACTAGAAAAAAATAAAACAGAAAAATATTTGGGTATATTATTGGTAGAGGACTATATTATTAAAAATTAAAATTGAACTTGTATCTAGAGTCTGAAAAAACAGACATTTTAAGGATGCCAACAATACAGATTAACATAAATGTCTGATATGGAAAAACTATTAAGCGTTGAAAAGGCACTGGTGATAGTGAAGAAAGTAGAGAGGGTAAAGGAAATTGTATACATTGATTATAATAATTATTAAAAGCAATCTTTACTCACAGTTAAAAAAAGATTAGTTAACTCTAGTCAAACACTCCCTACATTACCTCATCTACAGTTTATGAGAACTGGAATTTATTCAGGCAGCAATAGACACCAGACAGATACAAAACCCTTATTAGGATTTCAACGGATCACAAGGGACATTACAACATACCCACTATCCACTGGGCCAATTTATCATTTACAGACCAAATTTATGCAACATCTCAAAATGCAAACTAATCGTAATGTTATCAATCAACAAATAAAACAAATAAATCTATACCAATAAAAGGCAAAGCCCTCACTGACTGACTGACTCACTCACTGACTGACTCACTCACTCACTCACTGACTCATCACTAATTCTCCAACTTCCCGTGTAGGTAGAAGGCTGAAATTTGGCAGGCTCATTCCTTACAGCTTCCTTACAAAAGTTGGGCAGGTTTCATTTCGAAATTCTACGCGTAATGGTCATAACTGGAAGGTATTTTTCTCCATTTACTGTAATGGAGTTGAGCTTGAAAGCCGTGGGGGCGGAGTTTCATGTGACATCATCACGCCGCCCACGTAATCACGTGAACTGACTGTCAACGCACTATGTAGAAAACAGGAAGAGCTCCAAAATGCGCTGATAAAACATGCATTATATAATTGAGAAGGCAGCGAAACAATAAGAAGCGAGCGAGTGACATATACTACCATATTCATGAGTGCAGCTACTTCGGAAATAAAGCAAGGTGTAAACCTAAACTTTAAATTAAGTTAATAGACAGGCTACCGCTGGCGTTTTTCATGCCCACGGGTAATGCGGGATACAAGTTTAATGAGAGGACGCAGGATATAAACGAGAGTTTTGATCACTTTGTAACTAAGTTAAAATTGCAGGTGAAGGGGTGTGCTTATGCAAATTCCGAGAGACTGTGTTTGTGGGGGATTGACAGTTAAGGCGGGTGGAGGAGTCACGTCATCATATCTCCTCCCATTTACCTCATTTCGCTCTGAGCTGAGCTCCAAGGCTAACGCTGTCTTCCGAAGCAACTTCGTCACACTGCCACCTAAAGTCAAAACTTAAATATATAAAGTCAGCGTCGGAATATATAAACTCAGCGCTGGAATATATAAAGTCAAATCTTGAATATATAAAGTCAGCGTCGGAATATATTGTCACGCTTGGGTCACAGATTTGCACAGAGACACAGGAGGTCGTAGAAACAAGAAGGATTTTTATTCAAACACTGCAAACACATGAGCTTAAACGTGCTCCATGACAAGTCAGAGATGACAGTTCCGCTAGGAGCAGAGAGAGAGAGCGATAAAAGCAAGCAAACAATCAATTTTCAACTGACAGGCGCTGCACAAGGCTTTTAAGTTAGCAGAGTATCGCGCAAGATTTGCATTATACGTTATAGCACAAGTGAGAAAGTAAGGAGCAATGTGAGGGTAGTCTGTGTTTCAGGGGTTGTGGTTTTCCCAGAGGCGTCTGTATCTTCTTGGGGTGCGATCAGCCCTCCAGCTCACACCCTCCCCCTCAGCTTTATTCACATTTCCGTGAATCAAGCGACTCTCTGTACCAGGTTCATTTACTCTTGATAATACGTCTGCGTTGACGTGTTCAGAACCTGGTTGATGTTTTACTGTGAAACGGTAAAAGTTGTAAGCCCAGAAACCATCTCATGAGGCGAGAGTTTGTATCTTTCTGTCGGTATGACCATTGAAGTGGAGCATGATCAGTTACCAAAGTGAAGTTTCGTCCCCACACGTAATAGCGAAGCCCTCCAGCTCACAATATAAAGTAATATATAGATGTATATAAATATGACAACAACACTCATGTCAATGACAAAACAATTACATTAACAATCATGTTACGTTATTTTTAAAATTTTTCCTTTTCTTTTTCATAACTTCTTTTATACACTACTTCTCCGCTGCGAAGCACGGGTATTCTGCTAGTAAAGAATATAGGAAATGACTGAGTCAATTCAGGAGAGTACGAGGGGTCTGTACCAGTAAGTAAATACTAGCCATTGTTAACAAATATGCTTGTGATGACTTTAAATGGCACCTCCATTATCAACTATTTATGTGTGATGCAAAGTAATTTTAAAGTTCAACATAAAAATTAAGTGTGTTTGGCATTATTTCCCCTTGATGTGGCTACGGAACTCCACCTAATTCTTGTCTTAGCTAAGATGAAAGAAGAAATCTTTCAGTGCCAGCTTTTGGATTATACATCTTTTTTTTGTCATTTTTAACCTCATTTTAAATTTTGATGTTGAACACAGCTATAATATTTTCCTCACAGCTTGCTGGAAGAATTTTATTCTTAGTAGACTCTTCTTGGCCAATTAAGATGTATATATTTGTATATTTTAGGTAATATAAATTCAGACAGAATTTTAGGAATTCGTGAATTATTCTATTATTTCTGTCATGTTGCTCCTGAACATTCCATGGCTTTAGAATTTCCTCTTTTAATTACTTGTCTTCCTAAAAATAAATGTAGTACTTCTTGTATTTTTCAAATTGCACATATAAAGTTACGTATATTGTGATGTCTAATTTCCAATGATTCAATAAGCTGTGTGTCCAGAATACTATGTAATTTTTGAGAGTCCTCTTCATATATAGAATTTCTAGTTTATTATACAATAATCGTTTACGATATATAATATCTTTTACAATCTATTAATATATAATAATCTTAGTGTAAGGTGGAGCTCAGAAACAAGATAAGACAGGCAATGGGTGGCAGTGAAGAGTTACCAGATAGCTGGGCAACTACAGCAGAAATGGAAAGCTAGAAGGATGCTTGGTTGACATCTGGACATAGGAAGGAGAACAAAGAAACCTGGTGGTGGAATGGGGAAGTGCAGGAGAGTATACAGAGGAAGAGGTTGGCAAAGAAGGAGGAATACAAGGAGATAAGGAGTAAGGTGAAGAGAGAGGTAGCGAAGGCTAAAGAAAAAGTGCATGGTGACTTGTATGAGAGGTTGAACACTAAGGAGGGAGTAAAGGGTCTGTAGCAACAGGATAAACAGAGGGGCTGAGCTGGGAAAGATGTGCTGCATGTTATGGTGAAAAAAGAATAAAGATGGAAGCATACTCACAAGCGAGGAGAGTGTGTTGAGCAGAGGGACGTGTAACGGATTAGCAAAGAGGAAGTAAGGGCAGCTATGAAAAGGATGAACAATAGGAAGGCTGTTGGTCCAGATGACATGCCTGTGGAAGCATGTAGGTGTTTTTATCTAACAGTGGAATCCCTGAAGCCGACGGGCCATCTTAAATTCCTTTGCACCTCTCTATTAGCGTCTTTTGTTTTTTAAATGTGTTGATCAGCACAAGCAGCAAGCAGACCTGCTATCCCAACCTCCCACCACCACAGATAGGGCAAAAAGCTCTCCCAGCTGAAGCCTTATTTATCTGGGAGTGAGGTACCTGGAGCTGTATAGGGTAAAAAAATATTGTTATTTAAAATACTTGCATTTCATGTGTTCCGTGTCTACAATGATCTGTATAAGTGTAGGATGACAGGAAGTTCAAGAAATGCAAGAAATGTTGAACACATACCTAAAACAAACTTTTTAATGTTATAGTACTAACAACAAACTTTTGACATGAAGTGTATAATGTGTGAAGACTGAAGTCCAAATATCAAATAAACACTTTCACAAGAAGTACACGTATAACAAAACAAGTGCACTTTTATTCAAAGATATAACTGAAGAAAAAGAAATCGGGTTAGGGTACGACACTAAGAACTGCTGACTCATAATCAAAAGGTTGCGGGTTCGAGTTCTTCCCAGAATTACCATTTTGAGTAGTGAGCTATTGTTACTATTATACAATAAAAACATACATGTGATTTCAGTCTATAAAGCTGGTGTAAATTTATGGTACTTGTAAATGTCAGGTTTTTTTTTTCAGTTTTATTCTCTTAGTCATATTCACCTTGATATGACATTGCTGTTTTCAAATGAAGAAGTGCTATAATAGAGGTGAACCCAGATGATGATGAGGGTTCTACATCAGAGAAAGAGAACAGAAGCCTTCCCCGCAAACGTTCACTCACACATAAGAACAACACAGCTGCACCAGGCGCAAAGTATAAAGATGGCATGGTTTGAATGCAGCAGGTGGTCGAGCGTTGTCCAGCCAGTGGATATTATTGGTCAATCGCCATGCATGTCCTTCAATGAAACAGCAGGGCATACCAAGCTTGCCAAGGTATCATGCAAAGTTTTGTTTGTGATTATGTTTTGTGATGGTCTTTATATGAAAAACATTTATATGTTAATTATATAAAAGCCACATCGAATGTTATTTACCTTGATTTATTTACTTCTCATCCTACAGCGTAAAGTCACAAGTAGACTGCAGACCTTCCTGTGTTTGATCGACATGGGTGTGCTGACAAAGTACATGTGCAGTGCTACTTCAGTAAGCAAATGACTTTAGCTGCAGATGGAAGCTCCTGTCGCACTTCACACAACTGTTGTTACGGTTTCATAAGCTTTATGACCTTAGTCTCAGAAAGTCTTTCTCCCGTGGGACTGCTGGGATCTTTTTCTGAATAAGGAGTGGCATTGCATGTGCACTTTGTCAGCGTGCCCATGTCAATCAAACACAAGAAGCCCTGCAGTCTACTTTACGCTGTAGGAAGATAAGTGAATAAATCAAGGTAAATAGGATTCATATAAAAAATAGTCACATAAGTACTTTTCTAATCACCAACTCCACCCTATGCTTAAAACTTTATATATTTTTGTGTGCTGTCCTTTGCACCTTTTGCTTCCTCATAAAATATCCTTAGAGGAAAAGGTAAACATTCATTCACAGCTAACTTTCTGAATGCCTGTGCCATTATTTTTATGGCACCTGATTTTTCCATTTTTTTTTATCTTTTATTGAATTTAATAAAAGCATGTATCATTCCATACAATCAAGTCAAATTTAACAAAACAAAATTCAGTTCAACCCCCACCAATGAGAAAGAGGGCAAGGCCACTTTTTATAATTTTCGAAATCTACAAACAATGTATTTTCAAATAATCCATTATTCTTTCTGTTAGTAACATCTCAGCCATATTCACTGACTGTTGTAAAAGATGGGCTGTTTCATAATAGACACATTTTAAAGGTAACCTTTTTACTTTTTGCTTTGTAATGAGTAGACATAATTTTTAATCTACTGGAATCCTCCCATCTCTTACAATGAAGCTGCACCGGTCTGCCAGCCAAGTACCTCCAAGACATTCAGCTGTTATTAGCAGTTATTAACACTATACTCTGTCTGGGTTGGCCCATGTTTTACCTAAGGCTATGTTTGATTACCTCTTTTATTTATTTATTTATATATTTATTTTAATTTGAGGACTTTCAGCTAAGTCCTTCCATTTCCTTACAATCAGTATCATTATCTCACTCTTACTCCTTGTTCAGCAGTTTCTCCATTTACCTCTACTGGGTATTCTTGGTCCCATTACTATCAATCATGACATTCCCTTCAGCATTTATAAATAATTTGTACACATTACATGTTTTCTTTCTTCTCCCATTTGCTGAACAATAATCTTTCACTAGGGGCAGGGAGACAACAAAGAAAGTGTTTAGCATGTAGAAAGGAAATAAAGAAAAACATAAACCTGTTGAGATAAATACATATAAGAATAAACCTAAAGCAAAAAAATTACAAAGTATGAAATAAAGAAAAACTCAGAATTACCTTTAAATATTTTAGATTTTACTTTAATGTTTCTCAGTGTACTGATCAGGTTTTACTTTTGTTAGAGTTTCTTAGTTTGAAAAGGTGTGCCAGGTTTGAATTTAGGAAAGAAATTAAAATATGACTTCCAGCTACCACTTATTTTATTGTCTCCTCTTGTCACTAGACAACATACAGTAAGAATTTCACCATTACATTCTTCATTTGCCTTGGCAATAATTTTGACCAACCATAGTCTCTGTTGATGGTTTTAACCAGATATTCTTCTGTCACTTTACATTTACGCATACTTACACTCAGATGTTACTGAGCCCTCATCCTCACCATTAACAAATCAGCCACTCTACTTCCCAGCTGCTATTATACATTTTATAGGTTTATTAATAATGTCTGTATGAGGAATATAATCCTGTGCTTCATATTTGTTAGTTTTATACTCTCTCTCTTTCCCAATAAGATATTAGTCAGGAGGCAGATATCTCTGTTGTTTTATGAAATGGTAAGAGATCTTACATTAAACATTCCATTTTGATCTGTGATAAGTCTCTGCCAGCTTGGGCATTTAAACTTTGACCAGTATGGACCTGGTTAAATAACCCAAAACACCTATCATCCTAGTTATTATTACGGAATCCTGGTTGAGCTCCTCTAGATCCCTCTTTGTTCTACCCTTCACTTCAAGTCTTATATATTTTCCAGATTTAGTAGAAAGTTAATAAATACCGTGGCACACCTTTAATTTGGCATAACCATACCCCCATCTTCCACACAAGTACTCTTTGTATTGATGGCAGGCCTATCTCTGTTAAGCCAGGAATGTACTTGGCATCTGAGACTGCATTACCAATCCTAAGATAAAGAGGCTCAAGCAAGCTGGAAGAGGTTGTGGTGGAGTTCAGAATGAGGCTTGCTAGTCGTATTCTGTATATGTCAAAGCCGTGTATGTGACGATGTGGGTTCTTGCACCACGCTCCTTCAACCCAGCATCCATTATACCTGACCCGTGTCCCCACCGCCTGATCTATGGTGTTCTGCAGAGAGCCGCTGGACCCTGCTCCTGCTCCCACCGCCGGCCATCTAGGCTCCATCCGCCAAAAGCGCAACATCCCCCCAGGCTCCACCCAGCGAGAAGACATCCCAGAGTGCAGTGATCACTCCTGCTCCAGGCTGCTCAGCAGGTGTGATCCTCGTGCCTCCTCCTGAGACACCATCCCCATCCCACTTCTTCCTGATAAGCTCTGGCTTATTCCAACTCCTGTCTTCTTTTTGTCCATTAACCTCCACTTAATGCATCTTTCTGTTCTCTTCTTGTGCTCACTTGTGCTCCTACTATATATAATGGGGACGTAGCACAGGTGCGGCGATTAGCAGCTCCCGGCATTAATTATGGATATGGACAGTTTCTCACCTGTGCACTTAAGCGAGGAGATGCCCACATCACATCGCGTTCAAGAACCACTCTGGCCACACTCCCACGCCTAATTTAAAACTACCCCTTTATCCTGAGCCATGGACCCACTATATCACACTCCTCCCCCCTTAAGCCCCAGTTGCACGGGAAGGCTCCACGCCACTACCAACCCAGTGCAACTGGCGGCCCAGGTCTGCGGTTTGGCCATAACACTGCACTAAAACAATAAAAGCACTAAAAACAATCCCACACTAAAACCAACCCAAACCCCTCTTTGTAAAAACAGGACATTGAAAGAATAAGAACTTTAAAATGAAAATTAAAACAAGCAATAAATAAATGTCCATTAAAAACGCAGTCTTTTAAAATGTCCTCTTAGGCTTGGGTCCGTGGGTTCTTTAGAAAAGTCTATTCCACTTGCTGTTCTCTCTCCTGCTCATAGGTCCCCACTGCCAGCTCATCCCACCACTGCCACCATTTGTGACAATGTGGGTTTGGCTCCATGCTCCCACTTCCTTTTTGGGAGCTCTTGAACCCAACACCATCGGTATTGTAACCGGATGAGCTGGACAATGAGGACACCAAACAAAGCAAGGGGAAAGGTGCAAAGTGCAGGAGTGCTTTTATTTTAAAACAGTCAAAACCAAAAAGTGTTCAAATAAATAGTGCAGTGCAATCAAAGCGTCATTAAATAAATAATCCATTAAATAACAGTGAAAATGTGGAGATTAAAATAATCCAATAAAACCAAGGTTAAAATACCGCCAGGAATGTTAAAAATCTTTCATTGCCAGGTGCTTCCCTCTTCAAACTGACGCCTCTCCGGCTTATCCTTCATAGGCTTTGCAGCACGGAGAGACATACTCCAACAGGCTCAGACATCATTTATACCTGGCCCATGTCCCCGCCGCCTGATCCATGGCGTTCTGCAGGGAGCTGCTGGACCCTGCTCCCATTCCCTCCGCTGCCTATCTAGGCTCCACCCGGTGAGAAGACATCCCAGAGCACAGCGATCACTCCCTGCTCCAGGCTGCTCAGCAGGAGTGATCCTCGTGCCTCCTCCTGAGACACCTTCCCCGTAAGCCTGCTTCTTTCTGATAAGCGTCGGCTTACTCCAACTCCTGTGTTTTTTCTGTTCATTAACTTACGCTTAATGCATCTTTATAATCTATTCTCTCCCCTCTGCACTTGAGCTCATATGTATAATGGGGATGTTGCACAGGTGCGGCGATTAGCTGCACCTGGCATCAATTACAAATACGAACGATTCCTCACCTGTGCACTTAAGCAAGGAAACACCCGCAACACATCACGCATGAGAACCACTCCAGCCAGACTACCATGTCCCCTCTATAAGCCGTGAATGCTAAATTGGCAATACATTCAATCCCACTTGCTAAGGAGACCTACAGCTCATTGGTATCACTAGAATAGCAGTAGGGACCAAACTGGCTGACAGAAACCAATGGAAAGCACATGTTGCAGAGTGTACCTAAAAGTATAAGTTCAAATGAATTAGAAAACGTTTCAGAATGTGAATGTCAAATAGATTACTTTGATGTATTGAACTGAATTCAGTTTCACTATTTATGTTCTAACTTTCTGAGTGACAATGCGGTCACTGCCTGTCCTAGAAGCATGAGAGCAAGGCAGGTATGAGACCTAGATAAAGTATCTCTCCAGTGCAGGGCACAATCATACACATAATCTTGTTTACTAATGCTGAACCCTTTAAAATTGGAATTTTTGTAAATTATCTGGGTGCATAATTGGGTTCATAAGAGTTACTTATGAAACCTTTGAAACGTTTCAGATTTGTTTTTTGTCCACTAACTCCTGACTTACCGGTATGAGAAAACCTCAATGTATGGTGTACTGTTCAACTCATATTGAAGTCTAGTTATGCAAACTGATTGGGTTATGCTAGGCCGTCATTAGCAATTGGTGAATTAAATGGTCCTGGCATATAAAACTGATAGACGCCCAGCAGGTGTCATTTGGAGATTGAGGTTTTGCAGAGTGATTGTGGTGCAATCCTTACAGAACATTCTTGTATTATATATATAGAGAGAGAGGGAGAAAGAGAGAGATGTCTTATATGCCAATGCTATTTTTTCACCTTTATTTTTAGAGCCACTATGAATACTGTACAGTTTCACCATCACACATTTTTCTTATTTGTTGTAAATATATATTCTGTGCCATTGCAGAATGACTATAATTAATTGCATGACACAAGAATTTTTGTTTACTGGTGCTATAAATATAGGACTTTTTAAAAAAATATATTTTTTCTGAAGCCCCTGCTGCCAGTATTTCACCACCAGTCCATTTGGGTATGTTACAGATACTTGGAGTTTGGACATATGTAGTGGAGCCAGTAATACGGGCCATCACAAGCCCTGTATGATATAAGGAGAACAGTATATTGTTCAGTATACAAATTAAATATATGTCTCTGTGCAACTTTAATGATGTTAAAAGTAAGTTACTTACAAATTCACTAGATTCTACAATACATATATTTTTAATTAATGCACGTGTGTAGAAGTGTTTAAAGATATGGTTGGCCAGCACATTTATTTTAGAGTCCTGTCAGCATCACTGACCCATGTCAAACATTCTGACCTCTTGGAAGTAAAATATTTAGTCCTCAGTTACAGCAATTATTACTTTTCCTTTAAGTGTATATATGGGTTGAGTAATATATTGTCAGCATGAATACACAGAAGAAAGCCATAGATCATAGCTCCATGACAATTCACTTAACCCTTGACTCCAGACTCCCATGAGGTGTTATGCAGGAAGCCATGGCCCATTTCTTCTGTAAACGTAATGATTGTTGATGTGGAAATGTGTATATACAGCTGAAGATCTGAAATTGTGAATATGTGTATTGTGAAATATTGTACTATTAAAATACAATAATCATTTCTTTTGTTGCAAAGCAACAGTTTTGTATAAGGTAAACTTAGAAGGACATATTTTCTGAACAGTGTTTTATTTTTTAACTTAAATAAGTATGTACCATTTTCTGTATCTCTGTGATGCAAGAGTGCAACACACACAACATTGTCCAACACAGCAGTATACAAATTAATTGCATATTTTTGTCATTTGTTCAGGTTTGTTTAGTATTGGGTCAGATCCCTGTCTCTAATGAACAGGTTTAACCTTATTTAACTATATTGATTTTTGCTGAATATTTTAACTCAGCTAAAATATACCTGCCAACTTTCTTAGTTCTCCATTTTAAAGATTGTCATTAAATTTCTAACTTTGCTTTCTCAAAAATACATTGTAGTACAAAATAAAACCAGAAATGTTGAGATGTTAATTCTGCCTCTCAAAATCTGAATATATAATTTGATCAGTTTCTCATGCCCCATTATATGCACAGACTTTTTTGCATCTCTAGAGACTTTTCTATGTAATTTTTCAGAGTTAAATCAACTCAAGGAGACTTAATAACACTGCCACAGTGAACATATGGCCTCAATCTGTTCACTGCTAAACATATTTTTGTAATGTATTGGGTATTTTAGGCCTAAGCTCCATTACTCCACAGTCCTCAGTGTGTTTAAAATAAGCACTAGGCATAAGTAATCAGTACTACCTTGAGTGGAGTACTAAGAATCTGGAGTACTACTTATTTAGAAAGGAGGAACAACACTTCGAAAGGGGTGAATCTGATGACCTGGAAAGCCATCTGTAAGAACTGTTTTATCATTGATTCAAAATGAATGAAGTGCAGGTGAACTGAAGCAAAGTAAATGTGTAAGAATTGTAGGTTTATAAATGAATACAATTTAGATCATAGCCATATTTGGCAAAACAAGTACCATGTGGTAAAACTGTCAGATATAACCAGTGGGATTATTATTTGAGGTAGTATGGTGATGTAACACTTAGAACTTTCAATGTTGAGTTTGTTTTCAGAAGGTTTATACCATTTTCCTTGTAGGATTTAGGTTTCCTCATGTGGTTTAAACAAGAAAAAAGATGATTGGCAACTTTTATCATGATTGCTGTTAATATGTACAACATTGTGTTCCACAATGGGATAGCAAAGAAAGCATTACTGTTTCCTTCTTTGTTCTTTTTGATGCTGGGATAGACTCTGGCTCCTCATGATTCTGTACTGGTAAAAGAAGGTTCTGAAAATGTAACATTAAAGTTCCTTTCCTGATTAAATGCTAGATGCCTTGCACCAGATTATTGAAGATTCTGACAAGTATGTGAGCCCAAATTATATTTTGGAATCTGCGGACAGTGACAGGCATTCATGAAGCTGGTTTCAAACTAGGGATCCCATTATGTTTAAATATACATAGATTGGAACATTTTTAAAACTGAAACAGCTGATGGAATAGGTTCTGGCTTCCCTTGACTCACAATTGGTTAAGCAAGATTGGAAATGTACATTATGTATGTAAGTGTCAATGAAAGCCAAGTGGAAAAATAAAGCTACAGTCAGGAGCACAGAAAGTCCAAAAACAAATGCTGGAATCAGAGATAGAGTGGGAAGTTCCACCATACCACATTATGCTGAATTTGTGGACTGATATTATTTGTGTGTGTTATAAACATCATGGTTATGCAGCAGGAGATGCTCTTAGATAATTTCCGAGTAGCTGAGGGCAAGAGCAAACATGGGGAATAACCCTGGTGGTTTCAATAAGTTTATAGTAAATACCTACTGCTGCTTAGACCTCCAGTAAATGTGCTCTCTTATAAGATCTGAGCATTAAAACATTGAGAAGGAAGAAAAATCTTCTTGGGAGGCATGACAGTTTCCATGATGAAGTATTGATGAAAGGCTGAACCAGAGTTAAAGTGTTTTATGCATTCAAGCCCCAGATATAGTTTAGATTCAAATAGCCTTGTTTTTTTTTTTGTAAATCTGATAATTGGATCTCTAATAACTAAAGTCTACTTGATGGGAAAACCTACTACAGAATTCAGCTATAAAAAAGATTACATAGGTTGTCTCCCAAGCTGTTACAAAGCAGAAATAAGAAACAAGCACAGCAGGTTTGATGTTTGCCGCATGGAAGCTGCCATTAAAAGCACAGCCACAGGGCAGTGTTGTTTCTCAAAACAGTTCAGATTCCTAGCAATTATACTGGCACCAATAGGTTGATTTAATTATACTTTAATGTTAAATGCAGTTCAAGTAATTTCATATAATGTTTGCTATCAGAAATGCTGTATTCAATCAAAACTCATTGATCGATGGTTTAATTTTAGAATGTGGAGAAAAAAAATGTTCCAAGCTGAATATCCAGGCTGCTAAGAAAACAAAAGGATAAAAACTGCTTGCTGAAGTTCTGATTTAAATATCTAAGGGAGCACAATTCAGATTATAGGATCCAGAGGAGTACAGGCTGATAGATCAGTTAAACGGCTAGAAATAATGGATGAGTTCCTGCCATGTGTCTATTGCTTTTGGGATGTACTAGGCACCAGTTTCCTGCAAGCCAGACCAAGATAATGGATAATGAAAATGGATGGATGGGAGCATATTTTCCAAAGTATTCAAATTAAGCATGCTGCTGCAACAATGCCCAAAAGAATGCAGGGCTAGAAGAAAGCTGCTTAACATACTAATGCAAGTGAATCCAAGACATAAAGATCAGATTGTTTTTGTTTCTTTTACACTGCAGTTTGTGGCTAGTGGAAAGACAATATTGCATACTAGTCTTAAATTATTAATCAAAATTGCTAATGTATTCACTTATTTATTTAAATTACCTTATGCAGACAGCTTGTTTTTGTTCTGTTATTGCTGCAAGATTTTAAACAGCTCTGTCCACAGAAAAAATAACACCCAAAGGACATATGTTGGTATCCACTACAGAGGTAATACACAGAGCTTAGATTATTTCAATTTCATATAAAGGCATATGAAGAATATAAATAATATTCCACATTAAATCATGTGTGCTTTTGTAACTAATTAAGTTAAACTAGCATTTCTTGCATTACAGATTTCATTGTCATAATTGTGCAATATGGATATTAGCTATTAACTGCTAATCAAAAAAATATTAAGCTGCTTCCTGAGAAATTGATATTTGAGAGCATTGGCACTGTTTAGTGGAGTAAACTCTTACATCATTTTATAAAACCATTACTTTAGATATATGTTTGAAAAGGGTTTTGTATATATAGTGGGAAAATTGGCAGATATTATTGTTTGAATTTTATATGATATTAATATCTTAAATAGTTGTAATCAATGATAGGGAAGGGAAATAAAATGCAAGCTATATATTTTATTAGAGCTTATGTAATATACATTTTATAAACTGCTTACAGTTACAATATGTTTGCCTTTTATTTAGTATATACTGTATTTTTTCTTAGTAACAGGTGCAAAATGAACAAGGAGCGGGATAGACCTAGTGACCCTCTTCCAAAAAAGAAGGGAACAAAAAGCTGAGAAACAGTTGTGACTCCAAGAGGAAACCTTGTTTAATTGTGAAGGTTGAGGGTATGCAAGACATTGATGACCATTACCAAAACACACTCCCAAAACACTCCTTTTTCACTAATGGTCATGAGACAATCAACATCTCAATGGAAACCTTCTTTTAAAGGGGTGGATGTAATGCTGATGGATATGTAGGCAGAGTTGTTCTCAGCTCTTCAACTGGGGCTGCAGCTTAGGAAATAGAGAATAGGCAGACAGATACCACAGAATTGCTGTGACCTGTTACTTTTAATAAACCTTCTTACAGGTATATTAAATAATACAAAAGAGTTATTATCTCATTCCTTATAGCTGGTGCTTAGTTACTTGTTTATCTGCATTATACGATACCAGTTATTTTGTCATGAGAAACAGACTCTATCTTGAATATGCTGGTTGTTATCCTGAAAAGTAGTTATTCTGCATTATGCCATATGTCAAATGCTTGTTAGAGCAATTACTTTTAAAAACAAAAAGGTCTGCAGCATAAGGAATTTCCATTGAAGTTCCATATATTACACCATAGTCAGTACCGTGGTTCTTAATAAGCACTAGATGTCCCAAAGGGATTTTAGCTCATTCAGCAGCTGTAATAGATTAATTGTGTATAACTGGTGTATCTATAATTATATTGTAACAACCCCCAGGGAAATGTATAAGAGAAGGAAGAAACTACTCGCAAAATTGTAGTTCATTTAAATGCCTTTTATTTGAAGGAACTATTTATAGTTTGTTTATTTACTCTTCTATTGTTTGGGGAGCACTGTTCATTACAGGTTTTAATGTTCTGTCTCCAGAACACACTAATAAAGAGCTGTTTCCTAGATACTGCTCCATATGCATCTTGCTGTATGCACCCTTCCTTGCTAATGTTCATATCACCCATCGCTTGATGGTTGTCAGTTTCAGCTCTGTCTTCCTGACTAATAATTAGTCCATGCAACACCGACTGCTGTTCTTTGGTATACTACAGTTTTTTATATCTTTTTTTTTGGAAAGTTTCCAACTACTCAACTACTTAGGCTTTTCAGCTGCTAATCTGCACAGCTCTTAGAACCCAGAACATGACCAGCCCACATTTCTTCCCAGGGTAAACTCTAAGCAACTGTGCATGCATTCTTGAAGTAAGCTGCTTAGTCATGAACAAAAATATCATATACCCATTTTTAGAACAGTTAATAGAATACAACTTTACTCCATTGATTGGGCAACCATGTCCTTTCTTTCATGAGATGACTGCAGTTGGGTATGGTTGTAGGCAAGAGTTAAACTCATAAAAGGAATATATACTGCTAATGATATCTTCATCAGGTTTGTTAGACCACCATTCTTTCTGGTTTACTTTGTCAAGAAGTCTTGGATACAATGTAAGAGGACATACACAGAAAGATTAGTAAAGACCTGCAATTGGTAAAGTAATGGTTATAAACCTATAATATTGAGAATGCTTATTGAAAACAACCTGAATGTTGTCTCACTTTCACTGTATAGTTTGCTTGACATTTTCTACAAGAAATACAAAAAATATATTTTTGATAAGTGTAAAGGAAATTTTCTGTGTAATCAAGACTTCATGTGCCCATCTATTTCTGGCACATTCACCATGGAGATGATCAGATCATATGGCATTTAACTTTTATTATTATTAACTGTAGTCTTTACACATACCAAGTTTCTATTTACAGTAAACCCTCGTTTATCGCGGTTAATCCGTTCCAGACTCTACCGCGATAAATGAATTTCCGCGAAGTAGGATTCTTTATTTATAAATCAAATATTTTCACAGTTAGAGCATAGAAAACCTGTTTACGACCTTCTAAATACTTTTTTTAACATTATTGCTCCATGACAAGACAGAGATGACAGTTCTGTCTCACAATTAAAGGAATGCAAACATATCTTCCTCTTCAAAGGAGTGCACATCAGGAGCAGACAATGTCAGAGAGAGAGAGACAGAGAGAGAAAAGCAAACAATCAAAAATCAATAGGTGCTTTTAAATATGTGAAGCACTGCCTGACAAAGCAGCTGCAAGGATGGGAGCAATGTGAAGGTAGTCTTTCAGCATTTTTTAGAGGAGCATCCGTATTCTCTAGGCCAGTGTGCAAACAGCCCCTCTGCTCACACCCCCTCCGTCAGGAGCAGAGAATGTCAGAGAGAGTGAGAAACACAGAGAAAAGCAAACAATCAAAAATCACTACGTGCTGTTCAGGTTTTCAAGTATGCAAAGCACCGCACGGGAAGCATATCGTATATCATTGAGGAGTTTTATTTAATACGTAATATGTGCTGTGATTGGGTAGCTTCTCAGCCTTCCGCCAGTAGCGTTTCTTGTATGAAATCAACTGGAGAAACCAACTGAGGAAGCATGTACCATAAATTAAAAGACCCATTGTCAGCAGATATCCGCGAACCAGCGTAAAATCTGTGATATATATTTAGATATGCTTACATCTAAAATCCGCGATGTAGTGAAGCCGCGAAAGTCGAAGCGTGATATAGCGAGGGATCACTGTAATGCTAAAATATTTGTCAAATACTTTTGTGTCTAGATATTTTGGTACCTTTCTAATTATAGAAAACAAGTGCATGATGAGCTATTCTGAGCTGATCAGTATAAATTGTCAGTTTTACAGATATTTTATTGAAATTATCCTAGCCTTCGCAGGATCAAGCAATTCCACATTTCTTCAGTCTAGCATAATGGACTGAGTTGTTCACATGGCAAGGTACACTCAGGTCTGTTGTAATAAAGGATGTCCATTGTAAACATTGCAATTGTGATCTCAGCTATTATTTAAATGAAAAATCCCCAACAACAGGTAAATTATTTATTGTGATGATATTAGAATTTTTATTCTGAACATTTATGGCCATGTTACTGGAGTCATGTTTGCCAGTGATGTAATAGTTCAATTTTCAATTGACTAGATGGAAGAGAAAGCATATCTTGATTGTTTAATGAAACAGTTTGACAAGATGTTTTATGTGGTTAACACAAAAATCATTGGTATATTTGGGGAAAAAGGCACCTGTTATAGGACAAAACCATAAAAATAGGCCTACAAAGATTTGTGTTAGGGTAGAAGGAAGGATGAGTGTCGGGACTGCTTCTGGTTTGATTTACAAAAAAACATTATTATCCTCTTGACATGCAATACTAATGGTGAATTTCCAATTTCCAGTTCCACGAGTGCTGACTCTCAATTTTTCATTGAAAAAAGTTACACTTCTTTTTTTTTCTATATTTCACCTTATAGAATTTCTTGTATTAGGAATTTGTTAGTTTTCTCATACCCCTTGGGGTCAGAGTGCAGGGTCAGCCATTGTACAGTGTCCCTGGAGCAATTGAAGGTTAAGGGCCTTGCTCAAGGGACCAGCAGAGTAGGATTTCTTTTGGCAGTGACAGGGATTTGAACCGGCAACCTTCAGGATACCAATGCAGTTCCTTAGCCTCAGAGCCACCACTCTGCCCCCTTTTTTTCACTTCCTGAAAGCACTGGCATCACTTTCAACTTTATTATTCTTAAATAATAAATTATATTGCTTAAAGAGCAGAAGAATAAGTAGGACAGGTTGATTGACATAAAGACCATAATGTTTGCAGCTGATCAATCAAAGGTAGTGGATTTTGATGAAGTTTCTCAAAGACTTTTGAACTGAGTAGTTGCTGCAGATAAGAAGTAGTGCTGTTACATCCAGAATTCAATCATACCTTTGTCTCAGCTGCTGTTGTCAGTCAAAAATCCTGCTGTTTTCACCTAAAGTCTGTTTTGTTGTATATTTAAACATATTTGTTATACTCACTTGTCCATTGTGGTTCAACTCTGTAGTTCTGTTCACAAAGTTTTTGTTTTTCAAGTTTTTTCATATGATTTGGAAACTGTTTCCTTCAACAATTTTTGCTTTGCTGTATTGACATATTTCCCTTGATTCTTTGTTGTATTTGACTCAACATTTCTTCATCTGCTTAGTCATTTTTTTGTCATATTGGTTTTCTGACGTTAATCTACTCACTGTTAGGTTAGGTTAGGTTACGTAGACTTTATTATCCCAGTGGTACATTTGTTTGCAGCAGGAAAGTACAAAAACAGAATACATTATTACAGTAATCCAATAGATAAACAAAGACACAACATTTGACAAATAATGTTATTGCCATTTGACAAGCAATGTTATTGTATAAACACACAATTAAGATTAGTACAAATAAGAATAAGTACTTTCAACATTACACAAAACAATAATACAGAATCTAACATTTATCAACATCCCTACTAGTAGCAAAATTTTAAATGCTTATAGCTCTAGAATAAAACAGTTCTTAAACCTTTGGAACCTTAAATCTGGAGCCTGATGGGAACTGCTAAGCAAAGAGGATAGCTACTGACTGACAGAATTGAGTTGTCTTTCTTTCTAAACAGTTTGCAATACATTTCATTGATGGGTGTCTCCTTTGAGCCAATAATTTTACTGCTAATATTTATAATTTTCTTAAAATGGTTTATATTCCTATTGCTCAGGTTGCCAAACCAACCGATAAAAGCAGCAGTAACAAGAGATTCAATGAAGAACTTATAAAAAGTGTCATTATTGTTTTGTCCACTTTAAAACAATTGAGTTTCCTAAGAAAGAAAAGTTGTGACTGCCCCTTTTTACAGATTTTCTCTGTGTTAAGATCAAAGTTGAGTTTGTTCTCAATGATTTTCCCCAATGATTTGTATTATTCTACCATCACCACTATTTGCCCTTTAATTAAAGTTGAGACAGTGGATAGTGGAGAGCACATGAAATCTACAACCATATCTTTTGTCTTAGAAATATTAAGTCATCCGTGATGGGCTGGCGCCCTGCCCGGGTTTTGTTTCCTGCCTTGTGCCCTGTGTTGGCTGAGATTGGCTCCAGCAGACCCCCGTGACCCTGTAGTTGGGATATAGCGGGTTGGATAATGGATGGATGGATATTAAGTCATAAATTAGAGTGATCACACCATTTTACAAACTGAGTTGACAGTAGGTCCATAGCTGTCTTCCTTATTTTGTAAAAGGCTCACAATGAGACATCTGCATATTTGAGGATATGTCTATCCTTGTGTAAACTCCTGCAGTCATTTGTATACATGATAAACAAAGAAGAGTTACACAGTAACATTACAGAGCACCAACAGATGTACTTAGGCTGTCAGTGTAACAGCCATTGACACTTTTCACATTATGCTCTGTTTGTTAAAACGTCCAGAATCCACCCCACTAAGTTAGGGTCCAAACAGAACTGATCAATCAATTTGTCAACTAAAATGTGGGGCCAGATTGCGTTAAAAGTTGACAAAAAGTTTATAAACAGCAAATTTGCTGGTTGCTCCATGCAGTAAATTCAAAAGTGTTGCTGTGGTGTCCTCCACACTCCTCTTTGTTCTGTGTGAAAATTAGCAAGGGTCTAGAAGAGCCTCAGTTTTTTTAAATAGTTGTTTCTTGATTAACTTCTCAAAGGATTTCATGATATAAGAAGTTAATGCCACTGGTGTAACATCTCATAATGCTTTGCCTCTGTACCTTTAATTGTTTGTTTCAGATATTAAAATTTAAATTCACTAGCAATTGATGTCTGTCACTGTAAGAAAACATCTCCAGATTGCATAGAAATCCAGCAGACTAACAACTGATAATAATAATAATAATAAGCATTAAGTCTTCTGAGAAGTTAAGGACACTGCTTCTTGATCCTGTGGTTTTACATATCAGGATGTAACAACCATCTAGTCTTCACCAAAGGTGGAGTGTATGGTGTAGTGGGTCCGCGGATTAAAAAAAAAAACAAAAAAAAAGAGGCCAGTTTTAAATCCATAGAGCCGTGTTGCTCTCCATGGGGTTGACTGCACGACCACAGGGAGTTAATGAGGCAGTTGGAGCGATTTGTTCTCAATTGCTTCTTTGGCTTCCTGCGCCGTGTGATTAAGATGCTGCAAGGGGAGAATAAAAGAAAAGGAGAAAATAAAAGAGGTTGAAAGACATGGAAGGCAGGCTTGGGAACGACGATCTGTCCACCTGGAGGGAGGAGACAGCATGAGCTGGGGCCCCGTGAAGGAGCATTAGCTGTGGCACTCCAGGGGCTAGTTCGCCCCACTGAACATTCATGTGGAGTGTATCTAGCAAAGCAGGTGCCCTCCCTAGGCTTCCAAGGTGCGACCACGTGAGCGCGAAGAAAGAAGGGAGGAGAGCCGACCTCAGACGGTTTGGCCATGATGCCTGGAGGCAGCCAAAACGGAGGTTGGCCGAAAGGAGCTCGTGGCAGCTGAGACTCCGCCGGCTACGCAAGCAATGGGTGAGCCAGGGAGAATGAAAAGGAGGTGGGCTGTTAGTCTGCATTTTAACCCTGGATTTTTAATGTATTTATTTATTGATTTTTATTCCCACTTTTTATTGAATTTTTATGGATTTATATATGTACTTTGTTTTTGAACACTGCACCATTTCCACTTTTGTTGGTTTTACTTGTGTTTTGACTTTGCTTTTAATAAAAGCACTTGAGCACTTTTTCCACCATCCTCTGGCCTCATCAGTGACTTGTCCTCATATGTCCGCTCATCTCGGTCATAACTATCGACTATGCCGGTCCACGTACAGACTCCCATGTGGGAAGAGGGAGTCTGTAGGGGACCAGCATCATCACAGAGTGGTGGCTCTGAGGCTAGGGTTCTGCACCGGTAATCAGAAGGTTGCTGGTTCCAATCCCATAAATGCCAGAAGTGACTCCACTCCGTTAGGCCCTTGAGCAAGGCCTTTAACCTGCAATTGCTTCATCCTGGGTATGACATTAATCTGCAAGCAGGTCCTCCAACTTACGGGGAAAACTTGGGGGTTGGTAGCAGGATTGGCACTCCAGTCACCATAAAAAAACCTCACCCTGTTCCAGTGTAGTGCTGAGGTGTCACCTGCTGCACTTGGGTTTCCAATCCAGGTTTGTTTGTTGTGTGGTGGGTGGGGCAACACACTGCATGCTCATAACCTCTAGTCTTCACCAAGTCCTACAGTTGACACATTTAACCTCAGATAATAAACAGTACATTAATACAAATTTCAAAGTAATTATCTGTTAACAAAAAAAGGAATGTGTAGAAGTAATTTGTGAAATAGTAATACAAATCCTAATTCAGTAGCAGCTGATTGCAAAAATAAACTCATACAGAAAAAATGCTTCTAGTTATCACTTTTTTCCAATATATTAGATGAATTCTGGCTCACTCCTCCTTGCAATACTACTTTAACATAATTTTTATCAGAGGGCATTCTTTCTGGCTATCTTTCTCTGAAGGCCAAACTGAAACTGAAGGTTCTACACTGAAGAACAAACTAGGGGAGGGTAGAAGGTATCCATTGAAACATCTGGCTCGAGAAACAAACCACTATTTAGGATTTTGTTTCCAACTTCAGCCATATTTTCAGTGGGTTAGGGATCAGATGCCATAGGGGCTACCCAATGGACACTGTTATTTGGATGACATCATGATTACAGGGAAATTGATGTGAAGAACCTGCAACGCTTGGGTGTAGTCCTAGAACATCTTGAAAAATATGGATTGCAAGCTAATAAACTGTAATCCCTTCAAAGATTCATCAGAATACCCCAGTCACATAATATATGCCTCATACTGTATATGCATAAGTCACCTATAAGGGCATTTGACAGGTTTCTGGGACCTGATTACTTACTGAGGCCAATTTATGCCTAATCATTCTTAATCTTTGCAATGTACTGTTCAATAAGAGAACACACTGGTGTTGGTCAAGAAATTGTGAGTCTGCATTAAAAAAAAATGTTTGTGTTGCACAATTAATTCATTAATTATAAATATATTTACATTTACTAGGGGGCTCTGCCCCCTGCTCGCTTTGCTCACCCACCCCCGGGTTTGGTTAACCGGATATACAATTTTAAGAGATTGTTATTTTCATGGGAATTGTTACAATTGCATTATTTTCACGTTTACTTTAAAACTTTAGTAAAAATTATATTTGGAATTAACTTTTCTTCAAGATCGCATTGAATTTTGATTACATGTTTGGACTTACATCGTGACAACACAACATACAACTACCTGTGAGTGAATATTGTTTCTTTCTCTCTAATAAATAAAACAACTTTTTCTAATGTTTGTCCATGCTCTTTCTTCTTCGCTTAGTCGTTGACGTGTCATCTAGAACATATGAAATTATTGTCCTGATAAAATTTATAAGAGCTGAGAGTGCAGGAAGTGTGTCTGCCTAAAGCATTCACATGACTAAGAGCTGAGAGCACAGGAACTGTGTCTGACAAAAAAATTCACACGACTGAAGTTAGACGACTGTGGTCTTGTTTGAAAATAGTTGGAAGTAGGACATGACTTGAAAGAATCTCATGTTAAAAGTCTCCGTCTCACGGGACTTCATACCGCAACAGCGTTTTTGGAATCTTTTAATTCTCGCTGGCAACACAAATTAGACGATATACAAGTCTCCGACTTAAAGTTTAAATCAGAACAATATATTCAATCTCTTTTCACTGTTCCCTTATTTCACCGAGTAATAATTTCCGTTTGTTTGCGCTAATGCGATCTTTCCTGTCCTTTTTTTGAGACTTTTGAATTTTTGTACTTCCATTATCTCTAACCTGCTCTGCATGTGTACCGTGCTAACAATTTTTGAATTCTTTACAGCGTTCTACTTTGTCATCTACTCTTTGTCCTTTACTGGGCATGGACTTGTCTCGCGGGACATATAAGTGTCTCTCCAAGAAAATCACGTCTCGTCTCATTCCAAGATTTTTTTTTTTTTATAATAGAGAGATATACCACTTTTCTAACTTACTCAATGCAGTTTACATAGATAGTGAGTAGCCACTTCAACCATCAATGGGTAGCATCCACCTGGATGATGCAGCAGCAGCCATTCTTACTCTCAGTTAGACAATAAGGGACAGGAGATGATTAAGGAGCCAGAATCGACAAGGCTGTGGTGCACATTTTAGCCAGGATATTGGGAAGCAGCATGCTCTTTTGGAAGGATGTCCAGGAATCCTTTATGACTACATAAGAGAGTCGGGAACTTGGTTTTACGACCCATCTAATTGAATTTACTAACTCACTATGATGTGAGACTTCACCATATGGTGCACAAACAGTTATCTGTCAGGTGCGAGCGAAAAGGTAGGAAAAGTCAATAGTTTTGCTTTCTGGAAACTCTTTAAAACTGAACAAAAAAAGTCACACACACACAAATTCAGTATAGTGCAATTGTGTTTGGGGTAAAGAAATTATACCAATACCTATATAGTTAGAAGCTGACACTTCTCAAAGACCAATGTCACCATGCCACTATTTTCAATCCAAAGCAAACATTTATGTCTGTGGCAGAAGCAAGGAAGCCAAGATGGGCTGAATAGGAATACAGAAATGTGGCTCATCATGCAAAGCCAGACATCCTTTCTGGACTTCTTCTAAGTGTGTAAAACAATGGCAAACTAGAATTGTTTTACTTCCATCGAGCAAACACACTACCAGTCCTTGATACTGAAATCTGAAAAGAGACACCAGCTGATACTGTTATCTCAGCAGTACTAGAACTGCTGATTAAGAATTTCACTGTACTGTGAACACATGACAATACTACAACTACTCTTACTACTACTACCAGTTCTACTGAAGAAAACAAGGCAACACTGAGTTGTGATCCTCTTTTAGCAGGTGCAGTAAATTGATTGTAAAGCACAATTGTTTAATTTGGCACATATAAGCTACGCTATAGAGTTACACATTAGTCATTTGGGTATAGTAAGGATTAAAGCAATTTCCTGTAGTTATGTCTGGGGTGATAAGGTACTGACAGTAACACTGAGAGAAATATAAAGTGATGTAAGTCCTTTGAAAAAGAATTGCAGAAAATCTTGAGCTAAGCATCACTTCAACTTTGTATAAAAATTAAAGTTACGTCTAATAGTTTTGGAATCTTGCTTTAACGTCAGACACAAGATATTTCATGCCTGGAAGCCACAAAATGCACGAGATGTCTGTTGAATCACTATGCACACACACACACACACACACACATATAATATATATATATATAAAAATATATATATATATTAATGCTGACAGTGCACAGATACCTTGGCTATTACATAAGGTTTTGCTTATTTTATTTTATTGCTTATCAGTTATATTCTAATAGATTCAGCCACACTATTCTCGTATTACCGTACAATTGACGAGTCCTTGATAATATCATGTTATGTAATAGCTTTTATGTGACAATTAGTAAACCTTGAAAGAAACCTGGCCAAAAGATAATTTCTTTTTAGAGGCACTGGCTCTGTGCTCATATGAAATAGATCATAGAATTTAATTACATTCAGTACAAGCATTTCTGTAATCAAGTCAATATGAAAAATTAGTAAGGATATTCTTTAAAATAATCTTGGCAATAAATCAATATTTAATTTTTGTTAAATAAAATACACAATGTGACAATGTGTGAGCCATTACTATAACCATTACACAGCACTAGTTATTTAAACATGCCAACATTCCTTCCAATTTGCAGGCAGATATGTACTGCTTAGTGTAATGAATCAAGGCAGTGGGCTGCAAACTTAAAAAAGTCACTCCTTCAATACAGCCATCTTCAGTTCTGACTTTTGAACAGTCTCCCTGTGTAATGCTGACTATATGGGTCAATGTCTGCAGCTGAACTGGTAATCATGGCATAAATGTTTTCACATTATAAGGAAAAATCAGGTATATATCTGACAAGCCATGTATTGTTTTTCTACTCTTATCTTCCATATGATTCAAAAACTGTTGCATTTTCAATTTGGACTCTTCAAGCTCAAAGACATGAAAAGAAGGTGCCTTTATTCACCCACAAATTCTGCTGACCTGTTCCATATATGTACTGTGGCAGCCACAGGAGCCCCCTATAATAATACTTCATTGTTTCATAAGCTGCAGCTACTCTTTAATTTATTATAATACAATTAGACCTAACTAGGTCATAATTTTTCTTTACTTTTTTATTCAAGGTTGTAACATCTTAGACAGCATTTTTACCTTTTTTTTTTACTTTTTGTTAGGTTAAAAAATGTCATGATAGCAAATTTCATTCATCTCTTTTGTGTCTCATTTTATAGTTTCAAATGAAAGTGCTGGGCTCATAACTTCATCTCTTATTAAAAGCACCTGAAAGCCTTTAAGTGCTTTCTCTAACTTCATTTTTTTACAGTATTATTTGTCTACTAAGATGATGGGATTCACATTTTTTCATTGTTGGTCTTTATCTTGAAAGAATACATTACTAAAATTGGTTCAGTTTCTCTAGGAGAGCACTGCTTCACAGAGCCAAAAAATTGCACAAAACTACTTTAATTCACCATTGATTCCTTTTGTGTATGTGACACAAGTGCTGGTTGTGCCTCTGACTGCTTCTATTGTTCAGCCTGATTCCAGCTATATGGTATGATATGCCCTAAGCTCTTCTGGTTTTTCTGCAATCTCCTAAAAATCTAATTTGCCTTTAAGCTAAGCTCTACTATATTAAAAGAGTTTTTTAAGAAACTAGGCAGTAAAACAACTCAAATTAGATTATATGCATATCTGATTTTTTATGAGTCATTTTATATACGTGCTTGAATTTAGTATTTGTTAATAGAATTTGACTTGAGTAAATTAAATAATACAAAATTATAATTTTAGTGGCATGTTTAGCTGGTGCCTACAGTCAGTTAGTGACAGAGAATAATAATGCAATACAGTAATATTATTTATTATTATTATTATTATTATATTTTAATTTTGTGATAGTGCTTTTTTTAATAGCCCGTATTAGAGTGGAAGAAAATGAAGTAATATAAATTACTGAAACTCACAGCCTTATTTAATGTACTTGGTAAATTAAGAGCCTTATCAGGGAGTGTTTTTTAAGCAAAAGAATGTACAGATATGTTTTGCAAACAGAAATCTAGAGATACTGCAACCTTAAAGGCAGGTTGGATTACCAAGTCAGCCTACTTTAGGTAGAAATCTCTCTTTTTTAATACTGAAGAAGACTGCACACTTTTTCTAGGATATCATAAAAATCTAATTGTTCTCAATCATATTCCTGTGAAAATGCTATCAATCACATTCCTAGTATATCTAGCTGACTCTTTTTAATCTTTTCTCCCCTGCTTGACGAGTAAAACTTTGCTATTAAAAGCAAGTGTCACTTACAGATCTACCAGCACATGCAACCGTCATGGCCCTTTTTCTCTTTTAAGTGGCAGCTTAGTTTATCTTTGATGTTTGCTAAAAATCAGTATCTCGTGGATTTGACTTGATTTTCAGGTAGAAGATTAAATTTTCAGGCTTTAAAAATACAGCATACATTATAACTGAAGGTTCCAGCCATAGTATCCTCACAGGTGGCGCAGTGGTAGTGCTGCTGCTTTGCAGTAAGGAGACTGTGGAAGATTGTGGGTTTGGTTCCTCCCTGTGTGGATAGTGCTTTGAGTACTGAGAAAAGCACTATATAAATGTAATTTATTATTATTAGTAAAGTGTGTACATTTATTTAATAAAGGCACATAGTATTTTCAGTTTGTATTTTGCTTCCATTTCAAAGCCTCTTGTCCAGTAGTGGGTTTCTTCGATTGCCCTTAAAAGGTAGAGTGGTTGTGAGTGTCATGATTAGATACCACATAAAAATAAAATAATAAAACTATTTATGAATATGCTGATGAGTCTTCTGGGTTTTGTCAGTAACAAAGAGATGAATAACAAATGGATAAAGAGCACATGATATAAAACTCTCACAAGCCTTAGCACTAGCCTGAAAATATAAGACAACAATAGCAAAACTGCATAAAGTCAGGAACGTCCATTTTTTTTTGACTCTAATAGAGTCAATATAGACATATGGCTTCCTAACTAACACTTAAATGAGTACTAAAATAACCACAATCTAAAAAAGCTACAAAGAAATAATAAAATAATGTGCAAAAACACACAGTATTCTGAAAAAATAATAGTAAAAGAGTCAAAAATGCTAAACGTTAATGGCCTCTTTTAATAGTATCATAAAATGAATGGTAAAACTCACAATCACATTCAGCGAGGTCCCTTGTCCTTCACAAGACCACACTCTGTAACAATAGGAGCTAGCCAGACAAAAAATAAAAAAATAAATCACAAAAATGCACCAAAGAACGCAAAAATACCTCTAAAACTAGACCAAAAACTGCATTAATCAGAAAGTGGTCACTATGTTTAATTTTGTATTTGGACTGTTAGGTGAATTTCTTTTAAATCAGTTATGCGGAAAGATTTACTCCACCTTAGAGACTCAGAATGTTTCCTTATATTAGTGTCTTACTTAAGATCTTCATAATCACGCATAAAAGTGGAACAACTACTAAAACCATCCCAAACCCATGTATTTCTCAAGTTTTCAAAAATAACCCATTTTGGTAGAAGAGCTGACTATGTTGTAAAACAGCTCCTTGGTTACATTAGGAAGAAAACATAAAATATGAAATAACAAAAAAAGTGGCAGAGGCAACACAACTAGAAAGAATATGAATAATTATTGCATCTGCTTACAGTAGAATAATTTGCTTTGGTGCATCTATAAATTTTTGTATCATCAAAAACCAAATATTTAGAGGCTCTACCTGCTTCCTGCTCTGGAAAGATACCTTTGTAAATGCTGAAAATATATCTGGAACTTATTTCAGATAAATGTTTTTGCTTTCATTTGAAAAACTCTTCTATTACAAATGCTAATTGATTTTTCTGTAATATGGGATTATATGTAGAGTCCTCCTCCACTCTGGAACATTAAAACATTTGAAAAAAAAAATTGAAGAAACAACTCCATCCAAATGAGTTGAGTTGTGATGTATAAGAATAAAAAACAAGTCTCAAAGAAATGACCTTGTTGTGGTCAGTAAAGTTCTATCTATCTATCTATCTATCTATCTATCTATCTATCTATCTATCT
>JANRMT010062792.1:38348929-38369834 GCA_026402145.1 Polypterus bichir lapradei
TCTATCTATCTATCTATCTATCTATCTATCTATCTATCTATCTATCTATTATTTGGAACATACTTAATGAATTTAGTTTGCATTTTACTTTCATGAAAAAATATAGCTAATCTTTTTTTTGAGGATCAAGGAGCTGATCGAAAGTGACTTTCTATTTCACCTGATCAGAACTTTATGTGAATGCAATGAAAGAGGGAAGGAGCGACGTCACAAGTAATAACTCCAACAATTTCCAAAGCAAATGAACGCAGCATTACATATTGTCATTGTTCTTTAACCCAGCCCCTGAGGTGTGTTCCTTTTCACTGCCTTTCCCCATATATCACAGTCTGCTATTATCATGTACTATTAGAACATGTGTTAAGTCACTATTTCCAATACATAAAAAAAGAATAAGAAAAAACTCCTTCTGCTGTAGTGTACAGTGAAAAATACTTTCCTTTTTAGCTCTATATTCTGCTGATGTTGCAGCTTTTGCTAACGAATGATTCAGTGCTACAATGTTTAGAAAACAGAAGTCTGCAGTAGATATAATTACTGATCTAAAAGATCTATGTGTAGAAATACATCCTCAGCTCATTAACGCTTTAGAGCTTTCATCCTTAATGCTACCGTATATTATGACAACATTCTGCATGTCTAATTTAAATAAAACTTCCATCACTGGAAATGCAGCCCATTACCAGAAATAAACTGTTAAGGATAGGCCTAGAAAACAGTCTTAATATATAGAAACCAGAAAGAACTGAGAAATATAGTAATATTGGTTGCACTCTGGTTTAATGTGCTTTTTTATTGTGTCAGCATTTTAAGCTTTTTCGTATAGCTTCTTAAGTGGCGGGGTACTGTACACCAAGGAATTCTATCAGTGGCAGTCTCAGTTGTATGCAGTTTAGAATATTATTTCAAAGTTCTGAATTATGTTTACATAATCATTGACTTTCAGTGTTTTCAGAACAACTTTTGTCAGAATCAAGGCTTGTCTTATTCTGTACTCGACTGTTGGCATTCAGTTCATCACTGGCATCTGAGCAGTACTTGAAAAGACAAATGCCAATTTGTAGATTCTTGAAACTGCCGACCCCTGCAGCCCTCCATTACACAAGCAGCGCAATATTGATCCTTTCCAGAAACCCAAATTTGCCTTTTTTGAAGTTATTCCTCCTTACTTTCTGAAGAGTGTCCTAACAGAAGTGTTCTTTGAAAGCAGTAATATATACCAGCTGGTACAGCCTTGCTTGCAGCTGTGACAAGGCAACAAATTACATCTTATTGCATTCTTCCTGAAAAGAAGAAGCCATAGTTATATGCTTCACCAGCTATATAAATGCTGATGACTACTAAAAAAAAGACAAAATGAGAAATGAATCACCAAATACTTCTGTTGTTATAAATGGGCATACACAATAACCTATGAAATATTTTCTAGGTGCAATTTAACCGATTATGACCTGCAGATTGAAAAAGTGTATCATAGCAATCACTGTACTGTATTTGGAGCCATGCTACATTTTGTAATATCAAGCACTATTTGAGACAGACCATGCTCCGTTTCTGCTTTCTATTTTGGGCCATTATTATATTCATTGTACAACTATGGCAGAATTCACTGCTATCATTCAAGATAGCACTAAGAGTCAAAGGATCAGAGAGATATAAAAGTATGCTTCTGAATGATCTAAAGTATGCCTCTAGTCAGTTATGGCTGAATTTATTATTTTTCTCTTTCAAATTCCCAGCTGTGCACATGTGAGTAATAAAGCATATCTTCCTGAATGTTTCCCAAAGAACTGTTTCTTCTGGATCATATTGTTCTCTGTCAATATGATTAACATCTGCCTGACTTTTTTTCATTCTTAATTGTTTCAAATAACATCACTATATATTTATTTATGCTTAAATAGAAACATATACTGGCAGTGCAGTGAATATATCTTTCACCCCCGAGAAATGTACTCCTGATCAGTTTTCAAATGGGATCATGACTCTTTGTGCTGGATATGCTGCAGAAACTATTTTTTATCACTAGCAGTCCAAATAGTTAAAGTGCACTGATGACAGACAATTTAGTAGTATGACCTGCGATGGACTGGCATTCCTTCCATTGGTGGTTTCTTTCTTTTACTGATAATATCTGTGATAAAATTAGTCTGGATCTCTGTACTACACAAAATAAGAAGCAGATGCAGATAAAAACTGAAATGTTTCTGTGTTTATGCAGTGCATATACTGGTCAGAAGGAGGGCAGTTCCACTCCAGACCAGGGGATGGCGAAGGGCACTAACGCTGTTCCCTTTTCCTCTGTAGACCAATTATGGGAAATTCCGCCTGACTCCGATGATGTCACTTCCCCTGTCTCACCATAAAATCGCCATTTTGCTTTTTGAAGGACAGTTCCATTTTGAACTCCTAAAAGATTAGTTTTCTTTTGCTGCTACAGCTACCTACAATATACAGAGCAGCTATCCCAAATCTTTTTTTGGCTCCCTTTTGTTTTTGTTGCTGCGACACAGAGTAGTTTTAACATGGTACAACACTTGGGCCTTACTCTGAAAATGACTGAGTACAGTTTCCATAATTTCCCAATATTTGTACATGTTTCCTCAATTTTTAAACACATCCTATTAGGCTGACTATATATTGACCTAAGGTGAATGAGTAAATGAGATTTGAAACATGGGTAAAAGAGCAAAGAGCAGTGTACTAACATACTTGTCATTGCTTACACTTACACTTACTGCATCCTGGAATTGATTAGATGAATACAACTTCAGATATTCAAAGTATGTAGCCTCTTATTCAATTTAACGTAGTTTTCACAGTATTCTTTACTGTATACATGCTCACAGTGCTTGCATTAGTTTCTGGCTATAATATGATGACAGAAATAATTAAACCATCTGTAACATACTTGAACACACAGGTTAACCAAACAGCAATTCCAATTGATTTACATAAACAATGACAATATTACTCCATTAACATTAGAATGGAAATATACCCGGTTGACAATGAAGGAGAGGAAAATGGAACACTCCAGTCAGCTACATTTGTGGACAAAAATAAACCTCATTGTTGATGTCAACAGACAATGTCACTAACAAAATTAGACCCAGTTTCAGTGACCTAAGCCAGCTAGCCACCCGCATTCTCCTCTGTATCCTACAGTACTATCAGTACTGTATGTGTTCGGGACTGTCAAATAAGAAGATCAAATTGTTCTGTCTTTGGATTCCAATATGTCTCTTGCCACTTCCCATGGAAAGGAGGAGCAGCCTGTTTGCATTGTTTGATACAGCAGGATACTGAGATGAAGAAGGTAATGGAGAAGAATCTGTAACTTAAGCTAACCCTACCCCTAACCCTCAATTTATCACTTTTGTTAATTCTTGAAATTAATCAGATCAAGATTTTGAGATCATAATGGGTACTTGTTATATATGTATATATAACATATATAATATATGGATATTTTGTAAAATAACGTTTAAAGAATAAAGAAAAAAGGGAACAACCAAATGTACCATAAAATCAAAAAGAAAAGAATGTTCCAAACCTATCGGTGCCCACCCTAACCCACTTGGAGATGGCTAAGAAAAGAAGTACATTAAAAAAAAAGGCGTGCTAGCAGCATGCTGCATTCCACATCCCGAATAGAGCAAAATGCATGATTTTTAACATATGCTATTCCTTTTTTTAAGGATGACATAGCTGATAAAGAAGTTAAAATCATATGAGTGGTTGAAAGTCCTAAAAGAAATAGGGTCTAAAATGTATTTCTCCTGGCATTTATTAAACATTGGTCTTGGCTTTTCCAGTGAGATGCCAGGAGGATTTTAGCAGCTAAAGAACTTACTGAAATCAACATCTTATTAATGAATGAAGTACAAGGAAAATAAAGAAGTAAAAAAAGCTGTGGAGATAAATAAATGAAAGTTTGGTCCTTGAAATCCTTATATGTAGGAAATATTTTGAAATCAGCCCTACATTTAAATGAAAGTTGGTGTAAAGACATAAAAACAGGAGTTAAGTGTTCACACTTTCTGTTTCTAGTAATGATTCATGTAATAGTGTTTTGAATTAACTTAAGTCTATAAATATATGAATGTACAGTATATGTAAATATAATTGGATGTATGCATATTATTTATCCATTTTAAGGTAACAGTTTAGGTACTGCCAAAATGCACCTGTTGCTCATTTACTATAATATAACAAGACCTTAACAGTCACTCCATTGGGTCTTTGTAACACTTACAAAGTATTAGTAAAGTGTTTATTAATCTCTGCAGCATGACCAATTAACAAAACTTTACTTTGGAGTTGTCTGATGTGACTTAACTAAGACACATTTCTCTTGATATTACATATTTGGTATAAAACCAGTGAATCCTTCATATTAATAAATACTTTTAACATCAAGCTGTCCTTCTCAGTTCCCGGTACAGGCCAGAGCTGCCATTGAGCCATGCACTGTGACTCTCTCGATGATATACAGAGTGCCCTGTGAGATGAAACACCTCCTTCTGGGAACACAGGGAACACCAACACAGCCCTCAGCAGCCTTCAGGGTCTTGTCACGGAAAGTCTCCCACATCACATTAGGATCAGCAGTCACTCAAAATCAACAAGTTCTTCACACAAACTGCATGCAAACTCATTAGAAACAGCCTGGTCTTGGAGTCTGACCAAGTCCAGGCTCATTTTCCTAGTAGATGGTAACCTACTGGACCAAAGCTGGATTCTAAGAGTAGCAACAACAAGTCTGTGGTCAGAATTCACAAACTGGGCAGTTCTGTAGACCCTGCAATTTTGCAAGAGCCTCCAGCATCTGCCTAGAAGGATGTGATTGATCTCCTTCACCGCACCACCAGTATTGTAATACCAAGTCCAACAATGCGGTTCAGAGCGCTGAAATCAGGATCCAGTGATTTGCAGCCCCTGATCATTTGCAAAGTCAACGAACATGGAGCCACTTTCACCATGGTCACCAGACCCATGGGGACCGAGACAATCCTCACAGCCATCCCTGTCAGTGCCAGTGGCAGCATTGAAGGCACCCATGACCAGAGGAGTGTCACCTCATGGGCACCCATCAACCACTGAGCGAAGTTGCAAATAAAATGTCTCCCTCACCGAGGTCGGAGCATACGCCGAGACAACAGTCAAGGCACCCAGGGAGTGCCTTAATCTGAGTCTCATAATATGCTCGTTGAAAGGAGTGACATCGGACACCATCGGAAGAAGCAGATCCGCTACAGCAACAGCTACTCCCTGAGTATGACAGCCATCAGAACGACCAGACCAATAAAAGGTGTATCCACCTACAGTGATCTGGTCAGTCCCAGGTCTGCGCACCTCAGAGAGTGCTGCCACTTAAATGCGGAGTTTATGCAGCTCCTCCAACAGCAGAGGAAGATGATCATCTTGCCAGAGAGACAAGACGTTTCATGCGCCTACCCAGATGGGCCGTCTCAAATTGGGACCCGAGTGCTGCCATGCAGCAAGTGACGCCTTAACACTACACCAATTCTGATCCCCAACAGACCTGACCCCATTGGCTCTCCAATGGTTTTGACTCTTCCAGGGATGGGGCTCCCGAGGGCTATCCTCAATCCTCTTCATGATGCAAGCAGCCTTCCTATGGATGGCACCAGCAGAGCTACTCCCCCAGAGAGCAAAAAGGAGTCCCTTCTGTCATCTCAAAGCTAAGTGAAGTTTTTTTTTTATGGCGACTGGAATGCCAATCCTGCCACCAATCCCCTTGGTTTCCCTGCAAGTTGGAGGACCGCTTGCAGGGCCGGATGCAGTTTAACTTCATACCCAGAAAATGCCCCCGATTTTTCAAATACCCAGCACATGCATACTTAACATTTAGAGCTGTCATTTAATTTGATGTGCATTTTTTTGGGGTGTGGTAGTAAAACTGGAGGAGTTGATGAAAAATCAAATGATAGAAGACAGAAGCCACACACAAATAGTAACCGTACCTGAATTTAAACTCAAGACACTAGAACTGTGAGGCAGCACTGCTAACTGTGTGACAATGACACTCCATATAAATATATAAATCTTAATAATTCATTATAAGAGTAGCTTTAGATGTCTAAGAACATAACCAAAAAACACAAAAAAGAACAACTAACCTTACATTTCAGGGCATTGCAAGGCTTAGAGTATCTGAAAAGCTGGAATTACAGGAAACAGCAAATTGAAGACTTACCATAATAAGTATTGACATCAGGATCCACAGTATACTCTTGTAAAATATTTTTCAAAAAAAGAAAAGAAAATATATATTACAATGAAAAGCTTCTTTGTCCAGGCACTGGAAAGTGGAAAAAATGTTTCTATCAATAGTAAAATGTCACCTTTGTGTTCCCACTGGAAATAGCCTTGTTAAAATTTTATACAATAATAGCCCACAATCTACTGTTTTGCCAATAGAAAAGGTAGTTCAAACTCATACCAATTCACACAATGGGACTATTGCTACTTTGTGACACTGCAGCAGCATAATTATATCAAACTGTGCCAATTCATAGTCCTACTGACTATATGTAGTCTCCATTTTCACTTGAACATTGTTCCCTTATTGGGTAAATACAGATGAATGGCAAGGTAAGATGTGAGCCACAAACAGGGAAGCCTAAAATATCTTTAAATGAGATGAAAACAAGTCACCTGAAGCTGTAGAATGCATGTGTGAAGGACCCTTCAAATGAGTTTATCACCCTGGGTATTTTGGCTCCCTTTAGTGAATGTTGGATTGTAGATAATAGAGTGAACCTCAACTGTTGACAACGATGCTAATGCTACCTACTACCCACCTGTACAAGCTTTTATCTGGGATGCTTCATTCTTTTAAGAACTGGGTCTACTAATTTACTCCTGAGTCAAACACAGGAAATACAATATTATACTTCCAAAAAAAGCTTTTCGCCAGGTAAGATTATGGTTAGTGTTTTGCAAGATACAGAGGGTATCTTTTTCATGGACTACCTTACTTCCAATGTACTCCCCTAAGTAAAAAAGTATAGCAGGAAATTTTCTCAAAACAAAGGAAAATATAGGATTTATTTTGTTTTCTCTCTGGCAATGCTCAATATCACTTGACGGAAACTCAAAAACAAACACAGAATGCACTCATCTACACTATAATCCAAACTTGGCTTCATCCAATTACCATTTTTTGGACCATTACAGGAGAGAAGCAGACTATGTTTAGGTTATTGCAGATGTAGGCAAAAATTTTCTTTGACACTGGAATTAAAAATCTCCCAGAACTTTGAAACAAATGCATTGCATTTACTCAGAGATTATGTAGAAAATGGTATGCATCCCTGCATGGTTGTGGTTGTAGCATAACACTCATTTACTCTTCTTCTGGGACATTTCAACTTCCCCTTCAAGCACTGAAAATGAAAATGAAATCTCATTGACCACTGTTCCGAAACATAAGGTTGCTTATTTAGCCAAGGAAAAAGTGGCTTTGCAATGGGAGTTTCCATCCTTTGTCGAAGCTGGTCAATGAATAAAAGCACAATTTCAGTGGAGACATTTTATAAATACCACATTAGGGTGCATCAAACATGCAAACTAGGCAATGTTTTTTAACCTGCGGGGAAGTTAAAAGCTGTGACACAGTTGTAACATTTCTTCCCTCCTTGCCCCTAGAGTGGAAAAAGATGTCACAATGTAACTGGAGATCTAAGTTAAAATTATATATATATATGTGTGTATATAGTAAAATTAAATTGTGACAGTCATTTACATCTGTGACAAAATTTCAGATGATCTTGACATTTTCACCAATTTTTACATTTGTTTCTTTTCCTTGTTCCATTTTTGTTTTGTTGCTACAGGTTGTCATGTATTATATCATCAAACATATCTTATGCATTCTTACTGTATGTGCATGTACACTGTGGACTATGGCCGGCAACTTATCACGGTCAATACCCCCAAGCCGCCAGATAGAGCCCTCCCTGCGACGTGGAGATGCCCCGAATTCCAGCAGGGCATCATGGTATTTGGAGTTTTAATGCACAGCCCTACTGGATAACGTCAGGGCCGCCAGGGGACGCTGCAGGGAGGCCCAGAGACTTATATTTTCCATACAGCCTGGAAGTACGTCACAGTCATGAGGACGGAAGAAATAAAGTACTTCCGGGCTGAAGAAAAAGAGGAGTTTTCACCTGACCCGGAAGTGCTGGGGAATCACATGGACTGGGGAATCAGAAGCACTTCCGGGTCGAGGACTTTAAAAGGACTATGGGAAACCCCAGCGAGGTGAGTTGAGTTGGGAGGAAGGGTGACAACGCCTCTGGGAGTGGAGGATTTGATTGTTGTTATTATTATTGATTGTTTATTGAGTATAGTGGAGGTGGAAGTGCTTTGTGCACTGCTTTATTGTATAAATAAAATTATTGGGACTTTTATCTGTTGTCTGGCGTCTGGTCTGAGGGTTCAAGGGGACGACAGCACCCCCTATCTGTCACAACACACAACCCATTACTATAAATCCACATGGCAAAAAACACCTTGAGTATTATATTTTGATAGTCAGCAATAGGGTACTGGGAATAGTTTAGTTCTTTTCCTTTTTCTCCTGCCTGGAAGTCTGTCATTGAAGGTAGTATTTGTATTGTTCTGCTCTCTCAATGTCTAGCTATTCAGGCTATAGCTTGATCGATTATGTCTTCTTGGCTGTATAGTAACAGGTGGCACCTTCACTGTTTCTGTCCAACCTGCTTTAAAGTAAAAGGAGATGTCCGTCTTCCTGCTATTTTTGTCCAACTGGCTATTCATTTGTATACCTGTACATCAGCTTTCCCATTTTGGTTGCTCATTCAGCAAAAGGCCATGGCTATCTTGTTGATTTTCAGTTCATCAACTGAAGAAGAAAAAAATCATTTTTTTTTCTTCTGTGTAACCTGCCATCCTACAAGTCACAGAACATAACCATTGTTTATTTTCTTCAAGCCTGATGACTCTTTGGTAGAAGTGGTTTAACTGGGTGGCAGCTCCCATGATGAAGTGGTTGGATTTTCCTTTGAAGTCCAGTGGCTATAGGTTGTAAAGTATTCACTGTCACCAACCCCTGCTTTGAAATGACTAGGTATTTTTACATGCAAAAAGTAAAATTAGAGCTTCAGTGTGATCATGACAGCAAGAAGGTATAAACAAAAAAGGCAAAGTAAACTAATTACACTAACATTTGAAAAATTGTATTAAAATCCTGTTCATTAGTTGTTCTTCTCTCAGGCCAATCCAAAACCACACCTCACTTGTATCTGAGACCAAATGAGTACAATGAGCAAACACCACAAAAGAAACATCAAACAATGCAAGTTATTTATTTTAGGAAAGGATTATCTTTAGGCCAATATTATTCAATTTAAACGGATAAAAGAAAGTTCTTAGTTATGCCATAAATCCAATTAAAATAATTTCTAAAGAGGCTTTAACAACAAATCCAAATTCTGAGTTAAGCAATTATTAAAAATAAAAAAATTGTATACTTGGAGAAAAGCAAAACAACTCAAATTATGCATTAAATCACAAAGGTAAATCTAAACAATTTACTGCTGCTCAGCCAGTAGAGAAATTTTCTTTCTTCATCAAACTGTAACCTCCTATTCCACATTTATATGGTGTGAAGGTCGCTGTCCAGGAATCTTGCCCTCAACTTCAAAGTGCAAGAGGAGACAACATGCACAGGACATTGTCTCCCCCAGAGTGCTAAATGGCAGCCCCCCTAGATTCCCACAGGACATCATGGGAAATGGAGTTCTTCAGCTCAGCCTTTGAGTCCTGTAGGCACAGCCAGGGCATGCAGAGTGAACGGGTGAGCCCTACTTTGTCGAGCTCCAGTTTTACCTGGAAGTGCTCCAGGGCCAAACTTTTGGGACACTGGAAGGACTCCCAGGTTTTATATAAAAGGAGCTGCTGAACACAGCTCTAGAAGCCAGTGTCAGGAGGAGGATGATGAAGCTTGCTGGGTGGAGCAGAGGAAACAGTGACAGAAAAACAGTAGAGGACAAAGAATATTGTTGGGTGTTTGTACTTGTGACTGTGGTGTGGGAAACACTTGCTGGAAGATTTTCCTACAAAACAAAATGAAAAAGCCTTGTGCTTGCAGCACTGGTGTCTGAGCCTGTGCTGTGCTGGGTGTTTGGGGAGCTGGAGTGCTCCCTGGTGGCCACAATGCTATCATGCAGATATGCAGATCCACAGATGGATGGTACTTAATTTCTTCCAAGGGTAGTAGGATGTTGTACCGTGTTAGACTGAAGTTGCCTGAAGAAGGGGCCTAAGCTGCCGCAAGAGCTTGTATGTTGTAATCTGTTCAATTAGCCAATAAAATGTGCCATTTTTCCTGACTTCTCATTTCGTTCCAATGGGAAATGTAGTTTTTACAGAAGCTGAAGAAGTATTTTATGCACCCCATAACAAAGTCTGCCTTCTTGATCAGATTGTTGATTCAGTGGGCCTCCCTTGAAGTGCAGCACAGTGCAGCATAGAAAATCTCACTAGCCATCACAGAGTTACAGAAGATGTGAAGGGTGTCACTGTCCACATGAAAGGAATCAATTATCTGAGCTGTGCTGATGAAAATGCAATTTAGTCTCATAAATGTCACAGTGAGGACTTATGCAGGCATATTAGCTTTGGACATAAAGGAGCCCCAGTAGCGTTTTTTTTAACATAATTCTGTTAAATAATTTGTTGGCTGAAAGTACTCAGTCTTAGTGTGTCAGAGAGAGGATGTGCAGCATTGTTCATTATGGCACTCATTTTTGTTTTTATTCTCTCTTTCACTATTAGCTCCTAGGCATCCAGAGTAAATCCTATAACTGAGCCTTCATTAAAGCATTTGTTACCATAAGCTCTCATTAACTAAATGTCACAACCTGTGCTCATGTCTCAGTGTGTAGTTTATTTTTTTAAGTGTGACCACATGATGAATCTAATTTATTCTGAAATATACTATGCAGAATTTAATAGCAGTCTTTTTCATTATTTCCTTATATTTTACAGCATTGTGTAGGATCCAAAGGAAAAATAAATGTGTGCCTATTTGGTAGCATTTTTAATTAAACTGCTATGCAGTTCAGCCTGTCCTCAATCACAACACATGACATAAAGGTACCTGCATTACTCATGTATTGCACTGCACCATTCTCAAAGATTTTGAACACTTTAGCAGACAAGATTCATCCCAAAAAAGTGAGCCATAAAACATGTATGAATAAAGGCCTGCTTTTAAAAATCCTACCCCGATTTTACTCCTGTCTCTATCATTTGTATTGTATCCAGGTGTAATTTTGTTGGAATAATTACATTCATGCATTGAAATGCATTTCCAAGGTCAACAAAACGACTGGAGGAAGAGATCACACTGGGATCTCATTGATGGGCCGACCTGTATGACCTGTGTAAGTTGAAGATTTGTCTGTTGCATTGATTGCTTGGTATAGAGTGCTGCTATTGTTTCTGACTACCTTGTTTTGTTTTGTTATTGTAAAATGTATTTATATATACAGTACAATTAATTGTGATTTGTTCCTGGTTAATCTTTTTATCTGAAATATTTTGTACTGTGCCTATTTTCCAGTTCATTCATAAGCCCATATATAAGTCTAAATAAAGTGTTTTGTGCATTGATACAGAATCAGTCAAGAAAGGGAATGATGATGCCTGTTCAAGTTGCTTTTCCCCAGACCTCATACAGAAGACTGAACAGGTGGGTTAACAATGCATAATACTAACCCAAAATGCTCTGCCTGGTAGTGGAAAAGTTTTGATTTGGACCTTTTGTTTTCCATGTGTTTTATATCAAAAGTAAATGCATGAAGTGAAATGATGAATAAGTCATGAACATGAAGGCCAATGTCTGAAATAATAGCGGAGTTGAAAAAAGATATAAAGAAGCTGGAAGAATCAAGGTTAAAGAAGACACTTGGTTCAAAAGTAAAAAGTTAGGCAAACATCTATGTCAAAAAACACAATCCTAACCCCATCTTTCCTATCTAATCACTAAGTAAAAGTTACAATTTTTAAGAATTTTTGCCTAAAGCTTGGACATATGGGAATAGCACACATCCATCTTAAATAACACTTACATTATAATATAAAGCATAGTCAGACTGGTGATCAGCAACAATGCCATTGCCTAAAAATTTAAATGTTGGTGGAAAAATTTCACAAACAAAACAATCAATATTAAGAATAACCATCTCAGAGTGGTAGTAATGTTTGCAAATCCCATCAACTGGCAAGTGACCTCAAACAGCTGTAGCCTGTTTTCAACTTATTGGTCAACAGCTGTCCAGATAATAGCTAATGTTTCCATAGTACTGTATTTATGCGTGTACCACGCGCACATTTTTTCCCGAAAATTAGCATTAGAAAATCAGGTGCGCATCATACACGAGGAAATGTAATTCTATAATGTTTACTTCTTCTGCTTGGGCTCGCTCTCTCTCGCTCATGTTTTTGACTCAGTTTGGCGTCGTCATTCAGCATGGATAGTAGCAAGCATTTACGCTCCTTCATGGCGGGAGAGAAACTAAAAGTGATTTTGGAAGCAGAGAAGATTGCAAGTACAGTGTTCCAGAGTCATGTGTTTGAGATTGGTGATGGAAGAAAGAAAAACTTTTGTCATGTAACAAAAACAGAAGGGCATTTCGCGGAAAAAGTGCTCTAAACGCTTCCTATACAATCACAACGCGCGTTGTACATGGAGCAAAACGATTTTTGAGATTTTCTTTGTAAAAATTAGGGTGCGTGTCTTACACGAGGGCATGTGGTACACAAGTAAAAATGGTATATTCAAGATACTGCATGTGGTTTCCAATCATTTCCCAATTTGCTTCACTGTTTCATTAGGTATTCTAGACTAGACTTGACTGGATTGGCATTATTAAACCTTTTCTCTTCCTTGCTATCTTCAAACTAACGGTCCAATGTAGAGGTGTATTTATCAATTCAACCAGTACCTCTGCTGCTCTGCTGCTATGTATCTAACCATCCAATACAATGGTTTGGATATTTACAGTTAATTTCTTTTTCTTTCTTTCATCATATGAATGGTTACAAACCTCCAGTATCACCTTCTACCACTTTACCTATCTTAGTATGAGGCTTAATTCAGTGCAGACAAGTATAGAGTAGGATTCTTAGATAACTTATTAGAGTAGCAAATAAATCATATAGAGAGTTTTTAGACACATATTATAAAGATTATAGTTGAAAAGTGTGACAGTGTGTGGCAACCCATTAAAGACCGACATTTACAAAGGCCAGCATGAAAATTTCTGTAAGTTGTACTATACATGTAACCTCTCTGTTCATGCAATTGGCGAGACATTTTGACAGAAATAACAGCCACATTTTGTTTTTGTGAAGTTTTGATATTTGTTTTATCCTTTTTTTTGCTTTTGATGATCTTCTGAATCGCTACAAAGTAGGAAAGTCATGGTGACTATTACTCTATAAGATTGAACAGGACAAAATTTAATTGTCAGCTTTGTTAGATTTTTGTTACAAGGCAGTTAAATCTCAGTTTGACCTTTTCTTCTGTTTCCATTCTGTTACATAAATTGTGTGTTTTCCTGCCTTCATATTTCCTGTTGGTGTAGGCAGGCAGTGACTGTGGGCCATATACAGCCAGATGAGTGAAGTATCACATACTGTCTTTTAGTTTGTTCTTCCAGTTATTAGCAACACCAAGATTTTGTGCCTCTAAAGAGATTTTTTGCTTTTGTTTTGTAACAAGGTAGGTAGGCCATGACACTTTGTTTCCTATCTGCTTGCTATCCTTTATGGGCAACCACTGTTTGTTTAGCATACAGCAACGATCAATGCACTGCACACAGAGCATTTTTTAAATTCCTGATTTTGACCATAGTTTGGCCTGACACTGAATTATGCTTTTCTGTTAAACATAATATGAGTGTGGGGCAGAGGAGAGGTGGATTCTCTGGCTGTAACCCCTTCATTTCTTAATTGTTCACAGTTTTGGAAGATGCATATGCATCTAAAATCAGTGATATAATAGTAACATCATCACCAGGATGGCAAATATGAAAAATACAATTTACTTTCATATATCTGAGTTTCAGATTAAAACCAAAGAAAAAGTAATAAATAAATAAATAAGCTTTATTTTGGCTTACACAAAAATCTATTATAATAATATCACATATGTTGTAGAGCCAACAAATGCGACTCCTAATATTTACAATATTTAGTATGGTGCCTCTCCTGGTAGCTAAAATACATGACACTATTCTTATCTTTCTTTGAAATGTATAATGCATTATGAAACCAATAACAGATTTTGTAGACCCACTGTCATTATAACATAATCCTTGAGGTGCATTCACATATAAAGGTTAATTGCAAGAATCGTAAAACCCACACAAATTTGAAATGTTCATTATAGGACATTTAAAAGTGGCAGATGCATCAGCACAGGAACACACTTGAATTGTACAGCCAAACTGAGCAATTCTGTGCTAATAAATTTGGTGGTAGCATAATTATGCTTAACGGGATAAAAATATATTAAAAGACACAGTGTAATGTTTGGACTGAACATTATGGCAAAAAAGGCAATTTGAACGTGCACTACAAGATAAAACAAAACTGATGTTATGACATGGGATTGTCTTTTGAAATTTACTTTAACATAAAGCTATCCTCTTAGCCAATCCCTAAAGAAGAGTCTCTCCTCTCAGTCTGGACTCATAACCTTTTTTGACAGGAAAGGTTAAACAGATTTATTTTGTGCTTCATTGACTGATTGACAGATAAATCATTTTTTGCAAAAATGTTGAACAAGGTTATGAAACATAATAGGTAAGCAAATAATCATTCAAAGCAAAATGAGTCATAACCTGAATCACAAAAAATGTCAGTTACCATTACTGCATTAACATACTGTACCTGCTGACACACACTTCTGAAATGCTTCCTTCCTTGCTTGCCAAATATAAATTAATATAATTAAAAATGAAAATAGAAATATACATACAAAATGTATACATTGAATTAAATTAATATTTGCAAATTCGTTAAAATGACAGCTCTGAATGTGTATGGTAATAAAAAATATGCAGCAAAATGCTTCATGATCTAAAATTCTCTAAGAAGAAATTGATGAACAGCAATACATTGAAAAATAAATTCTTAAATACCTTAATATTCTCCAACCTATTAAATTTGCTTTAAGAACACAAATGGCAAAAGCCTAACTCTTCTGCCGGAGCCATTGGTTGTTAGGACACCCTTACATTGCATGGCCCGCTACGTTACACGCCTACAGGCAGATGTACCCAGGTCCAAATAGGAGCCATCTGTCAACTTAACACACACATTTTGAAATTTGAGAGTAACACTGGAGTGCTTAATAATGTTTTTGTTAAAAATATGAATATAGGTTTGTTGGCTGTCAACTTATAGGCTGGATAAGCGTTACTGTCAAAAAAGCTGTTTAAAATGAGGTAATTTTACAAGTTCAAGTCCAGTGCTCTCTGTGATTATTTTAAAGGGATAAAACATTCCTGGCCCCTTGATTGATTGCAACACAAACCTGACAGGTCAAATGTACTAATTTGGCTCAAAAGACTTGACGCTCTGTTTGATCTTGACTAAGAAGATGTGAACATGAAAGGGATAAAGGGATGCTGATAAAGAGAAATCTTTTGCACTCCTTGCTCTTCACATTAATACAGTAGTGTAACACATACAGTAGGCTACTGGCATTTATGTAAATACACCTCAAGCACTGTTTTACATTGTCATGCCTGTGTGCACTGGGGACAGGTTAAGGGCTCTGGTGATGGTAATCTCCCGCCGTGATATGGGATGGTACTGGCTACTAACACCTTTTTTTTTTCCTTGATCTGCAGTCCGGAAGAATGACAGCTTTACCAACTTTGATGTAATTTCCTGTGTCTGTCCACCTGGACCCATCTGTTCCTGCTGGAAGTCCTCATTACAGGAAGATCCACCATACTGAAGCAGTCAATAACTAGACATGTGTCTGTCAGGGCAATTTCTTTTTAAAACGTTTTTGTGAAACCACATTTTCTTTTCTGTGTGTGCCCCAACAATGCCATGCCTGTGATCTTTCTTACAACATATACTGTACATTCACATTTTTGGAAATTGAAGGGAGACTATGTACAACTGATGAAAAACACAAAAGGAAATACTGTACTTGAGTGAACAACGCCAAGAAATGAAAATCATAAACATCTAATGATGATACTAATGTATACTCAAATTTCACTGCATTTCTACTGATTACCCTGTTTCAATTAAAAATAATACACTTTTCTTGTAAAACAGTATTCTGCAATGGCCACCAGCAAAAGCCAAGTCACTAGGAAAACCATGCAGGAATAGAAGTCATGGAAAAAAATGCAGGAATTGGTCTCATGCAGAATGTTTTATTCATGGACAAATGTGTACAGCATTTTCAAGAGTAAGCAGCTATAGTAACTTAATAATATTATTACTTATTATTTAACTGATGCCTTTATCCAAGATGACTTATACCATTTGAGAAACAATTGGTTACATTTCTTTTGTTTTTCCAATTAAATGACAGGCAGATAAATCAACTTCCTCATGGTCTCACAACCACGATTTGAAGCCACAACCTAGGTACAAAGATTTCACCAATACATCACACTGCCTGCTAATTATATTTAGCCTTTGGTAAAAAAAAAAAGTATGCAGAAAAGCACTTATATACATAGTACTTCTTCTTCTTTTGGCTACTCCCGTTAGGAGTCACCACAGCGGATCATCTTCTTCCATATCTTTCTGTCCTCTGCATCTTGTTCTGTTACACCCATCACCTGTATGTCCTCTCTCACCACATCCATAAACCTTCGCTTAGACCTTCCTCTTTTCCTTTTTCCTGGCAGCTCTATCCTTAACATCCTTCTCCCAATATACCCAGCATCTCTCCTCTGCATGTGTCCAAACCAATGCAATTTCTGGTCAGTGCCACCGTCTCCAACCCATATAACATAGCTGGTCTCACTACTGTCCTGTAGACTTTCCCTTTCACTCTTGCTGATACCCGTCTGTCACAAGTTACTCCTCTTCTCCACCCATTCCACCCTGCCTGCACTCTCTTTTTCACCTCTCTTCCACAATCCCCATTACTCTGTACTGTTCATCTCAAGTATTTAAACTCATCCACCTTCGCCAACTCTACTCCCTGCATCCTCACCATTCCACTGACCTCCCTCTCATTTACTCACATATATTCTGTCTTGTTCCTACTGACCTTCATTCCTCTCCTCTCTAGAGCATATCTCCACCTCTCCAGGGTCTCCTCAACCTGCTCCCTACTATTGCTACAAATCACAATGTCATCAGCAAACATCATAGTCCATGGGTATACCTGTCTAATCTCGTCTGTCAACCTGTCCATCACCATTGCAAATAAGAATGGGCTCAGAGCCGATCCCTGATGTAATCCCACCTCCAACTTGAATACATCCATCATTCCTACTGCAGACCTCACCATTGTCACACTTCCCTCGTACATATCCTGTACAACTGTTACGTACTTCTCTGCCACTCCCAACTTCCTCATACATTACCACAGCTCCTCTCGAGGCACCCTGTCATATGCTTTCTCCAGGTCCACAAAGACGCAATGCAACTCCTTCTGGCCTTCATTAAAAATTCTCCATCAACATCCTCAGAGCAAACATTGCATCTGTGGTGCTATTTCTTCGCATGAAACCATACTGCTGCTCACTAATCATCACCTCACTTCTTAATGTAGCTTCCACTACTCTTTCCCATAACTTCATGCTGTGGCTCATCAATTTTATTCCCCTGTAGTTACTGCAGTCCTGCACATCCCCCTTATTCTTAAATATCGGCACCAGTACACTTCTTCTCCACTCCTCAGGCATCCTCTCACTTTTCAAGACTCCATTAAACAATCTGGTTAAAAACGCCACTGCTATCTCTCTTAAACACCTCCCTGCTTCCATAGGTATGTCACCTGGACCAACGGTCTTTCCATTTTTGATCCTCTTTATATCTGTCCTTACTTCCTCCTTGCAAATCCGTTGCACTTCCTGATTCACTATCTCCACATCATCCAACCTCTTCTCTCTCTTGTTCACTTCATTTATCAGCCTCTCAAAGTACTTCTTTTCATCTGCTCAACACACTCTCCTCGCTTGTGAGTACGTTTCCATCTTTATCCTTTATCACCCTAACCTGCTGCACATCTTTCCCAGCTCTGTCCCTCTGTCTAGCCAATCGGTACAGGTCCTTTTCTCCCTCCTCAGTGTCCAGCCTCTCATACAACTCATCATACGCCTTTTCTTTAGCCTTCGCCACCTCTTCCTTCACCTTGTGCCTTATCTCCTTGTACTCTTGTCTACTTTCTGCATCTCTCTGACTATCCCAATTCTTCTTTGCCATCCTCTTCCTCTGTATACTCTGCTGTATTTCCTCATTCCACCACCAGGTTTTCTTTTCCTCCTTCCTCTTTCCAGATGTCACGCCAAGCACCCTTCTTGCTGTCACCCTTACTACATCTGCTGTAGTTTCCCAGCTGTCTGTTAACTCCTCACTGGCACCCAGTGCCTGTCTCACCTCCACCCTAAACTCAAACTTGCAGTCTTCCTTTTTCAACTTCCACCATTTGATCCTTGGCTCTGCCCTCATTCTCTTCCTCTTCTTACAGACCACGATCCTATGCTGCTTAACTACACTTTCCCCTGCCACCACTTTGCAGTCTTCAATCTCCTTTAGATCAACTCTTCTGTATAGGATGTAATCTACCTGTGTGCATCTTCCTCCACTCTTGTACGTAACCCTATGTTTCTCCCTCTTCTGAAAATACGCATTCACCACAGCCATGTCCATCCTTTTGGCAAAATCCACTATCCTCTGACCTTCTTCATTCTTCTCCTTGACACCATACCTACCCATCACCTCCTCATCTTCACTGTTCCCTTCACCAACATGCCCATTGAATTCCACTCCAATCACTACTTTCTGTCCCTTGAGTACACTGTTCATCACTTCATCCAACTCACTCCAAAAATCTTCTTTCTCACCCATTACACACCCAACTTGCGGGGCATATGCACTAACAACATTCATCATCACACCTCCAATCTCCATCTTCATAATCATTACTCTGCCTGACACTCTTTTCACCTACAAAACAGTCTTGACATACTGTTCCTTCAGAATAACCCCTACTCCATTTCTCCTCCCATTCACACCATAACAGAACAATTTGAATCCACCTCTGATCCACCTGGCCTTACTCCCCTTCCATTTAGTCTCTTGCACGCACAATATATCAACCTTCCTTCTCTCCATCATATCTGCTAACTCTCTCCCCTTACCAGTCATACTGCCATCATTCAAAGTTCCTACCCTCAGTTCCACTCTTTCACTTTCCTCCTCTCCTCCTACCTCCGGACACGTCTCCCCCCTCTTCTTCTCCTTCTTCGGCCAACAATAGCCCAATTTCCGCCAGCACCCTGTTGGCTAACAGTACTGGTACCGGTCGTTGTTAACCCGGGGCTCGACTGATCCAGTATGGAAATTTGTATTGTTGTCCACATTTTGATTTGGCAAAATTTTACACCAGATGCCCTTCCTGATGTAACCCTCCCCATTTATCCGGGCTTGTGACCGGCACAAAGAAACACTGGTTTGTGCATCCCATGTGGCTGGGTTATTTACATAGTACTTCTGATACACCCAAATAACTGATGGCACTTCTAATGACACCCACTATGTTATGAAAGTTACATACCTAGTCTTCATATAAAAGTGCAGCTGCCTTATTAGAATATTTTTTAATCAATATGAAAGCACCACCATGTAGAGAAGTGCTAGGCATAGTAGAAGGCGTGATCTGCTACAGGACCAAGTGGAGTACCTTTAAAAGAGATGCCCAAAGCTCCTCCGCAGGCTTTGGAAGTGTGGGTAAAACGTACAATTCTATCATCTGGAAAAGGGCAGAGGGCTGTTTTGTACCAAAGGAAGCTGACTCTTCAGATATCAGCCTGTTTTGTATCATTTCTGTCCTTAGTGTTGAAGGTAAGATCCTTTTCTCTGTCCTGGCCAAAAGGTTAACTACGTATATGGGAAAGAACCAGTACATCAACACCTCAGTCTAGAACAGTGGCGTTCCAGGCTGCGCTGGGCACGTGGAATATGTTGGTGTCTTTAACCAGCTTATCTGTGAAGCAAAGGAAAACAAAGGTAATCTAGCAGTAGTCTGGCTTTATTTGGTCAATGCATTTGGATCAGTACCACACATCCATCCATTCATTATCCAACCCGCTATACCCTAACTACAGGGTCACCGTGGTCTGCTGGAACCAATCCCAGCCAACACAGTGCACAAGGCAGGAAACACTAGGGACAATTTAGGATCACCAATGCACCTAACCTGCATGTCTTTGGACTGTGTGAGGAAGCAAGAATACCCAGAGGAAACCCACGCAGACATGGGGAGAACATGCAAACCCGGGTCTCCTAACTGTGAGGCAACAGCGCTACCCACTGCACCACCATGCCAGCCAGTACCACACAACCTTACTAAAATGGCTATAGAACACTACTATATTCGCAATCATATCAGGGTTATAATCACTAGATACACTGAGAGATTCAAGGTATAATTCAAGACAGCCAAGAACATACTGTACTGTTTCCCCCACCTTGTTTATTATGGGAATGAGTTTGCTTATAACAGCGGCAGGGAGGGAATCCAGGGGGCTGATGATGAAGTTTGGCACTTGCCAGCCTTTGATAAGAGGCTTTATGGATGGCCTAACTAGATAGATAGATAGATAGATAGATAGATAGATAGATAGATAGATAG
>JANRMT010062792.1:38382240-38417792 GCA_026402145.1 Polypterus bichir lapradei
CCAAAGAAAAGAAACAGTAAGAGGCATTTAACAGACAGTGTAAGCTATATGAATTGTCAACAATGATACACTTCCTTGCAAAAGTATTCAGTAACTTGGCCAATTCTGTGATTGTATTGAATAACAAATCCTACACAGAAATGTTGTTCTACGTAATCTTTTTATTTCAGTGAACGTAAAATTATTTTTCCAATGTGACATACTTTTATGTTAGAAAAAGAAAGTGTAAGAAGAAAAAAGGAAATATGAAGGAACCATGAAACTAACTGTAAAAGCCAGCTTGGTCACTCTGAGTGTGTGTGTGTGGTTATAGATATAACCTGTGGGAAACTGAGTAGGTAACCTCTGGCAATGAGGCATATTTCTAAATCACAAATGTATGCATTTTGGGTTAATCAGTGACTCTGAATTGGACTAGTATTAAAGTGAGCGTACTGTAAGTATGATAGTGTGGGTACCCTGCAATTATATAGCATTCCATACATGATCCAATTCTTGATTTGTGCTTGATGCTACCAGGATGTAGGTCACTGTAAGAATTTAATGGGAAATATTAGGTACAGTACATGGATAGATGGATTTTACAAATTTAATTTTTAAAGAAAATTGAAAAACAAAATAAAGATGAGAAATAAGTAAATTTGAAAGTATAAAACTACATCCTCCCCAATTGAATGCGTTTTACATTGGTAAAAGAAGGAAACAGCCTAAATTAAATAATTGTTCTATAAAAATAATTGACCTTTAGTACCACAAACATATTTTAGAAAGTGTACATGTTAAGAAATTAGTAAATGTTATCCACAACTGTAGTCTCTGGTTATTCTACTGAAGAAGAGGATATTTTAAATGGGCATGAATGAATATTTACAATAACAGACAAATAATATTTTTAATAGAGCATAACCTTTGAGTTTATTATTGATAACAGAAAAAAAGGAAAAAAATCATAGTCTTACACATGTGGTATTGTCAGTCTCATTTAAACTGGCAATTCCTGCTGATGTAAAACTATATTTAGCTACAGTAAATGTTTTGGAGATAATGAGCAAGTAGTGGCAGCTTTAACAATAACTGCCTGTATATTCAATATAAAAGTGCTGCATTAGTGGAAGAAAAAATAACACAATTCATTGTTCTGCCCTCCAACAAGTTTACGTGGATCAAATTGTGATTATTAGTGGATGTATGGCATTTCGATTTAAAAAGCTGAACCTTAAAAGTAAATATGTAAAAGGACAGGTAAAAAGCTGGTTGACCAAATATCACATTATTCAATGGAGAATAAGATTCTATTTGTGGGGTTCATGAAACTGGGTTTTGTGTCCTATTTTTACCTGATAAAAATCTGCTTCAAAGCTTGATGGTTTTGAACTTTTCATTTTAAAAGGTCACATTGCACTTTGTAAAGCTGCCATTCTATTCCTGTTTAAAATAATGTGTGACAGTACTAAAGATCTCCCCAAAGCTTGGAAAGATGGGAATTCTCAAATCTTGATTTTCATATGAATTTGCCTAATATCTCTTTGGGATTTAAGTACAACTATTTAAACATTACCAGCTTAGCTTTAATTAAAGTAATAAGCAGTTAATATTTAATAGTAATAACTTCTGCCAATAACTTCAATAGCTTTTCACAATGCATTTAGACTGAAAAGATTTCAAGAGAGATCAGAATAAAACATTCAGGTTGTGAAGATACAAAGGTTAGAGCTGCAATATTACAGTGTTTTTAGATACAATGGTTACATTCCTGACTGCATTGTTTTCTAAGTTGCATTGTGTGATCTCTCTGTGTTTCAACTGGTTTCATCTTAGTCCAATATGAGAGACTGAACACTGTTGTATGTATAAATGTGCTCTGCTATATGTAGCATTGTTGCCAGAGAGGGTTTTGGTTGTTTTTATCCAGGACTGCTGGGGCTTGGTTCAGGCTGCCTGAATCTATCAACAGTTAAAACAGATTAAAAATGAAGGGATGGATTTAGTCGGTTTCCAACATTTTCTACATTTATAATGTAAATACAGTATGCATACAATATATCTTGAAAGTAATGTTGATACCTTGAAAATGGTGAGCCTCGGTTTGACTGTCAGCAGGGGTATGTACTACCAGAGCTGGAAGCTGGAAGGCCTCAAGGTCAAGGATTAAAGCAAGACAAGTAAATTGAATTAAAAATCATTGTTCGCAAAATGGCCAGTGGTTAAAAGGCTAGAGCATCGTTCATACCGTGTAATCAAAGCAAAACAGGAATATTAAAAATCAAAGTCAAAAATCATGCAAATGTTCTACATCCCTAAATAATTAAATCAGCAGCTACTGAACTTTCTAGCTACTGAAGTTATCTATTACAAATCCAAAAGCTGGGACAATGCCATTCCTAAATATTGTTAGATTGATGATGTCAAATGCATTGACTTCTGGCCATCATTTGATAGCAATGGGAAGTCATTATCTGCATCATGGCTGTGACTTCTCAACAATATGCAAAATAGTATGACTATGACAAGAAACAAGACACAAATTAGTGACTCAAAAATAATAAAAAAATAACAAAGAATAATCACATGGTCAAAATGAAAATAAAACTACAAAATATATACAGAAATCCATTCAGCACACTCCAAAAACAGAGAAACATAGCAGGATACCTTTGATGTGGAGTTTGCATGATCTCCCCATATTTCTACGAGTTTGTTTCCCAAGCCCAAAACAGTAATTTCAACATCCCTAGGATGTAAATAAGTGAGTAAGTCAGTGATTTCAATTTCAATTTCAACTCTTTATTGTCATGTGTACAAGTATCATGTACAGTGAAAAGCTTGCTTGCATGTGCCCCTGTAGACAGTGAACAAAGACATAAAAAAACCACACACAATAAATAAATGAATATAATAAGTAAATAAATAAAACCAGAATGCTAGGAATAAATAGAGACAGTGGCAGAAGTATATGTGGAGGTAGCAGTACAGGTGACACAAGGAAACTGATTGTTCATGAGTCTCATTGCAGTTGGGTAGAAACTGTTCCTGAACCTGGTGGTGCATATCTGAATGGACTTTAGTCGTTTTCCTGATGGGAGGAGGGTGAAAAGTGACAGTGCAGGGTGGCTGGGGTCCCACCTGATACGGTTCACTTTCTGTCATGAAAACCTCCGTACATCTCTGACCAGAGAAGAGCAAGCATCAGAAATGGAACGACAAAATGGGGATAGCGTATTTATTACACTTTCAGGTCACCTACTCTGTCCATCTGTTTCTTTTCTTCTGTTAGGTTTTTTAAATGTCTTTGTTACAACCACCATAAAAGCCAGCTTCTTCTGCTGCCTAAATAAATGGGCTTTAAACCTCACTTTGGTATAAACTGCCTATTAGTAACAGTGCCAATGACAATTTTACCCTGTGCAGAACATAACAGAAGAGAAACATTAACTGTTATTGATAGGATCATGTACTTTCCTGTAACAGCTAACTACTGTCAATGTCTTCACCTCACCTTATGCTTCTTCACTCAAGAAAGAAGCTGCCGGCAGGATGCTTATAGTATCAACAATCCGTTTACATGGTCTAACAGATGAGTTTAGTTAAACTAATAACTATTTTGGTCTACCTTTAGACTTTAAAAAATAATGTATATATCTTTAGAAATGGTCTATGTGGGTCACCTTTTTATACATCAGAGGAGCCAATCAATAAATCATTATTTTATGTAGTGCTCTTCATAGAGTAAACCTTCACAAGTTGCTTTATAAAGTAAAGAACAGCATCTTTTAAAGAAACATGACACATTCTAATTGTACATACATTCAGTAAAAGACAAACTGTAATTAAACATGACTGACTGGCAGCATGACAGAATCTTCATCAATACAGTAGGTATGAAAAAGTTAGCATGGCTGATAAAATTTAAGAAAAAAGTGATTTGGTTGTGACCAGTGACACAAATACATAAATTTTCCAAAAGCTGTAAAAACTGGTGAGGAAGATGGTATTAGAAGGTCACAAGTGTCTTTAAGGTTTATATGAAGCACAAAAGAAATACAAGTACAGTATATTTTGGAATGATCAGTTTTTTAAGTCATTCAGAAGGAAAGTGGTAAACTTTATATAATCAGTAGGTCAATATGTCAGGACAAGCTGGCGTGTAAAATAAAAAATCTTTCTAAGCGGAAAACATGACACTGACTCACCAAGAGATCTAGCAGTGAGACATAGGCAGACAAAGGAATCATTATGTAGTTGTGAGACTTCACAGCTGGCAGTGTTTCCAGGTTTCTTTATTTTATTATTATTATTTTACTGCTTATGCTACACTGCCAGTGCATACCTGCTGAATTTACTACTTCCTTATTTGGAATAATGTCATCATAATGAATTTTGGGATTGTGCCTACATCCATAAACCTTCTTTTAGGCCTTCCTCTTTTCATTTTGCCTTGCAGCTCTACCCTTGAAATTCTTCTCACAATATACCCAGCATCTCTCCACTGCACAAGTCCAAACCAATGCAATCTCACCTCTCTGACTTTGTCCCCAAATCGTCCAACTTGAGCTGACCCTTTAATGTAATCATTTCTAATCCTATCCATTCTTGTCACACTGAATGCAAGTCTTAGCATCTTTAACTCTGCCACCTTCAGCTCTGTCTCCTGTTTTTCCCTCAGTGCCACTGTCTCCAACCCAAATAAAATAGCTGGTCTCAATACCGTCCTGTAGACCTTCCCTTTCACTCTTGCTGAAACCCATCTGTCACAAATTACTCCTGACACTCTTCTCCCATTCCACCCTGCCTGCACTCTTTTTTTCACCTCTCTCACAACCCCTGTTACTCTGTACTGTTGATCACAAGTATTTAAACTCTTCCACCTTCACCAAGTCTACTCCCTGTATCCTCAACTAAAAGAAGAAGGCCTGCTATGATGGATGCATGGTCAGGTGTTCTTCCTTAGCTTGGAATGTGACTTTTTGAAATGGGGCCGAGCTGAAGAAAGTCAGCTGGTTTTTCCCAGATATTTTCTTGGAAGTGCTAGGTTATTCTTTCATGATGTACTTTGCTGTTTGCTCCTCCTGCTAGTCTTTTATTTACTACAAGCAGAACACACTGACCTCCTGTCTTCAAATAAAAGGGAATTGAAAGGGGTTAAGTTCATCAATATAATGATCAACTTGATTATAAATTCTGAATATGTAGGCACCATGTACTGGAAGATTAACCAGTAAGGGTGTCATGGATGGGAAAGAGAAAGAGCCCGTGCTACTCTGTGCGTGTTCTTCCAATCCTGAAAGAAAAGGAAATGAAAACTGCAAGCAGATGTGGTTCAAAGCAGAAAAAATGAAAACAGCATGGAAAATACCAAAATGAACCAATGCAAATACTTTGCCAATGCATTGGTCCTGTGTAAATGTGGGGAGAAAGTACCTTGTAAATTGTTGAAGGAGAATGACATTTGTCTGTGTTGGGGGATTTTGATATATGTTATACAAAGGGAAATTGTTGTTTTTTATCTTATGATCTGTTTGAAAAGGATTGGGTGTAAGCAATGGTAGCATTAACATTAGAATCCCTGAAACCTACAAAAAAACGTATAATCCCAGGCCACCTTAAATTCCTTTGCACCGCTCCTTCAGTGTCTTTTGTTTTGCAGATGTGTCAATCAGCACAAGCAGCAAGTAGCCTGCTATTCCATGCCCCACCCACACAGCTGAAGTTCTGCCAGCTCAAGTCTCTTTATCTGGGTGTGAGGTGCATGGAGTTGTATAGGGTAAATAATATATCATTATTTGGAATACATACATTTCATGTGTGTTCTGTGTCTACAACGATCTGGGTAAATGTAGGATGACAGGAACACATACCTAAAACAGAAACTTTTTCCATGTTATAGTAATAATGATGTGAAGTGTATAATGTGTGAAGACTTTAGTCCAAATATCAAATAAACATGTGTGCTTTTATTCAAGAATATAACAAAAAAAAATTTACACGTTGCTGTCAATGAGTTAAAAACCCAAGCTCAAATGTTAATCCACAGAAAGTTAACGTGTCTTCTTGGATGGTGCAGAGAACTGCTGCATTATAACCAAAAGATTGTGGATTCGAGTCCACGTCCTCCTCATTTTGAGTATTGAGCTGCTATTATGATTACTTATTAATAATAATAATAATTACTAAAAAAGAAGATGCCTTTGATTTGAATCTGGTTTGGGCATAAGGGCTGTTTGTGTTAATGAAATCCTGTACTTCGGTAAGGAAATGATGACAGAAGTGTTTAGTTAGGCATTTCATGTGAATGGGTATGTACATGATAAGTTAAGCATCTTTGGGTGGTGGTCAATTTTTTTCATCCTCAACCTATTTGATCACATTTGCACCTCATGGAAGTAAAATATATGGAGTTGGTGATACTGTTTATGTGTTGTAATTTCCTTGCACTTCCTGTGTAGGTTCAGCCTGAACGTTCAATCTAGTATATGGGGCAAAGTTTTGCAGTGTCTCCATGGACAGTGCTGAGGTGAAGTTATTTTAGTAAGTGGAGTGTAATGTTTGTGCAAATAGCCATTTTTTTTTCTTTTTTGTGCCGGCATTCTTTGCCCTGAAGTTGACGTGCGTGTTATTGCTAAGTGTAATAACTAGTTCAACCTCTTATCCATATAGAATATTATCATCAGGGATGTCTGAAGAAACCACTTTCTATGATATCAAAGTGTGACAGCATATTTTCTGAAACAGAGAAAGAAGTAGTTGAGTACTGCCAAAATGTCATAAAATTACATTCTACTGCAGCGAAGATTTGATTTTCAAAATTCAGAGATGTTTTAGTATACTTTTTCAGGGTTGATGACAGTAGAAAAGGAGAATTGTCTGTGGAAACCTAGGTTTAACTAGAAATAGTACAGGGGCTGATCATTTTGGATGCACGCCCAGAGGCTTGTGATGGTAAAGGGCCTTTTCACCAATGAAGTGATCGAGTCTCATAACGAAATCAAGAGTGAGAAATACTGTGCTGCATTGTCTGTGCACTGCATTGTTAAAGGTATGATCTTTTATTGAACTTTCCAACGTCACTAATTCTCCAACTTCCCGTGTAGGTAGAAGGCTGACCCCATCTTCACGAAATTTGGTAGGCGGCTTCACCGCACTAACCGAAACCAATGTACGTACTTATTTCGGTGGTATGCCGCCACTGTCGGCCGCCATATTGAACTTTCCAACGTCACTAATTCTTCAACTTGCCGTGTAGGTAGAAGGCTGACCCCATCTTCACGAAATTTGGTAGGCGGCTTCACTGCACTAACCGAAACCAATGTACGTACTTATTTCGGTGGTATGACGCCACTGTCGGCCGCCATATTGAACTTTCCAACGTCACTAATTCTCCAACTTCCTGTGTAGGTAGAAGGCTGAAATTTGGCAGACTCATTCCTTACAGCTTACTTACAACAGTTAAGCAGGTTTCATTTTGAAATTCTACGCGTAACGGTCATAACAGTCGACAACGTCTGCCATGTTGAACTTTCTTATTTATGGCCCCATCTTCACGAAATTTGGTAGGAGGCTTCTCTGCACTAACCGAAACCAATGTACGTACTTATTTCGGTGGTATGACGCCACTGTCGGCCGCCATATTGAACTTTCCAACGTCACTAATTCTCCAACTTCCCGTGTAGGTAGAAGGCTGAAATTTGGCAGGCTCATTCCTTACAGCTTACTTACAACAGTTAAGCAGGTTTCATTTCGAAATTCTACACGTAACAGTCATAAATGGAACCTACTTACATACATATATACGGCCATAGCCTGCAGCTCGGTCGCCGTGTGAGGCAGAGTTGCGTCCCCCATCATCACGCCTCCCACGTAATTGAGTGCCTGCCCATATAAGGCCGTCTGTCAGCAGCAATCTAATAGACATGCTGCCGCTAAACATTCGCGGGTGAAGGACTGTGCTTATGCAAACAAAGATGATGGTCAGGGATAGACTAGTGTTTGGACATCGCAAGATCGCACGAGATAGCACAAGCACAGCTGAGAACTTTCGATGCATGTACTCCAACAATCATGTTACATTATTTTTAAAATATTTCCTTTTCTTTTTCATAACTTCTTTAACACACTACTCCTCCGCTGCGAAGCACGGGTATTTTGCTAGTTCTTGATTTAAACTAAATTTGAATGATTTTTTATTCAGTTTTATTTTTGAATTATTGAATAAAAAAAAATATTCAAATAACATGTTGATGTGAATGTCTGTGTGGAAGGAAAAGTGACATCCACCATAGGCACTGCTGTGTCTGTTTGCTCAACAAGACACCAAAAAGAAATGATTGAGCTAAGTTTGTGTGTCTGTTTTTACCCCTCTAGTGCTTTTACAAGTACCTTAAATTTGCACCGGCTGTTACAGACTCAAATAAAATGTATGTTTTTATTATATACTGTAAAAGTAACAATAATAGCAGCTTACTACTCAAAATGGTAAATGCGAGGAGGACCTGGAATCGAACCCGCAACATCTTCATTATGAGTCAACAGTCCTTACCTCTGCTATTTCAACTTATCCCAACGGTCATCAGTAAGGTTGAGGACAAGGCTTTGTGCAGTTCCCCCACATCAGACTTGTCAAACGATGTCAGCATGGACCTGTCATTGTGCACAAAGGCACAGTGATGCTGAAACAGAAAAGTGCTTTCCCCAAACTGTTGCCACATAGTTGGAAGCACACAATTGTCTAAAATGTCTTTGTATGTTATACCATTTACAAAAAACTATAGTAAAAATAGTGAAAAACTATTTGCCCCCTTCCTGATTTCTGATTCTTTTGCATGTTTGTCACACAAAATGTTTCTGATCATCAAACACATTTAACCATTAGTCAAATATAATACAAGTAAACACAAAATGCAGTTTTTAAATGATGGTTTTTATTATTTAGGGAGAAAAAAAAATCCAAACCTACATGGCCCTGTGTGAAAAAGTAATTGCCCCCTGAACCTAATAACTGGTTGGGCCACCCTTAGCAGCAATAACTGCAATCAAGTGTTTGCGATAACTTGCAATGAGTCTTTTACAGCGCTCTGGAGGAATTTTGGCCCACTCATCTTTGCAGAATTGTTGTAATTCAGCTTTATTTGAGGGTTTTCTAGCATGCCTTTTTAAGGTCATGCCATAGCATCTCAATTGGATTCAGGTCAGGACTTTGACTAGGCCACTCCAAAGTCTTCATTTTGTTTTTCTTCAGTCATTCAGAGGTGGATTTGCTGGTGTGTTTTGGGTCATTGTCCTGTTGCAGCACCCAAGATCGCTTCAGCTTGAGTTAACGAACAGATGGCCGGACATTCTCCTTTAGGATTTTTTGGTAGACAGTAGAATTCATGGTTCAATCTATCACAGCAAGCCTTCCATGTCCTGAAGCAGCAAAACAACCCCAGACCATCACACTACCACCACCATATTTTACTGTTGGTATGATGTTCTTTTTCTGAAATGCTGTGTTCCTTTTACGTTAGATGTAACGGGACATTTGCCTTCCAAAACGTTCAACTTTTGTCTCATCAGTCCACAAGGTATTTTCCCAAAAGTCTTGGCAATCATTGAGATGTTTCTTAGCAAAATTGAGACGAGCCCTAATGTTCTTTTTGCTTAACAGTGGTTTGCGTCTTGGAAATCTGCCATGCAGGCCGTTTTTGCCCAGTCTCTTTCTTATGGTGGAGTCGTGAACACTGACCTTAATTGAGGCAAGTGAGGCCTGCAGTTCTTTAGACGTTGTCCTGGGGTCTTTTGTGACCTCTCGGATGAGTCGTCTCTGCGCTCTTGGGGTAATTTTGGTCGGCCGGCCACTCCTGGGAAGGTTCACCACTGTTCCATGTTTTTGCCATTTGTGGATAATGGCTTTCACTGTGGTCGCTGGAGTCCCAAAGCTTTAGAAATGGCTTTATAACCTTTACCAAACTGATAGATCTCAATTACTTCTGTTCTCATTTGTTCCTGAATTTCTTTGGATCTTGGCATGATGTCTAGCTTTTGAGGTGCTTTTGGTCTACTTCTCTGTGTCAGGCAGCTCCTATTTAAGTGATTTCTTGATTGAAACAGGTGTGGCAGTAATCAGGTCTGGGGGTGGCTACGGAAATTGAACTCAGGTGTGATACACCACAGTTAGGTTATTTTTTAACAAGGGGGCAATTACTTTTTCACACAGGGCCATGTAGGTTTGGATTTTTTTTCTCCCTAAATAATAAAAACCATCATTTAAAAACTGCATTTTGTGTTTACTTGTGTTATATTTGACTAATGGTTACATGTGTTTGATGATCAGAAACATTTTGTGTGACAAACATGCAAAAGAATCAGAAATCAGGAAGGGGGTAAATAGTTTTTCACACCACTGTATACTACACTTCATTGGACCGAAGGGACCTAGCCTAAACACTCAAAAAACAACCCCAGATCATTATTCATCCTCTATCAAACTTTACAGTAGGTACTATGTAGGAAGTGATCTCCCGGCATCTGCCAATCCCAGGTTTGTCCTTTATTTTGCCAGATAGTGAAGTGAGATTTATTATTTCAGAGAACACTTTTTAACTGCTGCAGAGTCCAATGGTGGTGTGCTTTACACCACTCCAGCTGACACCTAGCAGTGTACATAGTGATCTTAGGCTTGTGTTCAGCTGCTCAGCCATTTTATGAAGCTCTTGGCTCATTGTTCTACAGTTGATGCGCTTCAATTGAACTGGCTGAGCTGTTGTCACTCCACTTCACAATATTAGCACTTACAGATGATCATAGCAGAATTAAGTTATTAATTTATTTGCCACAACAAATAAATTTCATATATTGGTTGTGGCAAAGGTGGCATCCTATGGCAGGGCCGCATTTAAAGTAACTGAGCTCTTAAATATGACCCATTCTCGTGCCAATGTTTGTCAATGGAGATTCCATGCCTGTGTACTTGATTTTATGCATGTGGCTCAGACACATGACCTCAGTGATTTGGAGAGGTGTCCACATAATTTAGGCCATATTATGTATTTCTGTTTAGCCACATATAGATAGGTAGGGTAAGACCCTGCTGACTCTACCCTAAGACCTCCATTTTATTAGGTTAGTGGGATGGTTAGTGTTATATCTTTCAGTACTTCAGGCAGATTTACGTTTTTGCCACTCTGTTGTAACTAAAACAAAGGTGCCTTGTTTATTTGATTTTTATGTCCATTGAGTCTTTGCAGAGTGGATTGTTCTTAATTGAGAAGGGCAGACTACAAAAAACATTTCATTTTTGGTGATGTACAGTTTTATGTTAAATAATATAGATTTCAAAAATTGTCATCTCTATTAACAGAAAACATTTTTAAGCAATTAGCTATTAAATTTGTTATTCTCCTTCCAGTTCTTGAATGCTGCTGGTTTTAAATAGTCATACACATTTTTTCATTGCAATTTTTTCATAATTCCCAACCCCGAGTATTATAAAATTACATAAAATCACTTTCATCGGTTATTGCCTATGGCAAGTCAAATGGTAGTGTCTTTGATCACTGCACCTGAAAAACAGGTGCCTCAATTTTTTATTTATTTATTTTTTGTTAAAACCACTGTGAATAGTGTATTATGAACCTCAGGAATTATTCTGTCATGTATTGAGAAGATGATTCACCATTACCAGACTCTGACAGAAACATGGATTTTTCTTCAATAGCTAGCAGCCAGTACCCTTTCTAAGGTAAAAGCAAACTGATTTGTCGGTTTTGACTCAAAATACACTGCTCAGTGGCAGAAACTATCCAGATTTTTATGTTTAACTATACTATGTTTGTGCTTTGGTTTTATGACATAAAATATCTATATAAATTCACTGATGTTTGGATAACACGATTATCTAAGTCAATGTAACTGTAAGCAATATACAAAGAGTATTTTTAGGTTCACAACTCAATCATTTAATTGTGACCATACAACCTGAAGCAGCTTATCAGTTTGAACAAATAGTTCAATAGAGTAGAGAAACATGATAACCGCTGTCAGAACAGCTGTCCTGAAACAAACAAAAAAAAAAAAAAAAACATGGGTGATTTTTAAGGATTAGATACCTAAATACTAGACTAACTTACAGATACCCCCACAGGTCAGTGTACTTTGATTAACTATACCATGCACTCTTGGCAGGAACACCCTCATGGTGCTCACATTTTTCAGTGGATGTGTCTTTTTGAGTCTGGCAACACCTCACAGGCACTCAACAAACACTCTTTTATTTTATGCTAGCTGGATTACTGATGTTGTATTTTAGGTTAGTTATTCAAGTGTAGATATGTTATTGCTTCAATAATGGAATCACAATTTCAGAAACAGTTAGCATTAATTGGGGGAACAAGCAGAATGCAGAGTCAGCAAAATCATTGTTTAAAATCACTGATTCATTTAAGGGAAGGCAGAGTCAGACTTGGAGAAAACCAGAATATAATATAGGGGGAATGTGCTTGAGTTAAAACCAATAATTCAGTATGTCAATGTCCTCCTTGCTAGAACATTGGTTTAAAAGAAGAACTAATGCTGCTGATCCTTGGGTAAATGTAGTAGCAAATTGGAAATCTTTCAGTTTTGATTAGACAATATTCTGGAAATATGAAAACAGAAAATGATGAATTCTCTAGGGGCTTTACACTTACAAACTTTTTTTTCCAGACTCCAACATAAACCTTATATCCTTGGCTTACTGGATAATGTTTTGTGATTTTTAATCTTGTGCAAGTAAATTGCAATTAAAACCCTAATACTACAGTATATGTTCTACTTTTTTTCTATAGTATTTTACTATTATGCTTACCAGTTTCTACAGGTGCAAAGTTGGACTGTGATTTAGCACTATGTTGATTAACATTTTTGAAACATCTTTTCCTGAATTTACTGTGTGTTTGTAAATTATGTTAGAAATGTTTTGGGGCATATGTCAGAGGGAGAACATTTTTTGTTTTTTTTGTACAATGAGTGGTTTTCTTTTTCTCCAAATAGTGAATGTAAAAATGAAAGCCAGTAGATAATGAGGCAATAGGCAACCTTTCTGAGACTAAGGTGATAAGTGAAAGGGCAAATTTCCTATATAATCCTGTTACAGGTTATGGTTGATGTCTGTCTACAGGATGTAGATATGTACTTGTCTTGCAAAAGCATCACCTGCTTTGATTGGTATTTCATTAACATATAATATTGTGATACATGCCTTCCCATTTCCTTTCAAAATTATTGTGTTCAAATGACATTGGTTTCTCATCAGCATACAGTGGTATACATACTTCCTGATAGCTGAAAACAATACTCTTTTTTTTGACCAATAAAAATGTGTTGACACTATTGATAACATAAGGAAATTGTTATGTATTTTTGGGCAGTGGGTGATGCATTGGTCCACCAAGAAGTTAAGATCACTTGCACTAAGCGCGGGAACTCACAGGCAGATAAGGGTACATGGCTGACAGGACGCAAGGCAAAATGGATGGTGACACTTACCTCCAGGATGAAAGAGACAGTTACAGCAGAGAGGTGTTGGGTCCAGCGAAAGAGGGAAGACTCACGAGAGAACCATGTGAAGCCAGTGGACAAGAAACAAGACTTCTTTTGAAAAACAAGCATTCAACAGAGTACTCCTTTGAAATCGTTTGAAGATTAATTGTTCTGGTAACACAGTACCCAACATGGACTTTGCACCACCAAAGGTTGTATCCTCTGTTGTTCTGTTTTAATTAACTTTTAGAGTGTAGAGATTTTTGCTCCTGATTTTTTTTTTTTGGCTCATATCTACATTTATCTTCTTGGTGTATTTTATAATGTCTTGTGTAATACAAGTTACTATTGTTTCTCTTGAAATTGCTGCCATGTCTTTCATTATGTATTTATTCACTGCCCAATTTAAAGGAACTTGTGAACTATTTCTTTTAATTTCAAGAGTTCCCACACGCTTAATAAAACTGGGTAGCGTAGTCAGATATGTATCTGTGTTTAGGCTGGAATACCTATAAGTGTGACCAGACACCAGTCACGCATATGCCTACACATAGAGTTAATTTCTATTGTTAGTATCTTGATTGTAAATGTTACTGATTAGGAAATGTTACAGTTTATGATCTTTTTAGCATCAGTCTCAACACTGTTTTGTTTTATCAATTGCTGCTGCTGTTTTGGGGTATTTGATTTTTGGCATATTCATACACAGAAAATTCGATCACAGCAAACAATATGATTTCATTCAATTATAAAAGTAAAATCTACTTTTATTACATGTAAAAACACACAAAAATAAGAAAAAATCTTTAAATACTTAATTTTAATTATGTTTATATAGTGTAGAGTACCAAGAACACTAAACTGTTTTTAGGAAATCTTGCCTGCAACCTTATAGTGACAGGTTCTATTGCCAAGTGAGCGAGTGTTTACTGCTATTTCCTCCTGAGTACATGCACCTGACTTAACCTGACTGAAACACAAAAGGTCAATCTATCACTGACTCCTTTAAACTTAATATTATGTACTTAACATTATTTAGCAAGAGCTAAATTACCTAAATGAACACAACCCCAACAGAAAATGTAACCAACAAAATTAAACTATACTTTAAAAATATAAAGAATGATAATAATAATAAAAAAATTGTATTTTGTACAATTAAACACAGCAGAAATTAACTAACATTGACAGAACTCATTCAAGAATTGAATAACTTACAAAAGTTAAAGACCACAAGAAACTAAGAAGGAAGGAGATAAGGAAGTTTCAACTGAACAAAACTAAAATTCACCAAAACAGAAAGCACAAGAACCCATGAATGAATTAAAGTTTTATACTAAATACCCAAAAACACTGCTAAAAAATAAACCAATAATGATACTGTTAAATCCAAAATATCAAAGAGAACCTTAAACCTAGAATAGATATCTAAACATGTAAAAGCACTGTATGAAAATCATTTGATAACCAAATAAATAGCAAAAGTTAAAAATGCAATTTAAAAATGCTGTTTGCTAAACATTCATTCTCTAGAAAGAAAACTTCTTTGGTAAATGAAATTAGGTTAAGTACAAAATTTCATTTGTATCTTCTTACTGAAACCTGGCATAGTAAATCTGACTATACCTTAAGATGAGGCAGCACCAAATGATTATACTTTCCTTCATAAATCAGTAGATACTGGTCAAGGAAGCTGCCTTGGGATAATTCTGTATAATGAACTGCAAACTGGTTCAAAAATTTTGGCAAATTTATATACTTTGAAACACTCATATTAGATATAAAAACAGATACCAGCAAAAGAGTAGTACTAGTATACAATTTTTTGTGCACTTACATTGCAATATCTGGATTGCATCTCTGGAACAAAATTTGAAGATTTTTGAGAAACACAAACATTATTATGGGAAACAATATAGATTAACTAAGATCTAATTATAATGTTACTTTGAAAGAGACTACAGTGGCTTCTTCTCTTAAAGCAAAAGTGATTAAAATACATAGAAGCTCTCCCTGGATAAAGAGCTTACACTGTTAAACTAGAGTGCAGAAAACCTTCCAGACAATACCAGACACTTCACATCCCAATAAACAGGCTTGAGCTGGGAAAACTTTGTGTCCGACTTCAGCTGCTTAGGTGGAGGATGGAATAGCAGGCTGTTTGTTGCTTGTGCTGATTTGCACATTTGCAAAATAAAGACACTGATGTGGAAGTGCAAAAAAATTTAAGGTGGCCTGGAATTACAACTTTTTTCATAGGCTTCAGGGATTCTAGTGTTAATCAGGCATTTAAATCGATGGCATAGGATCAGGTGATGAGGGTTATTACAAAACAGTTCACAGTAGCAATCAGCATTGATTCCTGTCATTGTTTTTGTTGTATGTACACTGTCCCACCTGGCACTACAACTGCACTTTCACATGTTGATTCATGGCAGGAGGCAACTCATTTCTTCTAGACTTCAGGTATTCTAGTGTTAAGCAGATATGAGCATCTCCTCCCAGCTTGTTCACACTTTACGCTCTTGCTTGCGCTTTCTTGTTCTCCTTTTCTCTCACCTCTACTGGAAACCTTTGTCAAGCTCTAGTCATCCTTCTCAGCTCTCACCTTTCTGAAACTCAGTCTCACTCACTCACTTCTCAATCCTAATTTATTTTTCTCCTTTATCACCTGCCCTTTTCCTATTCATCAGAATGATTAAACTGAGCCAATGATGTGAATTATTAAGATGGGTGCACATGCAAGCTAGCACAAAAAAAAAACTAAAAGCAATTAATAAAATCAACCATAAAAATGTCCCACTGTCCCTTGCCCCAGCACAATTACAGAAGCCCAAATATTATTAGTGAATTTTCACATTAGTAGGGGTCTTCTGCCCCTAGCCCTCATGAATGTGAAGGGGTGGCTGTAATTGCTTTTCAGCACCCAATGGTGTTTTCATTCTTTCTTTGCTGCACTCGGTTTTCTGTCTTATTGTTTAGTAAATGGTAAGTATAAACCAGAAAAAAAAACATTTTTCATAGCAGGACATAACAAGAAGCTGTTTGATGCATTAACTTAAACACCTAAATCTAAAGAGCTCTTAGCAGTAATTTGTTCAATAGATTGAAGCGTGTTTTTGTCAATTTTTTATTTGGATGCTGCTTGGCAATGGTGTTTACAGTTTTTCTTATGTGTGTTTGTACTTCTGTTTTATTTGTTGTCAAACAAATGTCAGTTAAATATTCATTAAATGTATGTTAAAAAGAAAAAGTGTTTTCAATGCATTCTTAATGTATTTATTTATTTATTGAAAGGGACATCTTTGTGCATTATTAAATCACTGTTCAAATAAATCTTCTCCGAAGGCCATGTAGGCCATTGTAGAGTTGGGTGCTTAAATACTTGACTTCTTTTAGAATCATCAACTATATTATAAACCACTTCAGTACATTCGTAATAAAAGTTGCTTTTGCCTGCTTTTAATACATAAAATTTCAAATCTGCTTTATTCTAAGGCCTGTTGTTGGTTGTTCTGTATGTGCGGCTAAGCTGCATATTAGTATGCAAATGTTTTGTATGACCATGGAGTTGCAGAAAGTTACAAAGTAAGAGTGTCATTTTAAGTTATCTATTAGGATATACTTAATTTAAACTGAACAAAACAGATTGAATTCCAAATAGAATTTTGAAAACACATTGTCAGCACATATGTGCAAGACCCAGAGAAATGACCATTATGAAAATTAATATACTACAATACGTTTTGTTGTTTTTTTTGTATCTCTATAGTGCGGTCTTCCTTTGTTTTCTGTATATACGATTTAACATTTTCAACAATGTTAGTCTTTTTTGGAAAGAAATTAAAACAAAATCTCATTTATATAGTGGAAATAAAGGCCCAGTAAGGCATTCAAGGGAGTTCTTTGTTTTTAGGCTTAAAAGAGGTAGAAAGGACATAAAAGTGATTTGAAAGGGAATAGGAACAATGGGCCTTATAGTTTGCTGTGTGGAACTACAGTGCATGTAATATATAGTATGATTAAGATGTAATGCACTTAGAAGACTGCTTAGAATATTGGTTCTGGGTTTGGACTCCTTATCACAAAGAAAATTTAAGAACCATGTTTCAAAGACCAGATTAAAGCTGCAAAGTTTATGAGCTATAAGAAAAGACCAATTTAGCTGAATGAAAGAAAAGGGAAGATATTATAGGAATATTCAAAGTTATATAAGAAATAATTAAAGTTAATAGCAACTGTTAATTTAAAATATGTTTTTAAACTCTGATTCAGAAGTTACATATTAATTTATATTTAAATTATAAACCAAGGAAATGTATATTTATGAACCATAAATCCAGTTTCCTACCAGTCATTTTGCATTTACCACTTGCATTTACTACTACATACTAAAGGAGTTAATAAGCATAGACTAATTGAAAAAATGGCTTATGAAAAGACACATATTGGCAAACATATGTCTTTACATTTAGAACAATATTTACTTGGTTATTTTCTTTTCCTAATGAGATGCATGATGTTTCACAAACTGATGAACTATAATGAATGGGCTGAATACCCTGTCTGTGTCAAAAACTATTCACGTCTTCTTAAATTGTTAATTTACTAATGTTATTAAACAAAAAATATCCATGTATCCATTTACAAAATCAATTTTATGGCAACAGTCACATACCAGGTTAATTTTGAATAGCAAATCAGCAAAGTTCACATTATGAATTTGAAAACACATGGTGATGTGAATTTACACCAAATTTTCTGGAGCTTTGAAGGAGCAGTGTGTATCTACACACCACTGTTCTGCCTAACAAGAAATGTAGTTTAATACTAAACTTAGCTTTAAATTAAATAAGCTTGAGTAAACCTTTTCTGCAAACAAGCTAAATAAGATATCCATGTAGGGATTAGGGATCTTTTAAGAAAAGTAATATGGAAGCAATCACAGGTATTTTATGAAAAAGCTGGCAGGTGGGATTTCAGTAATCTATCTGGTTATTGTTCATTCTGCTTACATTTTCTTAGGTATTATCCAAGGCAATCTATTGGATATTTCAATATATTTAACACTAGAATTACCAGAGCCTACGAAAAAACTCGTAGATCCGTCCCACCTTAAATCGCTTCTTAACACTAGAATTACCAGAGCCTACGAAAAAACTCGTAAATCCGTCCCACCTTAAATCACTTCTTAAAATAGTTCACAGCTCTCCACCAGCGTCTTTTGTCATCTAAATGTGCTGATAAAAATCAGGCTGCAAGCAGCCGGCTATTCCATCCCCCCACCAACTTAGAACGTGCACAAACTTCTCCCAGCTCATACCTTGATTGATTTTCTGGGAGTGAAGTAGAGTTTTAGACTGGAAATAATAGATCGTTGTTTGGAACACACGCATTTCATGTCTGTTCCGTTTCTACAGTAATCTGTGTAAACACATTGTTAAAACAGAAACTTTTTTATATTCTACTAGTAGATGACAAAATGTAGGCATAAACTATATAATGTATGAAGCCTGAAGTATCAAACAAATACTTTCACAAAAGCTACAAATCTAACACAACAATTGCACTTTTATTCAAAAATATAACTGCAGAAACAAAAAGCCGCCTTAACAAGCGACATTGACACCTGTTTATTATGACTGCCTCCGTAGCGCAATGGAATCAGCTGTCGACTGGGAATCAAAAGGTCACGAGTTTGATCCTGCACCCCTCCGTTTTGAGAAGTAAACTGCTCTTAGTCTTACTATTTTAGAATAAAAACATACATTTGATTTACTTGTAAAGGTTAGCTTTGTTTTTTTTTTTTCAGTCAGTTTTATTATCTCAGCCAAGTTCACGAGCCCAAACACACCCCACCCCCGCATCTGACACTGCTGTTTTCACATAGACGTGCTGTAACAGAGGTAAACTCAGCTCCCTTCTACATCGGAGCAAGAATGCACATACCATTGCTTGTATACTAAAGTGTCAGCAGGCACTTTTCGTGGCATTACACACAGTTTTGAGCATGCCCTCTGCACACTACTTATGACTTTAGGCTTTAAGAAGGAAGTAAGTAAATAAATAAAGGTAAATCGTGTCATAAAATGATTTCTTCAAAATGTCGAAGGTTATTTATTTGCTTATTTCCTTTAAGTTTATTATTTACTTACTTCCTAAAGCCTAAAGTCATAAGTAGTGTGCAGAGGGCATGCTCAAAACTGTGTGTAATACCACGAAAAGTGCCTGCTGACAGGTAATCCCAGATAATCAATCAAGGCATGAGCTGTGAGAGGTTCGTGCATGTTCTGCGACGGTGGGGGATGGAATAGCCGGCTGCTTGCTGCTCTTAATAGGCACATTAACAGGACAAAAGACGCTGGCATGAGAGGTAAGGACGGATTTAAGTAACGATTTAAGGTGGGACGGATCTACGAGTTTTTTCGTAGGCTCTGGTAATTTTAGTGTTAAAGAGATAGAGACACTGTGATGTTACACTTTGTTCTTCATGCAAGCAAAACGTAACACCAGGCCAACCATTGCTAAATAAACTGACACATCAATTTTAAGATTCATTTCAAGCAAATTATTATGCTTTAAAGTAAAAGGAAATTAAAATGCAGCTGGGAATGTTACTTAATATTTATAAAGTCATCTCCTGTGTGTCATGTTCACATTGACTGACTTGCTCCTCTGAGGTGTAATGCATGCTTATCTGACGGCTTCATCCCAGCAGGATTCCATCATGCAGCTCATAGTTTTTCAGCAGTGGCTGTTCTTAACCCATGTTATAGACCCCCAGAGGAAACAATTACTCAGTGATATCCTGTTTGGTTGTTAGGAGACAAAGTTTTGATTCTCATTACTGAATCATTTAGGTTTAATTTTTCAATCGCTCACTCACTTTTCACCTAAATGCCTCAGCAGCATCCATTAATAAAATAGCAAGAAATAAATAAGTAACTAAGGCTGAGATAAAATTCAGATATAAGCCTGAGAAACTGAAGAAAGTACAGAGATCTCAGCAGTGTATCATCCAAGCGACATTAATAACTTAATTGTTTCACCCTGTACTAAATAAAAGCAACCCTGGAGCCTTACTAGAGCAAATGTATCCATCAATCTGATATGTCAATAGAAATGTGGATATAATAAATAACAGAACTTGAAAAATACAATAGTAAATCAACTCAAAATAGGACATTTATTGTAAATTCAAATTACATTAATCAAGTGGTAGAAAATAATAGATTATAATTAGATTAGATTAGATAAACTTTAATGAGAGGGAAGTCAGTGGAATGGTGAGGATGTAGGGAGTAGAGTTGGCGAAGGTGGATGAGTTTAAACACTTGGGATCAACAGTACAGAGTAATGGGATTGTGGTAGAGAGGTGAAAAAGAGTGTGCAGGCAGGGTAGAATGGGTGGAGAAGAGTGTAAGGAGTAATTTGTGACAGACGGGTATCAGCAAGATGGAAGGTCTACAGGACGGTAGTGAGACTAGCTATGTTATATGGGTTGGAGACGGTGGCATTGATCAGAAAGCAGGAGACAGAGCTGGAGGTGGCAGAGTTACAGATGCTAAGATTTGCATTGGGTGTGACAAGGATGGATAGGATTAGAAATGAGTACATTAGAGGGTTGGACGGTTGGGAGACAAAGTCAGAGAGGCAAGATTGCGTTGGTTTGGACATGTGCAGAGGAGAGATGCTGGGTATATTCGGAGAAAGATGCTAAGTATAGAGCTTCCAGGGAAGAGGAAAAGAGGAAGGCCTAAGTGAAGGTTTATGGATGTGGTGAGAGAGGACATGCAGGTGATGGGTGTAACAGAACAAGATGCAGAAGACAGAAAGATATGGAAGATGATCCACTGTGGCAACCCCTAACGGGAGCAGCTGAAAGAAGAAGAATCCCATGAGAAAATTCAAATGCATACAGCAGCAGAAAAATAAAAAAAACAATAATACAGGCTCACTTGACAGATAATTAAGCAAATCAATCAATTGATAAGTAAATAAATAAATAAAAATACGTTTAACAAGTACATCAGGTCGAAGCATTGAATTGCTTGATAGCTGAGGGCAAAAGAATGCCACAGAGTCACTTCTTAGCACACAATTGTTGGAAACAACAACAAGTTTTATTTATAAAGCACATTTTCATACAAATAATGTAGCTCAAAGTGCTTTACATGATGAAGAAATAGAGAAAAAAAGACAAAGTAAGAATTAAAATAAGAGAACACTAATTAACATAGAATAAAAGGTCTGATGGCCAGGGAGGACAGAAAAAACAAAAAAAAAAAACTCCAGACGTCTGGAGAAAAAAAATAAAATCTGCAGGGGTTCGAGGCCATGAGACCACCCAGCCCCCTGAACATAAATGATCAGTCCTCACTGTATTCAGGGTTCTCATGGAAGGACTTGATAATGACGGGCATGTGGACTTCAGGCCTTTCATCCATCAATGTAGGGACATCACAGTGCTTTAATTAGGTAGTGGTGGCGCAGATCGCCACTACAGAAAACCGGAAAAAGAACAGAAGAGAGAGTAGGGGTTAGTACGGATTTTGGAGCCACCACGAAGAGTAAATATAATTAATTAAATATATACAGCATCAGGATTAAACTAAAATGAAGCTATGAGAAAGCCATGTTAAAGTAATGTGTTTTTAGCAATTTTTTAAAGTGCTCCACTGTATTGGCCAGGTGAATTTCTATTGACAGGCTATTCCAGATTTTAGGTGCATAACAGCAGAAGGCCACCTCACCACTTCTTTTAAGTTTCGCTCTTGGAATTCTAAGCAGACACTCATTTGAAGATCTAAGGTTACGATTTGGAATATAAGATGTCAGACATTCCAAAATATAAGATGGAGCGAGATGATTTAAGGCTTTGTAAACCATAAACAGTATTTTAAAGCAGGGGTCCCCAATCCCCGGTCTGCGGCCCACTACCGGGCCACGAGAGAACTGCCGGCAACGGAGACTCACTCACTGAAGGGCTACAGTAAAAAGGCTGCCCCCTTTGCTGAGGACACTTTTCAGAATGCTAGGCGGGCGGGGCTTTGCAGTGGTGCAGAGAGGGGAGAGAGACCGAGGTGAGAGAGTATTCCAATGAAGTATTTTTATGTTTCTGACAGTTTCCCCATATGACGTGAGTCTATAGAAATCTCATTACTACGAAGTACATTCAGCAGCAGATACTTTCATTACAACAAAGTGACCTTAAAATGCTTGAATGAATCATCCACAGAGCAGTTAGTTCTGTGGTCACAACTCAGTTGTGCACATTTGCACAATGATCCCCAAACAGAAACATTGTAAAAAAATGTTCTTTCTTCGAACTTTCCTTGTACTGTTTTTTTTTTTTTTTGCTGTTTTTGTTTTCTGTGGTTTTCAGTGATACCTTTTGTTTATTGCTCGTCAACATTGAAAAACATCCATTGGAATTTAACTTATTGTCACCCTCCTATAGAAATGGCAGACATGAAAAAACAATAACAGTGTTAATGTTTGTGATGTGCAATCTGTTGGAATGACAAATGCAATGCATATGTCTTTGTTATATGCAAAAAAGATGAAAAATCTCGTATGCAAATGTATGCGTACTGCTGCATTTGAAGACGCCGAAAAAGCTGTTTTTATGGGGTTCAGTGATGCTCGTTCAAGAAACATTCCTATTAATGTGGCACTCATTCAAGAAAATATGTTTTTTTTAAACTCTCTTGGGACCCGGACAAACAATCTCACACAGACGCGGCAATAGTGCTTTGGGACGCACTTCAGCGTGTCGTTCCCATTGGGTGGGGGGGGTTTCCCAAAAGAGTTCAGAAGAAGATTTGGCTTCTGATTGATAACTGTGCTGCCCAAAAAATGCTTCCACTTTTAGATAATGTTCGCGTTGAATTCCTCCCACCCAATTGTACGGCAGTGCTTCAGCCATTGGATTTGGGCATCAATAGCACCCTGAAAGTGTATTATCGCAAGGAAATGCTGAGAAAAATTCTCGTCAGCATAACTTGTAGGCAGCAGGAGATTATAATAATGCGAAAGAAGCTATTGAAGCTGCTTCCATTTCCAACATCCTATCTTTATGAGGCAGTGTTTTCTGCAGTGACAGCAACCAAAACGAGATTACGGATTAGGCTGAACATAAGCAACACACTTCGCATGTCACTGTCTTCCATCGTCTCCCAATGGGATCGTCTGGTTGCAGGAAAACAAGCTCAGGGCTCTCACAGATTCTGCATTATGGTAAGCTGTATAATTTCTATTACTAATAACAGAAATGCAATGTAAATTGTGTATAAAGCTGTCCTATGAACACGCACATAATCACCTCACAAACTTGAACCTCCAACAACCACACCACCAGTCCCTGGAAAAATTTGCTTCTAGTAAAGCGGTCCTTGGTGTCAAAAAGGTTGGGGACCACTGTTTTAAAGTCAATTCTGAATGACACAGGTAACCAGTGTAGTGACATCAAAACTGGAGAAATGTGCTCGGATTTACTTTTCCTAGTTAGGATTCTAGCAGCTGCATTCTGCACTAATTGCAATCGATTGATGTCTTTTTTTGGTAGTCATGAGAGGAGTGTGTTACAGTAATCTAGTCGACTGAAAACAAAAGTATGAACTCATTTCTCAGCATCTTTCAATGATATAAGAGGTCTAACTTTTGCTATATTTCTTAAGTGAAAAAATGCTGTCCTAGTGAACTGATTAATATGTGATTTAAAATTCAGGTCACAGTCAACAGTTATCCCTAAATTCTTTACCTTGGTCTTGACTTTTAATCCTAATTCATCAAGTTTATTTCTAATAACCTCATTATATACATTATTGCCAATCACTAAAATTTCAGTTTTCTCTTTGTTTAGCTTGAGAAAATTCATTCATTCAGAAACACAAGAAGACATTGTGTTAGTGAAACAACAGAGTTGGGTTCATCAGGTGCTATTGATAAATACAGCTGTGTGTCATCAGCATAGCTGTGGTAGCTCACGTTATGCCCCGAGATAATCTGACCTAACGGAAGCATGTAAATCGAAAAGAGCAGGATAGAACCTTATGGAACACCATATAGAATATTATGTGTCATTGAAGTATAATTACAACAACTAACAAAGAATTTTCTACCTGCCAAGTAGGATTCAAACCAATTTAAGACACTGCCAGAGAGGCCCACCAATTGACTAAGGCGATTTCTAAGAATATTGTGATCAATGGTGTCAAATGCGGCACTCAGATCTAAGAGGATGAGAACAGATAAATGGCCTCTGCCTGCATTTACCTGCAAGTCATTTACTACTTTAACGAGTGCAGTTGCTGTGCTGTGATTTGTAATGAAACCTGACTGAAACTTATCAAGAATAGCATGTTTATTGAGGTGGACATTTAGCCGCATAATGACTGCCTTTTCTAGAATTTTACTTAAGAAAGGCAGGTTAGAAATAGGTGTAAAATTTTCAAAAGCAGAGGAGTCCAGATTATTTATTATCTTGAGTAGGGGTTTAACTACAGTAGTCTTAAGACAGTCTGGGAAGACCCCCGTATCTAATGACGAGTTTACTATGTCAAGAATACTATCAATTAGCACACCTGATGTTTCTTTGAAAAAACTTGTTGGCATTGAATCAAGGATGCAGGTGGAGGGTCTAAGTTGAGAAATCATTTTATATAAATCAGGTAAATCTATCCTGGTGAAAGAATTTAATTTGTTTATAACGGAGTACTGGGGCTTAAGAGGATCAGTGTTGGGGAGATATACTATATTATTTCTAATATCATTAATTTTTTGATTGAAAAATACAGCAATAGCCTCACAAGTTTCACTGGAAGTGTTCTGGAGGCATTCCATTGAGCTGGGTTTAGCAGACATCAATCGTAGAGAATAAGACTCTGGGATTACTAGCACTGTTATTTATAATTCTAGAGAAATAGCAGTGCCTCTCAAGACAGACTGTGTTATTGTATTCTGTTATTTTAACCTTCAGTATCTCATAGTGGATAGTTAGTTTAGTTTTTCTCCATTTACGCTCAGCTCTCCGACATGTTCTCTTTAAATCAGACACTCTTTGGGTCTTCCATGGTATAGCAATGTTAGAACATTTTTTAACTGTCTTTTCAGGTGTGACTATGTCAGCAGCAGCTCTCGCCTTAGTATTAAAACTTTCCACCTTACTATTTACATTATCCTCGCTATTGTAGTTAGCACTACAAACGGACTGGTTGCTTAGAATGTTTGTAAATTTAGAAGCTGCTGATGAATCAAAGAAGTGTTTTTTTAACAATATGCTTCTCATGAATGTTTTCCATCACTATTTTTATATTAAATAGTAAAAGAAAATGGTCTGATAGACCAATATCAATGATCTGCTTCACATCAACTTTTAGTCCTTTAATAATTACTAAGTCTAACATATGACCTGCTTTACGTGTAGGCTGACTAACGAGCTGTCTCAAATCAAAAGAGTCCAGGAGGTTCATAAATTCTTTACTTTCGGGTCACAATGATTATCGATATGAAAGTTAAAGTCACCAACTATTAGGAACGTGTCCTAGGTTGTAATTATAATTGACAATTCCTCAAAGAAAGACACATTGTATTTAGGAGGTCTATACACGGATAATACTAGAAACTGAGAAACTCCATGAATAACAACGGCAAGATACTCAAAGGACTTGAATTTACCAAAACTGACATTTTTACACTTTAACCGGCTCGAGTAAATGTTTGCCAAACCGCCGCCTTTCTTTTCTTGGCGATCCGCACGAGCAAAGCTAAAAGCATACCAAGAGAGCACCTCCTGGAGGGGATGGAGGGTTTTTTTTTTTATGATGGAATCCAATTTTGCCATCTGCCTCTTTTCCACTATAGCTTCAAGTGTGTCCAGTTTTTGCCCTGTGATGGAGCAGGCTTTCCTGATATGTTTATTAAGACATTGTGCTTCTTTTGAACTCAAGTTGCTTTCCAAGGAGGCTGCAGCATAGAACACCACACTGTTTAATATGAAGTGGTAGAACATTTCCAGCAGCTTGCTGCACACATCAAAAGACCTGAATCTACACTCTGCTCTGGTCCTTCTTGTACAGCACCACTGTGTTGTCATACCAGTCCAGTTTGTTGTTTAAGTGAACCCATAGGTACTTCCAGCTCTCCATCACTTCCATGTCCTCTCCCTTCTGGTGTCTGGTCACAGAGGCGTCTTGGCACAACTGAAGTCCACTACCAGTTTTTTTACTTTGCTGATGTTGAGTTTCAGGTTGTCCCTGCCAAGGTTATTATAGTTAACAAAAATTAAAATCAAAACTGAAACTATTACTTAAAAACAAAAAAAAAATGTGAACTGAAATAAAATAATTGACCAAACCAAAATGAAAAAACTAAAAACTATTAAATTAGCTGGAAAGACTAACTGAAATAAAAGAATCATTTACTAAAATATTTTTAGTTTTCATTTTTGAATAAATAATCTTGATGTTAGTCTTTAATCCTTGTAACTTTTAACTCTAAAACAGTAAGTCATCCCTCATGAGCCGCCCACATCTATTCATCCAGTGATTGGCAGCTGGTGACAGAGGGAGGATGTTAACACAGCATTTGCGGTAATAGAGCAAGCTAAATACGGGCGCGTACAGCGCTTGAAATAGAAAGTGATTTACTGTGTGATAAAAGTGACAGTTCTTCAAGAGCTGATTGTGACAGCATGATAGGGTCTGGTTCAAGTGTTAGTAAAGCATACTGAGGTGATGATTTTGCTTTGAATGTGCTTGGCAACTTTCTAAGCTGCCATTCGCTGGAGAAATGAATTAGATACAGATAATTCCTTACAGAATTTCAGTCTGTTCATTAAAAATAGCATGTTAGCTGTAATTCTGACTGAGCACAAGATGCAGTATGTGCACAGCAACTATTAAACAACAGCACACACTAAACCAATTCCAGGCTTCATTCCAGTAAAATCTCAAGCGAGTAATGTTTCAGTTTATTTCTCAGGTGTTTGTATTTTCTTGACAACAATTCATCTGCCACTTTGCACCGGAGAAATCCTTTTACAAAATAAAACAGCACTGATCGAGAGATAACATACAAGATCAGCATATTGTTGCTGACCAATCACTTATACTTTAAAAAGACTGTTTAAAAACGAAGCGATGCAAACCTTGTAAAATTCCTGAGTTGGTAACGTCTTTACTGAACTACAGGTAGGTAGATGAAGAGAGTCTGCCTACTGCAGAAAAACTAAACCTAATATGTTTTTAAATTTATTCTGTATTTATCATCTTTTTATTTTACATTCACAGCTCAAAAAAACCAATCAGTGTTTGTATTTAATATAATATAAAATTCATTTGAACTATTAAACAGTATCTTTCTAATGTCAAGAACATCAAAACCTTTTAAAAACAACTCAAATAAAAAGGTCGTATTGGTCTTAATCTTTCCCCAAATAATAGTAGTAGTAATAATAAAAAAACAACTCATTTCAATATATGTGTTCTACTGTGTGACTGCATTACATCAAAACATTTTATATTACCTAGGTCTGTAGTATTGGGGAAAAAAGGAGAAGAAAAAATTATGGCAATAAAGAAAATCAATAACAGAGGGTGTAAGTCTCCTTCCTCAGGGTTAATTGTTGCAGCCTTATTCAGAAAAATGACTTGAGTGGTCAGATGAACAAAAATATGAAACAGAAACTAAGATGAAAGGCCAGGAGATCAAAAAATAGTAAATATATTTATGATTTGTAAGGTACAACTTTCAGTATAGGAACTCTAAAGGTTTAGGTAAACTTCCAGAAAGAATCAAGAACAAAATGTAAAATCTGACAGAATCCATAAATTGTCAAAAAACATCTACCCATCCATTTACTGAAAAAGTACGACATTTACTTCTATAGTATATTTTCATGCACAGAATGTAGCTCAAAGTGATTTTATAAGATGTTAAAGTGAGAAGTCAAGCAAAATGACACCTTTTATTGGCTAAATAAAAAGATTACAATATGTAAGTCTGATTACATCTTGCCTGAAGAAGGTGCCCGAGTTGCCTCGAAAGCTTGCATATTCTAAACTTTTTGGTTAGCCAATAAAAGGTGTAATTTTGCTTGATTTCTCACCACATTCATAATGGCTAACACAGTACAACACCCTTGTACTTTAGATGTTAAAGAAATTGTTGCAAGAAAAGAGAAACAAATTAAATTAGGAAGGAATAGTAATGAATAAATAACAAAAATAGTGTGTACTTACATAATAAACATACATAATTAAATGGAAATAATTTTATGTAATATTGTATTCTAACTCTAAAGATAAGTCAGAAGACAAGGTCAGAAGGCCTTGAGGAAAGAAAAAAAAGCTTAATTTTAAGCTGGAGAAAAATACAAAATCTGCAGGGGTCCCAAGGCCAAAAGCCAACCCAGCCCCCACTGGACATTTTATTTAACATAACATAAATGTTTTTAAGTCATTACTCTTTGTATCCAGGCTTTGCCTCAGAGGATTTGATGCAGTGGGCCTTATGGACAACTTGGGCACCTACCTTCATTTGAGCATTACAGGTGGCTGCACGGTGCCTCAGTCAGGCAGTAGTGGCATTTTAAACTAGAAAAGAAAACTGAGAAGAGTGGGGATTAGTAAAGATAGTAGATCTCTAAAGAAAATTATAATTGTACACATGTATAGTCTATTAGGAGTACAAATAAAATGTAGCTACCACAAACACAAATTAAAAAGGTGGATTTTAGGAGTTTTTTTTAAAGTGATCTATGGTGCTAGCCTGTCATTTTGCTGTTGGTATTCCAGAATTTTGGCTCATAACAGAAAAAGGCCACACTACGACTTATGCTTAGGTCTTTGAAAAATAAGCAGACCACTATTACGAGATCTAAGGTTATGACTTGGAATATGGGGAGATGGGCATTCCAAAACACAGAAAGGAGCCAGATTGTTTAAAGCTTTATATATCATTAACAGTATTTTAAAGTCAATTCTAAAGGTCACTGGAAGCCAATGTAATAATGCTAAAACTGCTCCAGTTTTTTTTTCTGGTTAAGATTCTTGCTGCTGCATTCTGAACAAACTGCAATTGATTGATGTCTTTCTTAGAAAGTCCTGTTAGGAATGCAGTACAGTAATCTATTTGACTAAATATGAGTGTAGATTAACTTTTTATCATCTTGCAGTGTTATAAGAGACAATCTGGCACTAATGTGAGATTGGAGATTGAAAATAACAGAGGGCCCAGAATAGATCCTTGTGGTACACCATATACAATATTATGGATTTTCAAACTACAATGCCACAACTAACAAAGAATTTTCGACATACTAAATAAGACTGAAATCAATTTAAGACACTGTGTGAGAGCCCCATCCATTATTTAAGACTATTCATAAGAATACTGTCATCTATGGTGTCAGATGCTGCGCTCAAGTCTAACAGAACAAGAACAGGTATTTCTTCTTTTTCTTCTTCGTCTTCATCCATTTTGACTTCTATGTGGGGTTGATATTTTATAGGTTTCAGCATGACTTTTATGGCCGGCTGCCTTGCCTGACACCAACCCTCTGCATTTACAGTGGGTACGGAAAGTATTCAGACCCCCTTCAATTTTTCACTCTTTGTTATATTGCAGCCATTTGCTAAAATCATTTAAATTAATTTTTTCCCTCATTAATGTACACACAGCACCCCATATTGACAGACAAACAAAAAGAATTTTTGAAATTGTTGCAGATTTATTAAAAAAGAAAAACTGAAATATCACATGGTCCTAAGTATTGAGACCCTTTGCTCAGTTTTTAGTAGAAGCACCCTTTTGAGCTAATACAGCCATGAGTCTTCTGGGGAAAGATGCAACAAGTTTTTCACACCTGGATTTGGGGATCCTCTGCCATTCCTCCTTGCAGATCCTCTCCAGTTCTGTCAGGTTGGACGGTAAACGTTGGTGGACAGCCATTTGTAGGTCTCTCCAGTGATGTTCAATTGGGTTTAAGTCAGGGCTCTGGCTGGGCCATTCAAGAACAGTCACAGAGTTGTTGTGAAGCCACTCCTTCGTTATTTTAGCTGTGTGCTTAGGGTCATTGTCAGACGAGAATCTTATTTCTCACCATCTCAGAGTCCTTCAGGTGTCTGATGAGACCAAGATAGAACTTTTTGGTCTTAATTCTAAGTGGTATGTGTGGAGACAACCAGGCACTGCTCATCACTTGTCCAATACAGTCCCCACAGTGAAGCATGGCGGTGGCAGCATCATGCTGTGGGGGTGTTTTTCAGCTGCAGGGACAGGACGACTGGTTGCAATCGAGGGAAAGATGAATGTGGCCAAGTACAGGGATATCCTGGACAAAAACCTTCTCCAGAGTGCTAAGGACCTCAGACTGGGCCAAAGGTTTACCTTCCAACAAGACAATGACCCTAACCACACAGCTAAAATAATGAAGGAGTGGCTTCACAACAACTCTGTGACTGTTCTTGAATGGCCCAGCCAGAGCCCTGACTTAAACCCAATTGAGCATCTCTGGAGCGACCTAAAAATGGCTGTCCACCAACGTTTACCATCCAACCTGACAGAACTGGGGAGGATCTGCAAGGAGGAATGGCAGAGGATCCCCAAATCCAGGTGTGAGAAACTTGTTGCATCTTTCCAAAGAAGACTCATGGCTGTATTAGCTCAAAAAGGTGCTTCTACTAAATACTGAGAAAAGGGTCTGAATACTTAGGACCATGTGATATTTCAGTTTTTCTTTTTTAATAAATCTGCAACAATTTCAAAAATTCTTTTTTTTGTCTGTCAATATGGGGTGCTGTGTTTACATTAATGAGGAAAAAAAATAATTTAAATGATTTTAGCAAATGGCTGCAATATAACAAAGAGCGAAAAATTGAAGGAGGTCTGAATACTTTCCGTACCCACTGTATATGGCCTTTTTTAGTCTGAAAAGCTAAAAGAGAAATGTAGTTTTCTTAGTTTCTGATTCAGTTCTCCGTCTTGCCTCAAGCATAACAAATTAATATCTGCCACATCTTGTTAGTCTGCACACCACTCAGTTATGCTCCTGGTTTATGTCTCACTCATGTCATTGCTCAATAATTCCCAATCGGTCAATGGCTGTCTCTTTTTTGTAAATCTGCGCAGCTGGCCAATCTGAGGAAACCAGCTACCCAATTCTTTTCAAATTGAAAGCTTATTGGCTTATACAGCTTTCTAATTTGGTCTAAAGATGATGACTTTGTTTTTGATTGTGCCCATGATAGTTCCTTTGATCATTGCTGTCATTTTTTTCTCATTACAGGCTTCAATCTTAGTTATTATTCGTGGGTTTGGCACGCACTTCCTCTAATACCAAATTCTGGCCCTTTCTTTGAAAACAAATTTATTATGTATTTTGGACTTCATTGGTCATGACCACAGATTTGTTTCTGAATATGATTTAGTCTAGTCTAGTTTTTTTTTTTTTTTAGTTATCTGTTTGTAAAGTGCTTTGGTTTTGTGTCTGTGGTGACATTTTGATTAGGCAGCATTTATTAGCTCAGGCCTTGGCTTATCCTTGATTTAACGTTTTGGATGTATCTACAAATAGAGTTATATGTGTTTAAGGATTTTCCGATTATGCCTTGGACAGCATGGTGATTCGGTTGTTAGTGCTAATTTCTCATATTGGTATCTCTACCACTTTCTATTGAAATGTTCTGCTTTTTCAGTCCATGATGTTAACATCCCAGTAAGCTTACATTACCATCGACTTCCCAATAAAATGCTACTGACTGCTGGATAAACAGGAATGCTTTACTTGTCATTTGTGGTTTTTCAAGGTTAGGTACCAATTATAATAAATGAGGAGAAATCTTCAGTGAGAAAAAATGCAGCCTTTTTCAAACCATTATCATTGATAACAAAATATTTTTGACTCATTCATTTTTTAAGTCTGCTGATTTCAATCCAGTGTTACAGAATCAACTCATTACACAGTAATATATTATTCATTCTTTAAAAAGTGTATTTGGAGTTACAAACAAAAAGAAAATAACAGATATGTCATAATTATCTATCTTTGGTTTTTCTTATTTGTAAGATGGAACAGTAGTAAGAATGAACCCATAGCATGTCACTCAATTCTGGTTTTATTGAGTAACTACTCTGAAAATGTTTTTTCACAGTAGGAAAACAAAAGCTGAACTATCAGTAATACATATTGGTTTTATGGTTCAGATATTTCATCTGTGAATGACAAAATTGATAATAATTGTATATCATTCAGCCATACACAAGTCTAACTTTTTGTTTTTTTTGCTGTTTACACCATGTTAAGAATTTGGGAAAACAAATAAACATTATTTTAAGGATTTGTATTTTATATACAGCATTTCTAGAAATCTATAAATAATTTATTTTTATAGCTTTAAGATGCACAAGATTCTTTTATGCACCCTTGTTAGGAAAAATACTGTAGTAAGTCAGGTCCAAATACTTGTCTGAAAAATGTATATTAATATTAATGCTGACTTTTACAATAAATTTCAACTGACAAGAAACAACAAGAAGTTTTTAAGTTAAACTCTCTTCCTCAGTTAATCTCTTTCTACCATATTTTGCAAGAGTCACTCAGCATACAGTATATAATAAAAACTAGCTAACTTTTGCGGCGTCGTGGCTTTTCTCTATCATAGAATCTGGCTTTTTCACTTTTTCATTTTTTTTCCGTTCATGCACACAAAATGCCATGTAAAGCATATAATGTTGAGTTTGAACACAGGGAAGACATGCAGGTAAGACAACAGCACTGGCTTTTTATAGAAAATGTAATGTAGTGTAATTAGTGCAGATTTATATAAAGTACAATTAAACTCTTAATTGCTCACTTGACCAAAGCATACCCAGTGTTGTATAATTACTATGTCAAAATACTATGTTATGTACATGAGCATGTTTTGAGAATAATTCTACTTTGAATAAAATGTTCAGCCCCTGTCTGCGTGGGTTTCCTCTGGGCGCTCCGGTTTCCTCCCACAGTCCAAAAACATGCAGGTTAGGTGGATTGGCGATTCTAAATTGGCCCTAATGTGAGCTTGGTGTGTGGGTGTGTTTGTGTGTGTCCTGAGGTGGGTTGGCACCCTGCCAGGATTGGTTCCTTCCTTGTGTCCTGTGTTGGCTGGGATTGGCTCCAGCAGACCCCCGTGACCCTGCGTTCGGATTCAGCGGGTTGGAAAATGGATGGATGGATGGATAAAATGTTCAGTCTACCCTTCACTTTTCTACATTTTCAAATGCTCATGGTTACTTATGGCTGCATATTTACTTAGACACATCCGTTACTGCAATATTAAACCAGAAAACAAAATAACAATGCAAATATACATTATGTTTTACTCAGTTATCTAAAATACAAGCCTTTCCTGCTATAGCAAGAATCTCGGCCACTTATTAAATGTGTGCCAATGGCACTAAAATCTGTCTATACAGCCTTTCCAAGTACACCTTTTTGTAATACATTTGTTGAATGGGTATTGTAAAAGAGACAAGAGAAGACAGCAAAAAGGTTTGGGGTTTCCGGCCCCGTATATTACAGAAATATCCACAATCGGAAAAATAAACCGGTCAAAAATATAAACAATTAAGTGTTCATATGCGCGACGTCGAGAATGGCGTCGGCGGCCATCTTATAGAGGAGGAGCCGGAAGTGGAGGAATGCTGGGAAGGAACCGTGAGGGAGGATGGGACTGATGACGTCAGACAAAATGGCGGAGGAAGGGCGGAAGTAACGTGCTGCGGGAATGAGGCTTATGGTGGCGGAGCGTCTTTTTTCCTGGAAGAAAGCAACGGAGAAAGGTTAGTACCCCGCCACTCCCTGCCGGCGAACGTCTTCTGAAGCGTGTTAAGGTCCGTCCGCGGTCTCCTATTTGCACGTGCGTGACAGTATAAAGCAATTAATAGATTAGGAAAGTTAACTAGGTTCACTGGCTTAACTCAATACAGACTCCTGCAGGCAAGGAGGCGCCTATCCAGCAGTTCAACCTACAATCAGTGCTGCTCTTGAGCTCTCTGGCTCCAGGCAGGGCACCCCACTGAGCCTCTGACTCCCGTAGACAGGCTTGCATCCCTGTGGTCCATGGCACCATCCGCTGAATGCCTCGCTCAGCCTCTCACTCCCCTACAGCTGCCCTGCCTCTCTCCAGTGAGTAGTTACAGCTGAGCAGCGTTTTGCTACTCCAATTCCCAGGTCACTCAGTTGGAGTGGCCGTCAACCCTGAGTGCTGTTCACACACTCCCTCGTGGAAGTTTCTTCCTGGCTGTCTGCCATCTCTGCCTTTCATCCTGTCATTTGTACTGTATCTCTCTGCCTTTTGTCTTTCTTCCCCCCCCCCCCCCCCTCTAACTATCTATCTATCTATCTACAGTGGACCCTTGACTTACGAACTCAATTCATTCGCGAGGGCTGGTTGTAACTCAAGTTGGTTATAAGGCAAGACTATTTTTCCCATAAGAAATAATGGAAATACCTATAATGGGCTCCGAACCTCCCACAGCAACACTTACTTAACCTTTTCATAATAAAAAAGGGTTGTATAATGTGCATAATTTACCAAAACACCAATAATTTTTCTAATGTACTAACCAAAAAGTTATAAAAAGTGCTTAGCCTACCAGAAACAACAATTTCATACTGTACTCACCATTTAATTTGACATCTTAGGGCTGCAGGAAGGGAGTAGGAGGAGAATGAAACGGAAGGTGGTTATTGTTTAGAAGGAGCCTCCTTATGCAAATCTTTTCTTTGTAAAATTGTCGAGATGGGGGATTTCGACATGCTGTACATATTAGCGAGATCGGTCACACGAACACCACTCTCATATTTCCGCACAATTTCCTTCTTCATTCCGATTGTGATCGCTGTTTCTCAAGTTAATAATGACAGTAGTCGAGCACTCAGTTCAAAGCTGGTCGTGTTGTGAACTGCTGTAATAATACACTCCAAAGCAAGCCGGTGCTGACTCAGCCTGATGACATCATCATGTACCGTGCCAGCCCACTAGCTAACATCCCTTAACAATCGCTTTCTTTACCTT
>JANRMT010062792.1:38433750-38453676 GCA_026402145.1 Polypterus bichir lapradei
TGTTACGTTATTTTTAAAATATTTCCTTTTCTTTTTCATAACTTCTTTAACACACTACTTCTCCGCTGCGAAGCGCGGGTATTCTGCTAGTTTAGAATATAACCAGAAAGAGTTACATGTCTTGAATAATTCCTATATTGCTGTTCACTTTTCTCCGTACACATGCTGCTACCATTACCTCCTTTAAAACTGACTATATTAATATATGCATTGGATTAAGAAATTTTAAACCATTGGACTCAAGGGAACTCATTAATTTCAAGTCCTTTGGGATTATCAAAGGGTATGCAGATTACAATCATCTTCTTCTTTAGATATTGAGGATGCTGACACTGGTTTCTCCTTATCTTTGTATTGCATTAATTTAGCATTTTCAATATGGCCTTGACACAAGGGCTTAAAAAAGACGGGTGCATTCTTTAAATCAGAAATTCTTAAACTTTATGCTGGAGATCTGTGTGTTTCATTTTTTTTGATGATTATTTCTCATTTTCTTTCAATAAGCCAACAGCTGAATGGTTGGTTAGTTCTGATCTTTATTTAAAAGAATATCAATAAACAAAATAGTTAATACCTTATATATGCTATAATATGTGTTACCGTAAAGCAGTGTTCAAAACAAGAATAGGTTCATACTTAACAATTAATAGATTTCTGTCATATAAAGCATAATTAATAGAGTCTGCAGGTTATAGGCTGTTAAACAGATAATGAAGCCTAGTTGAGACAATTTCCACCCATTGTCTTGGCTGTTGCTCTCTTATCTATACTAATAAAAGGCAAAGCCCTCACTCACTCACTCACTCACTCACTCACTGACTGACTCATCACTAATTCTCCAACTTCCCGTGTAGATAGAAGGCTGAAATTTGGCAGGCTTATTCCTCACAGCTCACTTACAAAAGTTAAGCAGGTTTCATTTCGAAATTCTACATGTAACGGTCATAACGGTCGACAACGTCCGCCATGTTGAACTTTCTTATTTATGGCACCATCTTCACGAAATTTGGTAGGCGGCTGCCCTGCGCTAACCGAAACCGATGTATGTACTTATTTCGATGGTATGACGCCACTGTCGGCCGCCATATTGAACTTTCCAACGTCACTAATTTTCCAACTTCCCGTGTAAGTAGAAGGCTGACCCCATCTTCACGAAATTTGGTAGGTGGCTTCCCTGCGCTAACCAAAACCGATGTACGTACCTTTTTCGGTGGTATGACGCCACTGTCAGCCGCCATATTGAATTCTCCAAACATCACTAATTCTCCACCTTCCCGTGTAGGTAGAAGGCTAAAATTTGGCAGGGTCATTCCTTACTGCTTACTTACAAAAGTTAAGCAGGTTTCATTTCGAAATTCTACGCGTAATGGTCAACAATGTCCGCCATGTTGAACTTTCTTATTCATGGCCCCATCTTCACGAAATTTGGTAGGTGGCTTCCCTGCGCTAACCGAAACCAATGTACATACTTATTTCGGTGGTATGACGCCACTGTCAGCCGCCATATTGAACTTTCCAATGTCACTAATTCTCCAACTTCCCATCTATGTAGAAGGCTGAAATTTGGCAGGCTCATTCCTTACAGCTTACTTACAAAAGTTAAGCAGGTTTCATTTCGAAATTCTACACGTAATGGTCATAATGGTCGATAACGGTCGACAACGTTCGCCATGTTGAACTTTCTTATTTATGGCCCCATCTTCACAAAATTTGGTAGGCAGATTCCCTGCGCTAACCGAAACTGACGTATGTACTTATTTCGATGGTATGACACCACTGTCGGCCGCCATATTGAACTTTCCAACGTCACTAATTTTCACAATGTCCACCATGTTGAAATTTCTTATTCATGGCCCCATCTTCACGAAATTTGGTAGGCGGCTCCCCTGCGCTAACCGAAACCAATGTACATACTTATTTCGGTGGTATGACGCCACTGTCAGCCGCCATATTGAACTTTACAACGTCACTAATTCTCCAACTTCCCGTGTAGGTAGAACGCTGAAATTTGGCAGGCTCATTCCTTACAGCTTACTTACAAAAGTTAAGCAGGTTTCATTTCGAAATTCTACGCGTAACGGTCATAACAATCAACAGCGTCCGCCATCTTGAACTTTCTTATTCATGGCCCCATCTTCACGAAATTTGGTAGGCGGCTTCCCTGCGTTAACCGAAACCAATGTACGTACTTATTTCGGTGGTGTGACGCCACTGTTAGCTGCCATATTGAACTTTCCAACGTCACTAATTCTCCAACTTCCTGTGTAGGTAGAAGGCTGAAATTTGGTACTTATTTCGGTGATATGATGCCACTGTCGGCCGTCATATTGAACTTTTCAATGGTCTTTGTTACTTATGGGCCCATCTTCAAGAAATTTGGTACACGGGTTCCCAACACTAACTGAATCCTACTTACGTACATATATACGTCCATAGCCTGCAGCTCGGTCACCGTGTGAGGCGGCATTGGGTCCCCCATCCCAACGCCTCCCACGTTGTTGGCTGCCTGCCTATATAAGGCCGTCTGTCGCTCCAGTCTCTACATTCCCTTCCTTGCTTCGCCACGGGATTCACGTCTCCCTGCTGATAACTACAGCCTTTTTATTTCATCCACGGCTTCTCCGCTGTTTTATTGTTCATTTATTACGATTATAGTTATTGTGTAGGTATTTTAGACTTACTTTACATTGTTCAGGTACCCATTTCCTTTATCATTCCAACCGTACCCCAATTAACATGTCTATCGAGGTGATCACCATCGATCAAAGAACTGTCACTTACCGAGTGGTTTCCATGCCCGGAGATGGCACCTGCCTTTTACATTCTCCTTGTTACATATTGCACGACCATATCAGGCTCACTCTTGATATCCGGAGGAACATTGTGTCTTATGTATTGAATGACTGGGACAGGTTCAAAGTGTGGACTGATGACAGTACAGGAGATAATTATACTACACAGGAGCACTAGAAGAGTGAAATGCTTAAATGTACCGAAATGGCCAAATATTTTACACCTTTGGACAACTGCCAATGCCTCTTAAACATCTTAGATTCACAGGTGACGATTTCAGTAGTGGACACTTTGATGTTTAGAAATGTTTATTAAACTCTCAAAAGCTGGATGTGAAGTTATCAATCAAACTGGTTGTATACTTACAATGCTTGACAGATGCCGAATGTCTCTTCAACACAAGTCCTACAAATACTGTCGTAATTGAAACAAACCATGAAACTCAAACCGATTATGACAGCAGCAATCCAAGCTGTGAGATTTGAAACAAGATTACTGTTCACATGGCCAACTGTACGTTGCATGCTCAAGAGTAAGCTCAGCTACAGCTTGGTCATATTACAACTGGAGGGCCGAACTGACAACGTGGCATACAAAGAGATCCTTAACAAATAATTATTGGTATATTTTCCCTCAGTTTTAAAAAGGTTTAATTGTCTTCTTAATAAAAATTTTAAGGCAGTACTTCGCCGCTGCGAAGCGCGGGTATTTTGCTAGTCTATACTAATAAAAGGCAAAGCCCTCCCTCACTCACTCACTCACTCATTCACTCACTCAGACTGACTGACTCATCACTAATTCTCCAACTTCCCGTGTAGGTAGAAGGCTGAAATTTGGCAGGCTTATTCCTTACAGCTCACTTACAAAAGTTAAGCCGGTTTCATTTCGAAATTCTACACGTAACGGTCATAACGGTCGACAACGTCCGCCATGTTGAACTTTCTTATTTATGGCACCATCTTCACGAAATTTGGTAGGCGGCTTCCCTGCGCTAACCAAAACCGATGTATGTACTTATTTCGATGGTATGACGCCATTGTCGGCCGCCATTTTGAACTTTCCAACGTCACTAATTTTCCAACTTCCTGTGTAGGTAGAAGGCTGACCCCATCTTCACAAAATTTGGTAGGTGGCTTCCCTGCGCTAACCAAAATCGATGTACGTACTTATTTCGGTGGTATGACGCCACTGTCGGCCGCCATATTGAATTTTCCAAACATCACTAATTCTCCAACTTCCCGTGTAGGTAGAAGGCTGAAATTTGGCAGGCTCATTCCTTACACCTTACTTACAAAAGTTAAGCAGGTTTCATTTCGAAATTCTACGCGTAACGGTCATAACGGTCAACAATGTCCGCCATGTTGAACTTTCTTATTCATGGCCCCAACTTCACGAAATTTGGTAGGCGGCTTCCCTGCGCTAACCGAAACCAATGTACATACTTATTTCGGTGGTATGACACCACTGTCAGCCGCCATATTGAACTTTCCAACGTCACTAATTCTCCAACTTCCAGTGTAGGTAGAAGGCTGAAATTTGGCAGGCTCATTCCTTACAGCTTACTTACAAAAGTTAAATAGGTTTCATTTCGAAATTCTACACGTAACGGTCATAACGGTCGATAACAGTCGACAACGTCCGCCATGTTGAATTTTCTTATTTATGGCCCCATCTTCACGAAATTTGGTAGGCGGATTCCCTGCGCTAACCGAAACCGATGTATGTACTTATTTCGATGGTATGACGCCACTGTCGGCCGCCATATTGAACTTTCCAATGTCACTAATTTTCACAATGTCCGCCATGTTGAACTTTCTTATTTATGGCCCCATCTTCACGAAATTTGGTAGGTGGCTTCCCTGCGCTAACCAAAACCGATGTACGTACTTATTTCAGTGGTATGATGCCACTGTCGGCCGCCATATTGAAGTTTCCAACGTCACTAATTCTCCAACTTCCCGTGTAGGTAGAAGGCTGAAATTTGGCAGGCTCATTCTTTACAGCTTACTTACAAAAGTTAAGCAGGTTTTATTTCAAAATTCTACGCGTAACGGTCAACAACGTCCACCATGTTGAACTTTCTTATTCATAGGTAGAAGGCTGAAATTTGGTACTTATTTCGGTGATATGATGCCACTGTTGGCTGCCATATTGAACTTTTCAACGGTCTTTGCTATTTATGGGCCTATCTTCAAGAAATTTGGTACGCGGGTTCCCAACGCTAACTGAATCCTACTTACGTACATATATACGTCCATAGCCTGCAACTCGGTCACCCACGTTGTTGGCTGCCTGCCTATATAAGGCCGTCTGTCGCTCCAGTCTCTACATTCCCTTCCTTGCTTCGCCACGGTATTCACGTCTCCCTACTGATAACTACAGCCTTTTTATTTAATCCACGGCTTCTCCGCTGTTTTATTGTTCATTTATTACGATTATAGTTATTGTATAGGTATTTTAGACTTACTTTACATTGTTCAGGTACCCATTTCCTTTATCATTCCAACCGTACCCCCATTAACATGTCTATCGAGGTAATCACCATCGATCAAAGAACTGTCACTTACCAAGTGGTTTCCATGCCCGGAGATGGCACCTGCCTTTCCATTCTCTTTGTTACATATTGCACAGCCATATCAGGCTCACTATTGATATCCGGAGGAACATTGTGTCTTATGTATTGAATGACTGGGACAGGTTCAAGGTGTGGACTGATGACGGTACAGGAGATAATTATACTACACAGGAGCACTAGAAGAGTGAAATGCTTAAGTGTACCGAAATGGCCAAATATTTTACACCTTTGGACAACCGCCAATGCCTCTTAAACATCTTAGCTTCACAGGTGACGATTTCAGTAGTGGACACTTTGATGTTTAGAAATGTTTAAACTCTCAAAAGCTGGATGTGAAGTTATCAATGAAACTGGTTGTATACTTACAACGCTTGACAGATGCTGAATGTCTCTTCAACACAAGTCCTACAAATACTGTCGTAACTGAAACAAACCATGAAACTCAAACCGATTATGACAGCAGCAATCCAAGCTGTGAGATTTGAAACAAGATTACTGTTCACATGGCCAACTGTACGTTGCATGCTCAAGAGTAAGCTCAGCGCACAGCTACAGCTTGGTCATATTGCAACTGGAGGGCCGAACTGACAACGTGGCATACAAAGAGATCTTTAACAAATAATTATTGGTATATTTTCCCTCAGTTTAAAAAGGTTTAATTTTCTTCTTAATAAAAATTTTAAGGCAGTACTTCACCGCTGCGAAGCGCGGGTATTTTGCTAGTATATATATATATATATATATATACACAACAATTACATTAACAATCATGTTACGTTATTTTTAAAATTTTTCCTTTTCTTTTTCATACCTTCTTTAACACACTACTTCTCCGCTGCGAAGCGCGGGTATTCTGCTAGTGCTTTATATTTCTGACCAGTAACCATGCTTTGACACCATAGTTTTGTCAAGTGTGATCAAACTTTTTATGCTGAAAATGAATATGTGTATTCATCTATTCATTAAACTTCCTACCAGCATATCCAAGCCTTAGGCTCAAGGCATGAATAAACTCAAAGTGGCACACATTCTAGTTACATACATTCAAAATTTCATATAATGTGACCAGTTGCTTTACCCTGGAACGTAAGGAATAAATAGCTGCCTCAAATAAAGGAGTTCAAATATCTTAGAGTCTAGTTCACAGTTGTGAGTCGAGGTAATCATGAAACTGACAGTTGAATTGGTGAGCAGCCAGAATTTTTACAGACATTGTACAAAACTGAGGTGGCACGGAAGAATATGCTATGTTCTTGGACAAATCTTTTGATTTACCAATTAGTATATATGTTCTCCCTCCAAATGGCAATATCACTTTTGTTGAGACAAATTAAAATACAGAAGGTAAGCATCTCAAATGAGTGGATGGATCCTTCAGTCATGTGTCGAGTGTTTCTCATAGTTCCATGTGTTTTTAAGATAACTAAATACAATGACATCTGCCATAATGACATGCTTTAAAACACTTTCTCTCTTTCTTTCCTAGGTGACGAAGCGGAAGCAGAAGTAGAAGCAGACAATGGCCGACAGTGAGATGAAGGTCGTCGAAGAACTCCAGGCACTCGACAAACAGATTCAGAAACTCCTGTCCAGACGAAGGTACCTCAGAGACTTGAAGGCTCGGCTGCTGGAAAATCCACACTCAACAACTGAAGTCGGGGGAACATCAACCCCACCTCGTGCCACTCAAGTCCAAGGGCAAGTAAGCTTCACCCCCGCGCCTCGTAGGAGCAACGACAACGCTGATGAAGACCTTGACGGGTTTCAGCTTTGCAGACGGGGGTTCAAGGCTAGAACACCTCCATCGGCACAGGCGAGCATCCCAATCCAGAACCGATTCGACCCTCTCTGCGTCCTCAGTCTGCCTTCAACCCCGGGTGATGTAATCGTGGTAGGTGATTCGATTGTACGAAACCTGAATATCACGTGCCCTAATCGAAAATCCTTTGTTTCTTGTTTTCCCGGTGCTCGAGTCCGAGATGTGGTGAGGCGGGGGCCGACCTTTTACGAGAAGCACAAGAGGGCAATTGGATCCATTATTCTACATGCCGGCGTAAACGACATAAGGCACCGAGAGTCGGAGGTTCTCAAGGCTGAATTCGCAGCACTAGTTAAAGACACGAAGGAGAGGACCCCATCCGCAAAAATCTTCATCTCGGGTCCACTACCTCTCGTCAGACGATCGAATGAATACTACAGTCGTCTGCTGGGTTTAAACAACTGGCTGAGAGGCTTCTGCGAGACTCAAGACATCGGGTTTATAGACAACTGGGATCTTTTTTGGGAAAGGCCGCGCTTCTTCAAGCGGGATGGACTGCATCCGAATAGATTTGGCGCCCGGGTCCTCTCCGAAAACATCGCTAAGGTAATTCGTCTATCTTGACTGTCTACTTCTACTTCTAACACCTTCCGTAATGCTACTGCTTTGATAGGACATAATGGCTTAACACAGTCTTCCATTAAAGTGCACAACATTAATAATCTAATAACAAATCTTAATGCACGTAAAAAATCTAGGCAGTGCGGCATAAACACCAATAATTTAATTGAAATTACTACTTCAGATCAACAATGCATTAAAACTATAAAAACGGATTGTAGATTACATAAAAAATACACACAGAGCGGCGTTAACAAAAATAACTTAATTTTTGTTCTGAATACCAATAACACGCATAAAATTCAGCTCTGCCCTTCAGAAACATTAAATATGGCACTATTAAATGTTAGAGCTTTAACTAACAAGACATTTTTTATAAACGATCTTGTTAGTGATAGAAAGATTGATTTTATTGCACTAAGTGAAACATGGCTTAGCTCAGACGGCGCGGCTGTTTTAATTGAATCTGCGCCTCTGGATTTCAGTTTTACTCGTGCAGACCGCCAGGGAAAAAAGGGGGGTGGCTTGGCAAACATTACCTCGAGCCGATTAAAATGTAAAGATGTTAGTTTTGGTAAATTTAATTTAAGTCTTTTGAGTATCTCGCCGTTGTTATTCATGGAGATTCTCACGTTCTAGTATTATCTGTGTATAGACCTCCTAAATATAACGTGTCTTTTCTTGAGGAATTCTCTGACTTAATGTCAATTTTAATTACAAACTACGACACACTCTTAATAGTCGGCGACTTTAACTTTCATATCAACAATCAGTGTGACCAAAAAGTAAAAGAATTCATGAACCTCCTGGACTCTTTTGATTTGAGACAGCTCGTTAATCAGCCTACACATAAAGCAGGTCATACGTTAGACTTAGTGATTGCTAAAGGACTTAAAGTTGATTTAAAGCAGGTCATTGATATTGGTCTATCAGACCATTTCCTTCTACTATTTAATATAGAAATAAAGATAGAAAACACTCATGAGAAGCATTTTATTAAAAAACGCTTCTTTGACTCATCAGCAGCTTTAAAACTTACAAACATTCTAAGCAATCAGTCCGTTTATAATGCCAACTATAATAGCGAGGATAGTGTAAATAGTAAAGTGGAAAACTTTAATTCTAAAGTAAGAGCTGCTGTTGACATAGTTGCACCTGAAAAGACAGTTAAAAAATCTTCTAGTATTGTTATTCCATGGAAGACCCAAAGAGTGTCTGATTTAAGAAGAACATGTCGTATAGCTGAGCGTAAATGGAGGAAAACTAAACTAACTATCTATTATGAGATATTGAAGGCTAAAATAACGGAATACAATAACACAGTCCGCCTTCAGAGGCGCTGCTATTTCTCTAATATTATAAATAACAATGCTAGTAATCCCAGAGTCTTATTTTCTACAATTGATCGTCTGTTAAACCCAGGTAACACAAAGGAATGCCCCCAGAATACTTCCAGTGAAACCTGTGAGAACATTGCTGTATTTTTCAATCAAAAAATTAATGATATTAGAGATAACATAGTATATCTCCCCAACACTGCAGAACCTCCAAAGCCCCAGTACTCCATTATAAACAAATTAAATGCTTTCACCAGGATAGATTTACCTGAATTACATAGTATAATCTCTCAACTAAAACCCTCCACCTACATCCTGGACCCATTACCAATGAGGTTTTTCAAAGAAATATCAGGCGTGCTAATTGACAATATTCTGGACATAGTTAATTTGTCATTAGATACGGGGGTCTTTCCAGACTGTCTTAAGACTGCTGTAGTTAAACCCCTGCTCAAGAAAAATAATCTTGACCCCTCTGCCTTTGAAAATTTTAGACCCATCTCTAACCTGCCCTTCTTAAGTTAAATTCTAGAGAAGGCAGTCATTTTGCAATTAAATGACCACCTCAATAAACATGCTATTCTTGATAAATTTCAGTCAGGCTTCAGAACAAATCACAGCACAGAAACTGCACTTGTTAAAGTAGTTAATGACTTGCGGGTAAATGCAGACAGAGGCCATTTATCTGTTCTCATCCTCTTAGATCTGAGTGCTGCATTTGACACCATTGATCACACCATTCTTAGAAATCGCCTTAGTCAATGGGTGGGCCTCTCTGGCAGTGTCTTAAATTGGTTTGAATCCTACCTGGCAGGTAGAAAATTCTTTGTGAGTTGTGGTAATCACATCTCAAAGACACATGATATCCGATATGGTGTTCCACAAGGCTCTATCCTGGGTCCGCTGCTTTTCTCAATCTACATGCTTCCGTTAGGTCAGATTATTTTAGGTTACAACGTGAGCTACCACAGCTATGCTGATGACACACAGCTGTACTTATCAATAGCACCTGATGACTCCAACTCTTTCGATACACTAACACAATGTCTTACTGGTATTTCTGAATGGATGAATAGTAATTTTCTCAAACTAAATAAAGAGAAAACTGAAATTTTAGTAATTGGCAATAATGGATTCAATGAGGTTATCAGAAATAAACTTGATGCATTAGGATTAAAGGTTAAGACGGAAGTAAAAAACTTAGGGGTAACTGTTGACTGTAATCTGAATTTTAAATCGCATATTCATCAGACCACTAGGGCAGCATTTTTTCACTTAAGAAACATAGCAAAAGTTAGACCTCTTATATCATTGAAAGATGCTGAGAAATTAATTCACGCTTTTGTTTTCAGTAGACTAGATTACTGTAACGCACTCCTCTCAGGACTACCCAAAAAAGACATAAATCAATTGCAACGAGTGCAGAATGCAGCTGCTAGAATCCTAACTAGGAAAAGAAAATCCAAACACATTTCTCCAGTTTTGATGTCACTACACTGGTTACCTGTGTCATTCAGGATTGACTTTAAAATACTGCTTATGGTTTATAAAGCCTTAAATAATCCATCTTATATATCGGGATGCCTGACACGTTATATTCCAAATCGTAACCTCAGATCCTCAAATGAGTGTCTCCTTATAATTCCAAAAGCTAAACTTAAAAGAAGTGGTGAGGCGGCCTTCTGCTGTTATGCACCTTAAATCTGGAATAGCCTGCCAATGGGAATTCGCCAGGCAAATACAGTAGAGCACTTTAAAACACTGCTGAAAACACATTACTTTAACATTGCCTTTTTATAACTTCACTTTAACTTAATACTGATACTCTGTATGTTCAATTCATCATAATAACTATTCACAGTGGCTCCAAAATCCGTACTGACCCCTACTCTCTCTTCTGTTTCTTTTTCCGGTTTCTTTGTGGTGGCAGCGGCCTGCGCCACCACCACCTACTCAAAGCATCATGATGCACCAACATTGATGGACTGAAAGCCAGAAGTCTACGTGACCATCATCATCAGGTCCTTCCATGAAAACACTAAATACAAAGAGGACTGTTTGATTTATGTTAGGTAGATTGCCCAGAGGGGACTGGGCAGTCTCTTGGTCTGGAATCCCTACAGATTTTATTTTTTTTTTCTCCAGCTCTTGGAGTTTTTTTTTTGTTCTTTCTGTCCACCCTGGCCATCGGACCTTACTTATTCTATGTTAATTAATGTTGACTTATGTTTATTTTTTATTGTGTCTTCTATTTTTCTATTCTTCATTTTGTAAAGCAATTTGAGCTACATTTTTTGTATGAAAATGTGCTATATAAATAAATGTTGATTGATTGATTGATTGATTGATTAACACTTCATAACACTTGATAGCAGAGGTTTAAGACCACCTGCAATTCCACTGAAGCTACTCTTTCCTTGGTTCTTCAAAACATAATTCATTATTTGGAGCACAAAGACACATATATCAGAATGCAGTTTGTGGCCAAACATAGTTGTAATTCCCTCTACAAAAAAGAAACACATTTTAATTTTTGGAGTACAACCATCATTGGTCAGGTCACTGCTAATAATGAGGCAGATATAAGGGATAAGGTTAGTGTATTGGTGAGAGAATGCATTGATGATAACATCTCCCTCAATATCAAAAAATTAAATATCACAAAATTTAGAAAACAGAAAGCAGACTGCACACTCATCTGTGATAATTAACAGCCCACAGAATCCTGGGGTTATGAAGAAGGCAAAACATCCCCGTTACTTCCTTAGGCAATCAAAAAATTTGGTCTGTCTGTAACAGTCCCTACCATATTTTATAGGTGGGTATTTCACTGTGGTTTGGCAACAGTTCATTCCCTTACTGGAACATATTTCAGGTAAACCCAGTCTGTCATTGGCTCCCAGCGTCCCACTATTTCAGACACTTCACTACTTGCTCCCTCAGTCATCCTGGTTTCTCTCTTTTTTAACCCTTATTGCTGAAAAGTCTTACAGGAATAAAAGCATGAATACCTGGACTCACAGACAGTTTCTTCCCAAAAGCTAACCCTTTCCCATGGAAAAGTTTAATTTCCCCGACCATCCAGAAAAGAATAAGAGCACACCACAGACAGGCGTGTCTCAAGGCTGCGTTCAGTGCTCTGTCACAAACTCCACTCTGAGTTATAGCAAGGTTTGGGGCAGCCACCCATATATTTGGTATCCTGGCTGCAAAGTTGCGAAAATGTAAACAACACTGATGTGCATAAAAACCGAGTCCAAAACAGAACTGAGTGAATAGGGAAAAGGTGGAGGCTTTTAAAGGGGAAGACAGGAAGTGAGGTCAAAGGGGTCCGGCTCATAAGGGTCTTCAACCATAGGCTCGAGCCTGGACGTCGCATCACAGGGGCCGGAGCCAGCAAGGTCTTCTTCCATAGGCTTGGACCCGGAAGTGACGTCAAGAGGGCCAGGTGGAATCTCCCATGAATGGTCTGCAGGAAAGGGAGAAAAAGAGTCAGTGCACTCTGCCACATCCCGGTCTGATTCGGAATTGCTCTTACTCAAGCCTTTTAGCTGCCTCCCATGCGCACGTGTGTGACAGCTCTCACAGTTTAATAGTGTTGCGCTTTTGAATTTTAGCTGTTATTTTGCCCTATTATGAAATGAAAAATGTTTTTCAAAGAAAGAGGAGAAGAAGAGCGTAATTGCCACTTCACTATCCAAACACAGCTGACTTTTTCAGTTGATAAGTATCCATTCTTTTAAAATTTTATTTTGATAAGCATTATATCCATGCATGATATCATTTAAATGTTTATTTATATCATAGACCATACCTTTTAAATTATAGAAGGAAACATAATTGGCTTCCGAAAGTAAATCAAGTTGTGTTTGAATTGCAACTAACATAAACACTATGAAGTGTTAAACAAGTAGGTCATTAGTGTTTTGGATGCTTTATATTATATAGAAATCCTTGATGGACTGTGATACAATAACTGGCTTTCAAAAGGGCACTGAACTTTCTTGAAGTTAATATAGGCAAAATTAAATCACAACTGCAGTCTTCAACTGGTTTTGACCCCTTTTTGACATGGAAATGTCAGACTTTGGACTTGCTGAAGTACATTAATTTTCCCTTATATTTGACAAGTTATTCTTATTGCTTTAACTTTACATGTAATAGATTGCAGAGTGGTAATTCTTGGCCAAGGGCAAACTACATTACTTGCATGTTTATTTATGCATGCATAATGTGTTCATAGATGTAATATTCTTGAGAATTAACTGTGAAATTTATGAATAAGTTTGAACAAAATAAGTGCCTACTATATGTGTTCAAGAAACAGTGGTTTCAATGTCATATAATCAAGGTGGGATTAAGACTCCAACCTCACTACCGCTACTGAAGTTACCCCCACCAAGCACATGTTTGTTTTCAGCATCCTTAAACACTAACCCAACTAATAAGATTTATGAATCTGTTTAATTCTGTAATCTTCTTAGAACACTGATGTATAGATAATATTCAAGCAAGAAAAAAAGAACATTCTATTGACAAAATGACCAAAAAAACACATTAGTAAAATGTTAAATGGCTACTTTTAAATATTAGGTGCATCACAGTAAATATTCTTCAGGTATCATCAATGAAACAGGCATTAATCTAATTCAAGTCCTTTGCATTAAATTGCTTGGAATTTGTCTTCAAAATAGGTTAATTTCAGGTTGTAATAAATGATAGGCAATCTATAGTAAAAATGACAATACTTACAGTGCCAAGCTGCTAGGAGTACCTAAAAGATTATCTAGCTGACTAATAGGTTTATTTGAGTCAGCATGAATTACCAACTCACCCAAATTGCTTTCACATTAGGAAGACATATTTAATGCAGTAAGTTCTTCATGAGATGTTTCATCAAGTGCGATTTGCAGTTTATTATTAATTCAGTCATATCATGGGAATAATTTTTTTAGCTTGCTGCTACTTCTTCTTCATTTAGTGATGCCATGTTTAGTGCAAATAGAGTTTACTTATGCTCTCTTTATTTAATTCTACCATACAGCAATATATAGTGTATATGAAATTACTTTATATTAATACACAGCACATAAAAAAATGTTGTAAAACTAACAGCATGTTGTCTTCTTTCAAAATATTACTAGATCTTTTCATTAAAATATATATATATTCTCATATATATGAATTTAAATGCTTTTTCATAGCTGCTGAATATTTAAGTGATTAAATGGAAAGCCAAGAAATATAAAAATGTCTTTCCTTCACACTGAAGAACTTCTCAACTAATTTTTGAGTGAAAAAGATTGGGTGTGCTGGGATCAAACAGAAAAAAATGGCATAAATTGTTTTAAAACACACAATCAAAAGGAATCGGGAGGCAAGAATAACATATATGGATCTGGGACCATTTCAGTGAGTTTGTGCAATTTATTCTTTTCCTTCATGATTTTTCATGTTTATTTTTGTTCTTTCATTTTTCCCTTTATGCCTCCTGGTGCTTGTGCCATCATTAACCGTAGGGGGCAATAAATGTGTCTATATGAATTGTCTGCTGTTGCACTGCACATGAGTCAGACTGTGATGTTGTGAATGTCATTCTCTATAAAAGCTGACACCTTGCTTTTTCTCTTTCATAGTCAAAAGGAAGAAACATGAGCCCCTTAAACTAATTACAATGGTCAAATAACATGAAAAAGAAAGATTATATGGTTTTAGTTTAGTTTTTTTGGGTATTCACCTCTTATCAATTGTTTAGTTCGTTTATTCAATCCTTTAAAAATAGATGGAGATACATTATTATTCTGAGCAAGAAACATACTCGAGTATCCTACAGATCTCTTCCTATACTAGTGAAACTAAACATATTTTGGAGCTGTAGTTCTAGGGTGTTGTACCGCGTTAGCCATTATGGATGTAGTGAGAAGTTAAGTTACATGACATCTACTAAATATTTATGGTTGCATATGAAGTGAAAACAGTTGGGTTCATTTTTGTTTTTTGTTCCTCCACAAGCAGTAAGCATTTTGTTATGTGGGTGTGTTGTATGGCATGTAAGAGTGTCCATGGCAGATTATAGCAGGTGCAAGGTTTTGTTTTAAGATAGTGTGGCTTGGACATGTGAGTTTAGGTATATACAGAACAGACGTGCTGCCATAGAGTGCTAATTGGGAAATGGGTTAATTAATTTTGTATGTGCGGGAGAGTGATTTGAGCACCCATCCGTCATTAGCGGTTCCATGGGTCAGTAAGCGCAGGTCCTACAATTGAAGGGATATAACAGGTCTGAGTAGTTTGAAAGGGGAGGAAATGAAAGAAGAATGGAAGGAAGATAAAATCAAGGGAAAAGAGAAACATCAAAGAAAGAAAAATGGCAGTTGACTCATTGCAACAGAGCGAAGGTGAAGCAGTTGGGATGCCCCATAATGGAGCGAGGGAAGAGCACTCCAGGAGCAGATCACCTCCACTGACCTAAAAAGCAGAAGTGATCATGGGCTCGGAGAATCCTGTAGTGACTGGTGGAGGTGGCAGGACAGTACAACTGTACTCAGAGTGTTCCAGTGAATATTGAAGGAGGTGGCTGGGACACAGTCAGGAGGTTTGCCAGCATCTTAGCCATGTTGTGTGACCTATTAGATTGAGTAAGAGAGATAGGAGACTAGAGTGATATGATGATAGAGCGCACTGGGGAAGACAAAATGGAGGAGACAATTCTGTATTTGGTTTTAATTCATCTTTTTATCTATTATTGATTTTATTTATTGATTTTATCTAAACCACTATTTTTTTGGGTTATTTATTTTTGACTTTCTGCACTGCATTTTGGACAAGGTTTGTTTTTAATTAAAGCACTTTTGCACTCTTTGCACCTATTGTGTTCCCTTAATTTGCCCTAGTCCATCATGGTTCATGACCATCAATGGTCCATAGAGATGGAATATGCCAGGACTATGGGCACCTGGGGCACGAATGCAAGCCATACTGATAGGAACAATGCCTTTCTGGTTTCTTTTAGACCATTCGCCAACAGCCATTCACTTTTTTTGTCTGTTCAATGATGTTTTTTGTGGCTTGTTATATAATTCTATAATTGTTCACTTTGCAAAGTCACATTCATCCTGTATTTGTTCTTTTTCACTCCCTGTTTTTTTTTTTCTCAGAGTAGTTATTGAGCAGCTTTGACTTTTTTTGTTATTTACACTATACCTCCACTAAAACCGCTGGTCTGATTGTCTGTTCTGCTGGTCTGAACCAAAAATGTTAACTGCTTTGTTTGTCTTAACAGTCTGCATGCTTTCAGGCTCTGTGCAACCAGCCGATTGAAGACTTAGTGACTCTTTGGTGGTTACCCAGTCTTACAGAAGATTGTCTTGTAATTCCTGGTTTTCATATACCTGTGGTATTCTCAGTTCTTCTTGTTTGAAATTCACGCTTACGTCAATGTGTTATGACACACCCCAACATTGAAGTCTTGCATTACAATTTATAATATTCTCCAGTAACTAAACTTGCTTAGATGTCAGACAAGAGTCCAACATTCCACTTATAATTTTTACATCTACAAATGATTAAAGAAAGAAATAGTGCTTTGTAGCCTTTTTAGTCAGCCAGCTTGATCTAGACACATCTCATTATGTATAGTATTGTTCATGTTGTCTTTGCCGTAAAATTGTTATGATTAATTCTCAAGTCAAAACGAAAAAGACAGTAAGCCCCATGGAAATTAGATACTTTATAAAAGAACTTAGCTTATTGGAAAGTAAACTAGAGGGCTTGAAATTATTTAATCAGTTAATATAAAATATGAAAATTAAGAGAAATGAAGAACTGAATCCCTCAAAAAAAATCTAAAATTTATATTGACAATAATTAATATAATTGAAGAATAATAGAGTAAATTCCAAAGCTAAGTCTAAATAAACAATAATGAAAGAAGAGGTCACTCTTCATTTTGAAAAAGGAAGACCCTAAAATAAATTACCCAAACAAAAGAAATACACAATAGATAAACTGCAATTAAATAACCTAAAGCCAAGTCTCATGTAAACACTCAGCACTGTGACCAAAGGGACAATTCACAAGTATAACAAAATAAAGTAAAATATACCAGGAAAAACCATAAAACACAAAGATAAATTGCAGTCACATAATCTCAAACTTTAACATTTAATTTTTTTCATAAAAAGACTGAAAACATCGGACAGTGTGGTATCCAGTGCTTCAGAGCCATAAGACTCAGGCCAAGTAAACTGCCCTAATAACAGTACACATACTTTACACAATCAGTTGGTCCTATTGCTTTGAGCTTTAAAAAAGGAAACAAAATAGAAATCAAACAAAATAAAACCTATTAAAACATAAGGTACTTGGGTGTTGTACCGTGTTAGCCATTATGAATGTAGTGAAGTCAAGCAAAATGACACCATTTATTGGCTAACTTAAAAGATTACAATATGCAAGCTTTCGAAGCAACTCAGGCCCCTTCTTCAGGCAAGATAAAAGCTTACATATTGTAATCTTTTTAGTTAGCCAATAAAAGGTGTCATTTTGCTTGACTTCTCACTTAAAACATAAGGGGATAACAATTACAAATTAGTTAACTAAAATAAATTAGGTTATAAAATTATAATTAAATACACAAAAAGCAATGAACATAACAGCACACAGTTAAAATATGTTAAAAAATACAACATAAAAGCAAAAAAGGAAACCTTAAAGTAGCCCTGATAAAAATCTACATTATATATAAGCTGAATGGTAACATATGAATGTTTTTGGTATGTTGCAAATACATTTGATTCTTGGTTTTTCTAATTCATGCTACAGGATTCACAACAAAGATGTTTCCAGTATATTTTCCAAGTGTGCTACAGTGTGTACTTTCATGCACAGTTTAGGACTTTCTTCAAGCATACTTTGTAATCAACAGCAGTCAAGTCATATATTGGGGACAATCATGAAGCATATGAATCAGACAATCCACTTCTTTGTGTCTGCAATAGATGGAAACGCGATAAAAGTAACTGTAGTATGCATCAGCTAAGCCAAAAATCAGTGTGTCATTATGATACTGTATCTGCTTTAATTGGTTATGTAGACATAAATGTGATTTGTCTACTGTATTTAAGCATGTACAACAGATATACGGTTGTTTCTATTTATAGAGAGAGATAAAAGTATTTAACTTGTGCTAGGATAATCATAGTATTTAATAAGAACAGTTTCTAAGTTGTAAGACAAGACACTTTTGAAAATATAAACATCAATAAAAAACTGTGTTGATACTAAGGCAGAAGATTCTTTCATATGGCAGAATGTCAATAGAGTCAAATAGGCAGGAGGGACATAGACAACTGCATTGTTGATTGGGATATTGCTGTAAATAGCTTTTGGATAAGATGACAAGAAGAGCATCTATCAAATTCTGTTGTTTGCTATCAGTCTGTCTTTCATAATGGCTAACATTTGAGTGTTCTATTGTTTGAATTTCTTGAGCAGTCCAGCATTTGCAACTTTTCTCTGAACCCTATCACTTGGAAACAGCAGAAGAGACAAGAACTCAGCCTAAGCCTAGAAATCTTTTCATAATCCTGCTGTACCCGAGACCCTTGTTCTGGTAATGTGCTCCACTTTTGTGACCTGACAGCTGTTTGTTCCAAGAAGGTAAATTAATATTAAATGTCAAACTGTTTGTATGTTTTTGTATAATGATCAAGTGTTTTATCCTTTGTCACTAGTTCTGAGATGTCTGTTTCTGAGATTTACATTGGTCTCAAAATAAAAGAACCTGTATTCTAAGGAGTGTGATACCCAAGACAGTAAATCTACTTCTTGTTCTCTAGAAGGTATTCTCATGCCAGCACATTCTGTTCCTATTATAGAAATCCCAACTTTTCAAGTTCTCTTTTAACAAATCTTAGTAGACATTGCTTGATGAAAGGCAGGCGTACTTCCATAAAGCAACAGCTGAACAAAGCAACGTATATGTATCGACATAATAAACCTAATTCACCATTCTACATTCTAGTAGCATAATTAAGGTAATAAGGACAATGGATGTAGGGGCCTTCTTGGGATAATATGGTTGATTTACAATATTTTGTTTGGGGATTTTAGTATTATTCCACATACAATATTTTGTTTTGTGTATTTATTTTAATTTATACAAATTACTTTTAATATTAAAAGTGGACTAGACAAAATCAGTAAAATAAGAAATGGGTAAAAAGCCACAAACATTGGAAGTATCATGATAAATAACAATATTTTAATAATTACTAAGCTTTAACAATGAAAATGAAACAGCAAGACTTGTTTTGGGAAACTTTCTTGTTTAAGATTTGTATCTAAATCCTGTGTTCTTTCTCTGTTTTCTAGTTTCTAGTTTTGTTAGCTAATGTTAATAATCCACCCCCGTAAATTAAAATGTAGATGAGTAAGCCTTTAATTACAGGAAATATTGTAATTGGATAAAACATAATTAAATGCTAGGCAACAAGAGAGTCATAGAGAAGACTTTTTTTCAGTTATATATCTGGGTTGCAGCATGTTGTCATAACATTAATTTATACTGTTAGTACAATAACTGGCAGGCAGTAATGACACTGAAAGCAATGAACGCAGACAAAAACCCACACTCTGCATTTTGCAACAGTTAGAAGGGATACTTGCAACTGCAAAGAGTTCTCTGGCAAAATATAAATGTTGTATAGTGCATCAAGTTATTTGTGATGTATATTAAAATGATTATGCTATGAATATGCTACAAGGCCTTCTAATATTTTGGTGGCATACATGAGTAGTATAGGGGCGTCACTATTATACATCATCAGATTTTGACAGGT
>JANRMT010062792.1:38454076-38489639 GCA_026402145.1 Polypterus bichir lapradei
ACCTGTCAAAATCTGATGATGTATAATAGTGACGCCCCTATACTACTTACATGGACCATTGTATGGAATGAACCTCAAGGGGCTTCATGTCAGTACATGAAAAAATGTTATATTATGTCCAACAGTCAAACTGTAGTAGACCTTTTGAGGCACTTTCAGGGTGAGCCATTGCATTTTAGATAAATTGTAACCTGAGTGACTATCCTCATGAGTATAATGTTAAGGTGCTCTTCAGTGCTCCCCCAAAAAGGCTGGAGGGAAGACAACCTAACTAACGGCAATGGTTTCTAAATCTCCAACAATTTAAGGAACAATATAGGGGGTGGCCAAATTTCTACAAATTTTGGGTCTTTATATTTTTGAAATTTGCTCTGCATATAGAAAAAATATAGCTACAGAAATTGGCAAACTGGTTCATCATACTTAATCTGTGAAACTGTGCTTTGTACTTATCAGGCCATTCAGTAAGTGTAAAGTTTTTATTGGATGGTTTTTTACTTTACCATTTTGCATTGAGAAATAAATTTGACTAATCAAGTGATCTTTTTCTGTCTAATGATTAATTTGCACATTTGCCAATGCCTCAAGTAGGAACTCATTTTATATTTAAATTATACTATCTTCTGAATGAGGAAATTGATCTTAAAATGAGTAATTCTAACTGCCTGGAATAAGAAATTGCAAAACCAAAAGTTTCAAAATCAGAATCAAATTAAATACTACATACATTTAATGAAGATAAATAGTTTTAGGATATCATCATATTTCAATTCTCCTGTCATCAAACATCAGTTTTGCACCTTATCATATATCACTAGTCACTTACTACTCAGCGCAAATCACTACTCAGTAGCCACTCATCAGGCATCACTCGTTACTGCTCAGAAGTCGCTTATCATGCATCACAACTCACTTATTGTTTCTCACACTATCACTCATCAGTACTCAGTTTTTTTCTTATCATGCATCAGCCATCACTTTTCATTTTCCGTCTTTTGTAACAGAGCCAATCAGTGGGGTGAGTGACAACAAGGGGTATGTGGATTGTAGATTAATAACATATAACAGAGCCCGTTGGTTTATTAACACTAGGATTACCAGAGCCAACGAAAAAACTTGCGATTCCGGCCCACCTTAAATCCCTTCGCACCTCTCCATCAGCATCTTTTGTCTTCTAAATGTGTTGATAAGCTCAAGCAGCAAACAGTGTCAGATTGGGTGTGAATTTATACTGCCGCTGTTAGTTAGAGTCAGATCAGAAGTGGGGCGGGGGGGCGCGAGGGAGAGCGTAAACGTGACTAAGAGTAAAACTGAAAAAAGCTAAGCTTTTAGAAATGCCATACATTTACAGCTGATCTGACGTTCATTTTCAAATAATATTGCATTAGTGTGACTGATTGGTACTATTCAGGTCATAAAATGATTTCTTCAAAATGTCACATATATTTGTCCCTTTCTTTTTTGCCCAGTGCTGCGTTGACATCGTGCACCAGAAGGCGTGGGCTTATTCAGTGTGAGAAGGAGCACTCAGGTGGCCGGTTGCTTGTGCTATAACATGCTTGTCTTGGTGGCGATCAACACACGTTTACTGTACAAGGCATGCACGGGGGCCACTGAGAAAAGAAGAGTGTTCTTTGCTCACCTTGCAGAGGAACTTCATCGTCGCTTCTTAAAAGAAAAGGCGATGGATAAAACAAAAGAGGATGCAACATCGACAAGCTTCTGTTCCAAGACCGCCGCTCCCCCCAGCCTCTTCAGTGTAATAGAACCACAGCACAGAGAGAAATGTGTACATTGCAACAGGTACACATGTTGTAAACATGGTTGTTGTGTGTGTGGGAACTGTTAACATTTGAATCTGATGATTGCATATAGCGCAGAAACTAACCTTTCTGTACTGTTCTTTCCTCGGCATGTCCTGGAGTGCAAAAGAAACAGCACTGTGCACCAAAATATGGAGACAGCATGGGCACGATCGAAAAAAAAAAACGTGGTCACTGATTACAAACGCAAGAAGGCGTGCGAATGAATATGAATAATGTGGCATCAGTGCCAGAATGTTTTCCGAAATGTACTATACAGTTCATAAAATGAGTTATTCCAAACATCATATATACCTATGTCTCTGTTTTTTTGTCAGTGCGGCTTTGACATCATGGACCATAAGATGCATACTAATTCAGCGTGAGCAGGAACACTCAATAAAACTGAATAAAAAAAAAATTCAAGTGACGGTGAGATACGAACAAGGCAGATTCACCAGCGTTTGTGTGTCAGCTTTTATCCCTCCAGATCAGAGAATTTCCAGTTCCATTGTCTCAAAACACCACTCACATCTATAGTTATTCCCAATTTCAAATAAAAAGTAAACGCGTCAGATCTGGGGTGGGTGTTGTATCGTGATCGTGACAGACAGAATAAAAAATAAATTTACACCAGCTGTTACAGACACAAATCAAATGTATATTTTTATTGTATAATATTAACAATAAGAGCAGCTCACTACTCAAAACGGTAAATTTGCCAGGGAGCTGGTTTTAAACTCACGACCTCCAGATTATAAGTCAGCAGTTCTTACCACTGCACCACGGAAGCTGTCGTATACTCCTTGCACCTTTTGTGAAAGTGTTTATTCGATATTTGGTCAACAGCCTTCACAAGTTACACAGTTCATGTCTACACTTTGTCATTTATTACTAAAACATGAAAAACGTTTCTGTTTTAATGATGTGTTTACATAGATTGTTGTTGACACAAAACACACATCAAATTATTTCCCCTTACAATTCTGGGTAGCTCACTGCCAGATAATCAATCAAGGCAGGAACTGTAAGAACTTCTTGCCCATTCCGAGGCAGTGGGGGATGGTATAGCAGGCTGTTTGCTGCTTGGGCTTATCAACACATTTAGAAGACAAAAGATGCTGACAGAGAGTTGTAAAGGGATTTAAGGTGGGCCGGATTTACGAATTTTTTCATTGGCTCTGGTAATTCTAGTGTTAAAATAGCAATCAAATTCTTTGTGTTTGTTGTCGTTGCTGTACCCAGATGATATGGATGAAAGGAAGCACAACAGTAAGGTTAAAATCAGCTTGCTATTAAATAAGTACACCATAATACGCTGTACACAGAACACAATTTCTCATACGTATGAGTTACTAAAAAACATGAAAAATGAAAAGTGATGACTGATGCCTGATAAGCGAAAACTGAGTACTGATGAGTGATGGAGTGACAAATGAGAAGTAAATAGTGATGAGTGATTATTGACTCCTGAGCATTGATGAGTGAGGTCTGATGGATGACTACTACATAGTGATGTATGACTAGTGATGAGTGACTATGAATACATGATACGGAATAATACTGATGTTTGATGATTGGAGATGTGAAAAATAACTTCGTTTTAAAATGGACCCCAATAAAATATGACTTAAATTATTAATTATGAATTATAACATTTGAAATGTAATGGAACATACGTTAGAAGACTGAGGTGGAGTCTGCGTCAGTATCTTTGTGATCAATGCAGGAACCTGTTCAGGAGTCAGTGCCAGTGGATTGAAAAATGTACTTGTGAACACATCCACAATCAAACACAATAGAACAATTAGCCCAGCCTATATGTCTTTGGATACTCAAAATTTCATCAAACATTTCAGAGAAAAACCCACAAAGATGTGGCAACAGTGATTGGGCCAGTCTCTTGGGCTTTGAAAAAAAAAACACAAACCACTCTACCACATAACCAGATGTGCTGACCTGTATTGTTTGCAAAAGTATAATCATGTCTTTAAATATTTTGAGCATAAATATAATTTCACAATTGGTCAATATCTCCTTGCAGCAACACAAGAATTCTTTAGCATGCTATTTTCTGCAAAGCATTATCACAGCTTTAAAATGCTTAAATGTGTGTTTTGCCATTATGTGCTTTTTTTTTAGATTTTCTATAAGTTTCAGACGCATCTATCCAAAATGAATATGAATGTGAACACTGGTAGAGTCACTGAGGGTCTAGTCACTTCATCAAAGAAATCAGAGGTAGATCTTGGGCACTACCACCCCTCTTACTAAGGTGATAGTGGCTGTCTCCAAAATTAAGCTGTTCAGCATCCCCAAATAGAACCACTGCAGGAGTAGCTGTGGTACTACTCTCCATTCTGTCTTGAGGAGTTTTAAGTGATACACACATTCCAGACGACACTGGCTTTAGTCTACCAGCCTCTTTCATTTTCAGATCTCATCCAATAACAACAACAATTACTTATATAACACATTTTCATACAAATGGTGTAGCTCAAAGTGCTTTACAAGGTTAAGAAAGAACCATTTATATGAAACGAAAAAAAAAAAAGATTAAGCAAAACTAAGTAGTAAATAATAAAATAAGATCACATGGCCAGGAGGACAGAAAAAAAAAAAAAACTCCAGATGGGATGGAGAAAAAAACTAAATCTGCAGGGGTTCCAGGGCCAAGAGACTGCCCAGCCCCAATTCTACATAACATAAATGTTAGTTTTCAGGCTTCACATGAAAGATTTTGATGATGATGAACATGTGGACATCTGGGGTACTGCCTTCAATAGATCAGTGTTGGGACTGCATGGTGCCTTGATCACGTAGTGATGGTCACCACAAAAAAGCCAGAAAAACAGCAGAAAAGATTAGTATGGATTAGTACGTATTGTGGAGCCTTAATGAAAATGATAATTCAATACACATATAGTTTAACAGGGATACACTAAAATGTAGCTAAGTAAAAACCATGTTAAAATAACCTGGTGAATTTCTGTTGTTAAAATATTCCAGATTTCAGATACATAACAGCAGAAGGCTGTCTCACCACTTCTTTTAAGTTTAGCTGTTAGAATTATAAGCAGACACTCATTTGAAGATCTAAGGTTACGATTTGGAGTGTAAGGTGACAGAAATTCCAAAATATAGGACTTAGCAAGATTATGTAAGCCTTTGTAAACCATTAGCAGTATTTTAAAGTCAGTTCTGAAAGGCACAGTTAACCAATGTAATGACATCAAAACTGGAGAGATTTTCTTTTCCTAGTTAAGATTCTGGTAGCTGAATTCTGCACTATTTGAAACCAATTGATGTCTTGTTGACTAAAAACAAAGTGGGAACTAATTTTTCATAATCTGGCAAATTTATAAAGAAACTAACTGTTAGTATATTCCTTATATTGCCCTGGTAATCTGATTAATATGTGATTTAAAATTTAGGCCAGAGTCAATAATTACCTCTAAATTCTTTACCTCCATCTTGACTTTTAAGCTAAATGGATCAAGTTTATTTTTTATACCCTTGCTTTATCCATGATTGCCAATAACTAGATTTCTGATTTCTCCTTATTTAGTTTGAGAAAATTACTACTCATCCATTCTGAAACACAAATCAGTGAACCAAGAAAGTCAGGGTCATTAGGCGCTATTGATAAATACATTTGTGTGTCATCAGCATAGCTGTGGTAGCTCAAGTTATATCTTGAAATAATGTGACCTAATAGAAGCATGCAGATTGAAAAGAGCAATGGGCCGAGGAACACCATATACAATATCATGTGTCTTTGAAGTATAATTACCACAACTAACAAATAATTTTCTACCTGTTAAATAACAATCAAAATAATTTAAGACCCAGAGAGGCCCACCCACTGACTAAGGCGATTTATAAGAATATTGTGATCAGTAGTATCAAATGCTACACTCAGATCTAAGAGGATGAGAACAGGCCTCTGTCCGCATTAACCCGCAAGTCATTTACTACTTTAACCAGTGCGGTTCCTGTACTGTAATTTGTTCAAAAACCTGACTGAAGCTTGTCAAGAATGTTTATTCAAGTGATCATTTCGGTGCGTAATGACTGCCTTTTGTAGGATTTTGTTAGAAATAGGTTTAAAATTGTCAAAAACACAGGAGTCGAGATTATTTTTCTTGAGCAGAGGTTAACAACAGCAGTCTTAAGACAGTCTGGGAAGACCCACGTATCTAATGATGAGTTTACTATGTCAAGCACACTATCAATTAAAACACCAAATACTTCTTTGAAATAGCTTTTTGATATTGGGTCAAGGACGCAGGTGGAGGGTTTCAGATGAGAAATTATTTTACATAGGTCGGGTAAATTCACTTAAAATGGAATACCGGGATTTAATAGGATCAATTTTGGGGGGATATACTATTTTATTTCTAATATAATTAATTTTGTGTGTAAAAAATATAGCAAAAGCCTCACAAGTTTCACTGGTCGTTTTTTGGAGGTATTCCATAGAGTGATCTGGGTTTGGCAAATGATCAATAGTACAGAATAAAACTCTTGGATTACCAGCATTATTATTATAATTTTAGTGAAGTAGCACCACCCCTCCAGACAGACTATGTTATTATATTCTGTTATTTTAGCCTTCAATACTTCATAGTGAGCTATCAATTTATTTTTTCCCCATTTACGCTCAGCTCTCTAGCATGTTTTCTTTAAATCAGACACTCTTTGGGTCTTCCATGGTATAATAGTGCTGGAGGATTTTTTAACTATATTTTTAGTTTATGAGATTGTGAGAGAGATTATGTCAGTGGCAACACTCTCTTTAACTTTAAAATATTCCAGCTTACTATTTATATTATTATCACTATTTTAGTAAACGCTACAAATGGACTGCTTTTTTAGAATTTTAGTAAACTTTGAATCTGCAGATGTATCAAAATAGTGTTTTTTAACAATACACATTCATTTGTTGTAACTATCAGTATTTCTGCATTAAATAATATGAAAAAATGATCTGATAAACCGATATCCTTGATGTGCCTCAAATCAACTTTTAATCCTTTAATAATCACTAAATACAAAGTGTGTCCTCCCCATGTGTGGGCTGACTAACTTGCTGGCTAAGATCAAAAAAGTGCAGGCAGTTCTTGAATTCTTTTGCTTTCGGGTCACACTGGTTATCAATAAGAAAATGAAAGTCCCCAATAATTAGGAACCTGTCATAGTTAGTTATTATAATTGACACTAAGTCTGAGAATTCCTCAATAAAAAAGACATATTATATTTATGAGGTCTTTACATGGACAATACTAGAGACTGAGAATTTGCTTAAATAACAATGGCAAGATACTTAAAAGATGCAAACGTACCAAAGCTGACATCTTTACACTTTAACACTAGAATTACCAAAGCCTACAAAAAAACTCGTAAATCCGGCCCACCTTAAAACCTTTCGCACCTCTCCATCAGCGTCTTTTGTCTTGTAAATGTGCCGAAACATTTTTCATATTTTAGTAATAAATGACAAAATGTAGACATAAACTATATAATGAGTGAAGCCTTAAGTCCAAAGATCAAATAAACACTTTTACAAAAGGTTCAAGGATGATACAACAGTTTCCGAGGTGCAGCAGTAAGAATCCTGTCTCCCGGTTCGATCCTGACTGCCTCATATATTTACCGTTTTGAGTAGTGAGCTGTTCTTATTGTTAATATTATACAATAAATACATACATTTGGTTTGCGTCTGTAACAGCCAGTGTAAATTTATAGTACAGTACTTGGTTTTTTTTTCACTTTTATTCTCTCAGTCACGATCATGATACATACTACCACCCCTTCCAGGGTTCTGACGCTGTTAGTTTTTATTTGAAACTGGAAATAACTGTCGATGTGAGTGGTGTTTTGAGACAATGGAACCGGAAATTCTCTGATCTGGATTGATAAAAGCTGACACACAAGCGCTGGTGAATCTGCCTTTTTCCTATCTCATTGTCACTTGATTTTTTTTTATTCAGTTTTATTAAGTGTTACTGCTTACACTGAATTAGTATGCACCTTATGGTCCATGATGTCAAAGCCGCACTGACAAAAAAAACCGAGACATAGGTATATATGATGTTTGGAATTATTCATTTTATGACCTGCATAGTACATTTTGGAAAACATTGTGGCACAGATGCAACATTATTCACATTATCCATATTCATTCACATACCATCTTGCCGTTGTGATCAGTGATCGCATGTTTTTTTTTTTTTTCGACCTTGCCCAGTCTCCACATTTTGATGCATGGTAGTGTTTCTTTTGTACTCTAGTACATGTAGTGGAAAAAAATAGTACAGAGATGTCAGTTCCGTGCTATATGCATAATCAATCATATTCATCTGATCTTCTAGCCAGAGGTAGGGACCCAAAATGAAGATTCTAACAGCTGGTGTCCTCTCCTTTGTAGCATTAATATGTGCTGCGAAATCTTCTTTGAGATCCTCCGACTGTCGGTACTGCACATCGTTTTCTCTGGCATGTATTATGATGGTCCCTGTTGCCCTGTCCTTGTACCTTGTACTTGTGCACCAGGAAAACAAGAAACAAAAAAATTCTATTTAGGGTATGAAATAGTCAAGTCTCGTACAATAGAATCTCCAATAATAAATACATCACTCAGGGCTACCGGCATGTTGAGAGAGAGGGTCAAAGCGATTCTGGATGGAGATGGTTGCCTGTCCCGATAACGTTTAACTAGCCTTAAACCCTTGCCTGCATAGCTGAAACAGGCCTGTTCCCTCGTCACTGTGTGGAGTTAAAGTTGCTTAATTGCAATTAGCTGCAGTAATTTCAGCTGCTGAGGTGGACTCTTTCAGCTTGCAAGCCTTCAGATCCCTCAGTGCATCTGTCTGGTCAGGAGTTGCTGAATCTGGAGTTCTTCAACAACATGCTGCATCTCACCATTGGCATTGCCCACTTCCACTTTCGCTTTGTGTCCTAGGAAAGAAAGGGGGCTTCCCAATGTGCCAGGAACTTTGAGTGTGATGTAGGGCCAAATAATATTAATCTGTCAGCCTGGCAGAAGTCATGGATGTGGGAACCCATAACCCAGCTTGGGTGTGCTGTGCCAACTCAAAGTGGTTGCACAGGCTTGAAACATAATCGAGAATGTCATGGGTAGAAGGCATTGCTTCCTTCTCCCAGCCCTCCTGGTTTAGATTAAGCAAATCATGGGAATATCACCCATACAGGAGCTCAAAGAGGGAGAAGCCCATTGAAGCCTGATACATGTTCCAAAAGGTAATATAAAGGCAATTTAATGCTCATGGTAAATGCCTCCTCATCTAACCTGGCTCCTGCTACAAGTTACAGAAAATAGGCACTGCCACCACCTTTTAAACCTGTTTGGCTTCTCAGAACTATATAGCACTCATGAGCCGATTTGTGTCAGGAGGTTCCTGCATAGAGTTGTTCTAATCCCAAATAAGAAACCTTCTTCTGGGGACGTCTGTTCTAATAGGGGTCTGACCAGAATGGACAATGTGGGAGATGATACTGTTAGTGACATTATCCCCTTATCTCAGAATGGTATTGCATACCTTAGCTGAGTCCAGAAGGTGTTCCTCAGGTGCCAATGCATAATGACATCTAAAGTCGTACCTTTCTTATATAAAATTGCTCTGTTATACTACCTTACCTACATCTAACCTCATTCCATCCTAAGGTGTACTTACTTCAGTGTGCATGACTGCTGATGTTTCAGTATTTTGTTGTCAAGAGTGGCTGTTGAATGAGTAAAAGACCAAAAATATTTGAAAAATAGTCAAGTGGAAATAACTTATCTCAAGGTAATGTTGAAACTAAACAAATTTGTTGTTAAATAGGCACTGAATGTTTCTGTGTTTAGTAAAGTAGACAGGTTTGCAAATTTTCCAATGCTCCTCAATGGGAGAATTTGTAATTTAAAAAATGTGCACAATGCGCTGTATTCAAGATATTTCCACAAAAAATGAACTTCCTTGACAATATCATTTATAAATAAGTGTGCAAAGTTTCAACAAAATTTGATCATTGGGAGCCGAGTTGTTTCATGCAGACAGACAGACAGACAGCCATGGCTATCTCAGTAGGTGCTTTTTGCATTATGTACAAACGCACCTAAAAATTAAAATAATGCCATTGTGTAATTTATAATTTGATGCAAAATAAAGTAGATAATTCTAGAAAAGGAATGTAATTCAATTTTAGAAAAATACCCCTTTTCATTTTTATTGGTATGATTGAGGCTGCCCTTATGATTTTTATTAAATTTCAAGCAATACAACATGTTCAGTTAGGTACATCTTGATTCTCTGAAATTCAAATGCTAAACTAGTGTTCCAAACTGAAAAATATATTCTCTGTAAAGTACAATTAAAGAACCACAAATTCACAATTATTGTGCATTCAAAACTGTGTTGCCAGGATATTGATGACTTGCGTTTTCATTTCTACACTGGCTTCCAATCAAACTGTTAAATCATTATGTTAATTTGTAAGTATTTTAATCGGCTTGTTCCTCCATGCCTGGTAGAGCTGTTACACAGAATGTTGCCCACTGTTTGCTTCAAGACTTGTATTTGTCCTGGCTTTCAAGAGAACATACAATCTGCATTCTGCAAGAGAGCTTACCCTGGGCTTTTTAGTGAGTTTAACAAGACTAAAGTGATCATGTCTGTCATATTTTCTGTTATCAGTAATTGAATAGTTAAGTTTTAATATTCTCTTATAAGGCAACCACATTAAATGTGTAATTTGCATTCCAGAGTGCTGATGAGTATGATGTTACAGCTGGTGTTGTAAACCCTGACACAGGCATTTGCAATATTGATATTGTCAGTGATAAGATTAGCAATAATAGGAATTCAAATCTATGACCCCCCCCATTGTTGGATCACTAAGCATACAATCTGGCAATTATATATATGTATTTTCTTACCTTTTTAAAAAATTGCATAGTGATGTAGTTATGATAGAAAGAATAAAAGTTGTTTAAATATTTGCTATTTAATGTGCAAAGACAATATAAGATAAGATTCCTTTATTGTCATTATATAACACATACAATGGGATTCCGATACACCACCTGAAACAATGCTCAAAAACTATACTTTTGAAAACCACAAATCAAATATTCTCACATATACAGCTTACAGTTTACACAATTGTCAGCATATGCAAAAAATAAGTTTTTAAAAAATGTTTCACAAACACATAATAATGATAGTTATGATATCTTACAATTATGTCTATAAGGTGTGTGTGATTTCAGAACAGAATTTAGTATAGTAATCGCTTTGGGGTAGAAACTGTTTATCAGTCTTGTGTTGTGTGCTCTAATGGACAAATATCTCTACCCTGGGAGGAGAAGTTCAAATAGTTTGTATGCTGAGTAATACAAGCGCTTTATGATGCTGGATGTCTTCCACAGACATTGAGAAGTGTAGATGACTTCCAAAGTAGGCAACGGTGTGTTGGTAATTTTGTTGGTATGTGACTCTGCTGAAAATGCAGTTAAATTCTGTCATGTAAATTATCTTTGGCAGTCTTGTAATATGCTAAATTACCATGATATAGTAGCAGGATATGTCATCTGTTTTATCATTATTAATGAAGGCCAATCTCTTGCCACTATTACTTTTGTGACCTTGAACATGGGTGTTTCTTCCTTTACGTGCTTCCAGGTGGGTTTTCCATGCAATCGCACTCAAATAGCAAAGCAGCATATTCTTTGACTGTTAATGTGAAATACAGAGATTGTTGAAATATTCAGATACTAATTAGAGCATAATATTGCATAAAAATATATTGCATCTACTGCAGTATGATTAAAGACTGAAACAGAAGCTGTAGTCAAGTAAATAAATACTCAAAACATAGCATATTGATACTTTCAAATTAAATTAAATTAATGCATGCATTTTTAATTACAATTCATTTAACAATGTATCAACCAGCTAATTTAGTCAATAACTACTGTAACAACCTGACAAGGTAGCAAATAATAATCTATAATAAAAAGCTAAAATTGTGTTGTTTTTATTTTTAGAAAGTTGATTCAGCCTGAACATTTTTCTGTCTATGTTTATAGGGAGAGCTCCAAAATAAGAATGCAGGAACATCCTCCTTGTCCTTCACTATATTCCATTATTGTTTGTTTCACTCACCCACTACCTCCCCCCTTTGCAAATCTAAACTGTAAAGTATAAGGACATACTGTAATGGACTTGTGTCCTATCCAGGGTTTCTTCCTGCCTTGTGCCCCATGCTGGCTGAGATAGGCTCCAGCACCCCCTGCAACACTGTTCTGGATTAAGCAATTTAGAAAATGACATAAGGACATATATAAATTAAATTAACCGACTCAGTGGAAAAAATACTTGTTAGTACTCCCCTTGATGGACTCAGTATCATCCTCTATTCACATATCATATTAAATTTTGAATTTCTGCTGTGAATAAAAGATTCAAGATATTGCTAGTGTTCACAACACGTTTCCTTAATGAAGGTATGAAAATTCTACCTATTTAAAATTTATCTGCAGAGCTGATGTATCTGTAGATGTATGTCATGCTGAGCAAAAGAGGGGGACTGAAATCACAGTGGATGGGGTCTTGTCGTAGAAGTGGAGGCGGCAGGGATTAGTGGTGAGTGGTGAAATGACTACAGAAATGACTTGCATTGTTACTGCCACTGATACCTTCAGCTGTCTCGCAAGCTTCCTGGATGTTGAGATCACCACCTGCGTCCTTTTTGTATGCTGTTTACACTAAACCTTTCAAAAGACCCTCTAAGTGCCACATCTTTATCCTTCCTCTTTTGCTCCTCTGTTTTGTCTTGCCCCTATACTGTAGTCATTTGTCCATTTTTCTACTTGTGTTGGCAATTTTCCCATCAGCTAACATTTTTTTGCCCAAGAGAGTTTAGTTATAGATCATTCTACAATACCTTTGAACTTTGTATTATAGTTTGTGAGGGACAGACATACTGTATCTCTAGTACCGAATAAATCACATTCCTACCCCCAAATTGTAGATTTCATCTTGAGAAAAATAGGTTTTGTTAGTCATTTTAGGAAGTTATTGATTAGGTGGGGCCACATACCTGTGTTTTTACTGCTGTGGAGAGCACATACAGCAGAGTGGGGGTTCTGTCTGCCCCACTTGTTAGGGAGTGCTATTGAGGAGCTAGGATTTTTGGCATGGTACGGATTATTTTAAAAAGGATCGACACAAGGGTCAGTTATCACTGACAGCCGAAGGTGAACACCAGAAGCAATTTGTGTAAGGAGGACCTCTTGGGTGGATGAAAGGAGTTGAATAGAGGTGCCAAAATACTACATGCAATGTAGCAAACAGTGAGGCAGAACTCAGGAGAACCGAGGGTTCATGTTGTAGAAAACACATTGAGTTGGCCATAGGTGAGCAGGTGCGCAACAGAATTTGTCCCGTGATCATACCTCCCAAGTACACAAGGAGAGAGGACAAAGCGAAGTAACAACTTATCTTGGTGTTTAATAGTGTATCTGTTGTTTTAGTAGTGTTTCACATGGCTTGTAACACTGGGGAAGTTTTCATTGGTGTGCTAGAGTTTAGTGATATGCCTGTTTTGTGAAATAAAACAATAAATATACTGAGTTGTAAAAGGGCTCAAACCTGCTCATTCCCGTGTGGTGTCTCGATGTGCAGGTGTTGTGGTGGTATCTTTCTTTTGAAAGCGTTATCAAGTATATAGGTTAGTACAGTAATGATGCAAGTTATCACTAAAGGGCTGTAGCATTCCGGAAAGGAAGTATTATAAAAAAAGACTGAGACTTGCTGAAAAGTGCTTCACGTGTTGTATGTATGCCTGAGGCTAAATATACTTAATTTACTTTGTTCAGTTTAACTCGCAATGGTGAATCCTTTAAAATGCTACCACAACATGGTGTCAGAAGTGCTGTGATGGTAAAATATTTGGATATTCAGTAAACTTGGCAGTTAAACTAAGCTCTTGGTAACTTACGGCATCACTATGGAGGATTTTGCTGCAAGATGTGAGGAATGCACCGCCAAGCACCACGTTTGCTATCCAGCCTCTGGAACTGTTCAACTTTTCACAGTCACAGGAATGGGAAAATGGGATACAGAGATTTGAAAGACTCCAACTGGCCAGTGGTCTGCACATTTCCTCAAAGGCTAACTAGGTGAATACACTAATCTATCGTATAGGGGATGAAGCGAACGATATCTTGCCACAGCAGAATTTAGATGAAGCCGAAAGACTTGATTATGAAACAGTAAAAGAAACGGTAGCAAATTTTTTTATTTTGAGAAAGAAAGTACTATACGAGAGGGCAAAATTCAATCAAAGAGTGCAGCTAGTTAAGAAACAGTTGATTCTTTAATTACTGCTTTAAATGCATTGGGAGAAAATTGTAATTATGGAGTACTCTAAGATGAAGTGATTCACGATAGAATTGTTGTCAGCCTCAAAGATGCATCTTTAGCAGAAAGGATGCAGCTCGATAAAGATCACAAGCCATTAATATGGCCAAATAGGCGGAGGAAGTGAAGAAGAAACAGACATATTTAAGAGGTATTACTAGAACTGTTCAGAATGCTTTACAAGTGGGTGTTGTTTCATTTAAAGCTAGGAAGCATCCATCGGTAAAACTAAAAATATGTTCACAGCACAAGCCCACTGCAAAAGAAGTGCTAGAACAGCAAGTGTGCTATAAATGTTCAGGCCACAAAAAATGGCAGGGCCCTGCTAGGAATGCCTAGTGTCGCACATGTAGGAGAAGGGACACTACAGTAAAGTTTGCAGATCAGCTAAGGCTGAACAGACTGTAGAAGCAGACACTGGGGGATTGTTCCTCAGCACAGTTGACAGTGGAGAAGAACCATGGACAACCAAGATGTACATCTGGAACTAGAAAGTTAAATTTAAGTTTGACTCTGGGGCTGATGTTACTGCTATAACATATTACATATTACTGTTATAACATTTTATGAAGAAATCATTAAGAACAGGCCATGCAGACTAACTAAACCCCAAAAGGCACTTTACGGTCCAGGTGGGGTACCACTCCCTGTTCTTGGGGGTTGACACCCACTCAGTCAGGGTGATTTTGAAGTTCAGGAGGACGTTTATGTAGTTAAAGGCCTACACACTTCTTTACTGGGTAGACCAGCAATAGTTAAGCTGAACCTGGTGTCCAGACTGGATAGCATTGATGTTAAACTGCAAAATGAAACTTACCCTCAGCTGTGAAAAATTTTAGGAATGGTGTATCATCTGTATACCATAAAGCTGAGACCAGAGGCAACACCCTTCTCCCTTACTACACCAAGACAAATCACAGTTCCAGTGCTGGGCAAAGTTAAAAAGGAACTTGCACAAATGGAGTCCCTAGGCATCATTACCAAAGTGGAGAAGCCAACAGATTGGTGTTCGGGTATGGTACCCGTACCCAAGAAGAATGGGACAGTACTTATTTATGTCAACCTCACCAGACTCAACCAAGCACTTGCCGTGCTTGCTGGGGTGCATTTAGAAAACTGGATGGCAACATGGCTTTTTGGTAAATACCCATGTCAGAAGAGCCGACCAAATATATCACCTTTATTACCCCTTTTGAATGTTACTATTTCAGTAGACTGCCATTCAGTATTACCTCTGTGCCAGAGAATTTTCAGAAAAATATGTTCATTGTCCTGGAAGGGCTGCCAGTCACTGTCTGTCACATTGATTATATTCATATTTGGTGCAGAAATGAGTCTGAGCATGACCAGTGAGTGCACAACATATTAAAGAGGCTCCAGAAGGCTGGAATTACACTAAATATTGAAAAGTGTGAGCTGAACAGAAAGGAACTAAAGTTACTAGGGCATGTTTTGTCAGCAAAAGGGGTATGATCAGACCCAGATAAGACGACAGTCATTTAGAAAATAAATATGCCAGCCAATGTTAGTGAGCTTAGAAGTTTTCTGGTAATGGTAAACCAGCTGGGAAAATCATTCCATGTCTAGGTGAGAAGGACAAGCTGCTGAGAGATCTGCTCTCTACAAAGAACCAGTGGTTTGAGGGCAATGCACAACACAATGCCTTTACCCAATTGGTGTCCTCTCCACCAGTTTTGACATTGTATGACCCTACAACAAGTAGCTAAAGTTGTTAGCTAATGCAAATTCATATGACCTTTTGGCCATCTTATTGCAACATAACAAATGTCATTGGATGCCTGTGGCAAATGCTTCCCAATCATTTTCTCAGATGAAATACAGATACACTCAAGTTGAAAAGGAAACCTTGGGCATAACCTGGAGATGTGAATAATGTAGAGACTTCCTCATAGGATGATACTTTTTATTCAGAGACAGACCACACAACTCTTGTAAGTCTGTTAGGGATGCAAAGTCTGTCAGAGTTCACCCAAAGGATCCAAAGATTCCATTTCAGGCGTATGCGGCACTCTTATCAAATCAGTCATGTTCCGGGCAAGATATTGCTAACAGCATCTACCCTATCTTGTGCACCAGTGAGACAAAGTGAGAATATGAGTAAATGAGATTAAGACTTGATGGAAAGAACCCAATATTTATGTGGATGCCATAGTGGACAATTTACTAACAAGTTCAAAGTATTTGGATGCACTCCTTGAGCAGCTTCAAGCAGATAGCACATGTTCACAGGTGATGAGTCTATGTCAGACTGGCTGGCCAGACCACAATAAACTTAACAGTATCATGGAAATGGACTGGCCATAGAGGGCATGTTTCACAGTTCACCTGGGTCTCCTGCTAAAAGGCTCCACACTAGTTATACCCTCTGCTATGACGCGGTATTAGAGAAACTGCATGAAGGGCATTAGGGAGTCACAAAATTCAGAGAGAGGGATAGAGAGACTGTGTGGTGGCCAGGATTAAGCGAGCAATTAAATGTACGTAAGAGAGACCTTGGCAAAAACTAGGTGCAGACATCTTTTCACTGTATGGTCACAACTACTTATTAGTGGTAGACCATTTCTCCCGATTTCTAGAAATTGCCAGGTTTGGCTCCTAGAACATCAAAAGAAATGTGGTCCATCTTAAGTCTATCTTGGCCAGGCATTGCATTCCTGAAATTTTGTTCTTAGATAATGGTCCTTAATTTTCTGGACATAGCTTTGCTAATTTTGTAAGTTCATATGATTTCCAACACATCACAAGTAGCCATGAGTTTGCTCAGAGTAATGGAGGGGTAGAGTGTCATCCCAGACAAAAAATGCTTTGTAATGCTTTGTAAGATCCTTATTTGGTACTCCTTGTATATAGAGCAACACCACCAGCCAATGACTACAGCCCTGCATAACTACTGATGGGGTGTAGACTTTGCAGTCTGGTGTTGCAGGTTCCTGCCATGTTAGTTCCAGAACTACCAGATCTATCTGTTGTAGTCATGAAATAGAGATGAGAGGAAAGATAAGGATGTGGTGAACTTCAACAGGAGACACCATGCAAGACGTAAGTGTTCATTTTACCTAGGACAGGAGGTGAGGGTCACTGATACTGAGTCCCAAGGGACCCTGATATCAGCACATCCTTCTCCACGTCCCTACTTGCTTGAAGGGGCACATAGTATTGTGTGCAGAAAAAGATTAAGTCTTTTCTCAATGCAACAAATTGAGAAGGGTAATATTGCAAGTCCTACAGATCAAATCACACCAGCTGAGACCTTTCCCCAGTTCAGCCAGTAGCCACCATCATTACGACAAGAACTGGAAGACGGGTGACTAGATGTATAAAAATGTTGAAATATATCAACCACTGGAAAAAATGTGTATATATTTTGTGTCAGTATTGACATAAGAGTAGTGATAACTGTTCATAAGTTTGGAGGTTAAAAGACTGTTACATTTCTTATTTAAAACTTGAGTAGAAAACTGTTACTGATGGGGAGTAGGAGATGTGGTGACATGTATCTTTTGAAAGTGTTATCAGTATATAGGTTAGTACAGTAATGATGCAAGTTATTACTAACAGGGTGGAGCGCTCCTGAAAGGATGTAATATAAAAAGGATTGGGGCCCACTAAAAAGTGCTTATGAGTTGCATGTATGCCTGAAGCTAAATAAACATTCCTTACTTTGTTCAGTTTACCTTGCAGTGGTGAATCCTTTAAAACACTACCATAACAGCTGTGTGAGTGGCTGTCATGCCTCGGACCCTGTTTAAATATTTTTATGCATGTGTGAAGAGGGATTACAGATGGTAGTAATGTATTACAGATGGTGGGATTACAGATATTAAGAGTGTTTGTGTTTATTTGTGTGTGATTTAACCAGCATGGGGCCCACAAAGCATATGTGCAGAGCCATTGGCAGCCAAATGCTCCCCCCATCCCCTAGGCTCTGACCCATGTTTATAAATTCATAAAATCTTTAGAATCCTATCATGTTTGGCCCTGTGTATTTCTTTATTTTATTTTATTTTTGTAAATTTCATTGTGTGAGGCAATCTAATGAACTGTAAATCTGATTTTAAATCTTACTATTCACCATAAAATGTGATTGCTTTCTAGTTTTATCATTACTGAAGGAGGAACTTGTACACTTGCCTCGCTAGTATAGAGGCTGAGTACATGTATTGCCGGAGTTGCCAGTGAAGTCATTTTGGTTATCCACTAGCTGTGCTAATAGGAGTCGCACTGATTCGCTGATGCTGCACATTACTAGTATGTGTTTCAGAAAAATAAAACGGTTCACTTTCATTTTGAAGTGTTGTTATGTTTTCTGTTTCAGATTGTATTCTCTTTTACCTTCATTGTAGGCAGATGTGCAAAGTTCATATTTCCTCCTTACCCATAAGAGAAATATTAGGGTGGAACAGCAAAGGGAAAAGTGAATGGAAGAAATGCAAGCCAACTTCTGTAATTTAGTGCGCCCCTTGTGATGAAGTTTTGCAAAGATGGATTACTGCATAGTATATTTTACCTCTTTTGCTCGACAGAGAAGGATCAAAACAGTTTTTAGGACATCATGACAAGATGACAAGTGCAAGTGTGCAAGTAAAAGCCATGGTACTATGAAGAGCAGAACACGGTAGTGCCAGTACTGCATAGTACTGCATACTGGAGACTACCATCAGAATTCAAACACTGAACTGACTACATTAAATGAATTTAATGAATTTTAACGCCAGGCTTAGCTGATCTGTTGTGATGGTGGCACTTGGTTAAAGCCCACTGAGTGTACCACCTTCCACATAGTGAAAAAGGTAGCCTGCTTCCTTTTAATAAGTAATCTGCCAGAACATTTCACCCAGCCGGTCTGGGGAGACTTTTCGATTGTGAACGAGTTCATCAAGCTCATTGAAACATGTAGGACAGCCTTGCAATTTGGGAGAGCAGAACGGCCCTCTAGCAGATGCTGTGGAGATTACGTCCCTCCTAATCTACCCTTTCATCATAAATCGGAGTTTGCATCAGAGTCCCCAATTTCGTGGGCACGGCCCTCCCTTGGGAGCGAGGCAGTATGTAAATGGAGAGAGGGGGCTGGGTTGTGTGCGCTTTCAAACCCCTTGTCAATGGTTCATACGGGAGAGGTAATTGTAAATGGATTTAAAGTGGAAGCTCTTTCTGATTCCGGCAGCAACATTTCCATTGTTGATCGCCGGTATGTACTACCGCGACAGTGGCTAAAACTTAAGACCAGTATAACCTGTGTGCACAGAGATATCCGATTCTATAAATTCACCCGATGTTTCATCAGCCAGGGAGGATCAGTTAAAAAAATCACCGTAGCAGTCCTCCCAAATCCACCTTTCGCTGTGATTCTCGGACAGGACTGGTCTAATAATAAAAGGGGCAAAGTGCTGACTTCTCCTAAACCTAATTTAGGCCTTGTAACAGACGGGAATCCTCCGTCGCAGGTTGTCTCCACATCGTGCACTCAGCCAGAAGAGAGAGATGTGGAAGGCCAAAAGAAAGATGGGGAGCTGCCCGGGCCGTCACAGGCTGTTATATCATCTGTCCGCGTCTCGGCAGAGCAGGATGACTCCCCGCCCCTTAAGGTCAGACCGGACCCTCTCCTGGATTTAAGCTTTCAATTTAAACAAATACTGGCCTTGTTTAAAAGGGAACAATGGAATGATGATTCCCTTACATTTGCAAAGAATGTAGTGGTTCTTGTGTGAAGCCACAGTGCTCTAAAATAGATGCCATTTTGAAATGGCCCCATCCGCGAACCAAGCGGCAGGTTCAAGCATTTCTTGGTTTAGTCGGGGACTACCGCCGGTTTGTACCACGCTTTTCCGAGAGAGCTGTGCCCTTGAGTAATTTAACAAAGAAGAGGGCTCCCAACAGTGTGGTATGGAACGATATGACGGAAGCTGCATTCAGTGACTTAAAAAGGGCCCTGACGTCGGCACCTGTTTTGAAGGCACCTGACTTTTCACTTCCTTTTATCCTCCAGACGGATTCTTCGAACACAGGCCTAGGAGCAGTGTTGAGCCAAAGCGTCGATGGTGCTGAACACCCTGTCATGTTCCTGAGCCGGAAACTGCTGAATCGGGAGACCAGGTATGCAGCGGTGGAAAGAGAGGCTCTGGCGATTAAGTGGGCAATTACACAGATGAGGTACTACCTTCTGGGTCGGGAGTTTACACTTGTCACAGACCATGCACCTCTAAAGTGGATGGCCCTGCATAAGGAGTCTAACTCTTGTGTCCTTGATCTGCAACCTTATAAGTTCTTGCTCATTCTCTCCACAGCAATGCCAATGCCCTTTCTTGCATTCATGACCTCTCGATGGGTCTGGGCTGAGGGGGTGGCCCTGTCACACACGCGTGCTTAGGAGACAACTAAAGGGCTTGAGTACATGTAATTTCACGCCAGACCAGGGGGTGGCGAAGTGCACTAATTCTCCCTCTCGATCTTTTGCAGACCATTCTAGGGAAATCCCGCCCGTCTCTGGGGCAGCCAACGACGTCACTTCCGGTTCCAGTCCTGATTACATCACTTCACCTACTGGCCTTTAAAACTGCCATCTTGTGGATGATAAGGCAGTTCTGTTTTGGACTCGATCGTATACACTTTGATATGTTTTTGCAACTGTTTTGCAGCAGGGAAAAATTATAAGGGTGGCTACCCCAAACCTTCGTAATGTCTAGTAGTCATTCTTGTTACTATATGTATATATATATATATATATATATATATATAACTAAACAAAGGTTGTATATATGCACGAATGCCAGAGGCCCGTAGCACCGAAAGCGCATGCGCACAGCGCCCCAGAGTCAAACCCAGCGGCTTCCCAGAGTCAGTAGGTGGCGCCCAATAAACACAACACAACCTGTAAACTAAACTTCACGTCACAATACAACCGCCGCCCGAACCCGAATGCGCACACCACCGCATATACAACCTTCGTTTAGTAATGTTTGTATATATGCACGGATGGCAGAGGCCAGAAGCAAGCTGTGCACAATACAACCGTATCCCGAACGCGCACACCACCGCATATACAACCTTCGTTTAGTAATGTAGATCCCCAAGCCGGGATCAGAGGCCAGAAGCAAGCTGTGCACAATACAACCTCTGCCCGAACGCGAACGCGCACTCCACCGCATATACAACCTATTGACGTTGACCAGATAAATAACCAAGTGATTGGATTGCTTCCTGGAGAAAGCCACATTTTTCTAAGTCCTGACAGTGTTGATTCTGAACACGAAACTGACCATCTTAATTTCCCATTACAATATTTGAACACTATTAGCCCGGCCGGATTACCACAACGCAATCTTTACCTTAAAGTAGGGACAATAGTCATGCTATTAGAAACCTTAATACTAAACAAGGTTTATGCAACGGCACACGGTTGGTCGTGAACAGCATGAGAGAAAATGTTATTGAGGCACAAGTGCTTACGGGATCCCATACTGCAAATACTGTTTTGATTCCCAGAATTGACATTGCAAGTTCTGACCTGGAATTACCTTTTAAACTTAAACGACGCCAATTTCCCATTAAAGCTGTATTTGCCATGACGATCAACAAATCCCTAGGACAAACCATGGACAAAGTAGGGATTTAGCTATCTGAGCCTCATATTTTCATGTCACTTGGCAAACAAGCTTCTTGCTTAAAAGACAAGCCTGCTCAGTTCAATGAGCAAAATAAGAAGGGAGTTGCCTCCCACCATGAAAGGCAACATGAGAAAGTACAGTTGCATTGCCAGGTGGCACAGTTGCATTGTCAGGTGGGGCAGTGTACAAACAACAAAAACAATTGCATAAATAGGCAAATTAGCTACTTGCTACTTACTTCCTTATGCAACTATAAATCAAATGAGATGAGAAATGCTACCTCACAAGAGATGATCAAGGAGGCAGACACCAATAAAGTGCAGAGACAGTGTCAGGTGAAAGGATATACATGCATAAAAAGTAAAAGTGAATGAAGGGTGACTGTTTTGTGCGCAGGACCTGCTCACAGACTCCAAAAATGTATTATTTTTTATTTCTGTTATTTATTATAATGTATTTATTTATGTTTCCAACTGATTGAAAGTATTGTTTTTCTATTTACAACTAATTACTGAAGCGGATTTATATCAAGCAGCAGCGTGACTTTGGAAAGCCGCATGTGTCATAAAATTCCTTAAGGTCTCTCATGGTCGAAATAGAAAAAAGCAGCACAAGGTGAAAAGATGCATTCTCAAAAAAAATAAAACTTTGGAAAATGTTATTAAGTGTTGTTTTGCATGGAAGATGACAGGAATATATGCTGATTGCTAATGTGAAATGTTTTGTAATAACCCTCATCAACTGATCCTATGCCATCCATTTAAGTACCTGATTAACACTAGAATCCCTGAAACCTACAAAAAAAGTTATAATTCCGGGCCACCTTAAATTTACTTCTTCTTCATCAGTGTCTTTGTTTTGCAAATGTGTCAATCAGCACAAGCAGCAAGCAGCAAGCAGCCTGCTATCCCAACCCCCACCATTGCAGCTGAAGTTCTCCCAGTTCCAGTCCGTTTATCTGGATGTGAGGTGCCTTGAATTGAATAACCGGAATAATATTACATTATTTGGAATACATATATTTCATGTGTGTTCCGTGCCTAAAACAATCTGGGTAATTGTAGGGTGACAGGAAATGAGAGGCAAGAAATGTTGAACACATAACAAAAACAGAAACTTTTTCAGTTTATAGTAATAATGACAAAATGCTGACATGAAGACTGAAGTCCAAATATCAAATAAACAGTTTTACAAAAGGTACAACAAAACAACTGTGCTTTTATTCAAGAATATTGTCAAAGAATATTGTCTGTTTGGTTGGTGTAGTGGTAAGAACTGCTGACTTATAATCAAGAGGCTGTTAGTTTGAGCCCAAGTTCTCCCCGTTTTGAGTAGTGAGCTGCTATTATTATTACTATTATATAATAAAAACATAAATTTCATGTTAAGTGTTAAACTGTGTAATTCTTATAATGCACGGTGAACCAATATGCACTAAAAAGAAAACAAACCCAAGCATAAAGGAAAATCACTAAAGTGGTACAAGCAATAATACAACATGTTGGAGTCTAGCTTTTCAAAATGTATTAGAAGAACTTTTCTTCTGAACCATATCTCAAAACATTCTTTTTACTAGGGTTAATGATTACAATCAATGTGATATCCCAATAATGTTGTTATCCTTAGATTCCAAGAGACAATGTAAGAATGACAGCCAAATAATGCAAAATAAAATACAAGATAAATGAATACCATATGAACTGAGTGTAGAATGTGCTCAAAAAGCTGTAAATCTTGACCCACCTGGGCCAAGCACAAATGACGAGGTGTTAATCTTAGATAGTGTAACACACTTATTGTCCCACAGCTGGAACAATATGTATAGTCTTGGTCTCTCTGTTATTAAAACAACCTAATAGCATTAGATGAGGTCCAGGTAACAAGTTCATATTGCAGATTGGTGGGTAAGCAAGAGTTGGTTGAAGCTGTTACCTTTATATCCATTGTTCAGTGAGGACAGGTGGAGGCACATTAGGGTAACTTTCACACACTTTGAAAGGATTTCTTCACAGAAACAGTTGATGTAAGGTAAATATAGCATATTTTACAGTAGGTTTTAAAAGTCAGATGAGGTAATATTTTGGAAATATCAGTAGAAAAGGAGGCGCTAAATAGCCTGTTCTTGTAAGCAGTCTTGTGAGATTTTTATAGATCTAATAAAAAAAAATTTGTTCCCCTTCTAGCTAATTTAAAGAGTTCAAACTTTGGCAGTTGAAACATGAGATTTTTTATGAGTTTAGAGTTTTCTTTTTTCTTTTTCAGGTCTCAGGACCTCATATTCTGGCTCCTTTACTAATTGCAAGCAGTAAAATATTTGTAACACCCACACTCTTCTGCTTTAAGTGAAACACTGAGATAAATATTCTTGTATTGGCAATAATCACCTTGGAAACATCTTAGTCAATAACTGTATGAAGCACTTAATGAGTTTTTGCGTAGGTGACTTAATTGAGAGGTATACATGTGTTTGCTTGTATCTTATGTAAAACAGTGACTATCAAGGGCTTTTCTTATATTAGATTAGTCAACAATAGCTTCTGCCAGTTTTTTCATTTCAATTTGATCATATACTGACTTTTATATAGCATACAGGCTATATATAAATATAATAAGTAACCACAATATAAGAGACTAAGTCAGGTGGGATAAGTTTGAGTTGAGATGATGAGCAAATTGACCGCTTATTCACAGGCTTCCTGATGTTTTGTCATAAAATTGAGGAAATATTACCTCACAGATACATTCAATTGTTCATTTTACTTCTGATGATTTAATAGATAGATAGATAGATAGATAGATAGATAGATAGATAGATAGATAGATACGTTATTAATCCCCAAGGGGAAATTCACATACTCCAGCAGCAGCATACTGATGAAAACAATATTAATTAAAGAGCAATAAAAAAAGCAGTGCAAGTTAAAAAATGCAAGATGGAGAGTGTGAGGTGGGTATAACAGTCTATAATCTTGTATAGTGTTAACGTTTACCCCCCCAGGTGTAATTGAAGAGTCGCATAGTGTGGGGGAGGAACGATCTCCTCAGTCTGTCAGTGGAGCAGGACAGTGACAGCAGTCTTTCACTGAAGCTGCTCCTCTGTCTGGAGATGATACTGTTCAGTGGATGCAGTGGATTCTCCATGATTGACAGGAGCCTGCTCAGCGCCCGTCGCTCTGCCACGGATGTCAAACTATCCAGCTCCGTGCCTACAATAGAGCCTGCCTTCCTCACCAGTTTGTCCAGGCATGAGGCATTCCTCTTCTTTATGCTGCCTCCTCAGCACACCACCGCGTAGTGTCCACAACCGTCTGATAGAACATCTGCAGCATCTTATTGCAGATGTTGAAGGACGCCAGCCTTCTAAGGAAGTATAGTCGGCTCTGTCCTCTCTTGTACAGAGCATCAGTGTTGGCAGTCCAGTCCAATTTATCATCCACCTGCACTCTGAGGTATTTATAGGTCTGCACTCTCTGCACACAGTCACCTCTGATGATCACGGGGTCCATGAGGGGTCTGGGCCTCCTAAAATCCACCACCAGCTCCTTGGTTTTGCTGGTGTTCAGTTGTAGGTGGTTGGAGTCGCACCATTGGCCCGCCAGGTTGAATCCTCCGGGCAGACGGTGCGGACCCCACCCGTTTACCTCTCGGTGGGTTCACGCCCTCTTGAACTCTCTCTTCAAAGTTATTTTTAACTTTCTTTTTCAGCTTTCCCTTATGGTACTTGTTGGCTATCGGTCTCGTGCTGGTATTTAACCTTGGATGGAGTTTAATACAATAAATGTATAAAAACTTACAATTTTGAATATGTGCATGCCCTAGGACAGGGCATTGCTCTACTTGTGTTTCTGTAAGTAAAATCTAAATGTATAAATTATAGGTAAAACCTGATGCTGGGTTCTTTCATTTTTGAATGGTCTGTTGTTACACTTTTGTTTTCCCTAATGCATTTGCCACAGTCATATTTATTTGTTAATTTGTTGGATTAACCATGTGATCTGTAATTTCATGTATCAATACAAAAATTTTGAACTCAAAATCCAAAAATAAATTTGGCATTGAAAAGGGTCTTAAATTTAATCTGTTAGATTATTTTGTGGAATTTCTGTCTCTATACCCTGCTATAGGCTGGCTCAACATGATCCTAATGAGGAAAAAGCAGGTGTAGAAAATGGACGGATTGCTTAATATTTACCATACTGTGTTAACTTATTTACATATTTTTCTATTTATACAGTTTATAAGAGATTTAATTCCCTTTAGTGATATATGTAAAAGAAAATCAGTATTTCATGAATATGTAACTGTGATTTGAGTATATATTATTTTAATAACTAATCAGAAGGAATGCAATTTAATGATGTATTATGTTCAAGCATTCATTTACTTATTTCACTTATTTTAATAAGAAGAAGCCAGTGCCTTTTCCAAGAATATACTGTATTTTAATTTATTGCCATAACAACACTGGTTATATAGAATTTTATTTGGTGAAGCTTATGCAAATTAAGCAGTAATTTAAGCACATAACATAAGGAAACATTAATTATTATTCCACAATAGCTCCCATACAGTCAAATTCACAAAGCAGACCTATCCATCAAGTGGATAATATTGCACATGCATACTGATATTTACTCTTCCTCTTTCATTGATATTACATAATTGACCAATTTCTTTGGAGACCTTTGAGAACTTTGAAGCATCCAAGTGTTTTTGTCAATAACTCAAATAAACCTTGAGATTTTAAAACCAACTTGGAAAAACTATGCTGTTTATTAATAGGAAGCCACTGGATATGGTTTCAAAGATCACTACACAGTACTACATACCCTTTGTATTGTTGTAATACCTATAGAAGGTATATTCCTTTTATTGAATCAAATATAAAAATAAGGAATTTGAATCTTGGTAAAATGGCTGATTCAGTCCCTCTTTACAAAGGGAAATTCTAATTTTAAGGATACCTTTAGCAAACAGGAGGTACTACCTCATCTTCAGCCATATGACTTGTCTAGTGATTGTGGCCTAGTGCCATTTTGGACAGCAGGTCCGATAAACAGAAGTGCAGTCAGTTGATAGCATTACTTTCTACAGAGAAAAAAAGATCTTGTTGCCTCGCTGAATAAGCGAGCAATCAAAAACAAACTGTAACTGGGAAACCTCCTACCCCATCTAAGAAATGAACAGTCACTATTCATTAAGGCATATGGCATAGAGTTTTTCAGATGATGTCTCTCTGGGCTCTTGCTCATTCCTGACTCCAGAACAAAATAAAACGAAACAATAAAAACCTAATTTTAAAAAAAAAAATCAAATTAGTTAAAAAAGAAAGGTCTTTTTTCACCCAATAAAATGTCAATTTGTTTCTCATTTATACTGTATTTTTTTAACCAAACAAGATTTTTTTTTTTATTTTGTTTGTTTGATTTTTTTTTTTTGAGAAACATCCTACTGCAAAATTTGCACTGACCATGTGACCATTGTATCACAAGGCATGCATGAATATATGTTTTGAAAATGCCCGTGCCATGGTAATGCGGAATTCTAAAGCATACTGGAAGACTGAACCAAAGAAGTTACATAACAAAAGAAAAAACAACTGTATAAGGCTCATAAGACAAATAGCTGCAGTGGTAACCTTAAGGCAGATGAGGGTATGAGAGCAACTGATAAAAATGGTATTAGAAATGCTAAAATCTGTTGGAAAGAAATAGTGTTGAAAAGGTGAAAGATGACCCAAAAAGATTATTTCAGTATTTTTGTAGTAAAAGAACTGTCAAGGAGGAGGTAAAGAGTATTAGGAACAGTAGATATATAGATCTAGCAATATTCTTTCAGCTTAAGAGTGAATCATGAATTTGAAAAAATCAGTGGAAATTAAGGGGATGTACTTCTAAAACTGAAACCAGGAAGCACTTCCTTATGCAAAGAGTTGTGAGACTCTGGAACAAACTACCAGAACATGTAGTTGAAGAAGAAACCTTGACAACCTTTAAAAAAATCTGGGTGAGTTACTGGGATAGCTTAGCTATTAGCTAAACAAATGGCCTTGATGAACTGGATGGTTTAGTCTTGTTTGCCAAATTTCTCATGTTCTTATGTTCAGTAAAGGTGAGCAAGAACAGGGGTTCCCAACATTTTTCATGACAGTGCTACCCTGAGAGACTTACCTTAGGCTGAGAATGCCCTACCAATCACCGTCAAAAAAATGACATATCACACTTGCCTATAATAAACTACTATACATACCTATTGCTTCTTAAGTGCATGTGACAAAACTATATAAAACATATGAAAAATAGGCTACTCATAATAATAAATTAATTAATGTCTAGACCTAGTGAGACTTTGGGCTTGAATGTTCTTGCAGAGTTTGTCAATTCTGGGTTGCAGCTATAGAGACACTTCTCCTCACACAGGTACAATATGTTGGTGCAAATGGTAAAAGGCATCAGCTAGCTTTTTCGCTCAACACTGGGTATTTGTTTCTGAGATTCCTCCAAAATATTCTGACAGGGAATAGCAGAGAATTGCATTTTCAAAGTTTCACTGGTTCAATTAATTCCTCTTGTGACCTCAAATCAAGACAATCTTCTTCAGTTCTAGACTAAAATGGATTTCTGATCCAGTTTAAATGACTGTTGTCCAGGTCTGGGAAATAGTCACTAAAGTGTTCCTTCAGGTGTGTCAGATGTGACAATATTATAGGCAGGACTATGTCTGCAGGAGCATTGGATGTTCCTAGCTCCTGGTGAAGGAGCAGGAACATTACAGTGTTTCCTTTGTTTAGTTTTTTCTCCCAAAGTCCAATTTTTGTTTAAATGCACAGACTTTATCTTGCAAAGTATTATTTGTGATAGCGGCCCTGTATGCTCTGATTCAAAGTATTTAAAATAAATATGTTGGCCAAATACGTAAGCTTCAGAACCTACAACTGGTTGTCAAAGCAGCTAGCAAACTGGGAGTTCTCCATAATAGAAATTCACGCAACTCTTCACGCAGATCAAACACTCATTGTAAAACTGTCCCACGAGACAGACACCTGAACTCAGAATACAACAGAAGGCTTTCAAAAGTTGCGCCTATGTCACTGCACAGATTGACAAACAGCCTGTGCTTAAGGGGACGTGCTTTGATATTATTTACAACTTTAGCAACGTCTTGAAGCACTTGTTGCAATTCCTCCTTCAACCTTTTAGCAACAAGTGATTCTCTGTGAAGCATGCAGTGTATTCCCATGGCATCTGGAGCTCAGGCCTTTATTAATGTGCTGACTCCACTAAGCTTGCCTGTCATGGCAGTGGCGCCATCTGTACAGATGCCTTTGCAATAATAGCAGTCAATTAAATTTTCCTGTATGACCTGTTGTTTTCCCCTGAATTTCTTTACAGAATAAAAGCTCATCAACAATCTTTGCATATCCTATCATAAATCTGACATAGACAATAAGCTGTGCTGTGTTAGCTACACATGTGCTTTCATCCAACTGCAGCACAAACCAAGGACATTTTTTTTACCTGCTCTAGTAATTGGTCTGTTACATCCTCAGCCATGTCAGATAGCCTTCTACACACAGTGTTGTCTGACAAAGGGACAGTGGCAGCTACCTCACCATCCAATTCCTGAACTATGTCTTTGGTCACCACTTATATCAGATCTTCTCCAAATGTGTGAGCTTTCTTCTCATGGGCAACATAACATGACAATGCACTCTCTGAAACTGTTGCTTGCTGTGTGAAAGTGCTCACTTGTTTCACAAGCAGTGTTGCTTTCCTTTGGAAAAGGTCAACATGTTTCCCAGCATCAGCTGGATGCTTTTGTTATAGATGTCTTTTGAATTTAAACAGCTTTAGACATTCGTTTGATAGAATTTCCTGACAAAGAGCACATTCGGGGTAATCATGTCTGTCTTTTTTTTCAGCCAGCATAAATGTGAACACTATGTATGGAGCTTCATACTTTCTAGATTTAGATCGTGCTTTAGAATATGACGTATTTGAAAAATTTAAAGTAGAGCTACAACATGGATTTTCTTTGGAATGTTTCCTTTTTAAAAAACTGTCAGTTGTTACATTTGTTTCAGCACTCAACACACTAGCCTAGCTTGCCGTGAACTGCTTTACCGCGACAATGCAACATGTGTACATATACGATTCCCTTCGAGTAGCATTTGAACAATGTGTTTATTAACAGGCGGAATTGGCAAGCACACTAATAAAGTGACAATGATATTATTAGAGTACAAGCAGAAGCAGAAAAGTGCTTTATTATTTAACTTTTAAATAATAAAATCGCCAGTCCGATAAACAGAAGTGCAGTCAGTTGATGACTTTGCTTGCTATAGAGAGAAAATATCTTGCTGCCCTATTTTACCATGGACTGCTTGACATACCATTGCGGACCCCCAGGGAGCCACGGAACCCAGTTTGGGAACCACTGAGCTAGAATACACAGACAATGAAATAGCAAATGCTTTGAACATGCATCTTCCTTAAGGTTAAATGTATGAAGAAGCCAGTAACTTCCAAAACTTAACAGGGACTTCTAAGGAGGTACTTAGTGATTTAAAAATTGTAGAGGAAAAATTATTGGTTATATTAAACAGGCTGAAATCTAACAAATCAACAGGAACAGTTAACATTTATCTTTAGGTGAGCAAAGACTGTGCTAGTGAGTACATACATAAACCCTTGATACATATTTTTCGAAAATCTCTGCACATTAGGGAAACTCCTAAAGACTGGAAGCTAGACAATATTATCACACTGAATAAAAAGAGTGATTGGGCTCATTTGAGTTACTGTAATGTGCAGAGATTTTCGAAAAATACAGCCAAAAAGCTTAACATGCATTGCAAGCAAATAATATGGAAATGATTAAGTAGCACATTTCATCATCAGTTGTATTAGCAAATAACACTAGTTCAAAAGGGAAAGTTCTTGCTCGACTAATATGCTGGAATTTTGTGAGAAAGCAACAAAAGCATACAATAAGAGAAGATCATATGATATTATTTAATTTTCAGAAGAACTGGATAAGGTACCACATGAAAGGTTAATGATGAAATTGAAAAATTCAAGGTTCAGTGTGTAGGTTTGTATAAAATAAGCTCAAACACAGAAAGCAAAGGGTTATGGTAAAAGGATCTTTTCAAAATTACAGTAGATGATGGTAAAAGTGGTGTCCCTCGGGTATTAGTGCTGGAGCCACTGCTCTTTTTAATACACACAAATGATCTGGACAAGAATATAAACAACAAGCAGGTTAAGTTTGCAGATGATACCAAAACAAAATCAGGTCAGTTGTTGCAGTGGAACTTAGCTTTGACTTTCTGATGAAATCCATGCACATACACATACACTTTCTCTTTCTTTGATTTGGTGCAATCTTTCAACAGCGGTAATTTTCTCTATTGGAATGTAAGTGTTATACCAAATAGAAAGCTAAAGGCTAAACCAGCTCTTTAGCTTTTGTAATCTATATACATAATACTGGTTACACATCTCATCACCACCAGAGTTAAAGTTAATTTTGAATCATGAATTGTATCACATCACTTAAAACTAGTCGGAGTGACAGTTGTCCTTTTCAGTAATACTAAAACCTGTAAAATATCCTTGCTGTGTCTTTACTTGTTGTATGTAACTTTGCATATGACTAAAATTAATCTATTTTTCAAAGATAAAGGATGTACTTTATTTACTAAATTTGGTCTGGTGTTGTTAGTGATTGATTTTATAGATTGAAGCTCCAAAACCTGTGCATATCACGTGTGAAAAGAAAACATATGTCAGAAACAATGTTTGATATGAAATCTTCTCATTTAAAACTTATCCTGTAGAAAAACAAGTTCATTTTCTATATGAGGCAACATAGTTGATTATTTCAATATTTTCTTAAAATAATAGAAGTGAAAAAAATCCTCACTCAGTGCTGTAATGAGAGAATTCTTATTAAGATTTATGCCCCACTTCCTAATGGGAGTAGATAAACAGAAACCAGCAAACCATAACTAGTCATTGTGTCTATACCTAATGGGTTTGTGTTATTTCAACCTCTACCCACTGCCATTAAATTTCAATTAAATCTATTTATGGATCCTTTGGGAAAAGCAAACACTTAGAATGATATTAAATGCATATTAAACTGATGTTAGCAGCCTTTTACATTTATTGATTTAACAAATGTAAAAAGTTTTCTGGTTGATATAGATATATACAGCATATAAAATGAAATACAGTTAGAGAACTAGACACTGCAAACCTTTGCATTTCATGCTTCTGTTTGTAAAACCAAATCCATATAGTCAATGTTCCTGAAGTTACTTATTATTTTTAACCACTTGAAATTTCTGTGAGACAGCTGGGAATGGACTGTCATGGGTTAGTGAGATGTCTTTCTAGTTGAGTTGAGTATAGATCCACTTGAGGATAAAAGCATGAAAGTCAATTTCGTAAAGTAGCATTTGTTAAATGCTCCTTATCCTTCATATTGATTGTTTAATCAACCAATATAACTTCATGTCATATATTGTCCTTGCAGAGCACACTGATGAGCATTTTACAATGAATCAAAGGAAAAGTAATTAGAGTGAGTTTGTTGGTAAATCATTAAGATGGTCTATCTCCAGAAAGAGTTAAAAAAAACCTGTAGGGTTCTAAGAGTCATCAACAGATACCTGAACCAGAAGTAAAAAGTTCAAAATTTTCTAATGTGAAGCAGTCAGCAGTCTTAGTTATATACAGGGGGTCCTCGGGTTACAACGTTTCGACATACAACGTTTCGAGTTTACAACGCTCACTCCCATAAAATCTTAAAAAAATTGAGACATGAGAAGGAATAAAGGTAATGATTTTTTTACACTCATTTTTTCTGTTACTACAGTACAGTGTACAGTACAGTATATTTATGTCCTTTTCCTTTTTCTGAGGCTTAGATTTTGTGTTTTTATGTTCTAGATTATGATTTTGCAAATGTGTTAAGATAGGTAAGTTACTTAGGCTAGAGTGTGTTTCGACTTACACCAAAATTCGGGTTACATCACTGTTGTAGGAACGGAACTGTGTTGTAACCCGAGGACCCCCTGTATAACTTTAACTATGATTCATCATCAGTGCAACAGACACATTTTCTCTGGTCTAGATACATGCCATTTTCATACTACTTGACTTGCTGGTTCTGTCAATAGCCATGAATACCCTTTAAAATCAGTCTCTGCTTCACTTCGTTTTCTTCATTTAAGGAGACTGAAAGTAATATAAAATACAAAGGTTTTTAGAAATGTCTGAACAAGTCATTACATTTTCTGCAAGGGACAAAATGTATAAAAGCCCCTAAAATGTTATATCAATAACTTGAAAAAGAGCTCTAAACAGAAGAACTTTACAGAGTTGAGAAGAGTTTGCTTCACCTCTCACCTCCACCGGCTCTGATGCAGTTAGAATGGCAAAGTACCTACATTACTTAAATCCTAATTGACAATTAAAACACCACTGTGCTGAAAAAATATTTAAAAAAGGAAGATCTCGAAAAACTAAACATAAGCACTAAAGAACAAAACGTGTTTAGAATTCTAAAGGAACTGCAAAGAAGGAAATAGAAATGTGCTTCAGAATTTCGGCAAGATGAGAGAGAATCCACAAATACCAAAAAAAAATCATAGTGCTTGCATTCTAACCTTACTTTCAGGTTTACTTTTATAGTGCCTCTGAGTGGTTACTAGAACCATGAGACAACACCCACATGATGATACGCATTTTAACAAATAACAACTCTCAGTAATGTTATATAATAACAGCTATAATTATTTCCTAGAAACATTATGACAGCCAACAAACAAGAACAAAAATACTGAAAAAACTTCTTCTGTAGGCTCTAAAATATAAAATTTTTTCTGCCTAATTTGATCACAAACAACACAACCTCCTGACATTGATTTTCAAAAAATGAACAACTAAGATTTTAAAGTTCTAACTAAACTAAGCACTGGACTAGACTGTAAGCTTGTATAAAGGTTATTGCTTAACAAAATTAGAAAACTGGAATTAAACAAGTGCTTAATTTTATGGTATCTGCCCTCTTGTAACATTGCTTATGTAAGATTTGTTCAAAGTATTGTGCCCTACTCTGATATTTGCATATAGGATTGCTAATAACACCTTTGAGTGGCAAAACTGTATTGGAACCAGAATACCCTTTCATATAAAAAATAAAGTATTACATCACATCCAATGCCTTCATTTAGAACATTTAGAAAAAAAAGTGGGAAGCAAGGTTTACTATACAATTAAACAAATTATTAATATATGGTTATGATGACACAATAACTTTTCTGTTCAGAAAGATATTTTTATTGTTAAGAATCAGCCTTGAATGTGATGCAGTCCATCATTAAGCACAACTAAACTTATCTGTTCATGGAGTCACATATATGTCTATGAATGTAAGATTTCCTAGGGAATCTTGAAGAACCATGCACATTTTGCAATGTGTTCCAGCTTGGAATCAAAGAGGAGCTTAAGAACTGTGAGTAGGTATAATAACTGGCACACAGTCAGTCATGGCACTGTGTATTGTAAGAAGTCAACTCATTTCCCAACCTTGGCAGCTGCATAGCGAGGGATAGTAATGTTAATGATGACATTAATGCAAGACTGAGCAAGGCAGCTGGCTTTTTTAGGTACTTGAAAAACATCTGGAAATCAAAGACCTTATGTCTAAGTATAAAAATGAAGCTATACACAACAATTGTACTGCCTGCAGTAACATACACCAGTGAGCAATGGAAGATAAGAATGATATCAGCACATCATTTGGTGAAGTTCCATCAGCGAAGAATTCTTAAAGTAACCTGAAGAGATCATGTAACAAATAGTGATATACTAAAACAATCAGGACCAAAGAGGCTACGGGACACCATTGCTGAGCATTGAATAAAGTTCCCAGGAAACATCTTCAGCCTCAATTTCACACATCCAGCATGTATAGGCATGGTCTAGAAACTATCATTTGGGAAAAAGAGGTGTGGGCAACCCAGGAAGTCATGGAGATCTACAATACAGGAAGACCTCAGAGCTTGTGCTGTAAAATGGGATAATGCGCCACAGCTAGCCGCTAGCAGGATGCCCCATTATGGACAGGAGAAATTAAAACTTAAAAATTTACAAAAAAGGTAGCAGTTACAGCAGCTATATTACAAGATAAATATACATTTTTCAGCATATTTGATGTATCGTTTAGTCCACTAATGGAAGTTATGCACGTTTGGCAGCAACATAAAGTAAATGCAGTTAGCCAGCCCCAATTACAAACAGTGTTAAGCAGTAGCAAGCTTTACACATGCAAACACAGAACTTACCTTAAAGTCAAAACATCCTGTATAATGCAGAAAAAAATAAAGTAAAAGCAGCAATAATACGTTAAAAAGAAGATGCAAAATGTGAAGAGACAGCTAAACATTTGTTTCCAATATATAAATATCATAACTTCACAGAGCATTTTTAATAAAGTTACTGTTTATTCACTGTACAGATATAGCCCATTAATTCAGCTAATGTGCTGATTGAGCTCTCATAGCACTAATGTGATTATTCATGATATGGTAAGTGAAGTAAACCCCCAACACCTTCAAATAGACAAGTTTCATGGAAAAGTATTACTAATATCTATCTATCTATCTATCTATCTATCTATCTATCTATCTATCTAT
>JANRMT010062792.1:38489649-38517827 GCA_026402145.1 Polypterus bichir lapradei
TATCTATCTATCTATCTATCTATCTATCTATCTATCTATCTATCTATCTATCTATCTATCTATCCGTATATGTACACAATATATTTGTATGCAGTAATCCACAAAGGGAGAAAATGTATCACATATCTTAAAATAGTTTTTTATTCCTAAACTTTCAACAATCTACCAGGTGCCATCATCAGAGGAAAATGATTAGACAAATGGGTATCAAAGGCAACATATAGTAAATGAAGGGGTGCAAGAGGGGGTCAATAAGGTGGTGGAGCTTGGAATGTGTTGGTCATAAAGTCTTTTTTTATTATTTAGGTGTTCTTTTTAAGACTGCATATGCTGAGTTCATGTCCAAATGTCTTTTAATGGAGTTATCATTTGAGAGCCATGATTCAGCCAGCTATCTGGTACTTTTAATATTAGCTCTGAGTTTTACTTGTGCCATGTCCCGGTTAAACATGTGTCCAGTTTATATGTGCGTATATCAGAGAACATGGTGGCTTCCTTCTGACAGCATTGGGATGTTCTTGTATGTGTGCTGCGAGTGTTTTAGATGTTTGTCCCACATATACTGCTGGGCATGCACTGCATAATATTCTGTATACTGTGTTCCGTCTCTCTAATGCTAAATTTCTTGCTTTTGGCTTTTAAAAGGACTGTCTATAGAGTCTTTGCAGGTTTATATACTATTTTGATGCCTGATTTGGAGATGATGTATGCTGTACTTTCCGATACACCACTGTGATAGGGAAGGGTTTGCCAAGTAGTTGCCATGAGATCAGGTTAGAGTCGATTCCTGAGATCTGTAGAACCTCCTCTTTAAGCATTGTTTGAGAAGAGTTTTGGGGCAGCTGTTTGATGTGAATAGATGGAATAGATAATGTCTTTCACTCTTTTTAGTATTTTTTGTATTACAGTGGATATGAATCCTTCTGAATAGAGTCTTAACACAACTCCATTTATGCGATGGGACTGATTGCTAGAAAAGTATAATATTTTGTCCATATAACATTCCTTGTGATAAACACTTATAATTAAGGCAGCATCATTACCTCTTTCAGTGGAAATGTCTAAGAAATTTATGCGTTGGTTCATTTCTCTTTCCATGGTGAACTGAATTGCAGGGAATACTGAGTTGATGTGGCTGTGGAATTCATTCAGCTGGTTACTTTTTAATATGATGAATGTTTCGTCAACATAGCAAATCCAAAGTTTAGGTGTGAACTGAGTTAGAGCTTCACTTTCAAATTGTTGCATAATCTGTTCAGCTAAGAGTCCCGATAATGGAGATCCCATTGGCATGCCCTCTTTCTGTGTATAGTATTTTGAATTAAAATGGAAGTGAGTTTTCTGGCAAAGTGATATTAAATACATTATGTGCTTTGTGGTCAGCTTCATAAATGTTGTTAAGGTGGGGTTGTTGTTTAGTTTCTTCAGTAAATTCAAGGCTCATGATTCACTCACTCCATTAAATGTAACATCAGTTATTTGAAATGATGGGGAAAAAACACATAAAGAAAATGTTGTAATATTGTCTTGTGTACAGTCACATTCTGAATGTTCAACAAAGATTCAAAATATAACCACTTTCAGGTGCCATAACAAGCAAGATTATATTAAATTCAAGGCTTTATTGTATCTACAAAATTGTTTTAAAGGTTCTAAATCCTGAAAGGTGACTAAATTTCCTTCTCCATCAATTTCCTACCAAAAGCCTATTTAATAAGGAATACATTCAACAATAAATAAATATTAATAGAAGGAATTTCCCAACATACAGGATGAAGCCTGCACTATGACTCTGTACAAAAGTTAATTTAAGTAAAATCAAGCTGTCTATTGAAGCAAGCTGAGAAATAATGAGATCATTAAGCAAACGACAGTAAATTTCAATGAAAACAGTTAGCTTGTTGTCTTTTTATTTAATGTACCTGTTTAATTTTGATATGATATGGGATATAATATTTATATACCCATTGAGTTAGGTTACTTTTTAAAAAAGCTATGGTAATGTGATAAAGACATAGTTTAAGTATGAATGTGGCAGTATTAAATAACGTATAATATTACAATAGGAGTCAAAATAATCTACAAAATAGCAGCAGAAGTGTTGTATGAATGTTGTACTAGTCAATTGAAAAACTTGTCCTTGGACAAAGGATTTGGTTTACCAATCAATTTGCATTCTCATCATCTCCTCTGTTCATGAGCTCTGAATGAATAATAAAAGAATGAGACTGGAGGATCACTGCATAGAATTGCTGGGGTCCTTTTCTATGATGGGGTGATGAATATAGACATATGGGAAGATGCTGTAGTAGAACCACAGCTTTTCTGTGTAGGCAAGAGCCAGGTGGTAATTTAGGAACACTGTTAAAATGCCACTTGGTAACCTTCCACAGTAGATGTAGCAAGCATGACTCGCTACGAGAGCAGTTGGTGTAATTTTATTTTTGGGAATCTTTTGGTTATTCATAAAAAAATGGAGAAGGTTGTTTGGATAGCATGGTCAGTTGTACTGAACAATTTACCTCCGCAGTTCTCACCAGCAAAAACTGAATGAAATAGTAATGATGTTCATGACATTAGTTTTATCAATCAGTTTTCTGAACTCACATTTTGTAGTACATGATCATCTTCTAGCCTGGTTGGGATATTAGTTCATCACAAGACACACAGTCATTCACGCAGATTAAGTTTGACATATATTGCCTTTTTCTATGGGTGCAGACCAGAATACCTTGAGCTTCACACAGACATTTGCAGAAGTGAGGTTTACTCTAGGTATCTGGAGCTATGAAGCAGTAATAGAAAACATTTAGACATTTTTGTTTATTCATTTATTCATTTTTAGCCATCATCCGTGGCTCTAACCACATGATAGTGAAACTGGACTGTGAGGAGGGCCCGGCCCAGCTCCCCACTCCTGACGTCACGCTTCTCTGTCCCCTCGGCCCACAGCTTCTATCTTGGATTAGCGTAAATATATCACTCCTGCATGCGAACTATGATTCTTAGAGCAATGAAAAAAGTCGCAAAATCAACCGGAATGTTCAAGCAAATTATAGAAAAAAAAACCCAATCAATTTTAGGACTACATATTATTTTTTATGAAATCCTCTTGCATTTGCTTATCCTTTTAAAAATCTCTTCCTCTAATCTTCCCTTAAGTACTTCCACTCCTAAACATTTGGTTTATTAGGTACAGTAATTTCAAGTAATATATTCTTACTATCTGTAATTCTTCAAAACATTAATGTATTCAACCATTTGCAAGACATACTTACAGTTGGTAATCTTATGTTCTTTCCAACTTAATTCTTTGATGTGATTAGAAATTCTTAATTTCTAATATTTTTCAGCTGCATTTGTTCCCTCTTTCTTGAAGTGGCAATATTTTAAACCATGCAGTTCTTGCTACATGCTGCTGCCTTTTTCTTTTTGTTGTCCCTAATCTAAGTTCTCATTCAGCACTTTGGTTTGTGAGATTCTGGTGCTAATGCTGCTTTCACACATTTTGATTTTTCAAGTGAGTAAGGGTGGCTTAATAAAATATGTTACCTGATCAATGTTGTCTTAATTTTTTGTAATGTCAGCTAATTCCCACCTTCCTTTTTGCTTTACTTTCCAATAATCCAAATCCAATTTCCAAAATTAAATGGTCTTCTTTTTCTTCATCCTTCCTGCAATACCTTCATTGTTGCCTAAGTTTATTAGTTTTGTTATGCACCGCAGCTTGCTTAAATGGCGACTTGCAAAACTATTCAGCTGAATAACTTTAACAAATAAATCCTCCCTCGAAATTTGGTTCTCTGTGATATTTTCATTTTAAACGACTTAAAGTTAAAATTAGTTATTTTAATATGACATTGTTTAATATTAAAAGAAGAAGAAAAAATGTGCTGTTTGCATGTTTGTGAAGACTTTACATTTACATGCTTAAAAAATAATTGCATATTGAGGACTTAACTGAATTCCAGCAGTGATTCATTAAATGTTCTGCCAGATTTTCTGAATAAATCCTCAAAATTAATAGATCATAATTCAGGTTGTGAATCTGAAGGACAGCTGTGAAAAGAAAGACTGAAGAGAATTACAGTGACATTAGAAATAAAATAATGCAAATGAATTTTTCAAAAAAATGTCCTTGTGGGCACTGGTATGTCATTTATCAGAAAACAAGCCTCCTGAACACTGTCTAGCAAAAGTCAGTCAGTCATTTTGTAATCCTCTTAGTCCTGAACAGTGTTGCAGGAGTGCTGGATTCTACCCCAGCTAGCAAAGGATGTAAGGCAGTCCGCCAGTTCGAACAAATACACAAAGCCATACACACCCCAACCACACACTAGGGGCAATTTAGGGTTGTGACTTCTCCTAACCTGCAGGTCTTTGGCTGTGGGAGGAAACCAGAGCACCTGGAGGAAACCCACACAGACATGTGGAGAACATGCAGACTCTACAGTATGCAGGAAAATCTGGGACATGAACCCTTGTCTTCTTATTGTGAGACAGCAATGCTAATACTGCACCACTGTTCTGCCCCTGCCTGGAAAAAGTTATCTCTAGAAATTTAGAAAAAGGGGGAGACTTGTGAGAGAAGAAGCCAGAGAAGAAGTTACGAAGTAACTGAGATTGGAAGTAAAACTACATCATTCAGCCATATCAAGAGGTCTAAATGGCTTGTAGATGAGATGTGAATAAAAAAGCCATTACTCAAAAAGGACAAAGTAAAACCATGTCTGGATTCTTCTAAAGAGTAGGAGTGGGACCCAGTTGAAATGTGGGAAGTCTTTTTGCGGGGCTGCTTTAACACTAGAATTACCAGAGCCTACGAAAAAACTCGTAGATCCAACCCACCTTAAATCCGTTCGCACCTCTCTGCCAGCGTCTTTTGTCCTGTAAATGTGCCGATAAAGACAAGCAGCAAGCAGCCTACTATTCCATCCCCCCAACCGCCGAAGAACGTGCACAAAGTTCTCCCAGCTCATGCCTTGATTGATTATTTGGGAGTGAAGTGCTGGAGTTTTACAGTGGAAATAATAGATCGTTATTTGGAACACATGCATTTTATGTGTGTTCCGTTTCTCTCAGTCACTATCACGATACATACTACTGCCTTAGGGATCTGATGCAAATGAAAAAACTACTTTATAAGGCATATAAGACTAATGACTGCAAAGTGAATTGAAGAGTGTATGAGAACATGAGGTCAACCATTAAGAAGACAGTTGGAGAGGTATATAGCAGATAAAGCGAAAGAAGACCATAAAAGATTCTTTCAGTATTTTAGTAGTAAAAGAACAGTCAAGGAGGAGGTCAAGTGCATCAGAAATAGTAAAGGAGAATTAAAAGATACAGACAATGAAATAGCGGATGTACTAAACTTACATTTTTCTGAGGTATTCACAAGTAAGCAAGTGGATAACCTCCCAGAGGTAAACGCTACTAGTAAGGAGGTACTGAGGGATTTGGAAATTGTAGAGGGAGAAGTTCTGTTCAGATTAAATAAACTGAAATCAAACAAATCACCAGTACCAGATAATATTTACCCTCGAGTTCTTAAGGAGGCTAGTGAGTACATATATAAACACTTAACACATATTTTTAGGAAATCACAGCACACTGGAGAGATTCCGAAGGGCTGGAAAATGGCAGATATCATCCCATTATATAAAAAGGGTGACAGGGCAGATCCAAGCAACTATAGGCCAGTAAGCTAACATGCATCACAGGAAAATTAATGGAAGGAATTATTAAGGATAAGACTGAGCAACACCTGGCAAGGATAAGAGTTATTCTGAACAGTCAGCATGGGTTCAGAAGAGGGAGGTCATGTTTTACTAACATGTTGGAATTCTATGAGGAGGCAACAAAAGGACATGATCAAAGTGGAGCATATGATATTATTTATCTTGACTTTCAGAAAGCATTTGATAAGGTGCCACATGAGAGGTTGGGCATCAAATTAAAAGAAGTGGGAGTTCAGGGTAATGTTTTTAGACGGGTGCAGAAATGGCTCAGACACAGGAAGCAAAGGGTGATGGTGCGAGGAACCTCATCAGAATTGGCCGATGTTAAGAGTGGTGTTCCACAGGGGTCAGTGGTGGAGTCGCTGCTGTTTTTAATATATATAAATGATTTAGATAGGAATATAAGTAACAAGCTGGTTAAGTTTGCAGATGATATACCAAGATAGCTGGATTAGCAGATAATTTGGAATCCGTTATATCATTACAGAAGGACTTGGACAGCATACAGGCTTGGGCAGATTAGTGGCAGATGAAATTTAATGTCCGTAAATGTAAAGTATTACACATAGGAAGTTGAATACACAATAGGTGGTCAGAAAATCGAGAGTACACCTTATGAGAAGGATTTAGGAGTCATACTGGACTCTAAGCTATTGACTTCCCAACAGTGTTCAGAAGCCATTAAGAAGGCTAACAGAATGTTGTTATCTATTATTTTGAGTCAGTTCAAGAATAAGTAATCAGTAATTAATGCAGAAATCCAGGTAATTCCAAAATTTTTCAAATTTACTTGCAACTGTATTCATTGCATGTTAGCATGCCAGGATCATTGCAAGTGAAGTCAAGCATCTTTGTCTCAAATTTCTTTTAAGCTTCAGATGACAGACCACTACGCCGACAATTTTGAATTCATTCTGCTCTCAGTGATAACAAACTCCTCTGTCTCGTAGATATTAAAGCAGCCCCAGACCATTATGCTCCCTGAACCATGCTTCATAGCTGAGATGAAGTTTAGGTATTGGTCCACATCAGATTTTCTTCTTTTTCTCTAAAATCATCTTCTTCTTTCGGCTGTTCCCAGAATGGATCATCCATCTCCATCTATCTTTTTTTTTACATATATTTCTGCCACATCAACTGCCTTCATGTCCTCCATCACTACATCCATAACCCTCATCTGTGACCCCTCTTTGCTCAATGTACCCCTAATCTCTCTTTTGCATATGCCCAAACCAATCAAAATCTAGCCTCTCTCACTCAGTCACCAAACTGTTCTTCCTGTCTTGTCCCTCTAAAGTGAAAATCATAATATCTTCAATTCTGCTACTTTCAGCTCTGCCTCCTGTCTTTTCACCAGTGCCACCATCTCCAAACCATACAACAACATACCAGGTCTCACTACTCTTTTATAGACCTTTCACTCTTGCAGTTCTATCGCAAATCACTCCTGTCACTCTTCTCCACCCAGTCCACCCTGCCTGCACTCTCCTTATCACCCCTCTGCTGTACTCTCCGTTGCTTTGGACTGTTGAATCCAAGTATTTAAATCTGTCTACCTTCACCACCTCTGCTCCTTGCAGTCACACCCTTCCACCACCTGCCCTGTCATGTACTCCGTCTTACTCCTTCTGACTCTCATTAACTTCTCTCCAGTGTATACCTCCACCTCTCCAGATTTGCCTCAACTTACTCTCTACTCTTACTACAGATCACAATGTCATCTGTAAACATTATAGTCAATGGAGACTCCTATCTGACCTCAATGTCTGACCTTATCTGCATACTTCTCCAACACCATTGTAAACAGGAAAGGACTCAGTGCCGATCCTTAATGCAATCCCACTCTCGCTTTGAACCAAGCTGTCATTCTAACCACACACCTCACTGCAGTCACACTGTCCTTATACATATCCTGTACTGCCCTCACATATGTTTCTCCTGCTCCCAGCTTCCTTATACAGTACCATAACTCCACAAACATGCAATGTAATTCCTTCTAACCTTCTCTTTACTTCTCCATCAACACTCTTAAAGCAAACATCACATTTATAGTACTCTTTCCTGGCATGAAACCATATTGCTGCTCACAGAACGCTACCTCTCCTCCTCTGAGCCTAGCATCCATCACTCTTTCCCATTATCTTCATGGTGTGGCTAATCCATGGTGGCAATGGTGTGGCAACTTTATACCCCTGTAGTCACTGCAGCTTTGCACATCTCCCTTCTTCTTGAAAACTGATACTAATATACTTCTTCTCCTCTCCTCAGGCATCTTGTCATTCAAAATTTAGTTAAACAATCTAGTTAGAAACTCAATTGCCATCTCACCTAAACATCTCCATGCCTCCACTGGTATACTGTTTGGATCAACTGCTTTTCCACTTTACATCCTCTTCAAAGCTTCCCTCACTTCATCCTTGCTGATTCCTGGTAGTTCGTGATTTACTATCTTCACTTCATCCAACCTACACTCTGTCTCATTCTCTGTATTCATAAGACCTTCAAAGTACTCCTTCCACTTTTTCAATGCACTCTCCCTGCTTGTCAGGAAATTTACATTTGCATCCCTTATCACTCTGACCTGCAGCATGTCCATCTCCACTCGGCTCCTCTGTCTGGCCAATCAGTACAAGTGCTTCTCCCCTTCCTTTGTGTCCAGCTTGTCATATAGCTCGCATATGTCTTTTACATTTTTATTTTAAAAATTATTTGTACAAAATGTCCATTGAGAGTTTGCAGATTGATATTCTGTAGGCACCACTATGCAAGGAAAATTTTATATATCACAGGTTGGCTTCGAAGAAGGGAAAATTCAAATTATTTAAGTCTACAAACATTCCATTTAGTCTCCATTTTTTCTTGTATGAAAGGAGAAATGTTTTACTATGTAGATTTCATCACTATAGTAATCAAAATATGAAGCAGATTTACAGGAGAAGGCCTGCTTTTACTCTAGGGAGGATATTTTCTGCCCCAAATACAGCTAGCAGTAATGGAAATAGCTTTGCTATTTCTAATTTGAGTATATTAACATGCATGCATGACTGATGGCTGCTTGAAAGAAACACTTGTCAATGTATAGTTGGGAACTACTTTTCTTTCCTTGCAAAACATAGTAAAAAATAGTCTGTATGCTATAAAATATTTTGCTTAAATTGATGAAGAACAGAAGGTTTCGATTCTATGTAAGTCACATTTATGCTTGCTATATTTCTGTTACCATGCCTGCCTGTTCTCTTTTCTGTTCTGATCTTGCTATGTTCCCTTGTTGGAAGCAGCTGGCAGCTTTTCTCTCTGTCACAGTTCACTCACTGCATTTTATCAAACTTGCCTGATCCACAGTGCACTAGTTCTTTGAGCTATCTTCAAGTCTCATATCCTTGTTTTTTCTTTGTGTTGGATTTCATTTTGCTTTGAAGTTCTCTATTAATTAACTCCTCTGAAGTGGGTTTCCTGCTGCTCCTCTACCAACTCATGTTCTGACAAAGCCACACTTTCACTTTCTCTGTAAAAGTGTAGCACTTATGTAGTACTTATAGTAATGTACTGGGGAAAAATGTGTAACATTGACAGCAAAGAGATTTAAAACATGCGGTGTGTTTTTTGCCCCCAAAGTAAAACATAATACTGCATTTTTATGGCTGCTAGTCCATAGTATGTTTTACACCTCATCCTACATAAAATTAAAGTTCTGTCTTTCTCTATGGAGACTTAAACTTAAAGAGGCAGGAACAGTTTTACCTAAGACAGTGTACACTAAGAATAATCTGATATGCATTTGTGACATTACTTTTTTTTAATCATTTAGTATGTTACAAAGGTAATCTTTGTTTTTAATTATTTTTAAATAACTAAAGACATGCAACGAGTTATTGAACTGTTTGCATTCAAAGATAATAGAACAGAAACAATGCAACATTATAGCAATGGTGTAATCTTTTCAATCCAAAGAATTTGTTAAATACTATGTTAGCAAGTTTACCAGTGTTAAAACAACAAAAGACATTACATTAATCTAAAGTTATTAGAAAGGAACTATACAAATGTATTATTATAAGATACAGTCTCTTCCAGGTAAGAGTTGTATTTGAAGGCAATATCAAAACATACAGTATCACAGGCCAATAAGAAGTGGAGAGGAAAAAGAGCTTGAGCCTGCGATATTCAATCCTGAATATGCTCCAACCTTCAAGTGTTGAATATAAGACAGAATATGAATATATATGCTGATGTAGGTGCTGTTCATTCACCTGTCATAAGGAAAATATAAGAGATAAGTTTGCCTAACCATTATATGCATTTAAAGACGATAATAATTAATATATATAACAAGTTTCACTCATTTATTCACTAATCAACAAAAATGCTATTTTCTGTTTAGTTAAAAAGTTGATATTTGTCAGAATGATTCATGTAGTTTAGTAGGTATTTGCTAAGAAAGTAGATTTTGATATATCAATATTTATGTTATTCCCCCCCAGCAGAAAAGCTAAATACCCCAAGATGGGTAGCACAGCTAGTTTTGGATAACCCTGGACAACCTTGATAGAGAGAGAAATATGTAAGAGACATAAAAATAAAAATTCTTTTTTACATTTCTGATCAATTATGAAAGAAATAATGATGTTAATTCTTACATTTTCATCTAGTTTTCCGCAAGACTTGCTTTTTTCTAACAAGAGCACTTAGACTACCAGGATTTAATGAGTGTTCTACTGAATAAAAATCATGTAAGCTGCCTTACAAATGTACTATATGTATTGCCTGCAACTTTTGCAGCATCAGAAACTGTGAAAAGCTAAGAAACTCTTAAAATGAAAAATAAGCATGCAGTTCCTTGCATTGTTATAAACAAATGTTATGCATGTATTAAATGGTTTGTAATAGATGGATAATAAGTAAAATGTATTATTATTATTAAATCACAGTAGTTGTAAATATTATACAATCTGAACTCCCCATCTGGCTGGTAGGTCCAGTATTTGATAAGAAAACTCATGCTTTGAGGACTTTGTAGTGTCATATCATGTATTCATCATATATTCAATGAACTGGGTAACTCTATGCCCCCTATCAGTTTCTTTTAAACACAACCATTTCACAGTGCTCTTAAATCAAAACTTGAGTGTTTTAGGATTACCAAACTGCAGCAGTACGCCATCTAGAAAAGAAAGAGAAAGCAAAGGATTTGCTAACATCTGGCCATCACATCACATCTGGCAATGTGATGGCTATAGTGATATTCTATATAAAATACTTTATATAATGTAACATGAACCGACAGAACCAGCAGCTTTAAAATACCGTTCTGTCCTAAAATAATTGGTATACAGCACTGCATTAAATCTTGAGACAGATGGGACATCCCTTATATTGACCACTAGATATGCTGAGAACCAAAATACTGCACACACTTAAACAATCTTTCTAAAAATTTGGCAAGGTACACAGTAATTCTTTTAGCATCAAGAAAAATGAAGGTTTAAGTTTCTGACCAGGCAGTGCATTAATCAGACTGATTAATTTTGTTATGAATACTGCAAAGTACAGTCTGTACATAAGCATGTATCTTTTATTCAAAGCAAATGTTATCTTTATAGCAAATGAATCTCTCCTTAGGAGATCTTGAACTGTCTTATTTTATACTAGCAATAGAAATACAATTATTCCCATTCTGTACATAACATGATTGCCATTCTTTCTATTCAAATAAATCATTGTTTAGATTAGACTTTCTGCACAGTCATGTCAGAGGACATGAGGTTTATAGTTAAAACTAGTCGAAAAAGTACAAAACTTGTGTTGCATAATCAAAGCATTGTATTAAAAGTACACAACAGAACATATTATAGTAACATTACAACCTAATGAAATAAGTTTTTTGGCTGCAAAAATTACCACTTACAGTAAAAGTTATTTTATTATAGCACAGGTAGAAATGTATATTTCCTTTACTTTTATTTAAAATTTTTTTTTTCTTTAATTAATTTTGTAATAAAATAAACTATTACTCCTTTAGACTTGCACATTGTAGACAAACAGTTTTAAACCATCTCATAGAATTTATCAAACTGTTCATATAAACAAAAGATAAGTAGATTTTGCGACTCAGAAAATACACAGTTCAAGGGAAGTTTATGCCAGATGATTGTAAGTAAACACCAACAGTTGCTATTAATTATTGATTGAGACAGACATAGGTAATCATATATTCATGAAAGTAGTTCATAGTCACATGCAATGAAGTGTGATTAAAGGTTTTCTCTGAAAGCCTTTATGCATTGTGAATAAACTGCTAACTATTGAACCTTGCTGAAGTAATTTGGAACATTTTTTTTCCTCCTTACAAGGGCAAGCTGGTCAGCTAAAACATGCAAAAGAAAAAAAGCTTTAACTCTCTGTATAAATAGAAAGATTTTTTAAAACAATTGCACTATGGCATATCTTCTAAAATTTCTGCCTTTACCATAGCATAATATTTATAGCATGGTCCTCAATTTCTGTTAACCATTTTCTTAATCTGAACCCATTTATTTGCTGCTTAACCAATATACATACTTGTCATGATTCAGAACCGTTCATTACTTATTTTAGTTTTTAAACAGCATCATTTAGGTTTTACATGTTCTTAAAAAGTCAGCAGTTAGTAATGAGACACAAACAAGAAAAGGGACCACCAGCTCTCCAGCTAACTCTGTCCCATTTAAACTTGTGTGCAGCCCTTTTAAACATGTATGTGCATCATGAAGTGGTAGTAACATTTTAGAAATAAATGAGAAAAAAAAAACAAAAGAAAGGGGCAAAAAATACAAACATGTTCCTGTCTGTACCATATATGGATAATATTCTCAGAAAAGGTCAATCTAAAATTTGATAAAGATTTTATTTTGATTTTCAGAGAGCTTTTGGAAATGCTACCTACCACATGACAGACTAGGCATTAAACTAAAAGATGTGGAATTCCGTGTGCTGTCTGTAGATGGGTGCAGAATTGGCTGAAGCACAGGAAGTAAAGAATTACCGGTAGGTGTTGTTAAAAGTGGTTTCTCTCAGTGTATGGCCATTGATATTTTTAAAACACATTATATAAATGATCTGGCTAGGAACAGAAATAGCAAGTTGGTTAAGTTTGGTTAAGTTTGCAGCTGACATCAAACTAGGTTTAATGCTGGATAATGTAGAATCAGTCGAGTCATTACAGAGGGACTTAAAGGAGGATGCAGGCACGGGCAAATCTGTGTCAGGTGAAATGTATTGTAAGCAAATGTACAGTATTACACATAAGAAATTGTTAGATTTGAATACACAATGAGGTCTGAAACTTGAAAGTACCGCTTATGAGAACGTAGCAGCCGTAGTGGACCCATCACTATCTGCATCTAAGAAGGCTAACAGAATGTTAGGCTATAAAGCAAACTGTATGGACAGTAAAAAAAATGAAGTAATGCTTAAGCAGTATAGCACCGTGATGAAGCCTAATCTGGAGTACTGTGTACAATTTTATAAAAACAACATAGCAGCATTACAGAAAGTCCAAGTAAGAGCTACTAGGCTGACTCCAGGATTGAAAGGTATAAGTTATGAGGAGAGACTGAAGGTTTTTGAGTCTGTCCAGTTAAAGCAAATGGAGATTAAGAGGTAACATAATTGATGTTCTCAAAACTATAAAAGGAATTAGTACAATGGACCAGGCCGTAATTTTAAAATGAGTTCTTTGACAAGAACATAGGGACATGATTAGAAAATGTTTAAGGACACATTTGCACAAACAGGAAGATTTTATTCACACAGAGAACCATAGACACATGGAATAAATTACCCTGAAGTGTGCATAGAGAGTAAGACTTTAGGGACCTTTAAATCTCAAGTTGAAGCTATTTTAAGAGAAATTACGTGGATATGAATGGCAAGTTCTTTTTTGGGCTGAATGGCCTGTTCTCACCAAACAATATCCAATGTTTTAACGTTCTAAGATTTGTCTTGAAAGAATGAAAGCACAACAAGCCACATAATTAATCACCAAGTTTCATTATCAGTGTACTGCTCTCTGCCACCATGATAAGCAAGAATGTTTTAGATCCATTTAATAGAAAACAGAAATCAGCTTACCCATTCTTATTCCTGATTTAGTAGACGTTTGGGCAACATTTCAGTGTAGCATTTACTAATAAACATATTACAAACTTTAGGCAGTTTGCCTGTATTCCTTGTGTATAAATACATTGCTGCTTGTGGTGATAATGGAGGGTCTTTCTTGTAAAAAAAATAAGCATGTTATAAATTTATATTTCTGAATATAATTTTTCAAATATAACAATATGGGCATTTCCTGTTTAAGTAACTAGGAAAAGTCAAGAAAAGATAGAAGTATGCTGTGCACACTAATGATATTGTTAAAAATTGAAAAACACAATGCCCATTTGGCATGGAAAACAGCACTTATGGTGTTAAAAGTTAAAATTAGATTTATTTCACAAAAGCACTTACTGAAGTACAATTTACAAAAAAAAAAAAAAATACCAAAAAAAGCTCTTCATCCTCAATTCTATCAATTGTTTACCATTGTTAATTATTGGGTAACAAGATCTCTAATCTTTCAAAGTCCTCTTTAACATCCCTGATGGTAGAAGTTGTTCTCCAACTGCCATGGACTGCTTGTAGTCAATTCTCTTGTGAATGAACATGGAGCTGATTGCATTTTTTCATGTCACTTTAACATTTGCAGTGTTATTATTTAATGATGTTGCCAGTTCTGAAGACTTACTTTCAAATGTCATCATCGCATTAATGTGACACGGAGGCAATTTGTTTCTTTTTCATTTTTAATCTTTTTCAGTCCTGAACACTCTGATATTATTGAAACCACATAAAATGCAAGGGAATCTGATTTTCATGAGGCACTGAATGTTTCACTATCAGTCCCTTCAAGGATTTTTCTGTCAATGTTTGCATGCCCAGTATAACCAAAGGTCTTTGTCATATACATTTTCAGGCATTTAAGTGTGGTAAAAGATACTTTTGTGAACATTATAAATACTCTAGTATGGATGGAGACTGTTTTCATCTAAAAGCACTGTTTATAAATGAAAAGATAGTAGAGCGGAAGTAGTCTAATTGACATACTTAACTATTTAACAGTTCTCAGTCAGAAATATTTTGAACCAGGTAGACTGCAACTTTCGATTTTACTTTTTTTTACACATCTCCAGCTCTTTTTGTACAGTAGCTTGGTATTAAGTGCCTGGAAGAATCACTAGGAATTCAAAGGACTATATCATCTGTATCTTTTCTCCCATGATGCTGAGAGGTAAATTCTCTCCCAAAAGGCAATACAAAATGAAGTGATGGTGTGTTGCTTAGGAAGAATAGTGATCACTAAGACTCTGGAAAGATGGGTGGCTAGGAATTCAGCAGGGTAGTTCAAGTAAGCCCATATTAAATTTAGAGTGTGAGGTTATTTTGTTTGTAGTTTTATACCCTTTTATCAATGTAATATGCTGCTAAAGTAGTTGAAAAAAATGAGAAATATGAGAAAGAAGCGAGAAAAACATCAACAAGGATTGTCAAAAGGGGTCATATTAAGTGCATATTTTGTGACTTCATAAAACAGGCTTGTAGATTTGTCTGAATGAAAATATTGCTAGATATGAAAAAAGACACATCATTTGATTAGCCTAGAATGTTAAATGATGCTCTGCCTTAGGAAGAAAAGTACTTTTAATCTCATATTAAATGTGATGATTGCTACCTTATTTAAAACTACCTTTCTTGGCTTTCTGCTATGTATTTGATAATTTCCCCACTAATTATAGGTTATCTGTTGCTATCCTCCCTAATTATAGGATATGTCTGAACAAAAAATTGTACAATAGAATGATTTCATTTTATTTCTGCATCGCTCAGTGTGAAACTATATTAAAGTAAGAGCATATCTTTCACTGTTGGATTTTAGAAAAATTTACTTCATATTAAAAAATACCTAGTGAATGATATCTCAATGTAGTTTAATAACATTTTCCACATAAATCACAATCTCATAATGTGAATTGAGCGCACTTTGAGTAGTAATAACCATAACGTTTTCAATGAAGAATTTTCTAAAATATAAGAAACTATGAAAGAAATAGGAATTTAATGTGAACATATTCCTAAATGTTAGGGCTTTACAAGAAAATAATTATCTTCTTTACAATGAAATCAAAAATAAAGCTGGTAAAAGGGTTAATATTTTTAATATTCCAGATATTTCAATTTTGTCACCTCTATACTATTGCCAACATTAAAATGTTACAATACCAAAAAAGGGCAGTAAATTGATTACAAATGTACTCTAATTAGAGTTATTTTATAACTTTCTGAAATAATTTTGCAGTGGTATCCTCTAACAATGTCCTGTCACCAAAAATGTTTAAGAATAACCTGTAAACATTCAACACCTATGAACACCTATTTCAATAATGAAACAATAAAGAATTTGAATACATTATTACAGAGAAGATGCAAGTTGCCATTGGTTTTAATGCTAAACAGGGCCTTTTATACAAAAGATATGTGAAACACACTGAGAACTTGCTGCACCATAAAAGCATCACCCTACTTTCTTCTTTTTACAAACCTCTAAAACACTTGAACTTATTTTGGAGTTGCTGGGCAGCTAAAGTCATCTGCAGCAGGGTGCTCATTCCCAGTTCTAGAAGATCACAGTGTCAAGTCTCCTTTTTTAAACAAACTTTAATTTTAAATAAGCATTGAGGGTGTTGGTCTCGTCCGTTACGGGAGATGGACGTCTGAAGCAGAGCCGAACTGAAGGAAATGATCGCAACATTGGCCACGGCCACGGCCATAAGTGATCTCAAGAAAGACATTCAGAAAAATATTAAGTAAATAAGCATTGAGCTGCTACATGGTTAATTCCTACATCATGCCAAATTTGACATGATGCGGGTGTATTAATTCTATGCAAATACTTACAGTAAACAAAGTGCTGGCCCACAGGCAAATTATATTAAATACTCTGGACCCCCTGAAGGTCATAGCAAAGGAGAGAATCAAACAAAACTGTGTACCATTATGAACAATGCTGTACATCCGCTCTTTGACACACTAACATTGAGGACTTTCAGCTAAAAAATTATTCAGCAGAAGTGTGTAAAGAAACACTGCTGAGGCTCATTTATACCAACAGCAATACGCCTGGATAATGCATCACTGTAACTGTGAATGTCAAATCAGACGTTTTCTTCTTAATTTTCTTCCTTTTTAGTCATTCTGTTGTGTGTTCATTAAATACATACTTGTTAAATTCCTAAAAGCCAAACTTTAGTACTGGAAAAATAAAAGTATATATGTGTCATAACAGCATGTTAAATTGAACTAGAAGTTCAGTTAAATGCAAAAATGTTCTGAAACGAAAATTTACAAACCCTGTGGTCTTTGAGGGTCAGGACCGAACAAAATTCTCTTGAGCTTAGTATGGCCTCTGTCTAAATGTGCTATAATAACTTTTTGATTTTCATCCTATGAAGACTTTATAAACTGATTATTGGACTCATATTTTGTGGGAAAGCCAGAACATAAGTTAGTCCAAAGTGGTTTTAGGTATGAGATGGAAATCTGTTGTCTTGAACCATTTCATCTCTGATGGTCGCATTCCAATAGCTTTAAAGAGGCAGGTTTGAAGAGGATAAAAAATACAAATTCATCACTTATATAGTTTATTTTCTTTGGATTTCTTTTGTTTTTGTTATGTTTGACTGGTAATCTCCCATTGCTTCACAGATTCTTAAACATTCACCATGTGTGTTACTGTGCCTTATGACAGACTAATACACCAAATAGTTTTTATTGCTGGCTTGCTGGGATAGACTTCAGCAAGTTCAAAGAGGGGTAGACACATCCTTCCCTGTCTTAAAAATAGCACATTTGCCACACTTAAAAGCCTTTAAAACAAATATTCAAAAGAGAACAACAGAAGGTGATGTATGCTGTGCAAAAAGCAAAGTCAAATGAATAACACTGCACAGATTGTAATAGAAGAAGTACTACAAATCAAGTAAAAGGTCAAAAAAATTAGGGTCTTAAGTTATTTTTCAAAGATGTGAAAACAGTCAAAAAATCTGCTTACTTCATTAAAGTCACTCCAAAATTTGGGTGGAATGCTGAAACATATTTCAGGTAAAACCTGATTTCAAGTGTCTAGCAGTGCTCACTAGTGTGTGACTAATTACATTCTTTGGCAGGAGAGTTTTGAACCAACTGAAGCTGAAATATCAAATTGAAAGGCACCTGTCAGTAGATTTCAGGTAAAGAGGTCAATCTGAGAAGGGATCTACAGTATGTGCAGAGAAGCTTTTCTGCATCAGAAAGGTATAGAAATGAATGATGTAAGAGAAAAATGTACTTGAAACTGCCCGTCTGTTTTTATCTAGGGCATCCTGACATTTATACCAGTAATGATGAATTATTTTGGGACTTTACATATTGCTTAATAGCAGAGGTAGGTTTCTGGACCATACCATTTATCTGTACGCTATTTGGAGTGTTTGAAATGCGTCATAGTAATTATATGCAAATGAACATAGCTGAGTAAAGGAAGCTTATTGCTAGATTTCTTCAGTCTGCCCTGCTGCATTAACAAGAGCATGTGGGACTCCACCTGTAAGTGTAAATAAAAACCAGCCATGTTTGAATTTCAGATATAATGATTGCTCAAGACTTATTTTCAGCAACAATGAGGTATGGAAGATACTGCTGACATGGAAAGGAACTTTCCTTATGTGATCTATGTAAATTAAATAAGAATGAGAAGGAAAAAAAATAACTTCAATGCCCCCCAGAGCAAATACATTATTGTGTGATCACTTAAAATGATAATGAAGTTCATATTTAAACTAGGCTTTCATGCCATTTAGCATAAACTTTATTTTTTGCAGTTTATTTTTAAGAGGTTTTGTTTCATGAAGCATTTAATTTATAACAAACCTGGTGATGAGCTAAAAAATCCTTGGTGAACACCCACTATTAAGATGGAATAAATTTAAGTATCATCCATTTGTACGATAACCAAGTCCAAACTTGAAAATAACAGTCAAGAGGGTGCACATAGCGGACGAGGACAGACTTTCAAGGAACTTTTTTTGAGACTAGGGCAAAGCTGAACTTGCTGTTTCATAGACTGACAAACTCATGTCCGTTACCAAGAACCACTGGAATGCAGCACTAAAGACACACAATGCTTTGCCACAAATGAAACAGCGAGTAAGAATTTCTAGGAAATGGTCCTGAAGATGGAAGAAACAAAGCCATATTAATGAAACAAGAAAATTTAAACTGGAGGAAAAGTGATCAACAGAGAAAAATAAGAACAGAAAGCTCTTTATACAGCTGGCTCTGAATACTATGTATGCTAAATAAACAGACAACAACAGTATATTTCAAATAGAATATATGAACTGTTATGTTTCTTTCTTTTTGAATGTTATAACATCAAGTCACTATCAGCCTGCAGATGGAATAGCAGGTCCAGAATTTTCCAAAACTTTCAAAATGTATTTGATGCAATGACAAGTCAAGCAAACTGACACCTTTTTTTGGATAACTGAACAGATTACAATATGCACGCTTTCAAGGCAACTCAGGAGCCTTCTTCAGGCAGTTTGTAATCAAAAGGTGTCATTTTGATTGACTTCTTATTGCATCCATAATGGCTAACACTGTACAACCCCCTACTACCACAAAAAGTATTTGTCAATGTTTCCTATCAAATGTTAAAAAGATAACTTTAAAAAACTAATTTCAAGCTTGCAAATACAGAAGAATACATATACGACGATAGTGCTGCAAACTGCTCATCATGAGTGTGTCCCATGGTTCTTCTTTGCCTAATAATGAAATTTTCTAATTTTTATTAGTGACATTTATTCTGATACAGCTGTAAAACTTTAAAATATGCAGATGGCATCAGAATTGGAGGGTTAGCAGCTGTTTAAGAAGATGACAACAAAATTAATTCATAATGAGTAAGATAATCCTTCCTTAGATAATCTACAACATTTGGCAAACACAGAAAATGCTACATGCAGGCAAAGCATCATTTATAAATACAAGATGGTTGATGTTGAATTATATTATGCAAATTTTGACAACCAATGTAGGGGTTCCCATTGTTCTCATCACTCATTCAATGTGTACAAACAAAAAACAAATACAATTTTAGATTATATTGTAAAAAATGTTGATTATAAAGACATTTTTATTTCAAACTCTATAAGGCACTAATAAGATATTATATACGAGGGATATGCAGAAAAAAAGGTTACAAGTGCCCTGGAGGGAGCAGGGAATTTTTTTTTTCGAAGGTTGGCATACCTGCATGTAGGGGGCTCCTAACGGTCAAAATAAGCCCGGGACCGCGTCAGTCAGTTGTGAAATGTCATCACAGCAAGCGAGTTCGTCAACCTCTGCTGAGGCCGTTTGCTCCACCTACCTACCTGTCTTTTGGGACAGAAAAGGGGTTTTGTTGGTGGATTTCATGGCCAAAGGGACCACCATCAATGCTGAAACATATTGTGAGACCCTAAAAAAATTGAAAAAAAAGATTAAAGACAAAAGGAGGGGAATGCTGACTTGTGGTGTGTCCCTCCTTCACGACAACGCCAGACCCCATACCGCTCGTGTGACTCAGGACCTGCTTGTGTCCTTTGGATGGGATATTGTTACCCACCCACCCTATTCCCCGGACCTTGCGCCCTCAGATTTTCACCTTTTCACCAAACTGAAAGAATTCTTGGGTGGGAAACGTTTTTCCAACGATGAGGAGGTGAAGGAGACAGTGGAGAAGTGGCTTTCGGAGGTGGAGCGGAGCATATTCGACGAAGGTATAAAAAAGCTGGTGCCCAGGCTGAAGAAGTGCATTGAAGTTGACGGCGATTATGTTGAGAAATAAACACATATTTTGGAACATACCCTGTAAATTTGGTTGAAATATATTCATTTTTCGATTTTTAACAGCTGTTGTAACCTTTTTTTCTGGATATCCCTCGTATACTACTGTGTCTAGATTTGGTCACCACCTTACTAAAAAGACACAGCAGATATTCTGAAGAATGCAGTCTAGAAAAGGTTATGTCCTGTTCTGTCAGGTTAATATAATTGAAGTTTAGTTTTGAACACAGAAAGCTGCGCGAGTGTTAAGAATTCTCAGAGGCATTGAAATGTTGATCTATATGAAGCTTCTTTTACACGGCACATCTTAATCGAACTACTACACCATGTAGCTGAAGTGAAAGCATACACAACTTTTGACAAGAGTCAGAATTGGATACTGGTACTGTTTAGCTAAAAACTAACCAGATTAGCTGTCATCTCTGCTGTAAATGCTTTAATATCTTTGAGAGACAACTGCAAACTAGTTAATCTCTCTGCATAATTCTCCAAATAGATTTCATTTCGATATGAAATATTATATACCATAACATGGTCAGTTGATCTGGACCATATTTTGTGTCATTTTATTTTAATGGAATAATATAAATAATAGATAACATAATTTCTCAAAAACGTATGCAACTAAAAACAATTATTTTAAGTTAGGAGAATAAAATTTCAAGCAAGCTTTTCATAATACAGTAATCCCTCGCTATATCGCGCTTCGACTTTCGCGGCTTCACTCTATCGCGGATTTTATATGAAAGCATAACTAAATATATAACGCGGATTTTTCGCTGCTTCGCGGGTTCTGCGGACAATGTGTCTTTTTACTTCCTGTATATGCTTCCTCAGTTGGTTTGCCCAGTTGATTTCATACAAGGGACGCTATTGGCGGATGGCTGAGAAGCTAACCAATCAGAGCACGCAGTTAAGTTCTCCTGACTGAGAAGCTAACCAATCAGAGCACGCAGGAGCTATGCAGTGTTAACCAGGAAGTCTCATCTCGCTCATTCAGCATCAACGTGCTTCGCTGTGTAAAGAGTTGTGCTCTTTAGTGTTTATCTTTGTGCATAGTCAAGCCCTTCATTATGGCTCCAAAACAATCTGCTACTGCTTCAGGTGCCGTGCCCAAGCGCAAGAAGAAGATGTTAACGATTGCCGAAAAGGTAAACGTTTTGGATTTGTTGAAGGCTACGATTCTTTTTATTTAAAAAGTAGGAAAGGAATATAAGATCTACGGCTGCAGCGTCCTTTTAACCAGGGTGCAAAACGAGTTGTAAGTGGATGTAATAAGGCAGTAGTCTGGATGGAATCTGCTTTAGGGATTTGGATTGAAGACTGCCAGAAGAAGAACAACGGCAGTGCTACACAATCGCCTGAAGTGGCTCCTTTACAAGGGCTGTAACGCTCTCCTTTGTTGTGCAGTAAAATTAAACTCATTGTTATCGGACAAGTCATCGTGTCATTGTTGGTGAGTAACCATAAATAATTAATACATTTACTGTATACTATTTTTCTTGCAATGTACGTATTTATTGCTGGTGACCTGTCTATCGTAATGGCTGTAACATATGTGATATCGGAGACACTCAATATCTTTAAAATAATATTTAGGTTTTACTGTATATAAACAGTATGTGTTTATATACATAATTTCAATGAATCTTACCTAATATCTAAGAGAATACAAAGGGATTATGCTGTATAACGCTGCGGGGAATATTTATAAACAGTGCGGGAGAGTTTATAAGGGCTTAAAATATATAAAAATAACCATACAAACATATGGTTTCTACTTCGCGGATTTTCACCTATCGCGGGGGGGTCTGGAACGCAACCCCCGCGATGGAGGAGGGATTACTGTAAAAGGTTTGTAGAGTTACATTGTATGTTTAAGTAGAACTTTATACAGTGATTCATCTAGATATATTGGAACCTCGGTTGTCAAACAACTCACATCTCAAACACATCAGTTCCGGAACATATTTTCCAAATAAAAAATGCAATGGTTTCTGAATAGAATCTGAGTTCCCAAACAGGCAAACCAGCACCCACATGCTCCACAGGCTGAGATGTATGGTGGAAGAGCATCAGTTACACTGCAGTCCCAAAGTGCAATCGCAGTGTTTGTGGAAGACAGCATATCCATTGCCAGGGCAACCACAGGCTTCCAGTGCTGCAGCAGCAGTTTGCCGTGAAAGCAAATCCAAGCTGACTGTGGTTGCGCTATAAGTGCCATCATCGATGGGTGATGCAGGGAACATTATAAATGCAGGGAACAGTATTACTTGGCCATTAACCTGGCCACACCCCTGCCTGATTGCTGTGTCTGTGTGTATAAGAGTGGTAGATCCCGCTACAATAAATAATCGTGCTGTTCCTGTTTCAAGCTGAATAAAGCTGGTTTTGCTAAACTACTGAGACTTGTGTTTTGGGGTGCAAGACAGGGACTTACATGTCACAATATATGTATACTATATATATAAAAAATGGATATATTCAGTAAAATGTAAGGATTTTGTTTTTTCATGTTTCACCAGACATGGTATTTTTTAATAAAAAAAATTTCACATAACAGCATCATTTACCAAAGCAAGTTAATGTATACCATGATTGTGAAATAAAATATTAAACATGAAAAGTATCAAACCTGTTCTGTAAGGTATGGCAGGGAAGTAATTAATAATTAAAGAAAACAAACAAGAAACGGAAGGTAATGGGGCAATGCTGCTACTAAATCCTGCTAGAATTCCGCTCTTCTGCCATTTTTTTCTTTTTTTAAATTGTTTGCTGGTTGAGACAGCTACATAAAGCCATAAAAATACAAAATATATTTTTTTTGCGGAATATTCTGGTTTTACAAAATAGGTAATGTTAATGAATACAATAGGTCAGGTTTTTAAAAAGTTTTAAGAGTTACCACATACTAAAATATGGAAATAACATAGGCAATATGTTTCTTCTCTACTTGTGTTTATTAAGTTTGCATAACTCTTACGTGTCAGTGAAATTTATTGCTGTCTTTTGACACATGAAAATCAAATATCTGAAGAGTGGCCATGTGATTGTTTTTTTAAATCAAAGTCTTCAAGAGTGATATAAAACATAACAGAACTTAATTCAGTTCAGTGATGTGGGCTGGAGACCCCTTGGCAACTCTTGCTTCAAGGCATACCTATGATATAATAATTTAAGCAACACAGTCATCTGGGAATACAATGAATATGGTCTATATTAACAGACAAGCACTAAGAAAGTTACAATAGTTCAGTAAAGATGTTATGAAGATATGTACACTAGTAACGTCTCAGTATCATGAATGAAGACAGTGTCTAAATTAGTTTATGAGATAATAATTTGTAGTTGTATTTTTGCAACTGAAAAGAGAATGGTCTTGAATTGGAAATTTGAGTCAATTTTGACCCCACATCTTATTACCAAATGGAACAAAGGAATTGGGTGGCCATTAATATCAGGATGAGTATTTCCAGTTATTTTTGCATGTAAAAGAGTCCTCAGAAAAAACACTTTGGATTTGTTGCTGTTCAACTGCATATTCATTCATTGGTGAGTCAGCTCTGGATGTTTCCAAGGTTTTGAGTGGGTGGAACTAGTGATGAACACTGGCAGAGCACAGCACATAAATATCTGAGTCACCATCATTAAAGTATAAGGGCAACTTATGCTGATACAAGTTTTTGCCACTGGGTAAAAGACACGTCAAAAATAAGATTGTAGCAAGTCCTGATCCCAGAGAAACTCCGGAAAAGACATAGCTAAGGTTTGATTTCTTTTCCTCTTTAGCATCATATTCTTTTCTTTCAAATAGATAACATTTTCTTAATGCAAGCATCATTTCCTGAATCAAAGTAAAATATGTGACTATTACTTTTAAATATAAAGGGATGCACAAAGTTTGTCTAATTAATTCTACTTCAAAGTAACTGCAGATTAACAGGAAATCTGGCAGTTAGTAGTCACTAACATAGTCCTCTGTTTAAGAAGGCAAATTTGTACCATACCATTGGATCTCATCTTGTACAGTAAGCACTTATTTATGCAACATGATGTACCTCCATATGCACCACCTGAACAGTAGGACATTTGCAAGCATGGCACACATTATTTGTATATGAAATAGCATAAGTATGGTGTAAACTGATAGTTAACTGACATTATGTGACTTTTAAATTGTGGAAAAATACAATTTTCAATCAACTATTTTTCTGTTTTTCCACTCAATTTAATAGAAATGGATTTTGGCAAGTTTCTAGTTATATTGGAACCTAATAGTAGGGGCAAATTAAATATCCCAATACTAAGACAATTGAAATAATGAAATATCAATTTGTCAAACCTCAGAGAACACCAGGAAAAAAAACAGGAAAAGAAGCTGGCAAAAGCAAGTAAACTAAATAAATAATTCATGAATGTTTCTGAAAACAGAAAAACACTGAAATTGAGTGCATTTGGCAGAAGTAAAGACTAACTCCATGTTACATTAGTTTAGAAAATAAAAGTCTGATCTAATTCGGGAGCCTGAAGCAGGCACTGCACAGGTGAGAAAGAAAATGAGCCCAGCTTGTTACATTGGTGTAAGTTGTTAAAATAACTAATATACAGTACAAACAGTGCAAACCAATTTAATTGATAGAGTTTAGATTAGGAATTTCATTTGTCAAAATGTAGAAATTACTGAATAAATTAAAAGGTGGATTGTGTAGTAAAAGCTTTGTTGTATGATGATCCACGAAAGAACTGAATTGATAATGCAGCCATGAATGATCTGAAATCAGAGAGTATTGCTGGAAAAATCAGCAACCAAATAATTAACAGAGATAATGTGATTGAAACTAAAGTTTTCATGTCACAACAGAAACTGATTTTCAGGGTAAATCAGTATGTGGAGATGCTGGCCACTTTTGTGAGTATCCTTTGAAGAGGAAATTCATTTAAAACAAATGAAAATAAATGACTTTATTTTGTTTAGGTGAGTGTAAATGATAATGATAATGATCTTGACTTCCTAAAATTTGTCACTTGAGCATGCAGTGGATTTAGAATGTTTTCGGACTGCATCATTTTCTGCACATTTTATTGTGAGATAGATTTAATTTTAAATTTATCAATTTGTCTTTCATATCCAGCAGGGATCGCATGCTCCCAGGTAAGTGGATCGATAGAGATTGCAGCCTTTACTTAACCAACAATATACATAAGGATATATCTTATATCTTTCCCTAGCAGTATGGCAGTGATTCTAAATGGAGGAAAGAACCAGTAACACTAAAGGAAGATTATACTTTAGCTTCTGTTTATGACTGTGGTGTTTAATACTCTAGTTTAACACTCACAATGAAATGTTAGTGGAAGGAGAGCAATATTTGACCAAAGCAGATGCTATCAGGGTTTCCTGCAATCAGTGCTTGTTCAACTTCAAGACAGAGTATGGAAAAGCATTTTTGGTCCTAGGCATAGGCAGGAGCGATGTCTTCCATCCGTGAGCTCTGGGGTTCCATGCAGTTGTCCGAGTTTTATGCTTTGCCAACAGATCAAAGGTCCAAAAAGACGATCATACCACACCAAACATGGAAATAATCTTTTTCTGGTCTGCTTGTTTAAGGGACTGTCTGAGTTCAGGTTGCTTGCATGGCAGGATCCATTTTATCTCTCTTGTATATTTTTTGCTCTATATAGCTGACAGTAGCCCCCTAGCTATTGATCAGCACCAAACAGGGCACCTCAGCGTTGTGTAACACCTGGCTCATCTCATCTCCCTGTCGGATTCACCCTGTCAGTTGGATGCCCATTGTAAATAAGAGAATGTATATGAAATACCCTCACAGATTGCATTGGAACACTTAACTCCTTTGCGTACACATTTTTTGCCCATCAATCTACACTTGGTAACCCATAATGACAAACTGAAAACATGTTTTCATAAAGTTTTGCAAATTCTGTCATTCATATAATTTTTGGGACCCTTTGCTGTGGCATTCCAGATTGTGGACAGGTGTTTCCTGATTGCTTTACTTGTTCCTTTAGCACTTGATTAGAGTCCACCTGTAGCAAACTGAATTGATTGGACATAGCTTAGAAAAGGACACACCTATTTATATGATGTCTCAAGATTCAAACTGCATGTCAGGGCAAAAAACAAGCCATGAAGTCTAAGGAATTCTCTGTAGACATCTGTGATGAAACTGTGGTGAGGCATAGATCTGGGCAAAGCTATTAAACTTAAAGCTTGGAGAGTTCCAATAAGCATAGTGGCCTCAATAATTTCAAAATGGAAGAAATTTGGAAACAATGGGACCCTTCCTAGGGTTGGCTGTCCAGCCAATCTGAGTAATCAGACAAGAAAGACTTTGGACAGGGAGGTAAGAACATAAGAGTCACTCTAACAGAGCTGCTATGATGGGAGAATGATGATTATCTCAGCACTTCATTATGGTATAGTGACTAGATAGAAGAACTTTTGAGTAAAATGCATATGACACTTTGAATGACTGTTTGAGCATGAAAAGATTAGCTGGTCTGATAAGAAAAAAATCTAATTCTTTAGGCAGAATTCCAAGCACTATGTCTGGCAAAGATCAGGCATTGCTCTTCACCTGCCATTATACCATCACTTTGGTGGAGTATCATGTTATGGGTGTGCTTCTTAACAGTAGAGCCAAGGAGACTTGTCAGAATTAAGGTAAGGATGAATGTAGCCAAATACAGAGAAGTCGTTGAAGAAAATCTGTCCCAGAGTGCATGACTTCAGACTGGGGTAACAGCTACAATGACTCAAAGCATGGCACTAAGACAATGGAGTGTTTTCAGCTCTGGCTGTCCTAAAGTGTCCCAGCCAAAGTCCAGATTTAAACTCCAGAGAACCTTTGTGGAGAGACCTGAAGATCCAGTCCAGAGTCTGAGAAGATCTGACAGAGGAAAGGAATAAACTGGCCAAACCCAGGAGTGCAAATTTGTAAAGACTTACCCAAGAATACTCAAAGGTGTAATTGCTGCCAAAGGGGTTTCTACAAAGTATTGAATTAAGGAAATATTAACATGAATGAGAGAGTTCAGGTTTTTATTTTAAAAAAATACAAAACGTTCTAAAAACATGGTTACACTTTGTTATTATGTGTTATTTACCATATATACTTGTGGATAAGTTCTCCCACGGATAAGTCGGGACTTTGTTTTACAGTATAATTTCTGGTATTTTATAATGTTGGTCGTATAAGTCGAATGAGGAAAACTCACGCTATTGGTACAAGGGATTATGATATGCTAATACCCACCTGAGAGAGTAACCACAGAGCACACTACCTTTTTTTTCTATGTGGGTGTGGCAATGTGTTGTATCAGCGCAAGTTCCTAGCCTCTCTCTCTCTCTCTATTGTGCCTGTGTGACCAAACGGTAATACTCAAACTATTCTGAAGCATTGTTTGCACTGATTTGTGTTTTTTGTATCTCACATCTTCATACACCTTTATCGTAAGAGAATCCCTTATCTA
>JANRMT010062792.1:38526950-38584216 GCA_026402145.1 Polypterus bichir lapradei
ATCTATCTATCTATCTATCTATCTATCTATCTATCTATCTATCTATCTATCTATCTATCTATAAGAAGTCAAAAGTGTGTAATCATGCAATTAGCAATAATGGACAGATCTATAAAAAGCATAGTAATTGACAATTAGACCAATTGACACTAGAGAATGCCACTGATGGAATGCCAGCTTATACTGATTGTGACATCCCCATGCTGATGCCACTAGCCATTACATAGCCCACCCTTTGAAGTCACTGTCTCTAGCAACCACTTTTAACTCCTTGCAATGGTGCACAAACTCTTCAAAGTGTTATGGCTCTTCTATTGTGTTTGTGTGGCCACTTCTTGAGCATATTGAACACTGTCGACAGATAGCACAGCAGGAATGTTGAGAGAAATGCTGGCATGCCATGCAGCAGAGGTGTTAAATGCTATACTTCTGTGCAGTGATATGTCTGTCATATGTGGTCATGCAGACCTTCTTTTGTGGAACTGAAGATGTACCAGTCTCTTGGCTGACTTCCTTCCTTTCATTGATGCAGCAACAGGTGTTCCAGGTCTGGATCTCAGCTTTGACAATTTCCCTTCAGAGCTGCTCTCTAACACCTAGATGAACTACTTCCTCCTTTCCCTTCACAGTCTTGTGGTCGGCCCTGCCTCATATTGCTCACCTGTCAATGTTCTGCCTGAAAGCATAAAGAAGACATTAAGATAAAAAATATAGTGAAAACCAGAAACGAGTCAAAACCTTGATGACAAAACTTTTTTGCACAAAAACCTAACAGAATAGTTCTACAGAAAAATCAACCCATAATCCTACATATGTTTTTGTTTTAAAAAAAATATTTTAAGAGTAAAGAAATTCTCAAATTTGAATATATCATAACAGTCAGAGCTATTACATTATGGCGATTGTAATTGTGTAATTCCTATAAAAAATTCTTATTGGTAATTTAGGCGATTTGGGGTTGGTGTGTGTATGTGTGTTCACCCTGCAATGGACTGGCACCCTGTACATGGTTTGTTTCTGCCTTGCGCCCAATGCTAGGTGGGATAGCCTCCAGCGGACCCACGTGAACCTGTTCAGGCATAAGCAGGTTAGAAAATAAGCCTTTATTTTATATACTACTTTTTACATTGTTATTGGACACATATAAATAGGGCTCTGAAGCATGAGTAAATACAGAATTGTGTCCAGTACTGGTGCTCTGTCCAGGACTGAATCTCATTTTATGCTTTGTGCTACCATATTAGGTGCAACCTCAGTGCCACCATGAACTGTATAAGCAGGTTAAATTAAGAATGGATCGGCAAACCTTTAACAGTAACACCAACGGAAAAGCTTTACAATGCATATCTAGTCTTATATACCAACTTTTACAGAGAGCATTTTTGTAAATTTAAAGCACATACAGAATAAGTGATTTCTTGAACACTCTACTAGCTAGTCATTACTTTGTTTCCCTCAAAACCTCTTCTTTCTTGGATTGTCTGCTACTCACTTATTTTTTTAAACAGCTTGAATTTCTTGTTAACAATCTTGTTTGCATCTATTTAAATAGCCATAGAGTCTGGCCTAAAAATCTGAATGAACTGTGGCAATTTAATTAACAAAGTTAATTTAAAAATAAAAATAAACACACAGCAACCTCACACATTCTTCTCCTTCATTCTATTAAATTACCCTGCCAATGTTGCATGACTTAATTTCCTTTGGCTAAGTTTGTGCTTTATTTATTTATATGTTTTTCATGTTCTTTCTTCACTTTTTAGGCCCATTTTTACATCCTTATTTTATGTTTTGTAATTATATTTTGGGTTCTTGTTAATAAAAAAAACAACATTCTGTCTGCCCTAATGGAAAGCAAATAATAAATGCAGTCCCTACATACATACAGTGTGTAATTCATTTAGCAATCCCAGTTATCCAACTAAATATTTTAAAGTAACTGACTTAAATAAATATATAATTGCCCTTAGGTGAAGTGAAAATTAAATATTGATAAAATGAAGGGTGCATTAATCAGTCACATTACTAGCATTAACTTATGTGAACCAAATGAGAAAGTAAATCGTCAGACCATGCTTATCCTGAAATCTGGAGAGGTGAAGTCTGTAACACCAGACACTAAAGGAGAGAAAAATTAGCCTTGAACACTCAAAAATAATATATCTAATCATAAGAAAAAAAGATAATTTAACTTTTTAAATAAGAAGCAGCTCAGGCGTTTTTTTTTTCTATCCACTGCTGTCAAGCAATTCAATGTTTCCTCCCTGTGTACTCTTTAAGTTCATTTTGAAATTTCTGCACAATATACATTTATTTATTTATAGATTTACTGTTTGGCTCTATTATTTGTTCCACAAATCTGTATTCTTGTTTCTGCTCCTGTATGCATTTAAATTTCCCCATGAGATTAATCAAGATTATCTAATCTAATCTAAAATTGTTACTGTCTAGATGCTAATGAGAAGAAAATTATCAGAATTGCTGAGTATTACAGCATTAAAAACCTGTCCAGAATTCTGTATAAGGTTTCATGTATACTATCAAATACCTCATTATAACAAATTATTTAAATTGTAAGAATGGGCCAATTTAAAAGTACACCCAATTTCAATAGTATTAAATGCCAGCCTATTGATTTCTTCTAATGTATTCTGAACATTGCTGCATTCCATTAACCACCATAAAATTTTGAAAAGGTTGAGTAGGAAGGTTCCATGGGTCAGCACTACTGCATCCACAAGTACTGGTAGGTTGATTTGTTTTTGTTTTTTTTTAAGACTAAAAGCAGGTTGATTTGAGGGCAAAGGCCCTGCAGCAATGGATGAGGATGTGGATAATGGCTGAGGTAATTGAATGTGAGGGCTAGAAGGCCTTGTGACAATGGAAGTGAACCTCAGAGGCAACTGGCTGAGTACCAGAAGCAGGTGTTTAGTTTTAAATGAAATTTATACCACTTCCTTTTCCAAATAGAGAACTCTTTATTTTGTTTACATTTAATGAAATGTATAGTTTTTACAAATATATAGGTATTTGTACTATATGGTGTAGATTTTTAAATGGGAGAAACTTAAATGGCTATTTAATTCAAATTTGTGCCATTAACAAAATTGTCACAAGGTCTCTTTTTAAAGAGGAAGTGTGATGAAATAGCGTAAAGCAGTTGATTGTGAACCACATTGTTGGAGGCTCAATTCCTACTTCTGCTTTGCTTTTTGATCCAGTGCAAGCAATTTAATTTGTTTTGACTGTAAAAAATAAAAAGTTGTAACATATACTAATCTTGTCAGTTACCGTTTTATCTAATAATGGTAATACAACATCAAAGGAAACAATAAAACAGGTTTGCAATATGGACCATTTTACTACTCTCCAGTATTAAGCATCATCATTTTACTGAACAATTGAAGAGAGACTACTAGTAGTTTTGTTACATTAATGTAATCCTTCACTCAAGATCCCACTTGTTCATTTTCCATTTATACCATTCTGTCTTGTTCCTTGCTGTATAGCCTATCTATCAGCATACATCCTTAAATTTTTTCGCTTGTGTCCGTGCTCAATATAAACAATGGCTGCCACAACTACTATATCCCTCCACAACAGTAGTGAGGAATTTGTGTTCCTGGCAGAGTTTTGGTCTTATCTTCAAGTCTTCAATTCTTCAATGTGACCAATTATCAACTGGGGTATTTGACTGTTTATTCAGTGCATACTTTGTTACTGACTGAAACTGCATTATGAAACTACCATTTTACACCTCCTCTTTCCTTCACTTCAAGTTAAGCCCTCCCGCCTTTGTTACTCACCGAAACTGCATTATGACACTACCATTTTACACCTCCTTTTTCCTTCACTTCAACGTAAGCCTCCCAATAAAATGAAAAGGCACATACAGACTAGCTATGACCAACAGAAATGGCCTCTCGCCGGCCTATATAGTCACACCAATGCACAGAAGCAGAAACATCACGCCAGACCAACCAGCAAGATGCCTTAGAACGACAAAGACAAAGTATGACAAACCACAGAGTGACATTATCCAAAGATCAGCAGCAGCAAGTCTTGCACCTAGACAGCTAACGAAAAATGAAATAGACACACAACCTTTCTGAAGAGCAGCGGCAAACAGACAACAAGAAACATTATGATGGAAAAACTATGCGGATTCCATAACACTGACAACTGAAAACAAGATATTCCCTTTATATTACATCATAGGCAATTCCTCATTCATTTAGCATATTGTATGACTATCACCAAGTTACAATGACAAACGTTTAATAATGTCGAGTTTATTTGCCAGCCCCTGTTTTTACCCATGGCCAGTTGTACACTACATTTTCCAGAGTTACATCAAAACCCGGGTTAAGCTTACAGGTACTTGCAGGTTACACACGGGAATATTTTCACTGTCAATAACGTTTATGCAACAAATTGTGTTTTCCGACAATTATTATAGACGTTGGTATACTACATTACCTGATGGCCACACTTACTAACTTACATATGCCATGCTTTTCCCTTCTGATCCAATATGTTCTGTTAACCTGTTCATATTACACTTTGTATTGTACATATTTATACTGTTGTAAGTGCCTATAATAACATCCCATACTGATCATGTGACTATTCTAATATTGAGTCCTCTCACAAGTCACTACTTATTAAAATAATCTCCTTTCTTACTGTAATGTATGATGTTCTTCTGTCCCTCATCATCATTCCATTAATACTTTTTTTCTTGCAAAATTTTCACAAACATGATTTGCTAGTGTTTTATTTTTTTGTTACCGGATTGTTAACCAAATGGCCGATTGGTCATTACAACCACCTCTAAACACCTGTTATTCTGCAGCTTCTTTTACTGGCAGCAATGCTAATGTTGTCTTAAGACATATATATATTGTTTTTTCCAAACCTGTACAGAGTCTAATGTTGTCAGTCTGACCAGAGAGCACAGTAAGATACAACTACTTTTAAACAAACATGAAAGCCAATCTGTTGTGTCAAACATGCAACATTTTGAGCAGTTAACATTCTCAGAACACACTATATGTTGTTAACTCCTTTATTAAGGGAAACACCACTAAAACCTATTAAGGGAAACACCACTAAAACCAAACAAAATGTTAACATCATTGGCCTACAGCCTTCCACAGAGGTAGTCTTTCAGACTGGAAAAACAGAGGTAGTCACACAGGACCAAGCCTGGAAAACAAGGTGGTTGCGATATCTCTTCAAATCCACAGTTTCTCAGAGCAGATTTTGCATCCCATTCAAAGTGAACAGGGATGTTATTATGAAGCAGTGATGGTTTACAGCTTTCCTTGTGCCTTTTCTCAGCTGAAAATAGCAAAAGCAAAACACTGTAAAACTGACCTGTTAAGTAGACCTTTTGTAGCATATACAGTAATCAATATAGAATATACATTCAGCATTATAAGAAATTGTGAACTTGTTGGCACTGGTTTATACCTTATTGTATAATCTCAATGTTTCTATTGTTTTGACTAAAGTCTGACCTCTGGGTGATTAATATAAAATCCACCTTCATTTTCCATTATAAAACACTTCTTTCTCCCAGTCTAAGTTCACAACATTGACATTTGCCCCAAAATTTATTATTTTTTATTTAGCAGATGCCTTTATCCAAGGCGACTTAAAAAGCTAGTTAAAATACATACAAAAATGAAAGCAAAAGAGAGCTAGATAAAAAAGCAAACACAAAGGAGTAGGACTACTACATAATTACGCCTGCAACTAGTGCAGCAGCAGCTATTCTGAAGGAGGAAAGCTAAGCAGAACCAAAATATTTAATGAAAAGGTGCTTTTTCAAAAAATGTCTATAAAGACAAGTAAATTGTTTGCAGTTCGAATAGATAAAGGGAAACTGTTCCATAGTTTTGCAGGAAGATCTGAGAAACATCTTCCAGTTTTGGCATGTCTAGCTGGTCAGTCAAAAGGCAGAGGCAGAACAGAGATTTCTTGAAAAGACATAAGGAGAGACAATAGATCGGAGATATTGAGAAGCAGGACCGTTCATAGAACTGTTGGTCAAGACAAGAGTTTTGATATGGATCCTTGCAGCAACAGGAAGCCAGTGGAGGGACCAAAGCAGTGGAATAGTAGGAGTGAAACAGGGAACAAATAATACCACTCGAGCAGCTGCATTGTGGAGAGATTTAATTGCAGCTGTACGAAGTCCTGCCAGATAAAAGAATTGCAATAGTCCAGTCAAAAGAACAAGGAGTTCTGTGGTGTAATTAGTGATGAAGAATCAAATGCTCTGAATAATATGAAGAAAGAAACTACAGGATTGGGTCATGGAAGATATATAATTGATGAGTCCTGAGTTATGCCAAGGTTTGGCATGACTGATGGCGACAGGGTGATCTTCAAGGATGATGCTTAGAGACATACGAGTATCTAGAAAGGTAGAATCAGAGGGCAAGTACAAGGTATTTGACTTTGAAAGATTAAGTTTAAGGTGATGATCATTCATTTATAATGGCATGGCATAGACAGATACCTGGAGATCCGGGCTTAAACCTGTGGGCTATAAGGGGTAAATTAGAGGAAGATCTGTGTATCATCAACATAGAGGAGGTTGAGGAAGCTGTGAGAAGGAATGACACTGCCTAAGGAGGAAATACAGAGAGAAAAGAGGAGTGGACCCAATACTGATTCTTAGGGCACAGCTGTAAAAGGTTACTGTTTATAAGCTAAGGAGTTAGACCAGGAGACACACAAGGATCAGTCCAAGAGTTAGGCGTTGAACCATCCTAAAGCAGAACTGCTAATTCAGAGTTTCTCAAGGGAAGAGATAAGCAGTGAGTGGTTAACAGTATTGAAAGCTGATGAAAATTCAAAGAGGATCATGAAAGAGGAAGGAGAAGCAGATCGAGCAGATGGGGGGGCATTAGTGACTGAAAGCAGTACAGTCTCAGCAGAGTGACCCTTACGGAATACAGATTGTAGATATTTATCCAAGAGAAATTAAGGGAGTTGTTTGTGGATTATGCGTATGGCAGATGGATCGAGAGAGGGTTTCTTGAGAATAGGGATTACATGAGACTTCTTAAAATCAGTAGGAAAGATACCAGATACTAGACAGGCATTAAAAAGAGAAGATACTTAGGGGATCAAACAAGCAGAGGTGGACTGAAGAAGATGTAAAGGAATAGAGGCCAGAGCACAGGTGATAGCAGGTCAGAAAGTCAGGCTTATTTGCAGTAGAGAAGGAAGAAAGAGAGAAATGACAAAAATGAGTGTCAAAGGATGTTTATGGGATCTTGAACTGTTTTTGGATGTTGGTGAATTTAGAAAAGAAGAAGGAAGCAAAATCATGAGGAGAGAAGAATGATGGTTTTGGAGCAGCAGGAGGACTTAAGAGAGACTTGAAGGTAAAGAAGAGGTAGCAAACATTTCTTTCATATGGTGTAATTAAGTTTTGAAAGAAGGATTTCTTTGAAGATAGCAGTGATGCAGGTAAGGAAGACCGGAGGGATCTGTACTTATCCAGGAGAGACAGTTGTTTCTTTTTACGCCAAGCATTTTCAGCCGAGCACAGTTCCCTGCAAGCAGAATGGAAAATTGAATATAGCCAGAGTTGAGGAGGAGAGGTGAAAGCTGGGTGATGGACAGATGGACAGTAGCCATCAAGAAAAATTTGATGACCTACTGAATAAGTGTGAGAGGATGGAGACAAAGAAAGAGTCAACGAAAAAAGTAGGATAAGGAAATCAGATGAGCTGGGTGAGTCAAGGTTGATGATGATGTCTCTTAAAAAGATAATGAAATCTGAGCATAGAGATAAGGAATATTGAAATAAATCAAGATCATCTAGAAAATTCACAATTGAATCTGAAGAATGATAAATCATGATGAGAAGCAGGTTATAGGGGAAGGTTCCATGAATACCATGAAATTCAAAAGAAGAAAATGAGAAGGTGCTAAGATGATAAGGGTCAGTAAATATCCAGTTAGAAGACAAGAGAAACCTAGTGCCACAACCTCATCCAGAAGCATGTGGCGTGTAGGGAAGCCTGTGAGAATTGAATGAAGTGATACACATTTCTGTCAGAGTTAGGAAGTCAAAAGAAAGATAAGAGATAAGGCAACTGAAACTACTTGCATCAAAAAGATATTGGCTATCTAAAGAAGAAAAAAACTAGTAAACCTCTTGACAAACCTAGATTTTAGTAGGCAAGAGCCTCAACAACTTCTTAAATATCTAAATCACTCTACTGCCAAATAGCCCCACTTAACAACAAATAACCAAGGCCGAGCAGCAGCCAGAGCAAGCCTAAGCACCTTGATCATACCTGAATTGATTGTCAACAATACCTTACTTTAAAGCTGAATTAGACACAAAACCGAGAGCAGTACTATGACCAAAAACTAGAAGCAGTAATACCACCAGCACTACCACCACCACCACCACAACAACAACAATTGCCCGACTCCTAACCTACTCTATCACTGGACCCAAACTTCACTTAAACTAACTTCATTTTCTTTCAACAGCTGGTTAAAAAGCTAAATTGCTCTTCTGCTAACTACCCCTACTTAACAGCTAATCACTAACATTGAGCAGCAGCCACAACAAAACTAAGTGCCTTGATCTTTCAAGAATAACAGTAATGTGGTAAAGCTTAATTTAAGGAGTCAGTATTCTACAGTAGTCACCTATTAGGCACATTAACTTAGCTTAACTAATCCCTATAGTGGTTGTCTCAAAAAACATCATTCTTCTATTCTCCATTAAGATTCTTTTCATTGCAGAAATATTTTCTTTTTTCATTTCTTTTTCATGGTAGCAACATTTGAGATAGGGCAACCACTCCCTAGGTGATCTTCAAGATATGCCCTGTTATGACAGAATTCTGCAGCATAAGGCTGGAGAAATACTTAATACTACGCAATGCAAGCACTTGAGGACCCTGCTGCTGTGCAAGAAGTGTACTGTCAATATTTGCACACTTACTTTAAGAAAATCTGGAGGATTTCACCAGGTGGCATTGCAAGACATCATCATGGTGTGAAAGCAACATCCAGTTTCACTGTGTTGTGAGTTGAGGGACAAAGATGTTAAAAATAAAAATTCTTAGCATACTAAAGCTGTCTAAGAAGGTGCAAAAAAAAAAAAGACGGCAACAGTGATACAGATGATATGTGAGACCTTTAAATGTATCACAACATTGCGATGGGGAATATGCAACGTTAATATTGCCTATGCAAGAAAGGGATGAAGAAAAGCAAATTTGCATTTCAGCATTTAAGTTTGATTTGCTTCATCACATTGAACCATTCATCAATCATTGAAGCACGCAGATTGATCCAGTTGGAGTGGCAGTGTGGCTTGCCGTCACATGTTGATAGTTAACGACGATGTTGACGTCACATACCAAAACCTGAAGACACACGCCATTCATATTTTTTCTGGTACTGCAACTCGCACATGTTCTTGCATTAAATTCTGACAATGTGCTGAGGGGAGGTGACAAAACAATGCTGGGAATGAGTACCAACCACAATGCGTGTGTGTAAGCATTCTGAACGTGAAGTATAAACTGGCCCTAACTCTTGACTGCGGCACATGATGTAAACTGGTACTGGTATATGCTGACCAGGCAGTTGACAGTAGGGCCAAAGATGGCTTTATTACAGTAAACTAACACTTGATAATTCTTCAGGATGCAAAGCATGTGATTCAAATCCTGCTTCTATCATGTTTATAAGACTTCATTTGAAAAGTGGGTTACAGACCTAGACATCTCTGGTATTTTCTGGTGCTAGCAAAAATTGAGAACTTTTTCATATTCATTTTGATTTTTCTTTTATTTTATCTGAAATTAAAGTATATTATTTCCTTACATTTGTTTTGGTGATTTTTTTAAGTGCAGAATATCTATTTTCCCCCAACAGCTGTTTGATGGATACATGTTACCAGACATAAGTGCACATACTTTGGTTCAAGATATAATATTGTTGATGTTATTAAAGAGCAAGCTTAATCACAAAAATAAAAGAAAAAACTACGGCATCTAAAAATGCTCATGGGGTCAAAGCGGTTTGACTCACTGTATTGCATCTGACAGAAGCATAGACATTGAATTACTAGACGGCGCATGACCAGCATCATCGTATGTCAGCGCTGCCGCCATATTGGATGGATAAAGATGCCTCACGCATGTGCTGCTTGGGATTGTACAAACCGCTGTACACTCCAAACCAGATCCCAGGGGATTGCATTTCATAGGTAATGCTGAACAATTGTTTTGGTTATATTTGGCCATTAGAAAATCCCGTTTTATAATCTTAACTTTAGCTATGCCAGGCTAAGCTAGCAAAGCTATGCATATATGTGCTCAAGAGAACCTCCACACAACGTTTTGGCTAAACGTATTTAGTCACTAACTATGTAGACTGTTGTTAGCTGTTAACATTTCTCAAACTTTGAAGGTTTCCCAAAGAAATCCACCTCAGGAAGTAGTGGGAGGTAGCCCTTAGAAAGCTGTCCTTTGATGTGTGCTGTGATAGTTTGGTAACAGATGCTGTACCAGCATCATATGATCAAAGCTAACACTTGCTCACATTAAAAAACAAAGGAGGTTTGATGATTCCTTCTGAGGGTACAGTCAAGGTGGATAGCTGAGTGTGTTATCCGACAGTCGACATTAGGACAAGCTGTCAGTGTATCTTTGATCAGTCAGTTTGTTTGGGCTGAGATTGTTTCAGATGATGTGTTTTTTCTCAAAGAGCACATTGAGGAAACACAGTTTGAAATTGACAACCATCATTTTATGCTCATGTCTTTAGTTGTATCTGTCTTCCACAAACTAAGGCTGCACCATATTGCCAGACTGAATACTCTCAAATTACAGAGTGGCAACACAAGGAAAAAGCTATGTAAGACAGTTCTGTTTCATGGATTTTAGATCCAATCCTGTATATATTTAAGTTCCACATTGTGTGTTTGTACGTCTGTGTGTGTGAGAGAGAGAGAGACATTGAGAGAGGAATGAATGAAATGTTTTCAGAAATTATTAAGCCAATTTGTACACAATAAAATTGTTTATTTTTGCCATTGAGTGTATTATTTCACTGTTAAAAGAAAGACAAACAAAGATAATTGGCAGTAATTGTGCAAAATTCACAATTGGTATGCCACTTTGAAAAGATAAGTTTTGAGGGTAGTTTTAAAATGTGTTATTGAATCGAGCTGATGTATATGAGAGGGAAGAGAATTCCAGAGTTGAGGAGCACTATGAGATACGCTCAATCTCCCATAGAACAGTTTGATGTGTGGTACAGAAAGTCGAGCTGCAGATGAGGATCTGAGAGAGCGAGAGGGAGTGTAAGTCTGTAGGAGATCAGTGCGGTAGGGAGGTGCAAGACTGCAGAGAGCTTTAAATGTTAAGAGCAGTATTTTATATTGTATTCTGTAGTTAACAGGAAGCCAGTGAAGTTGAGAGAGAATAGGTGTAATATGTTCAGTGGATTTAGAATAGATTATTATCCTGGCAGCAGAATTTTGAAGAAGTTGTAAGTGATGGATAAGTTTTTGTGGGATGCCAGATAGAATAGCATTACAGTAATCTATATGTGAGGTGACTCGGGCATTAACTAATACTTCAGTACTGTGTTGCGTAAGAACAGGACGAAGTCTAGAAATGTTTTGGAGATAGAAGAAGGTAGTCCGAGAAATGCTACTTATATGGGAGCAATTATATAATTCTTCTTCTTCTTTCGACTGCTCCTGTTAGGGGTTGCCACAGTGGATCATCTTCTTCCATATCTTTCTGTCCTCTGCATCTTGCTCTGTTACACCCATCACCTGCATGTTCCCTCTCACCACATCCATAAACCTTCACTTAGGCCTTCCTCTTTTCCTCTTCTCTGGCAGCTCTATCCTTAGCATCCTTCTCCCAATATACCCAGCATCTCTCCTCTGCACATGTCCAAACCAACGCAATCTCGCCTCTCTGACTTTGTCTCCCAACTGTCCACCTTGAGCTGACCATCTAATGTACTCATTTCTAATCCTATCCATCCTCGTCACACCCAGTGCAAATCTTAGCATCTTTAACTCTGCTACCTCCACCTCTGTCTCCTGCTTTCTGGTCAGTGCCACCGTCTCCAACCCATATAACATAGCTGGTCTCACTACCGTCCTGTAGACCTTCCCTTTCACTCTTGCTGATACCCGACTGTCACAAATTACTCCTGACACTCTTCTTCACCCACTCCACCCTGCCTGCACTCTTTTTCACCTCTCTTCCACGATCCCCATTACTCTGTACTGTTGATCCCAAGTATTTAAACTCATCCACCTTCGCCAACTCTACTCCCTGCATCCTCACCATTCCACTGACCTCCCTCCCATTTACACACATGTATTCTGTCTTGTTCCTACTGACCTTCATTCCTCTCCTCTCTAGAGCATATCTCCACCTCTCCAGGGTCTCCTCAACCTGCTCCTTACTTTCATTACAGATCACAATGTCATCAGCAAACATCATAGTCCATGGGGACTCCTGTCTAATCTCATCTGTCAACCTGTCCATCACCATTGCAAATAAGAAAGGGCTCAGAGCTGATCCCTGATGTAATCCCACCTCCGCGTTGAATGCATCCGTCACTCCTACTGCAGACCTCACAACTGTCACACTTCCCTCGTACATATCCTGTACAACTCTTATGTACGTCTCTGCCACTCCCAAATTCCTCATACAATACCACAGCTCCTCTCGAGGCACCCTGTCATATGCTTTCTCCAGGTCCACAAAGACGCAATGCAACTCCTTCTGGTATTCTCTAAACTTCTCCACCAACATCCTCAGAGCAAACATTGCATCTGTGGTGCTCTTTCTTGGCATGAAACCATACTGCTGCTCACTAATCATCACCTCACTTCTTAACCTAGCTTCCACTACTCTTTCCCATAACTTCATGCTGTGGCTCATCAATTTTATTCCCCTGTAGTTACTGCAGTCTTGCACATCCCCCTTATTCTTAAATATTGGCACCAGTACACTTCTTCTCCACTCCTCAGGCATCCTCTCACTTTCCAAGATTCTATTAAACAATTTGGTTAAAAACTACACTGCCATCTCTCCTAAATACCTCCATGCTTCCATAGGTATGTCATCTGGACCAACGGCCTTTCCATTTTTCATCCTCTTCATAGCTGTCCTTACTTCCTCCTTGCTAATCCGTTGCACATCCTGATTCACTATCTCCACATCATCTAACCTCTTCTCTCTCTCATTCTCTTCATTCATCAGCCTCTCAAAGTACTCTTTCCATCTGCTCAACACACTCTCCTCGCTTGTGAGTATGTTTCCATCTTTATCCTTTATCACCCTAACCTGCTGCACATATTTCCCAGCTTGGTCCCTCAGTCTAGCCAATCTGTACAGGTCCTTGTCTCCCTCCTTAGTGTCCAACCTCTCATACAACTCATCATACTCCTTTTCTTTAGCCTTCGCCACCTCTCTCTTCACCTTGTGCCTTATCTCCTTGTACTCTTGTCTACTTTCTGCATCTCTCCACCTATCCCACTTCTTCTTTGCCATCCTCTTCCTCTTTATACTCTCCTGTATTTCCTCATTCCACCACCAGGTTTCCTTTTCCTCCTTCCTCTTTCAAGATGTCATGCCAAGCACCCTTCTTGCTGTCACCCTTACTACATCTGCTGTAGTTTCCCAGATGTTTGGTAACTCTTCACTGCCATCCAGTGCCTGTCTCACCTCCTCCCTAAACTCAACCTTGCAGTCTTCCTTTTTCAACTTCCACCATTTGATCCTTGGCTCTGCCCTCACTCTCTTCCTCTTCTTGATCTCCAACGTCATCCTACAGACCACCATCCTATGCTGCTTTTCCCCTGCCACCACTTTGCAGTCTTCAATCTCCTTCAGATCAACTCTTCTGCACAGAATGTAATCTACCTATGTGAATCTTCCTCCACTCTTGTACATAACCCTATGTGGCGTCTATCTATATATGTCTATGGACACAAGTGTCCAGAGAGGATGTGCTGAACCACAGGATAGACAAGTCTGTTTTTTAAGTTCCAACTAACATCCCCAAATTGTGTGCTGGCAAAAGGGAAAGTGAGCAGCCACAAGAATGGTATTAGCTGCACTGAAAGATGCAACTGTGTCTGAAAAACAATAATGAGCTTCAGTGCCTATTCAGTGCTGGCAAATATCAATGAGCTCAACCATAACCATATGCCAAAACAACAACACTTTATTTTTGCCAAAAATCACACCAAGAATGCCTCATGGGCTCTGATAGGCCCTGTTTAATTGACCAACCCCGAGCCTAGACTCTGTAAACAAACAAGAAAAAACTTCCAAAAACCAAAAGGGTAATCCAAGTGCTAGATGAGCAATCTATCAGTTTCACCTCAAAAATACAATACAATAATACAATATAATTTGTTTTTGCACAGCGCTTCTCACCAAGTTCAGGCATAAAGTGCTGCAACAACTCCAAAAACAAAATTCAAGAAAAAACACTGATCACTAATGTCTAGGATTGCCAGAGGTTGTTTGCTAGAAGATGTGTAGTTACCAAAACCAAGACGCTAAAACCATAAACAGTTGAGTAGAAAAGTAGAATGCCATGATGTTGTCTGAGAGGTGATTCTGTAATCTTGAACACAGCACTAAATACCGTGTAAGGTTTTGCAGTGAAGCATCTTGTAACATGGTGCATAATGCCTTCTGGGAGACAAAATGTAGACATGCACTGTATAATGTGTGAAGGCTAAGTCCAAATATCAAATAAACACTTTCACAAAAGGTACACGGATAATATGACCGCTTCTGTGGTGCAGCGGTAAGAACTGCTGACTTGTATTCCTGCACGTGAAGGAGGCAAGCAACAAAGTTGTGTAGGTGTTATTTATGGGTTCTTTAGTTTTGGGATACATTGTTAACAATGTGGTTTGTTGTTTGAGTTTATCCTGTGCCACACAAATGTAAATGTCACTTCATTGGTCATATAATTTAATTCACATTTCACTGTCTTCGCCCTTACCAAAAACACATTTCAAATATAATTTCTCATACTAAAACAATGCATTGCTTTTCTGATAAAGACATAATATTAAGTAACTTTGAATGCCATTGGTCTGGCCAGGCTTAATTAAAGTGACTCACAATGTACAATGTGTGACACACTATATAGCACAGATGCGAATTAGAAATCAGTGAATTAGGAGTGCATCCTTAGTTCATGAAATGAAATAGATAAACTCAGTATAAGGATTAATAAAAAATAAAATGCCTTTTAAAATCATTTTGTCACACAGCCTGTTGTGCATTTCATTTAAAGAATACATTGTTAATGTGTTAAGGACTTCAGAACTTTGAAGGCTAGCTAATATTTTTGGCATGTTAATCTAATTTACTTTCAAGCACTTTAGCCAGGTAATGCAGCATCAGTGATACAACACATAATAAAGGGATAGGGAAAATGTCACAATGTGACAAAATGTATAAGCTGAGCATTAATTCTTCTTAAGCAGGACAATAAAATTGAAAATGAGCAAAATACAATGAAAAGGTTTGGGAACCCCTCTCTTAATTCTTGGGATTTTTCTTTATCATTACCTGAGCTTTCAAAGTAGCAACTTCCTTTTTATATATGACATGCCTTATGGAAACAAAAGTATTTCAGCAGTGACATTAAGTTTATTGGATTAACAGAAAATATGCAATATGCATTATAACAAAATTAGACAGGTGCATAAATTTGGGCACCCCAACAGAGATATTATATCAATACTTAGTTGAGCTTCCTTTTGCAAATATAACAGCCTCTAGATGCCTCCTATAGCCTTTGATGAGTGTCTGGATTCTGGATGGAGGTATTTTTGACCATTCTTCCATATAAAATCTCTCCAGTTCAGTTAAATTTGATGGCTGCCGAGCATGGACACCCTGCTTCAAATCATTCCATAGATTTTCAATGATATTCAAGTCAGGGGACTGTGACGGCCGTTCCAGAACATTGTACTTCTCCCTCTGCATGAATGCCTTTGTTGATTTCAAAATGTGTTTTAGGTCATTGTCTTGTTGGAATATCCAACCACTGCGTAACTTCAACTTTGTGACTGATGCTTGAACATTATCCTGAAGAATTTGTTGATATTGGGTTGAATTCATCCGACCCTCGACTTTAACAAGGGCCCCAGTCCCTGAACTAGCCACACAGCCCCACAGCATGATGGAACCTCCACCAAATTTGACAGTAGATGGCAGGTGTTTTTCTTGGAATGTGGTGTTCTTCTTCCGCCATGCAAAGCACTTTTTGTTATGACCAAATGACTCAATTTTTGTCTCATCAATCCAAAGCACTTTGTTCCAAAACGAACCTGGCTTGTCTAAATGAGCATTTGCATACAACAAGCGACTCTATTTGTGGCATGAGTGCAGAAATGGCTTCTTTCTCATCACCCAGTCATACAGATGTTCTTTGTGCAAATTGCGCTGAATTGTACAACCATGTACAGATACACCATTTGAAGCAAGATGTTCTTGCAGGTCTTTGGAGGTGATCTGTGGGTTGTCTGTAACCATTCTCACAATCCTGTGCATATGCTGCTCCTGTATTTTTCTTGGCCTGCCAGACCAGGGTTTAACAGCAACTGTGCCTGTGGCCTTCCATTTCCTGATTACATTCCTTACAGTTGAAATTGACAGTTTAAACCTCTGAGATAGCTTTTTGTAGCCTTCCCCTAAACCATGATACTGAACAATCTTTGTTTTGAGATCTTTTGAGAGTTGCTTTGCAGATCCCATGCTGACACTCTTCAGAGGAGAGTCAAAGGGAAGCACATCATGCAATTGACCACCTTAAATACCTTTTCTCATGATTAGACACACCTGTCTATGAAGTTCAAGGCTTAACGAGCTAATCCAACCAATTTGGTGTTGCAAGTAATCAGTATTGAGCAGTTACATGCATTCAAATCAGCAGAATTACAAGGGGACCCAAATTGTTGCACAGCCAGTTTTTCACATTTGATTTATTTTCATACAACTAAATACTGCTTCACTAAAAACTTTGTTTGGAAAACACAGTACTCAGATGTTCATAGGAAATGAAAGACATACCATTGTTATCTTTTTTGTTTAAAGTAGAGTAAATTATTATGCAGGCTTAGAGGGGTTCCCAAACTTTTTCATATGACTGCATATCCAAAATGCAGTCAAATGTCACTTCTACACATTCATTGTCACAGCAGAACCTAAGTAATGATACACTGCACCAGAAGTTAACGATATTACATAAAATTGTTTAACCTTCATTTGCAATTCAAATTTTATATAATTTTCAGATGATGGTTAATATTTTAAATATCAAAGGCAATATGTTCATAAAAACAAATGTTTATTTCTGGCAGCATAGATTTTGGTGGAAGAAATTTAAAACAAGAAAGTGTAAAAAAATCTGCAAACATTCATGAGTATGTGTAGGAAATAATGTGTGAAAATCTGTAAAACAAAGTTTACACTAATGATTATTTTATTGAGTATAAGGACTGTAGCTGCGTTTTTCCCAAAATTACCAAAGTTCTGCAGCTTCGACTCAAAGAAAATGAGATTCAACAAAAGCCTGACGCGCAGAAATGATTCCACAGACAAATGTCTTCGTTTTTTTTGAAGTTTAGTTAAGTTTTAAAGTAAAACAGTTTACACACAAAAAGGGAAAATTAAAATAGCAAAAAAGGAAAAATTAATGCAAGAAAAGTTCAATTCTAAGCTTAATCTTGTTACATCTCAAATCGTTACTATTTACTTAACATTTCTGAACCATTTCAAAACGGTCAGAAAACTGCATGCTTATCCCATTTCTAAGCTTAAAATGGGTCTTTCAAGTCCCTATTTACTGGGACCTGTTCCAAACAAAGTAGCTTATTATCACACTGTAACTCAGTTATAGTAGGGAGGTTCTATTTCTTGTTAACTATAGGGGGAAAAGACTATACCATAAGCTATGACTATGAAAGACATTTATATTCTATTAAGCAAACAATAATATGAGTTTAACTCAAAACTTTAACTTTCTAAAATTGGCTCTTACAAGGACTATAAGGACATTTTAAATAATATTGATTAATCACAAAAAATAATAAAAAATCATTACACAAAACTATTAAAAGGTGAAATTGCAGAAAATTAACTTAATGGCATTAATTTGTTAGCATATAAAATGATTAATGCAGTACAAATATTACTATTGATCTAACACACTCAATCTGAAAGGTAGGCAACCCACAGAAACTGCATTTAAGTGGTGGTTTTAATTTAATTTTAGGTTTAATTGCTTTCCATTCATCCGTCTATTTTCTTTGCCTTCATTATCTAATGCAATATCATAGGAAGGGGTGCTGAAGATTGCCCAGCAGTTTTGTTCAATGGACAGAAGCCAAACCTTGTGTGGATATCAGAAAACAAGAACAACAACATTTGGTTATATAGCACATTTTCATTCAACAATGTAGCTCATAGTGCTGTACAACATGACAAAAGAAAGTTACAAGAAGAGAAAAACTTAATATTAGGCAATACATATTCTATCTATCCATCCATCTTCTTCTGCTTATCCGAGGTTGGGTCGCGGGGGCAGCAGCTTGAGCAGGGATGCCCAGACTTTCCTCTGCCCGGCCACTTCTTCTAGCTCTTCCGGGGGAATCCTGAGGCATTCCCAGGCCAGCCCGGAGACATAGTCCCTCCAGCGTGTCCTGGGTCTTCCCGGGACCGCCTCCCGGTTGGACGTGCCCGGAACACCTCGCCAGGGAGGCATCCAGGAGGCATCCTGATCAGATACCCGAGCCACCTCATCTGACTCCTCTCGATGCGGAGGAGCAGCGGCTCTACTGTGAGCCCCTCCCGGATGACTGAGCTTCTCACCCTATCTTTAAGGGAAAGCCCAGACACCCTACAGAGGAAACTCATTTCAGCCGCTTGTATTCGCTATTTTGTTCTTTCGGTCACTACCCATAGCTCATGACCATCGGTGAGGGTAGGAACGTAGATCGACTGGTAAATTGAGAGCTTTGCCTTACGGCTCAGCTCCTTTGTTACCATGACAGACTGATGCAGAGCCCGCATCACTGCAGATGCCGCACCGATCCTCATGTCAATCTCATGCTCCATTCTTCCTTCACTCGTGAACAAGACCTCGAGATACTTGAACTCCTCCACTTGGGGCAGGATCTCGCTCCCAACCCTGACAGGGCACTCCACCCTTTTCCAGCTGAGGACAATGGTCTTGGATTTGGAGGTGCTGGTTCCTATTCCAGCCGCTTCAGACTCAGCTGCGAACCGAATCAGAGAGAGCTGAAGATCACGGCCTGATGAAGCAAACAGGACAACATCATCTGCAAAAAGTAGTGACCCATTCCTGAGTCCACCAAACCGGACACCCTCAACACCCTGGCTGCGCCTAGAAATTCTGTCCATAAAAGTTATGAACAGAATCGGTGACAAAGGGCAGCCCTGGTGGAGTCCAACTCTAAATGGAAACGGGTTCGACTTACTGCTGGCAATGCGGACCAAGCTCTGACACCGGTTTTACAAGGACCGAACAGCCCTTATCAGGGGGTCCAGTACCCCATACTCCCGGAGCACCCCCCCACAGGATTCCCCAAGGGACACAGTCAAACACCTTTTCCAAGTCCATAAAACACATGTAGACTGGTTGGGCAAACTCCCATGCACCCTCCAGGACCCTGTTAAGGGTGTAGAGCTGGTCCAGTGTTCCGCGACCAGGACGAAAACCACACTGTTCCTCCTTAATCCGAGGTTCGACTATCCGACAGACCCTCCTCTCCAGAACCCCCGAATAGACTTTTCCAGGGAGGCTGAAGAGTGTGATCCCTCTGTAGTTGGAACACATCCTCTGGTCCCCCTTCTTAAAGAGGGGGACCACCACCCTGGTCTGCCAATCCAGAGGCACTGTCCCCAAAGTCCATGCGATGTTGTAGAGATGTGTCAACCAAGTCAGTCCTACAACATCCAGAGCCTTGAGGAACTTCGGGCATATCTCATCCACCCCCAGGGCCCTACCACCAAGGAGTTTTTTGAACACCTCAGTGACCTCAGTCCCAGAGTCCCCACCTCCGAGTCCCCAGGCTCTGCTTCCTCATTGGAAGGCATGTTAGTGGGATTGAGGAGGTCTTCGAAGTACTCCCCCCACCAACCCACAACGTCCCAAGTCGAGGTCAGCAGCGCACCATCCCCACCATATACAGTGTTGACACTGCACTGCTTCCCCATCCTGAGACGCTGGATGGTGGACCAGAATCTCCTTGAAGCCGTCTGAAAGTTGTTCTCCATGGCTTTCCCAAACTCCACCCACGCCTGAGTTTTAGTCTCAAAAACCACCGAAGCCACATTCTGCTTGGCCTGCCGGTACCTATTAGCTGCCTCCAGAGTCCCACAGGACAAAAGGGTCCTGTAGGACTCCTTCTTCAGCTTGATGGCATCCCTCACCACCGGTGTCCACCAATGGTTTCGGGGATTGCTGCCACGACAGGCACCGACCACCTTACGGCCGCCACAACAATAGAGGCAAGAACATGGCCCATTTGGACTCAATGTCCCCCACCTCCCTCGGGACGTGGTTGAAGTTCTGCCAGACGTGGAAGTTGAAGCTACTTCTGACAGGGGACTCTGCCAGACGTTCCCAGCAGACCCTCACAATATGTTTGGGCCTACCAGGCCTGACCGGCATCCTTCCCCACCATCGAAGCCAACTCAGCACCAAGTGGTGATCAGTTGACAGCTCTGTCCCTCTCTTCACCTGAGTGTCCAAGACATGTGGCCACAAGTCTGACAACACGACCACAAAGTCGATCATCGAACTGAGGCGTAGGGTGTCCTGGTGCCTGGTGCACATATGAACACCCTTATGCTTGAACATAGTGTTCGTTATGGACAATCCGCGATGAGCACAGAAATCCTATAACAAAACACCACTCGGGTTCAGATCGAGGGGGCCATTCCTCCCAATCATGCCCTTCCAGGTCTCACTGTCATTGCCCACATAAGCATTGAAGTCTCCCAGCAGAACGAGACTCCCCAGAAGGTATGCCTTCTAGCACCCCTTCCATGGACTTCAGAAAGGGTGTGTACTCCAGACTGCTGTTTGGCGCATACGCACAAACAACAGTTAGGACCCGTCCCCCCACCTGAAGGCGGGGGGAGGCTTCCCTCTCGTCCACCAGGGTAAACTGCAATGAACAGGCTCCAAGTCGGAGGGCAATAAGTATGCCCACACCCACTCGTCGCCTCTCACCGAGGGCAACTCCAGAGTGGTAGAGAGTCCAGCCCCTCTCAAGGAGTTTGGTTCCAGAGTCCAAGCTGTGCGTCGAGGTGAGCCCGACAATATCTAGCCGGAACCTCTCGACCTCGCGCACTTGCTCAGGCTCCTTCCCCTTCAGAGAGGTGGCATTCCACATCCCAAGAGCCAGCTTCTGTAGCCAAGGATCGGACCGCCAAGGTCCCCGCTTTCGGCCACCACCCAACTCACACTGCACCCAACCTCCTCGGCCCCTCCCATAGGTGGTGAGCCCATGGGATTTTTACTGAACATTTTAAATGAAATATTATTTTATTTGTGTGTTTTCGCAACATTAATTCACTCCCTGTCACAGTATAAAACCTAGAGTTATTTATGTGTTAAGTGTCACCTATTTTATGTAAAATTACAAAAAACAACTGAGAACAGTCTCAGTACATTGTAATATTCTGGAACCTAAAACATCATTAGTAAAAACTGTCTTGGAATGCTCAGTGTCTGACATTGGTTGACAGTTTGTGTCTTTAACAGGACAGTGGTGCATTTGGGACTTCCATATAATTCATAGCCAATCCTTTAATGATGGCTAAAGTGATGAAACAACAGCACCTTAAAGTCAGCCTACCTCAGGATTTATAACAACTCTCATGTCACTTGATTGAGGAACTATGACGTAATTTGACCTGAACAGCAACAAATTTGGAGTCTTCCAGAAGCAAGCTATCACAATACCTTTCTTTTTCAGTGTCTTAAAGCATCTATTATAGATTATGGACTAAGAGTTATTTTACATAAAACATGCTTCTCCTGTGCTCTTGCATGTTGGTATACCACTTGAACTGAATTCCATCATGACGCCCAAGAAACCAGAGACGGCATAAACATTCAAAGCATTGCACACTTAGCATCAACAACAGTAGGATCTAGGGAGCAAGATACTATCTATTAAGGACTAGGACCTACAATGAGTAGAAAAAAATTAGAATTCTCTGAAAAGTGATCTTAAATAAATGAATAGGAGTCAATTAGTATAATATTGTTGACCCCTATCATTTTATTAACTCTAATTATCTTATTAATGTCTTAGAGCAAGAGTAGGAGGACCCAATGCCCAATTAGAGAAGAGGATTCATCTAAAATTTGGAAAGGATAGCAGTGGCATCTACTGTATGCCAGTAACTATTCATTAAACTGAAGAACTTGATTAGTCAGGTTTTGGAAGCTGGAGCTGCAGGGAAGAGCACATGCACCAATGAATCTTGTCTTCCTTTCATCAAGTTCAGATAGGTAGTAGGAAAATCTACCATTAGGATCACATCCAAAATCTTAACCTGTAGTGAATGGCAGCTCCACATTTCCAGAAAAGGGCATAATATTTTTAAGACAATGAAATTATTAGTGGCAGCTCACATAGCATTTCACATCAATACAAGATCAGTGTAATGCTTATGTAAAAAGTCAGCCATACTTTGTAAGAGGCTTTATCTAAATCTATATACAGTACAATCCCTCTTAACTGGCCACCTCGGTACTGGACCCATGGCCGGTTGCCGTTTTGGCCAGTTAATCTGATGCATACCTATTTTCATGTAGAAAAATATTTCTAAGGTATGTACTGTACCTCTTTGATGTTCCTAAAAAAAACCATAACCATAAGGCTTCATCCACGATTTTGCACGGTTTTCTTCTTGTACAATGACTGGACAGTGTGGTGTAGCGGGTCCACAGCTCAAGTAAAAAAGGCACTTTTTAAATAAATAATCGCCGCACTAGTGGCTTAGCGAGGAGGCGTAGTATGTGTGGCCGATCGTTCGGGAACAATTACGGATGCAGACGACTCCTCACCTGTGCACTTATGCTATGATCGCCTGCATCAAATATTCCCCGGGAACTGCTAATTGCCACATCTGATCTACGTCCCCGTGATAAATAGAAGTGCCAGGCGGCTACGGGGAGAACAGAAAAGAACGGGAGGTTAATGGAGAAGAAAGTAGGTAGAGCAAAGCCAGTGCAGGAGAACGAGCAAGCGAGCGAGAGAGAGCAGATTCAATGGAGCAAAGGCAGGCAGCTGGGAGGTGAACATCTGCAGAGAATTGTTTGGCTGACACTCAGTGGAGCTGAAGAAAGCCTTCGCTCCAGCTGAGCAAACACGCAGCTGGAGTGACTGGTATTGAAGATGACTGGCCGTCGAAAGGCAGCGGCAGTCGTGGAGGCTTTGGGCTGGTTTAGCATCAGCGTGAGCTCCCTGGTCGCTGGGGAATGAACCCAAGTCTCGGTCCAGATGGAGCCCGATGTAGCCAGGAATCGGAGGGCTACTGGACCAGTGTGGAAGTCAGCTGCACCTGCATGTAGGGCGACTCCCCTGTTGCGAAGCCCAATGGGAGAAGCAGGGGAGCCGCCAGGAAGAAAGAAGAAGGCATTGTGCTTTGGATTTTAAGAGACCGCTTCCAGCCATTGTTTTAACTTCGATTGCATTGTTTTTAAAGGACTTGTTTTTTTACTAATGGATTTTAACCTCCACTAATTCACTCATTTTAATGGATTATTTATTTAAAGAAGACTTTTGATACACTGCACTTAATTTGAACACTGTTTTGTTGTTTGCTGTTTTTAAAATAGCTCTTACCTTCCAGGAAAGAAGGAAGTACATACATATAATATAAAGAAAAACTCAGAATTAAAAAAAATGTTATTTTATTTTAACAGGCTGGATAATCCTTCGGTCGGTTAATGCGAGGCCAGTTAAGAAGGATTGTACTGTCTAAAAAAGTCTATGTATGTATGTTCCAACATCACTTCCGAATGGCAGGAGCAATTTTCATGAAACTTGGTACACATGTTTCTCATTGGTCAACTAAAAATACTGTAGGGTGAAATCAACCCTAACCCACTCGGAACGACCACCAGTGGACGAACTGGAGGTGACTGCCAGCGTTCTTTATGTTTGAGCACCACCAAGCCCCTGTTGCTTTTGAAATTAAATAGAGTTGGCCGCTTCCAAGCGTCAACTGGATGATAACATACATATAAGACCGCAAGACAAGCACATTAATGAGTCTTCATTGTTTGTTAATTTATTTTTATTTTTAAAGTTGTGTTTTTTTAAATTATATTTTTCTCAAACAATTAAAAAAAAAACAACACTTTATTTTCCTCCCGGGCAACTCTGGGAATTTCAGCTAGTTAGCCATAATCTAGCCTGTTTCTCATGCTTACTGTATATAAAGAGTAAAGCTATAGAAAGTTCAGTGACAAAGTATTTGACCACTTTGTCTGTTTTTAACACTGAATGTTTTAACTTTTAACATGTATTTAATGAACAGAGACAACTCAAACATCCAGGACACCTATTTATCCTCTGATTAGATAGTTGGCATTAAGCTGCTTGTGTATTGATGCTCAAAGTTAATTATGGACTTGCCAATTATAATTATTTTGAGACTGTGTTAGAATTTCTAATCACGAAAACCCACCAGTACAATTTAAATGATTTCCAAGTATCAGGATTTCAAACAATTAAAGTAATTTGGCTAAACCTGCTGATAGTGCCATAAGGTCATTAACTTGATGTTGCATGTTGGGACTAATGATTTTATTTTCAGCAATAAAAGGTATTAATGAGGTGCTTTGCATCTTCAATATGTGCACAATACCAAAACACATTCAAAAATCATTGTGTCTGGCTCCGTACCAGATTACAATATCCTAAAATATGGTGACAAAAATGCTTGGCTGACCTTTTAGAAGACCTGTCAGACTGCATCTCTGTGAATATAAATTACATTTTCATTTTTGCTATATATTGTGCCCATTTTTACCATGTACAGTTGTCTCATAAATGCCTTTTTCCAGAATTCAAAGTCAAATTACAAACAGAAATTGAAGCCAAAAATACAGACCATATAAACTAAATTTAAAGTCACATCTTCCAGTCAGTCATTTTCCAACCCGCTATACCCTAACACAGGGTCACGGGAGCCAATCCCAGCCAACACAGGGCTCAAGACAGGAACAAACCCTGGGCGGGACAGGGCAGGGCACACACACACACACACACACACACACCAAGCACAATTTAGGATCGCCATTGCACCTAACCTGCATGTCTTTGGACTGTGGGAGGAAACCGGAGCACCTGGAGGAAACCCATGCAGACACGGGGAGAACATGCAAACTCCATGCAGGGAGGACCCAGGAAGCAAACCCAGGTCTCCTTACTGTGAGGCAGCAGTGCTACCACTGCACCCTCCAGTAGTTGTGTTTGATTAAATAAGTTGGTTTATGTTAAAGCCTTAAACAAACAAAAATCTAATTTAGATCGTAGCAGTTTGAATTCATATCTATTGAACATTTCTTCATTGTGATATAAAGCACTAATAATTGCTGAAATTCTTCTGAGCATAAAGTTTCATATCAGTTTCTTACTAAAAGTTGGATTCTCATATTGGATTCTCTTACGTGATGTGTTAGAGACCGATCTTTGAAAATCACAAAATGAGTGGGTGATCCTTTAGGATCTACAATTGTGTATTTTAAATATCAATGACTAAAAAAAAATAATAAAAAGTAACAGTAAAAAAGTAAAATGTAATAAAACAAAATAAAAAGTAAATAAAAAATTAAATACATAAACATTTTGTCAAAAACAATATTGTAATATCCCTTTCCAGGCAAGTGGTTGTAACAGTCCAAAACAAATGTTTCATTGTTCTTCTGTCTTAACTGGACAATGCAAACTCAGAAAAAAAAACAATGGTGCCTAAAAAACGCAACGAAGATCAACCATGTGTCAAACACCTCTCAAACTCGTTTTTTGCTCCCTCCATTTCAGAACTTTCTTAACAATTTTTAAAACCCCCACCACACCCCCAACACCCCCCGCCCCCCAAATTATATTCTATAATTTGATGCTGGTGATTTCTGTTCTGTTCGTTAAGGGATATTTTTCTCTTTTTCCTTTATTGAATAATTCTCTTTGTTTTTGATTTTTATTATATGCAGCTGTTTTTTGTTCATTGTTTATTTCATTGTTCATTATCAGCCTCTTGCAGCTCTTTTTCTATCACAATCTAAAATTTGTCGTTCTTGAATAGATAATTTGCTTTCCTGCCTTGCCGTTATAACCGACTGCGTTGAAGGGAGAGTTACCACTGAGAGTGTCATGGGATGGAAAGAAAAACTTGCTTAAGCAGAGGTATATTACTGATTTGTAAATTTAAAATTTATTTATTGTAAATTATTATTTATTTTACATTCTTAATCAGGTTTTCTTTTCCTTGATTGATTCTGTGAGGCTTTTCCAAATTGCAAAAAGCCATACAAATCATTTCAGATCATTGTTTTATTACTTCTGATTTTCTCCTTCTCTTCCAAATAAATGTGTAATTTTTGAAGCAAAATTATCAGACATTTACAAAAAATAATAGCATTATAAAAACCTGAAACATCAGTTTGGAATTTACATATAAATATTTGACAAATAACTACTAGATATATATGTCCGCTCCTGTTAGAACAAAGGTGGTCAAAGAAAAAGGGGTTCACCATGGTGTAAAAAAAACCCAAAACATGTTGCTTCAAATAGAAAGCTATGAATCACAGCATAAATAAAGAAAAAAAATATTGAAAGTTTACCAGTCTGTATACTGTATACAGTATTCACTGTTCTAAATTAACAGTGGAAAATATTACAACCGGGCAGCATGGTGGCACAGTGGCAGCATTGCTGCCTCGCATTAAGGAGACCTTGGTTCACTTCCTGGGTCCTCCCTGCGTGGAGTTTGCATGTTCTCCCCATGTCTGTGAGGGTTTCCTCCGGGTGCTCCGGTTTCCTCCCACAGTCCAAAGACATGCAGGTTAGGTGAATTGGCAATCCTAAATGGTTCCTATTGTGTGCTTGGTGTGTGTGTGTGTGTGTGCCCTGCCCAGGGTTTGTTTCCTGCTTTGCATGCTGTGTTGGCTGGGATTTGCTCCAGCAGACCCCCGTGACCCTGTAGTTAGGATATAGTGGGTTGGATAATGGATGGACGGAAATATTACAACCTCTACATTTTATTTATAACGATAATTAAAAGAAATTCACACAGTGTCTAATGTGATTCAAAGTAATATTATTGTGGCCAACTTTGTGAATTTCTTTAATAATTGAATGATTTCTTTAATAAAAAGAATAATTAATAATTTAACTATTAATAGTTCATAATTGTAGATGACACAGCTTTGAATTCAGCTTGCACATCTAGTAGCACTGTATCACATGACAGACTAGTACTTACCCTATTTGAACATTTAAATTGATTGCAGAACAGGACATTTCATGTACTGTAACCTACTACCTTTTTACCATGTTGTAAATTATACTCTATTTCCAATCTCTGATGAAGCAGAAAATGCTACCATTATGCTTTTAGAGTTAAATGCAGCTTTTCATACTACAAATTACAGCATTTCACCCCAACTTGAGAATTAAGATAGCTGATTCACTTTATTTTACCAAATCGTTTTCAATTCTTGGAGAAGTCTGAAAAAATACTCCCTTCATTACAAGGTGTAATTTACTGTCATCTTTTTGTGGATGAACCCAAACTCTATTGATCATTTTAAGTAAATAATACTTCTTTAGTTATATCATAATGGACTGTTTTAATGATGTAAAACAGTGGATGACAGGTAGTTATTTGTTTTTAAATTAAGAATAGACAGAAATTCTTTTAGTGATTGGTAACACTGTAGGGATACATTTTAGCTTGACTGCATTCATCTGAAATTTAGTTGTTAATTGAGCTGAATATGTGTTCAGTATGCTATAAGGCTGATGACATAAATAAATGCATTTCACCTCTTTAAATTGTTTCCTCTAACTTTAATGAACAGTATATTCGTGAATTGCACAGCATGGCAAATCACCAGACAGGTTCAGCACATCTTTCTCAATGACCAAGGTATCATTATGGAAAAAATTAACTTGTGTATTCTCAAAAAAATCATTAATTGTTGCTCATGATTCAACTTTAATCCATCAAATTTCTACACTTTCTAAAATATGTCTCTTGAACTTAATAACATTCTAACAATTTTTTAGTTGGAGTATTTCTTTTAAGAGTCTGGTCTTATGCCAAATACCCTGCCAGATAAGCACATACAGATGTTTTTGCTTTGTGAACAACATGGACTACTAAAGATAGTTGAGACAATGTCTGTAGCAGACAGGGTCGACCACAAAGGAATGTGCAAGTGTATTGTCAAAGTGATGTGGAAGAGACAGGAACAACTGAGAATATGAGATGCATCCCTGGGATGTAACAAAAGTCAGGAACTGGTCAAAGAATACAAATGTAATACATCTAGAGAACACTAAATAATAGGCTTCAAGACTGAGAACTCTGACCTTGAAAGGAAGGCAGATACTAGCAAATGAAAAAAATGAAGTTTGCAAAACATAAGACCTCTTACAGATATTATTAGTAAGAGAAAAGTGGTATATAAATGCAATTAATTAATTAAATAGTTGAAATGTACTGTCTTACTCTATCTACTGACAAGCTATTTTTCATATTAATAAAATTAGACCAAATAATATAACTTTCTCAAAGTTAATTCAGTTCGGGGTTGTGATAGGCCATATTCCGTTATGGTAGTACAGGGTGTAAAGCAGGACACAACCCTTTACAGGATGCCAGTCAATCACAGATATCACATGCATACATTCATAAAAGGCCAATTTAGAATTCCAAATCATCCTAATAAACATTTACAATAAAAAACCATGCAGATAGAGAGTAAAAGTGCAAAATTTATACAGACACCAAGGACTATTGTGGCAGTGCTAACTACCGCACCACTGTGCCACCAACTAAAAGAAGTGAACACATTGATAACAGTTTCATAAAAAATGTACCCTGTGTTTATGAAACGGAATTCTTACACTTAATAACAAATATGAAAGTGTACAGTCCTTAAAATTCCTGTTATAAGCTAAAGTTAATTTTTGTTGTAACATTATTACATTAGGATTACATTAACATATTTGGCTATGATGTTAAGAGTGCTAGTGCTAGTGAAAGGAACAATTAACATCTGTCATGTTATGTGCAATTTGCAGGAAATGGTAGCAGTATTGTTATATTGAAATATATCGCTTGTTGATTGTTTGCTTGGTCCCATGAACTCATACTGAATAAAAAGATTTCAGAAAATGGCCAGATTGGTTATTTCCTTTGAAGGCAGAGTAATGCAGAGAAGGGTAATATCAAATTTCTACCTGATACCTGAGTTGCCCATGAGTTCAGTATTCTATAAGGCTGATGATATAAATAAATGCATTTCACCTCTTTAAATTGTTTTCTCAAACTTTAATGAACCGTATATTCATGAATTGCACAGCACAGCAAATCACCAGACAGGTTCAGCGCATCTTTCTCAATGACCAAGGTATCATCATGGAAAAAATGCACTTGTGTATTCTCAAAAAAATCATTTTAATCGGTTAATGATACCATTCAATATGCTACAGTACCTGGCCAAAAAAAAACAATTGTCAAATTAAAAGTGAGTAAAACCATTAAAGAAAGTAGGATTATGGTCATCTGACAGTAACATGGTGCATTTGAACCCAACTTCTTTAAACAGCCTGGAAGAGAGGGCATTGTGTATTCAGAATGATTAAATGATTCAGCTCTAGATTTTGTCATGCACAAACACACATGCACGTGCAGACACACACATATATATGTTTCACGTACAATTGGGTTTCTGATTTAAACTATGTTAGAACAGTGATTGAAAGCATATCAGTACTAATTCCTTGGCTTGCTGTGTTCTGAAAAATAAATATAATAATCCTAATAAATACAATAAACACAAGTTATGTCTAGGGGTGCTTTTATGTCTGTGCAAGGAAGTTTATTATTGATATATATACAAGGGACGTTCAAAAAGTTCCTGCACTTTTATATTTTCGTTAGAAATAGTAAAGGCGGGAGTAGTACTTGGCCATTAAAAAGCTGGTATGACGCTGGGAAAATTGCAAATCGCAAATGAAGGTGAGTATGTAGAAAAGGTATTTGTAATTTGCTTTTGAAATTCTTATTAAATAGAGTTAAAAAAATCTGGAAATTTTTTGAACATCCCTAATTTATGAAACAATAAATGTTCACTTCAAAAATGTTTTCCAAGAATGTGTTTGTTTCCTACATGGCATTTAAAATTTTAAATATTTAAAAAGTGCTAAACTGCTTTACTGTGGTGGGATGGCGCCCTGCCCGGGGTTTGTTTCCTCCCTTGCGCCCTGTGTTGACTGGGATTGGCTCCAACAGACTCCCGTGACCCTGTAGTTAGGCTATAGCGGGTTGGATAATGGATGGATGGATGGATGGATGGATAAACTGATTTAAGAATTTGCACCCTACCATAATAAATTGCTATCTTGATGTGACATGCATTTTTTATTTCTTTATTTATTAAAATTAAGTAAATTTTTTTTCCAAATGTAAAAGCATAATTCAGTCTAAGAAAGTTGCTGGGTGAGTTAATAGCTAAGTTGTTTCAATATCTTATGCAGAATGTTTTTCATGCCAAGAAGATTAGCTGTTCCAGATTCCTACTACGCTTTGTATAAAGAAATTTTTCTTAGCTTCTGTGATTAATGTTCAGTACATCCTCAGGTATGTGATTCAGAGTTTTAGAGTTTTGTGAGTAAAACATATACATACACTTGATCGTTGTAAGGGAGTCATTAATGATGCGTTATGCATGACTGTACACTAAGAAACACTGCCAGTACATGCAAAACAGTGGTTGTATGTAGATGTGAGACATGGAGACGTGCCAAAACTTTGTACCAGCACATAACCACCCACTTCAAAACCCGGGTTTGACATCTGTTAAAACCGGAGAAGAGTTTTTATCCTTTTAACACATCACTATTTTGTTTTGAAATTGACTTAGAATTTCACTATTTAAGAAAGAATTATTTGAATAAATAAAAAACAGAAACATTTCATGACTGCTGAGGTAATTCTGGACTCGGGGAATGATCCAACTTGTAAGTATTGTTATCAAGCATCAGCATCACTAGGCCATATGTATTGGGAGTGTTCTACACTTTGTCACACACGTGCGCGTGGGGAGCAGCTAAAGGACTTGAGTAAGGACAGTTCCGAGACATACCGGGATGTGGCATAGTGCACTGACGAGGGGCAGGAACAGGGATCAGCTCCTCCCCCTCGTCCTTTTTGCCTATTGGGAAGTCCCTCAAGCCTCCACGGGGTACTATCCTTTTGAATTACTGTATGGGCATATTAGATATCTTAAAACAAGGATGGGAAGAAGAGGCTCTTCCCTCTACAAATATATTGGAATATATCGCGGAATTACGCTATATTTGGTAAGATTCGGCCTCTCCTTAAAAGGCACATGGAAGAGGCTCAAGCAGCACAGGTCCGTTATTACGACCGCAGCATTTCTCTCCGGGAGTTTTGCCTGGGAGATCAGGTCATGGTCCTAGTACCTACCACCCACTCTAAGTTGCTTGCCCATTGGCAAGGTCCCTACAAAGTTAAGGAGAGGAAAGGACTCGTCGACTATTTGGTGAGTAAACCCAATCGTCGGCCGAGGGAGCGGGTTTATCATGTAAACCTGCTGAAACCGTGGAAGGACAGGGATCCCAATCCCTCCTGCGGTCAGCCCCGCTCACTCTTTGCTCACACGGTTAGCCTTAACTTCGGTGCGGATTTAAGTCCCAGACAACGACGGGAGCTGGAAGCAGTTATCCTGTCTGTCCTGGAGGTAGTGAGTGAAAACCCCAGATGGACCTCTCTGGTTGAGCATGACATTGTGACAGAACCCGGGGTTATAGTCCGAGAACGTCCGTATCGGCTTCCAGAGGCAAAAAAGGCTGAAGTGGAGCTTAAGATCAAACACATGCTGAAACTAGGTGTAATCGAGGAAAGTCACAGTCCCTGGTCCAGCCCCATTGTGTTAGTTGCTACGCCTGACGGGAGTTGGAGGTTTTGCAATGACTTCCATCGGCTTAATCAAGTCTCCCAATTCGATGCTTAACCAATGCCACGAGTGGACGACCTCCTCGAGAGGCTTGGACAGGCTCAATATTTGACCACATGGACATGATAAAGGGGTACTGCCAGGTTCCTTTAATGGACTCCGCGAAGGTTAAGACCACGTTTAGCACCCCTAGCGGACACTGGCAGTATTGTGTCCTTCCATTTGGGTTACACGGGGCTCCAGCTACCTTCCAGCGTCTGGTCGACAAAGTGCTCAGGCCTCATAACTCATACAGTGCTGCCTACCTGGACGACGTGGTCATCTATTCCAGCATGTGGAAGGAACACCTACAGCAGGTAAAAGCGGTATTACGGACACTTGGTGGGGTCAGGCTTCGGATGAATCCCAAAAAATGTTTCTTTGGATTGAGCAAAGCCAAGTATTTAGGCTACCTGTTGGGTTGGGGTACCATGAAACCACACTGCTCCAAAGTAGATGCCATTTTGAAATGTCCCTGTCTGCGAACCAAGCAGCAGGTCCAAGCCTTTCTCAGGTTAGCGGGGTACTACATTTAGTGACTTGAAGCAGGCCCTTACTTCCGCACCTATTTTGAAAGCTCACAACTGAAACTGATCACAACTTATCAGACCCCTGGAGATTTCTAAACTCAAACTCAAGAGCATATTCCTTCTACTCACCAGTGCATCGTTGCTACTCAAGAATTGATTATTCCTTTGTAGATAACAATTTCTTGCCTAAAATTAAATCTTGCAAGTACGATGCTATTGTTATTTCCGACCATGCCCCTTTAATCTTGGAGCTAAAATCATTATGCCCCACATACTCATCTCGCAGATGGTGTCTTAACCCACTTTTATTAGCAGATGAGAACTGTATAGAATTTATATCCAAACAAATCATTTATTTTCTAGAGACAAATACATCCCCAGAGGTCTCTGCTGGAATACTCTGGGAAACCCTGAAGGCCTTCTTAAGAGGACAGATTATCTCATATCTTTCTCACAGAAATAAATTGGAAACCAAGAAGGTATTAGAGCTAATCAACAAAATTACTAGAATAGACCAAAAACATGCCAGGTGTCCAAGTGAGGCTCTTCATAGGAAAAGGCAGGCTCTGCATTCAGAACTCAACCTCGTGACAACTAAAGAAACAGAACAACTCATTTTTAAATCAAGACATCCATTACTATGAGCATGGAGAGAGAGCTAATAAGATCTTTCTTATGTGTAGCTCAACACATACACAAGCAAGAGGTTCGCAATGCAATCCCAGCAATCACCAATACAAACGGAGACAAAATCATTGACCATAAAAATATTATGCACACATTTAGAGACTACTATAAATCCTTATATTCTACTGAGTTTAAAGAAGACAAGACACAATCTAATGCATTTCTGGATGCATTACAGATAACACAAATAGATACTCTCAGTGCAGAGGAACTGGATAAACCTTTGGCGCTACCAGAATTACTAGATGGTATAAAGTCACTTCAGAGTGGGAAAGCAGCAGGCCCTGATGGCTACCCTGCTGAATTTTATAAGAATTTCTCTACTCAGTTAGCTCCCCTCTTATTAGCAACATTTACAGAAGCTAGAGACAATAAAATCTCCTTCAAACTTTTCGCCAAACATTAATCACCGTCTTTCCTAAACAAAATAAGGAATTATTACAATGTGCATCATACAGACCAATTTCACTTCTGAATATTGATGTTAAGATACTCTCCAAAGTCCTAGCTAGAAGGATGGAGAAAGTGCTGCCTTTGGTAATATCACAAAATCAAACTGGATTTATTAAATGCCGGCACTAAGCTTCCAATCTTCGATGCCTGTTTAATATAATTTATTCACCCTCAAAGTCAAACACCCCATAGATATTATTATCGTTGGATGCAGAAAAAGCATTTGATATGATTGAATGGAACAACCTTTTCACTATTTTGGAAATTTGGGTCTGGCCCGAACATTTGTGCATGGATCAAACTACTGTATACCAATCCAGAAGCTTCAGTTTGTATTAACAACATTAATTCAGACTACTTGAAACTAGAATGTGGTACCAGACAAGGATACCCATTGTCACCACTACTTTTTGCAATCACCATTGAGCCACTGGCAGTTCACTGTAGAAATGCTTATGAGATAAAGGGGATTATCAGAGAAGGACTTGAACAGAAAATTGCTCTATATGCAGATGATATGGTACTGTACTGTATATATCAGATCCACAAAATACTGTGCCTGCAGTCCTAACAACACAGAATTTCAAAAGATTTCTGGTCTCAGAAATAATTTGACTAAAAGTTTGCTCTCTCCAGTGAATTCTCAAGCACACAATATTAGATTCGGCACCTTCCCTTTTATCATCACAGATCAGTTTAAATACCTAGGGGTAAACATCACAAGCAGACATAAAGCTCACTATCAACAAAATTTCACTGTCTGTATGGAAAAAATTATGCAAGACTTGCATAGATGGTTTAGCTGGAAGAATTAACACTGTTAAGATGAATATCCTTCCTAAACTTCTCTTTTTATTTCAAAACATTCCAAAATACATCAATAAATAATTTTTTAAGAAATTAGATTCAACCATAACCTCATTTATTTGGAATTCAAAACATCCACATATCCAAAGAGCGACCCTACAAATACCTAATGCAGAAGGCAGCATGACTCTACCTAACTTTCAGTTTTATTACTGGGCAGCAAATATACAAGCTATAAAAACCTGGACATTGACACAAATTGATGAACAGACAAAGGCTTGGTTCGCAATAGAAATAAAATCCTGCAGTACTTCTTTATATTCTTTACTTTGTACCCCAATAAATGCAAGTTATCACCAATATACTAACAACCCAATTGTGCTTCACTCACTCAGAATATGGAACCAATGTAGGAAGCATTTTAAGATAAAGAAGCTTTTATCTGTGGCACCTCTGCACGAGAACCACCTTTTTCCACCCTCTCAAACATATGCAGTTTTTAATGTCTGGAAAACATTTGGGAATAAATCACTTACAGATCTGTACATAGACAACATCTTTGCATCCTATGAACAATTACATTCCAAATTTAACTTTCCACCAACACATTTCTTTCACTACCTTCAAATCAGAAACTTTGTTAAACAGAACTTGCCCAATTTTCCTTACCTCCCACCTACCTCGATTCTGGAAAAAATATTGATCAGTCTTGAGGAATCAGGTAGCATTTCTGCAATATATAAAACGATTTTATAGTCCCTCCCTTTCAAAGATCCAAGAGGACAGTGGGAAAAGGATCTCTCACTTAATATCTCAGAAAAGGAGTGGAAAGTAGCAATGCGGAGAATCCACTCGAGCTCTATATGCACAAAGCATACAATTATTCAACTCAAAATTATATATTGAGCGCATCTGTCTCGTTTAAAATTGTCCAAAATGTTTCCAGGGCAAAATCCAACCTGCGAACACTGCAATCAAGTTCCATCCTCACTAGGCCACATGTTTTGGACCTTCTCCAAATTAACATTATTCCGGACCAACATCTTTAAATGCCTATTAGACAGCCTTGGTGTCACAATCCCTCCTAACCCATTAACAGCTTTGTTTGGTGTATTCCCAAATGGGCTTAAAGTGAAAAGGGACAAACAAACTGTAATTGCCTTTACTACACTACTGGCACGTAGACTTATCTTGCTCAACTGGAAGAATCCTAACTCTCCTATTCTAAGTCTCCTATTTTAAGTCAGTGGGTAACTGATGCTATATACTATATGAAACTGGAAAAAAATCAAATTCTCACTTAGAGGATCTGTGCAGAACTTTTTCAAAACCTGGCAGGATCTAATCAATAACATTTTAGAATAAGCTTTTAAAGCACTGAGGAAGCAGATTCTCTCCCCTTTTTTCCTTTTTTTTCTTCTCCGTTTACCATTATTCACTTATTAATTCATTCATTCATCTACATACTTATTTTTACTAGCTTTAAATTTTACTCTACTGGCTTAGCTCTTTTTCTCAGGGGTGGGGGTTGATTTGTTTTCACTCTTATTTTTGTAAAAATTGATTTATTTGTCTGCAGTGTGCTTGCCGGAATTTGTTTCCTGCCTTGCGCTCTGTGTTGGCTGGGATTGGCTCCAGCAGACACCCGTGATCCTGTAGTTAATATATAGCAGGTTGGATAATGGATGGATGATTTATTTGTATGGAATGTTGCGTGATTTAAATAAAATCAAAAAAAACAAAAAGACATGGCAAAAGACTCATTAGTAAAATTCTAAAATAAGCATGCTGGCCTGCGCTTAACTACGTTACTCTTTTTCATATGCAAAAAAATATTTTAGATGGGGCTCTCTATTTATATTGCTCTCTTTTTTTCTTTCAGGGTAGATGAAGAATGTGAAGCTTACTTTTGTATTTGCAAAGTTAAGCTTGTTTATTCTATCAGAATGAGTTATATTCTGTGGTAATGATTTGTTTTCCAATAAAGGGGGACGGCAAAGAATGGATGGTCAAAGTTCTTTCATTATTTTGAAATGTCTCATAAGCTTATAATGGATGATGTTAATTAACCCTGGTTTAATTGCATCAAGACAGAAATTAAACTATAGTAAACTGCTCCTGAATAATTTTACTGCTGTCAAGAACCGCAACCTGCAGGATATCTATTCCTTCTTCAGCTCACAAGTTTTTACTGCTGTTACTGACTTTATTACAGTTTATTGCAAATACCCTTATCTTGTGCCTCATATCTTCTATCTGTAATACCACTGTTATTTCTGACCCTACTCCTCTTATTCTGAAATTCAAATCATTATACTTCACTAATGCTAATATGAACTGACAGAGACTTTATTAAATTAATTTCTACACAAATTGATATTTTTATGGAGACCAACATGTCTCTAGAGATATCTGCAGGAACACTATGGGAAACGCTTAATCATACTTTAAGGGGACAAATTATTTTCTGTGTTTTACATAAAAGAAACTGCAAAGTAGATGGTCTTCTCATTTAATTACCAAGAAAATTGATCAAGTATATGAAAGATTGACCAATGCTGAACTTTACAAAACAAATTGAAATTTTGTGACGAAAAGAGAGAGAAAAAGAATAATTAGGACAATCCATTCTCATTTTGAATAAATAATAAGGTTTTAGGTCTCCAAAAAGAAAATCTGGAATGTAACTTTAGTGATTCAGAATAAAATCCATCCATCCATCCATTATCCAACCCGCTACAGTATATCCTAACTACAGGGTCACGGGGGTCTGCTGGAGCCAATCCTAGCCAACACAGGATGCAAAGCAGGAAACAAACCAAGGGGCAGGATGCCAGCCCACCAGAGGGCACACAAACCAGGGACAATTTAGAATCGTCAATACACCTAACCTGCATGTCTTTGGACTGTGGGAGGAAACCCACACAGACATGGGAAGAACATGCAAACTCCATGGAGGGAGGACCCGGGAAGCGAACCCGGGTCTCCTAACTGAGAGGCCACAGTGCCGCCCACAGAATAAAATAATTTCTACAATTAACAAACAAGAAGGAACTAACATTTAATAACATATTTAAGAAATGCTATTAGACTTTAAACACATTGGGGTGTAATTTAAGTGAGACCCATACCAATGATTTCCAATTGGTTAATTTACAGAAAAGGTTTTGGGATGGGTGGAGCACATCCTTGAACCTCTCTTTCGCAATACAACCAGTTATTTACATGAACACTACTGATTTTTGTAAAAAACGGTCTGCTGTAGGCTCCATACCTAAGGGAACCTTACTGGCCACAGTGGATGTTGAGGAACCTTACACAAACAACCCCTTGATGATGGCATATTGACATGTGAAACGTCCTGAAAACAACATGATTCACCCACAGAGGCAGTTATACTTTTTCTTTCAGCTGCTCCCATTAGGGGTTGCTACAGTGGATCATCTTGTTCCATATCTTCTTGTCCCCTTCATCTTGCTCTGTCAATTCACTCTGGCACACAATTTATTCTAATTTGGACAGAACATCTACTTGCAACAAACAGGAACTACTGTACAATGGACTGTTGTTTTGCACCTCACTACATGAGCCTATTTATGACAAAATTGGAGGAGGATTTTATGTCAACATGCATCTTAAAACCAATGTTGTATCTCTATTACATGGAAGACATATTTATAATCTGGGCTGCGAATGAGAAGGACCATTGATAGATATCTGAAAGATAACATCCTTGTGGTCTCTGTTTTTGACAAACCAACAGACAGATGGACATACTTGAGAAGTGATTGCTTCCACCCCAAACATGTAAGGCGCTTCATCATTTTCAGCCAAATAATACATTACAGTTATATTTGCTTGGAACGGGATAAAAGATTTGCTGGAACTTAGACCAGATTTCATTAGACAAGGATATACACCCAAAAATATAAAATTAGAAGAGCTACTGCCATACCCAGACACAACCGTCTGCCATATAAAATCAAAAACAACAAGAACCACATTCCCCTTGTTGTCACCTATAATCCCCATTATAAAAATGATAAAATTCACAAAATTATAAAAGAACTTTAGCCGATACTTAATAATCCTGACACACTGAGAGATGTATTCCCAGAACATCCCCTGCTAGCATCCACCAAAACTGCAGGAAAAAATTGTCTAAAGTTCCCTGATTGAACCAATGGAAAATTGTACATCTCACTGCCTACAGAAAAGATTTAAAACAGGTGCTCAAGTTTATAATACAGATCATGTAGTTATAAAACACTGCCAACAAAAACATCGCATAAAGGAATAATTTTCCAGCAGATCATCTAATGCTGTCTGCCTAATTCTGTGTATAAAATGTCCCAACACTGCACTCTCTGTGGGGGAAACTGGTCAAAGAATGAATTTATACAGGATCCGCATTAATTATGACAATAGAGATATATTCCTGTAGGGGCTCACCCCAGCAACAAAGGACACTGTGAGAAGGATATTAAAGTTACAGTGCTTATGAGCAACTTCAAGACATGTCAGGAGAGAAAGAAATGTGAAGTCAAACTGATGCTAAAATCATCTAACACATTACAACATGGTTTAAACAGAGGCAAGAAGTTTATGGCCAGATATGTCAACTATTTACATCTCTATGACTGACCCAGACAATTTGACTAAAATCCACATTGTAGAGTAAACTCAAAATCTTCAGAAGACTTTGTTGGACAGTTTTGTTATCAAAAGATCTTGACTATACATAGTTCTCCTCTCTTGCTAAATAAATCTTAGGCTGGAGAGGTCTATTCATTTTTGACACTGGAGGTGACCCGCTCATCCAGTGTATTTTATAAAAAAAAATGTTAAATGAGTTTCACAGATATCAGATCTGTTTAAGGAAGTTGCCAGAGACACTACATCATACATCAGTTATAGTTTTTCCTAAGAATAACAAAAAAAGGAAAAACTATTGGAATGCACATCCTATAAACCAGCATCCCTGTTGAACAACAATGTCAAAACACTTGTCCAAAACTGTAGCATAAAGAATAGAGTACAGTAGCATCTCTGCATTTAGGGCAAGTAGAGTGCTACCTCCCCATCTAAATCTGTTGTGCCAAAAATTAGATGACTAGAAAACTAAACAACTGAACATACGCTAAGGTGTTTATAGCAAACCCAGCTACGCCATCATTATGATTTTTTTTGCACTTTTCCATTATTTAGAAAAAAATTTTCTTTTTGGAGTATCTGACATTTTCAAACTAGATTTGTAATAGGTAGATATCTGTTATCTCTTATGGTACAGCCAGAGTTGTTGCTCTGGCTCAAGACTGATTCTTTTTTGTCTAGTCATTTTATTATTTAAAAGTAATGTTTCATATTACGTTGTTTGTTTTGTCTTTGGTTTTGTTCTGCCATTATATATATGTAATAATTTTTTTTGTATTTTGTTTTAGAAAATTTTGCCATCAAAACAAACCTTAACAAGACACTATTCCCTCATTAAATAGTATTTAATAAGGCTGTTTGTCTGTGTTTTTATAACTTCATACTTTACAGTCAAAGGAATGGCTTTTCAGTCTTTCTTGGGCTTCAAGTTTCACATACAAAGGAATGGGTTTTCAACCTTTCTTGTGCTTTTTGATCTCTTTCCTTACCATTTTCAGAGCATTGATGGAAAAGGTAATGTGATTGCAGTTGACAAGCTGTCTAAACCAGAGCATGCAAGTGCAGCATCAGCTGTGATTGCATGTCACCAACATTCAGCCCCACCTCAAACATCCAAATTTCCCCCAAAGATTCCCTTTTTATTGGATTATTTATTTATTGAACATTTGATGCACTGCACTTTGGGACACTGTTTGTTTTGACTGCATTTAATAAAAGCACTGAGCACGAAAACTGAAGTGGGAGCATGGGGCCAACCCACACCGTCACACCAGGCAGTTTCTGAAATTTACAGTAATGAGTGATATTGGATTATATATTTATATTATATTATACCAGTTATGGTATAATGTATTCTTCTACAATTCACATAGTATAATCTTGCAGAGGTTTTAACTGAATTAACAAAATGTCTGATCGTTCATGAAGTACAGCAAAAATATAGTCGAGTAGCTTTTGTCATTAGAAATTAAAGGGTTCATACTGCTTGTATGGACTTGCAACTAAAAATGTATGTTCTGCTAAATGTGTTTGGGTACAACTGTTTAATCAGTTTGATTTTGTATTGAATGACATACTTAAACTGCCTAATTGAAAATTTCCATTCATTCATTCATTTTACTTTACCATTTTTCCTACTAAAGTGTTACAAAAAGCCAGAGCCCATCTAAGCAACATAGGCATAAGGTGTAAGAACAAGTCAAAACAGAACATGATACAATCACAGACTATTTCCAATTGGCAGACAGCATGGTGTAATAGATAAAGCAATGGTTTTTAAACCAGAAGGTAAAAACCTTAATCAGTAACCTGCTCGTCTTTCCCATGGCAATCAAAATCACATAATATTAGAATGGTCTATGATATATTTAACCAAACAAAATGAATCACTACCTTTCAGTGCTGTTAATGACTTAAAACATAAGGTTTTCAGTTTTTTAATATATTACTAATTATCAGTGACATTTTTGACATTAAAATTTTGATGAGGCCTCACATGCCTGCAAGTGACATTCTGGCAGATGTGGAGCTCAGAAGGACTGTTTGTGAGATGATCAAACACTTAAAGAACAGAATTTATGGGGTCCACTCCTCTGCTTATATCCTTTGGTCTTGTGTGTGGTGTTGAGTCTCAGGAAAGATCCTGGTTTATATTGTCTGGCAGAGTCGGTGAAAGTGAGTGCAGATAGTGTTGCCTTAGACCCAAAGTGAGTTGTGTAAGCTGCAGGCAGAGAAGCAGCAGAGAATGGATTATTAGAGTCACATTAGGGTGTCTTGGAAGACCTGTGCATTGGTAGCAGCATTGCAGGACAGCTGAAGAAAGATGTGAGAGAATGAGGAAGAGAAACTGCGTTTCACAACGTATTGGGCTACTGGCACCAGTAATAATTAGATTAGATTAGATTAGATTAGATTAGATTAGATTAGATTAGATAAACTGTATCAATCCTGTGGGGGAATTCAGATGCATACAGCAGCAGAAACACAAAAAACAAGGATATAGACTCACAGGACAAATAATACAACAAATCAATCAATTGATCAATCAATACAAATAAACTAGTAGGAACACTGAATTGCTTAAGAGCAGTGGGCAGAAAAGTCCCCCAGAGCTACTTCTTAGCACACAGTGGTGGTATGAGCCTGTGACTAAAAAAGCTCCTTGACGGTATGAAGGTGATTTTTCATGATGGCATCCACAATTGCCATTATCCTCTTTTCCAAAACAGCTTCCAGTATGTTCAAGGTTCACCCTGCAGTCTTTCCTGATAAGTTTGTTCAGACATTGTGCTTCTTTTGAGACCAGGTTGCTTCTCCAGGAGACTGTAGTGTAGAACACCACATCAGCTACTATGGACTGGTAGAACAATTCTAGCAGATTGCTGCACATATCAAAAGACCTGAGTGTCCTTAGCAAGTACAGTCTACCCTGGGCCTTCTTGTACAGCACCACAGTTTTGTTAGACCAGATAGTTGTTTTTGTGAACCCTCAGGTACTTGAGGATTCAAATGGAATACTGAGAACAGAATTATTACAGTGGATCAAGACTGTTGCTTTAAGATTATTTCAATAAGAACACAGGGACACAGTTGGAAACTTGTTAAGGATACATTTCGCACACACATAACCCATACTTCACCCAGAGAACCACATACAGGGACCTTCAAAACACCAAGTTATTTTGGAGAAATGAAGCCATAAAATTGGAGAGCTTTTTGGGGCTGAATGGCCTGTTCTTGTCAGTTTTTTTCTAATGTTCTAATGATCATTTATTTTTTTGCACAACATCTTGCCATCTGCTGGGAAATGGGAGGTAGTTGGTCCAGCTTGCAACATTTTAAAGAGATGCCATTGGTAACCATATTGCTACTTTAGAGGTTCAAAAGCAGGACTTTTGTCCAACCTCTTAAACATTCAATGACATGATTGATAAAATACAAGAGCATTAAATAGCAGTATTTTGAATTGATCTGTTTTAGTGGAAAATCACCTGTAATAAGTTGACAAAAAATGAAATTAAAATAAATTGGTTTGTTAATTACAAAATTCCCTGGGAGTCCAAGTGTAACCTTTCCAATGGCCTGTGGAGTTTAAGAACCCATCCCCTTATTTTTTATATGTATATAACAAAAAAATTAAAATAGAACAGAAAACAGCTTTTTTCCTATGAAACAAAACGATGCACCCTGTACTTTGACAAAGGAATAAAAAAAACTGTCATGTTATAATTATACGGCAAAGCCAACTCAATGCTAATGGTTACATTTGATTTGAAAGTTGGCTTTTGTGAGTATACCAAGATTATATCATTGACGTTTTGACAGTAAGAATATACACATATCCAGAAGAAACAAATGACATAAACTAATTATATATACTTTTATACCTTGTGGATGCAACATTCATGGAATCCACTGTATGATATCTTTTCATGCATTTACAACTTATATATACAATTAATGCTTGAAATAAATTTCATTAGAGATCACATTTTTATAAGTAGAAAATTATTGACCTCATGTGGCACACAATAGAGCCAGACTTTTCAAAACAGATTTGATTTATTCTTTTTATTTGTCCTGTAGAATGAAATGATTTCTTAGTCTTGGACTCCCAGAGGCTTTTCCTCAATCATAAAACAGTTGGGGTTTTGTTTTCCTTCTTCCTAGTTGTGCAGGCACTCTAGCAAAAATAATTGAACAAGATTAATCTGGCCAAGCATGGATGAGCAGAATAGCATCTTCTCTCCTCTAACATCATTGTGTCCTTTTTATTCTCTTTTATTTGTCTTTGTCATTTGCAATTTTGTATCTATACTGTTACTATATATCTGGAATGTTAAATAGAAGATAACATGCATTAAGTCTTCTAATGGAAAGATCTATAATATGAAGTGTAAATTAGTAACATTTTACAGCTTTAAAGTATCACTTGAAAAATATAGGGTAGCACACGAGGATGGCAATACTAAAGAATTAAGCGTTAGTTTTTCACATACAAACCCTTGCAAATATAATAATTTTCTTTTGATTATAATGTGTCATTTCTTGTTAAGTTATAAACTATCCATAACAACTGTATTTCGAAACAAACTTTTTTGTAGATTTTTTACATTTCATTTGCAGGCTTTTAGTGAGTCAGTGAGTTTAGCAGATGGTTGGGGTGGACAGTATAAATAAAAACAAACTTCTGATAAGGGAAAACAAAATCTTCTAAGGGTTCCAAGACCAAAAGATTTTCCTAACATAAATGTTCCTAAGTAGTTCCCTATTGTTTTTTAGGCTTCATGCAAGAGAATTCAAAGCACTAGGCGTCATGGAAAGTTGGGATAGTTGATTTCATTTGAGCATCACAGGTGGCTGCACAGGACTTTTATGAGATGGTGATGGTGCAAAACGCCACCACAGAAAAACAAAAAAGTGAGACAGAGATAAGTAGAGATTGATAATTATTACAGATTTATAATCTATTAGGAGTAGAACTTAAATGTAGTAACAAAAAACAAAATAAAAAAGTGGGTTTAAAGGTAACCAGATTTTTGAAGCATTAACACTGGAATCCCTGAAGCATACAAAAATATCCGTAATGCCGGGCCACCTTAAATTCCCTCGCACCTCCTCCTCAGCCTGCTATCCCATGCTCCACCGAAGCAGTTGAAGTTCTTCCAGCTCTAGTCTGTTTATCTGGGAGTGAGGTGCCTAAAAAATTATATAGGGTAAATAATATATCGTCATTTGGAATACATACATTTCATATGTATTCTGCGTCTTCAATGCAGGATGACAGGAAATGTGAGGCAAGAAATGTTGAACACATAACTAAAACAGAAACTTTTTTCATGTTATATTAATGACAAAATGTTGACGTGAAGCGTATAATGTGTGAAAACTGAGGTCCAAATATCAAATAAACAGTTTCACAAAAGGTATAACAAAACAAGTTCCCTTTTATTCAAGAAGATAACCAAAGAAAAATAAATTATTAAATTTACATATTGCAGTGTGTAAAAAATAAAGCCCAAATATCAGTCGATAGAAAGTAGACAAGTCCTTTTCACTCGTGCAAAGGAAAAATCTGTTGACTCTTAAACAAGAGATTGTAGGTTTGATACTGGGTCATCCTCGCATTTACCGTTTTGAGTAGTGAGTTGCTGTTATTATTACTATTATATAATAAAAACACATTTGATTTGAGTCTGTAACATCCAGTGTAAATTGATGGTACTTGTAAAAGTAACATTTTTCAACAGATCAATTGCTTGCCTAAATTTAAGGTTGTCCAGCATTATAAATATTTTCATAGGCGTCTGGGATTCTAGTGTTAACTGAAAAATGCCTCCCCACCACTTCTTTTATGATTAGCTCTTAGAATAATAAGCAGACCACTATTAGAGGATTTAAGAATATTACTTGGAATGTAAGAGGACAGGAACTCCAAAATATAGGAAGAAGCAAAATTATTTAAAGCTTTATATAGCATTAGTAGCATTTTAAAGTCAGTTCTAAAGGACACTGATAACCAATATAAAGATGCTAAAACTGGTGAGATATGCTCAGATTTCTTTTACTTGTTAAGATTCTTGATGCTGTATTTTGGACCAACTGCAACCGATTGATGTCTTTTTTAGGTAGTTCAGATAGGAGATTATTACAGTAATACAGTTGATTAAAAATGAAACAGGTAAATCATTTCTCAGCATCGTACAGTGTAATAAGAGGTCTAACTTTTGCAATGTTCCTTAAATGGAAAAATCCAGTCTTAATAATATTATGGATGTGCAAAAGTTTCTGTTCAGAGTCCATGATTACACCTACATTTTTTACTTCTGCCTTGACGTGTAATGCTTAGGGATGACGTTTATTTCTAAGACCCTCATTATTTCCATATTTGTCAACAATTCAGCTAGATGAAATTACCATTCATCCTTTCCGAAATACAGTAAAACATTGGATCAGAGAGCCCAGACGGTCAGGGTCATCATGTGCTATAGATAAGTAAAACTTCATGTCATCTGCATAACTGTGGTAGTTCACCTTGTGTTTCAATATAATCTGGCATAACAGGAATGTAGATTGAATTGAAAATAACTGCAAGTCCAGAAAAGGTCTCTGTGGTACACCATGTACCGTCTTGGACCCCGAATTACAATTAAATTAGCTAACAAAGAATTTTCTACTTGTTAAATAGAATTGAAACCAAAGTAATAAATTGCCTGGGAGACCCACCCATTGACCAAGGTATTCAATAATATTCTCTTCTGTACTGATCTTTCCATACTAATTTGTACTACTCTTGCCCCCCCCAGCAACTAATCCAGCAACCATTTTATGGCCCACTGCCCTGCTCAATGCATTTCCAGCCTCATTCAATTCTTAGCATGCTTAATCCTTATTGTCATCTTCCAAATCCATCCAGGGGTACATTTCCAAATTATACTTCAAAGGTGCAAGAAATCAAGATTCTTGGTAGAGAACTGAAATGTAAATGGTGATCATTAGGTCTCTCCCTTCCTACACAAATCTGACATGTGCTCTCTGACACCAAAGACAAGTGACATATCTCAAATGATCCATGATGGGCAAAGCACCTGTAGTATCTAATTCAGAATGATTGACCAGATCTGTCACTCTGGATGGCTCATCATCCTATATATCTGGCTATTATTTTTAACTTCTTTTAAAGTTCAATACTTACTATTCATTTTTTTGCCTTGCTCTTACCCTTTCCCTTTCTCTTTCTGGCCCATATTAAAGCTCTGTATATCTCTTGTTGTCTCCTCATTTGCGTCTACAGGTAATTTCTTTGAACTTCTCTCCAATTCCAAGACAATATCTACTAGATGTCTGATTCCCTAGCATTCCTCAGTTTGTGTGTGGAATAAACCCAGCTGCATATACAAATTACTCCTAGATGCATAAATAATAATATTATTTATTTAAATATAATATTATATAAATATAATATAAATAATGAAAAATAATCTTGCTGCATATGTCAATTATATTAATGCATGTGTATCTTACTACCTTCCTTCAAATTGACACAAACAAAACTGAACTGCTTCTTGTGTGGACCACGATATCAGCTGGAAAATAAAAGCTTGACTCTCAGCAGACCTTGGCTCCAGCAAATGTTTCTATTGTTCACTATTATATGCCTTGGAAACATTCAGGATAGCACTGTCAGTTTTCAAAAATCATACCTCTGCATCTGCCAGGATATTCTTCTAATACCACCACTTCTCTGTTGCAGAAACATTATTTTAGGCTTCCATTACCTCCTGGGCGGATTCTTGCAATTGAGTCTTCCTACTCAAAGTATGACCCAATATAATGAGCACCCCTTTTACAGTATGTCTTTACCATATTGGTGTTTAGTATGATATCATACAATATGTTCCTTTTATTTAGAAAAGTTTTATTTAGAAAAGTCATGTCAGTGCTCAGATTACCTGTCATCATTGCTTGCCTCATACAAACCTAGACCTCTGAGATTCACTGAGGCCAGCTGTCTCACTTTTCCAGAGATTCACTATGCAACATGACCTGAGCCTTTGCATTTTAATCAGCTATACCAGGGGTGGGCCAAGTCAGTCCTGGAGGGCTGCAGTGGCTGCAGGTTTTTGTTCCAACCCAGTTGCTTAATTAGAAAACAGTCCTTGCCAGTAATTTCATTTCTTGGCTTGTTAGTGCTCTAACCCTGTCATGCCAGGTCATTCTCATATCCTAGATTTTTTTCTCCTTTCTAAGAATATCATCCAAATGATTTGAAGTCTAAAATGGATGAGTAATTCTCAGGCTTTCACCTTTTTTATCTTGACTTTCCTACATTGTATTTAATTAAACCAAATAGTGCACAATAAATACACACAGGTGTAAATGGAAATAAGCTACATGGAGAACTGCTGGTTTCTTTTGTCATTTGCATCTTATTGCTAATAAGGAGCCATTAAAAAGCAAGAATGCAGCTGTTTAAGACTAAAATAAGCAATAACGGTTTAAAATCTTAACGAGTGAGACAACTAAAATGAAGCAGGAGTGTTGTTTCAGCAACAAGGGTTCTTTTTTAGCAGTAGGGTTGGAACAAAACCCTGTAGCCACTGCGGCCCTCCAGGAACAACTTTGCCCACCCCTGAGCTATACCATGAACAATTTTCTAATTATTTGTTTCTAATTTTTCTAATTTTTAATGTTCATTATATCTTTGATGTATGTCATTTTTTTGATTCTTTAACTGTGGAATGCAATATTATTGCTTTTAATTGTAATCAGTTTTTGCCAACAAATTCTATTATACACTTAAAAATAGATAGCACTTTATTTGTCCCCTGGGGGACATTTGACAATACAGAGCTTCTGTAAGAAGCTGCTGCATGCACAGCGCCTGTAAGTGTACATCAGTTCATACTGAAAACTAGTGATGACTGAACTACTGTTTTATCTTTTTAAATATGAATACAGTATCTTAGATTCTTTTCTTGATGAGAGATAGAAAAGTGTCAAAACCAGCTGTAGGACTGGTACCTGTAAGCTCTTACCTGTTTTACTGTCCATTCCATACCCTATGTGTTTAACCCTAGGGGCCTCTGATGGCTGTCTTTATTTTCTAACCTTTACTTTAATTCAGTTTTAAAACCAATACCATGCTTCACAAAAGTGTCCTTTTGAGCCCTTAAGGGACTGCAGCTGGACAAGGAATGGACAATCTAGCTACTTGGCTTTATTAGTAAAAATTAGACAAAGAAATTGTTCGTAACTGTTAACAGCAAATATATAGTGATTCAAAGAATTAATCATCCTAGATGTCTTAACTCGAAGTAGTAGTAATAAGATGCTGGTGATCATTCCACTTCCAGGTGTCTTGCAGGTTATATGTTCTCAAGCACAATAAAGATTACATGAGAGAGAAACAGAAAACTCTTTTGCAGTTTTATAAAGTAGCTGAAAAAAAAGTGGGAAAGCTTAAGGCTAAGTCTCTTTGATTCAAAGGTACAGTAAGTAAGTGAAAAGTATAAAAAAACAACTTTAAATTCCTGCTTTATATTCCAATTTCACCAGCATGACACGTTTGACAAGACTTCAGATTAGAAGCAAAAAGTCTCTTACTTAAACCGTTTAAAAGTATCTCCTGTACAATAACTTCAACTTTGTCATGTTGAATCTGATTGTTTTGATGTAAATTATGCCTTAGTTTACAGTGACTGTATGATACATTCTAAAGCTCTTATATGGTAAAATGAAAGAATATTTAAAAAAATATCAAAATTGGTTGAAAAGGAACCCTAAACAATATTATTATAATTACATTTTTATTTGTAAAAGTTGTATTTTATTTTCATGATCAATTTTATTGTCATATGTACATGATGAAATGACTTTCCTGCTGGTGACTCCTTTAAGTTGAGTGAGCAATACCATACCAACAAGAAGACACACACAACTACAAAAAGTAAATACAAAAATAAAAGAAAAACATGAACACTGCTTGGATTATATGCAGAAGACAGATAATTCCTTTGCCATTTTTGACTATTTTTCTTTGACTTCATTAACATTGGTAATGAAACACATTTTGCATACAGCAATCTGTCTGCACCTTGTAAGCAAAGGTATTAATTAAGAAAAGGCTGTGAACCTAATGTGCCAAGCAGCAAAGCATTTTAATATTTTACAACTGTCATACTGCATTGCATGAGATAAACATTTTTTAAATAAACATAATATTTTTATTTACAAACATCAGCCATAATTGCAAGGCATATGTTCATCTTATGAAAGTAGAAAAGTGTGGAACGTGTTGGCAGCATACATAATATATAAAATATCTAAGGAGTTGTGACAATGGAATGGAATAATCATTTGTTTCTGATATCTAATATATGTGCAGAAGTATTGAGATTTCTAAGTTATGCTAAACAGCAAACCCCAATTTTGCTTATGTTACCTAACAACATCAGAGTATGATAAATGTGGCAGAAACTTTTTAAACACCTACAGTCTTGTTTAGGTTTTTCACAATGTAAAATATGTCGTCATTTTACAGTAGAATACTGGCAACAGAGTTGCCTGCCACTTACTGTAGATATACAGAGATGGTAGTGTAATTGACTTTTACAGTATTGCATTATAATTTCATAATACAGTATTGTATAATAATAATACAGTATCATACTGTATTATGGCATTACAGTGTAAAAGTCAATTACACTAACATCTCTGTATATCTACAGTAAGTGGCAGGCAACTCTGCTGCCAGTATTCTACTGTAAAATTACTTGAGAAAATGTTTGTATATTTACAGTGGTCATACTGTGATTACCATCTTGTATGGTGCCTTTGCTAGCAGCATAGATTGTCACTACAGCATTGATAGTAATATTATATTGCAATTTTTACTGATACAGATGAATTTAAATAACAACAAATAATGCTTCTTTCATTTTAAACATTTCAATAAACATTTATTTTTAAGATGTGATCAGCTGTTTACATTAACACTTTTTCGTAATTGTCAACAGTCTTGCATTATTTCAGATAAACATAAATGGTTGCAACAAAGGTAGGAAACTCACTCAATAAGAATTGCATAGTGCTCAGTAGTAAATTTAAAAGCTGAACCAAATTTGACTTTCATATTCAAACACAATATGAAAACCATATTAGATTAAAAAAATGCCGTAACTGTCAAAATTAAAATTGAACAAAGTGGTCTTAGATGAACTCGAAGTCCATTATCTTACGAAGTAGAGAGGAAACATGTAGGTTTACTGCGCTTTTCTTTTTTTTTGGACTACATGGCCAGTCTTCTTGGATATAACTTTTCCTTGCTTGGCCTTGGACTTTCGTTCAGGGTCGATATCAATAAATCATCTAAATGACAAAGAAAAAAACAAAAACACATCTACTTATTTGTTTATGAAAAATAATAATAATAATAACTCACTTTGTCATGACTGCAATGGTTCCTCTTTAGGTGCATTCAGGAAACCAAACTCATAACACATCTTCAAAACAGTTCCACACCAGCACTCTCAACAATTTGCATTCTCTTAAAAAATTCATGCACATGGCTGCCTTTGCCAATACTGAATTTTATTGAATTTAATTTGGAGAAGGAACATCATGGTGTGTGTTAGGGTAGTTAATAGTGTGTCACAAAGGTTTGATAGATCATGAGAGAGAGAGAGAGTGAGTAAGCTTACTGAATGTGTAGGTGTAGTGTACAAACATTTTAGAGGCAGTGTGTAATAAAGTCTGATGGAACTGTAAGTCAATTTTAATGAAAATGTAATGATGGAACATAAGCTAATGCCTTACCTTTGAACAAGCTCAAGGGTGCATTCAACCTCTTCCTGATATTGGAGGTTGAAATTGTGATATGAAGAAAATACAGCAGCAAGTCCAGAGACAAAGCTCGGTTGTGTTCCCAACCTGACCTTCAATACTTAACATCTACCACTGATTCCTTAGAGTTTGATGTGAAAATAAAGATTAAAAAACTACATTCATGATTCTGTAAAGAGTACACTGAAACCTGAGTAACATTTATCTAGTAAAATTAGATCCCTGCACTATTATGTTTACATACCAAGAATTATCAGTCAAGGATTGTCAGGCAAGTTGAGTGTTCCCTGGACATAAGTCAGGCATGCAGTCATAGTACATATGATTTTTTGAAAATATTTAACTCACATATGCTTGAAGGATGAGCACATCCATTTTCCCCTCAAAATGTGCAAGGAGTAGCTGCAAGATACAGGCAGCCACATCCTCTTCACGCCTGGTTTGGACATTCTGAACAATGGCATTAAAAATAAAGGTATTGCTTAAACATTGACTGGACAACAGGGCTTTCCACTTCATGAGCAGGGCAAAATGGTTGTGTGGGCTGTATGGGCTATACAATACTTTGCTAAGTATAAACAAACTGTATATGTACAAACAAGATGGCCAACTGTGTGAAATGATTGAGAAATGAATAACTAACCCACTCGCTCTCATAGACAAAAAAGAAAGAAAAAGTATAAATTAAAAGAGAAAGAGGATCACTAAGTCAAAACTGCAACAAATTGTTACTGGATCTTTCTGGTCTGGCACCGATACATTCTCCTGCTTCATAAATGCCACATGCTGTTCTCCGTCCCGCTCAACAATGGAAAGTGCAAAACCAATACTATTAAAAATAAATTAACTAAATAGGCTGGCTGATAAATGATAAGCTATAACCTAATTAACAGTGTGTAAGAGTACTTTTAAAAGTTCAAATGTGGTTTTCTGATCTGAAACCTGTGCCCAGCTTACACTGCACCTTATCACAAATCAATCCCAGAAGGCTTTGCTTGTCCAGTATGCTACTGTACTTTCAGTATGTTACAATATGTTACTGTAAGGGAGAAAAGCATTGAAAACAGCTATCTCATCTAAATGTACAGTCATTTTTTTTAAATATTACAGTATGTTACTGCATAAAGAAAACTAAGGGAAATACTGTAGGAAACTGACTGTAAAATTACAGTTATTTTTTAAAATGCAGGAATGACTTTCCTTCACAAATTTTTGCCTTTATATCCAAATGTCTAAGTCCACGTCCAATTCTTTACATTTACAACTACACTAAATGCTTTGGAAGTGTTGTATGACCCTTTTTATGAAGAAGCCTACTAATATTCTATCAGAACATTACCAATACCTCAGATTTGTCATGCTTCTCAATTTCTTTTTCTATTTCCTGGGGAAGGTCACAGTGGCAGTATATTGAAGAAGAGAGAACAGACAATAATTTCCTGAGCAGCTGATTTTAGCTTCTCCTAAGAGATTTTCACACAGGATGAAAAATGTAATTACTCTATTGTATTCCGGTTCAGGTAGAGGAAATCATTTAAAAGTTTGTCTTACAATCTAAAATGTACAGTATGTATAAGATTAAGATTATTCTTAAACAGCAAGTAGCATTTACTTTAGATAGATAGTACATACAGATTACAAAGAATACGATCTCTGCCTTTTGTTACAACAGTCAAACGATAATATTAAGATGAGTGCAGGGAAAGAATTAATATTTATTACAGACTTTAACTGATTGATTCTTCCCCTTTTATATCTGATCCAACTTGAGAATTTCTTGCAAGCCATGTCATTTGAAGAGTGTTATGAAGTAATGCTGCAAATCTTTTATAAATTATAAAATTGCAAGACTGTATATTGTTTCGTAGTGTTATCAGATCACCAGTGACATGCACCTAATGAGAAACTTGTAACCTGCAACCTCTTACCTGCCTCACTGTAAGTATTTTACCCCATTCTTGCTGAATGGGGCTATCTTTACTTTTGCTCTTTTACTTCAAATTAATTTTTGCCACCGATGAGAGGCTTCTCTAAGGACAACCTCCATGCTCTTAAGGAACAGCCGTTAGACAAGGACTGATCAATCTACCTCTTGGCTTGCTAGTAGTGTTTGGCTGGTATTTAAGCTTTCACCTAAAAATATTTATGAGCTTCAAAACCAAAAGCAGCAAATATAAGCAATACAAAGAATTATACAACCTGAGTGGGTTCATACAGTCTTCTGTCATTCCAAGATGATAGTTCCCAGATGGCCCAGTTCCTTATTTACACACTATATATTCTTAATTGAAAAATGAAAAGAAAGATTTCTTGCCAGAGACAGAGCTCCGTTCCAATTATCCATTTTAGCAGCTGAGCTAAAAGCTCAGTTTTTGGAAAAAGTGTCAACTAAACTGAGAGACAATTATTCTGAAAAAAGTGTAATAAAATGTGGTAATTTGCACCCGCTAACCAACCCCCAATTAAACCTCACTCCTGGAGTACATGGCTTGCTTGTTTTTGACTTGTTAGTAGAGCTTAGAGTTTTCTCAAAACACTGAGAAAATATTGCAAAGTCATTATCATACAAGCTCAAGGTCGATTTGCATGAGAATCAAATGCTGCTTGATTCTACAAACAGACTGGCTATACTGGCTAAACTTTCTGTGATTCTACTTCACTTTATGGCTATGTAAAATACTCTAAAAAATGCATTGCCATGTAGCTTTACCAGAATACACTGTAATTCTGGTCAGCATGACAAGACTTTCAGGCTTATGTAATTTAATGTAATATTGCTTTTCATTTGTAGTTTGTTTTTGCAAAGTAATTCTATTACACTTAACTGATTTTTAAAACTGAAAGCTAGTGATGATTCAAATACTGTTTTATCATGTTAACTATAAATGTCTTAGACTCTTTTCTTAATAGGGATAGGAAAAATGTGAAAACCAGATATAGGACTGGTACCTGTAACCTCTTACTTGTTTTATTGTCCATGCTGTACCTTAAATATTTAACCTTACAAAGGGCAGGCTGCTTTTTGACTGGGACTGTCATTATTTTTTTAACCTTTACTTTAATTCAGTTTTATTACCAATGGCAGGGTTAACAAAAGCGACCTATTGAGCTCTAAAGAAACTGCAGCTAGAAAAAGAGTGGACAATCTAGTAAAAATCCGATATAATCATTGACTTTTAAGCTTTTACATTTAAATTATGTTTATTTGCATCAAAGGCATTAACAATAAATATGTACTGATACAATTCAACATTCAACCTAGGTGTCTTAGCTTGTGTCTATACAAACTCAAGGTTGATTCCCATAAGAATCAAATGCTGCTTGAGTCCGCAACCAGAATGGCTTTACGCAACCTTCCAAGATTCTACTTCACTCACTGACTATGTAAAATGCTGTAAATTCTGCTTTGCCTTGCAGCTTTCCCTGAATACACTGTAATTCTGTTCAGCATATGACTTTCAGGATTAGGCCTGAAATCTGTCAGCTGTCTACCAAAAACTATTATTCTTTCATGAGGTTTGTCAACAGTTAATGAGCTTCTAGGATTGTGCAGCAGAAGAAGTTATCTTTATTACATTGATGATACATGATGCTTTATCAAATGTACCAGTGTTAGATTGCAAATGTCAACAAGAATTCATCTTACATATAAACATCTATGTGTGGAAGTGTGTGTGTCTGTCTGTCCGGCCTGGAAGTGCGAGGCAGCCCGGAAGTGTGAGGCTACAGCATGACATTCAAAGACCCGGCAAGGCGGCCCCAAGTTAATGAGTCGGAAAAAGAAAGAAGTACACGGCTACAGCATGAAGCTGAAAGAATGCGACTCTGTCGCCAAAGTGAAACCACTAAGGAAAGACAAACGAGAGACAAACTCGCTTAGCCACTGATAAACAAGGGGGGCAAGCACGTCTGCAAAACTAAACAACTGACTATGCATTTCAATTTTTTTTCTGATGATTTCAATAGTTTCTAGGAACCCAGGCTTTTTACAATTTTTTACAACTTTTTAGAATTCTATCAAAAATGAAAATATATAATATATAAATGAACTTGTAAATTGGGATTTGCTTAGAAACTGTGTGTTGAATAAAATTAGAACATTATTCACATTTACGCCATTGAATTAGGGAATTTGAATTTAAAATGGAAAAAATTGAGTCTAGAAAAGTGCACTAAACAGATTTTTTAAATGATATGAAATAATTGTCACCACTTTCATCACCTACTTGTTTCCCGAGTCCTTATTTCAACTGCATGGTAATTACACCTCTCTAGATTCCAAGCTCAATATTCAGAAGCACAAAACTACAGTTACAATAACTCCATGTGTTATGATTCCTGCGCTTGATGAAATTACTACTTGACAGGTGACTTTATTAATACTGAAATCTGCATTCTTTCACAGCTTGGTAAATGCACTAGTAACCCTAAATCTACTGGACCCTTGTTTCACAGCATGGCATAAGTACATGTTGAACTCAGAACGAGTACACCAGATGAATTATTTGGTTTCTTTAGATTTTAATTGCTTCTGCCTTCATTAATACTGTAATAGCTCAGAAGTTTACTTTTTATATATTAATTTATAATAGTAAAAACAGAAGATTATTTTAACATTTTTATCAGTTATATACAAATGTTTCACAGTAGCTACCCTAGTATGAAAAGAGATGGTTTGGAAATGAAAAAAGCATATAGGTGAATTAAGTAGATATAAGTATAATAAAACACTGACAAATAAATGTGTGCCCAGACAAATGGTATATTTTAACAATATACTAATAAACATTAGAAAGTTACAAGCAACTTTGACTAAAGAGTCTAAGGACCCTTTTCATAATTTATAATAGTTTTCAATAAGAATTTCTGCTACTGTAAACATTTAACAAACATAACTATATTTGAGATTTCACTGACTGAAAGCAAAAGTAACCCATCTTATTAAAGCAATAAACTCATAGTGACAGATTCTTGCACATCCACAAATTGTAAGATTTGCCTGTGCTTATATGAACCTGAATACAGAATAAACAGAAGTGGAGACAAACTGTAGCCTTGGGGTGGATGAAGTAAAATAATCAGAAAAACAATACTCATTCGTCTTTTTCTTTTAGTTAAAAATCTAGAATCCAGCCCACCAGCTTAAGGTCCAGGATAATCAGCTTCCCAACTAAAATGTGTCAGGATTGTATTAAATGCAGATGATAAATCAATAAACTGCAATTATTGTGTGGGTTTTTGACACTTCCACTTGCTCATACAGCAGATTCAAATGTGTTGTAGTATCCTCTATGCAAATTGACAAAGGTCCAGATAAGAATTTTGTTTAGCAGCTCCTCTCTTAATTACTTTCTCAAAGGATTTCATTATATGAGACATTAAGGCTTCTGGTCTGAAGTGCTTGAAGGCTCTTGCATGCATGGTTTTGGCTACTGGAGTAACATTTCCAAAATTTGGGCACCTATTCTAAATTCAGAGGCTTCTGAAATATGTTGGATGCAGTTGCTGTGCAACAAGCCCGAAGCAGATGTCCACATATTGCGTCCAGTGCAGTGCTTTTTTTTCATTTTATTCAGTTGAAAAACTCTTCTGACATACATCCGATCAAAGAAAGGCTGACTCCAAGCTCCTATCCAGAAAACCTAAAAATAATTAATTACATTTTTGAGCCAGATTAAAGTCAGATTTAATTTCTGCCACTTCCACTTGATTATTGCTGATTTCACCTCTTTCTATAACTTTGTTCAGCTGTAGTCGCATTTTGCAATGGCCTGATTTTTCTGTTCTAGCAGTTCTTTGCTAGTCACAGTTGTCATTGGGCTATATTTTAACTGATTTAACTGTGGTTATGGCTTTCTTGCAGAATTATCTATAATAATAAAAGGCAAAGCCCTCACTCACTGACTGACTGACTGACTGACTGACTGA
>JANRMT010062792.1:38589216-38678826 GCA_026402145.1 Polypterus bichir lapradei
TTGTTAAAGTCACTGAAAAAAGAAAAGGATTCCAGTGAGCCAACAGATAGCAGTGATTCCATTAGTTATAATGAAAGTCGTCCTACACAAAAATCCTCCTCCTCTCCTCTCCTCTCTCTCATCTCCCTCACACCAGCAATGATTCTTTTCAAAGGTAAAGTGCAGGTTAATTTGTTTTATGTATTTTTACTTTATATTTTGGATGAATCATTTTTATATGAATCATCTGAGTTTTCGATATTTCTTATGGGGAAATTCGCTTTGATATATGAGTGCTTTGGATTACAAGCAAGCTTCTGGAACGAATTATGCTCACAAACCAAGACACCACTGTACTATTAGCTGCTACAGTCTTCATTGCCCTCAGAAGAATATACAGTGCATGGTAGTAATGAAGTTCTGTAAGAAGTTCCACCTTCTTAGTGCACTATTTTTCTCTAACCGTCACTTTTTTACACCATTGTTTCCTTATATAAAGTGAGATTCCCCTACCTTGTTACATACAGATGACACTGTAAGATGATGTAAGTTTCACTAAATCTATTAACTGTCAAATCATTATCAGAATCCTTTTCTGTCAGCCAGATTTCTTTAAATACTATAAATACATGCACCTCTTTAATTGGGTGAAAAGGCATCCATGCCTGAGTTCCAGTTTATTCTGCAGTGCCTGAGCATTTTTAAAATGCCAAAACTTTTTCTCTTTTACTTTTTTTTCTGGTTACATGACAATTAGAACCAGTTATATAATTAAAAATAATGGTCAGATTCACTACGAAATTAGGTAATAAATACATGTATTCATGAAGCATGCACTATGCCGTATGTAATCTGTGCAGGCTGATTAAGAGGAGTACCATGAAGATTCTAGGTCCAAATGACAAAGATATAAACAACCTTTCTGAATTTACTAAGTTCTCTGCAACACAGATTAGACTTTTCTTTAATATAACTCCCAATTCTTAGTCACAATAATGGGAAGTATACAATCTGTAACTTCAAGAAGGAGTACAGCACATGTGGCTGTCTGCAAACTGACAATATGATGCACAAGGTTTTGAATACCTTCAGAAAAGTGCTTTTTACTGAGTGGTAAGCAGTAAGCAGTGACTTGCAACCACATAGACACAACTGTCTACTGTCTAACTGGCTATTTCTTCCACTTATTCACCATCTATCAGCTAATGTGCAATAATGGCTGCTGTTGCAACAAAGATAATATCTTTATATTCACACATAAGAAAACTAACCCCATGATGAAAGGTACAACTCCTTAACTTTACAAGCCAGCAATTAAAAGAATTAGCAATTCTCACAAACTAGGATTAAGCAATGCAAAATGCAGAAGCATCTGTTAAATGAAATTCCCCCTGGAAATCTTGGAGGATAAATATTTTGCTGGCCCCATGATTAGGTCCTATCTATTTATTCAGTAATTGCAGAAATGAATGTTAAATCAATGTTTATTATCTTAACAGCATTTTGACTATAAATAGGAAAAAAAACATTAATACAAAATAATTTAAATAATTGTAAAAGCTTGTTAATGAACTTTTTGTTTAAAAATTAGCCTGCAATATCTGTCATGGACCATCACTCTGGCAGCATCTAAAATGAGGAGAAAACAAAATCACCTGTTGTGATACAATTTAGGGTTTGAATTCATCACAGAAAGTGTTCTGGCTTGTATTCACACAAGGAACATGATTTTGAACCTCTGCTCTTGTTCTTACCTTTAACAAAATTAACCTTTCTTTATTAACAAGCTTTGTTACATAATTAATGTAAATAGCTTTTTTCTAAATTGTTGATTCCTAAATAATTACCACTTGGCTGTTAGTTTATCATACAATCTTTTGTGGTACACTTTAGTTACAATTTAAAATATGTCTCCATTCTCAGACCCACTTAATCTAGTTCAGGTTCTTGGGGAATTACATGTTTTAATATAGTTTAGGTGAATGTGTTTCCTTAATTTAAATCAATACTAATTATTCTATTCTCCTTCAAGCAGCACCACAGAGATATAAAACATTGTGTTGAGTTGCAAAATATATAGAATAAATGGTTTGTGATAAAAAAATGTAGTGAAGGTTCAGAGTTATTTAAAACAAGCAGTTTCCTAGGCCCACTTGAGCTGTGTATAATATGTGGTTATTATTTCTGTTATATGTGAGAAGGTGTGTTGCTTTGATGCGCTGACTTGTTGTACCTTTCTGTTGTCCAATGATCATTGTACAACAGTTATTTTCCACCTTTTCTTCTGGTCCAAATACACTTGCAAGAGGAACTCATACTGTATATCCAGAATGTTCAGCCTGGTGAAAACATCTTGATAGTACTAAGTTCACATATAATTTTTAACAGTCATGTAAAAAGTAAGTACACCCCATGAGATGTTTTTTCTTTTTCAACATATGCAGACATATCAAGATTTGATATTCATTTAAACCAGGAGTCTCCAACCTTTTTTCCCCTGAGAGCTACTTTTACAATATCAAAATGGTCGAGAGCTACTCATGTTTTCTAACGTTAATTCTCATAGCATATTTCAACCCAAACAAATTGAATACGCTTGTTTTGCCTGAACATTTACAAACTGTTGGTGTCCACAACTCACATTTTGCATTAAAACATCACAAAAATATTTAGTTCACCTGTAAGTGCATTTTGCATGTCTGTATGCATTTTCTAGTATATCTCACACTACTGAATTAAAACATGAATGCTGTTAAAACAAAACAATGCAATTACAAATGCACAGATATTACTTATTCATTTGTCATTGTGTTACATCTCACTGTTTCACTTTATTCACAGGTCCAGTTGCATGTGTGATGTGTTTTTAGTTAATGAGATGACTGGCACTGCATGAAGTCAACAAGATAGGTGCATTGTGGAGTGTAGCCACATAGGTTCACTCTTATGGAGTCATTTAAATGTTCATCTGTCAGTCTTGTTCTGAACTTTGATTTCATGACATTCATGTCAGAAAAGGCAGACTCACAGAGGTATGTAGACCCAAACAAAGCAGACATTTTAAGAGCTGCTTGGTGAAGATTCTTATAGTTATCTGGCTCTACTAAGCTCCAAAAATGCTGAGAATGTGGTTGAGACTTTAACTGCACATTATTTTGAAGGTTTACTAATATATAATATATAAAATCCAATGTCTGTCTGTCTGTCCACTTTTCATGAGAGAACTACTTAACGGATTTCAAATCAAATCCAAATTTATTTATAAAGCACAATTTTAAAATACCATAAGTGTAAACCAATGTGCTGTACAATAAAATAATAAAAAAAAAATCAATAATAAATCAGTAAAGAAACAAAAGACAAAAATTACATAAATACTAAAACAAATAAGTTAAACGAACCGATTAGAAGATAAACAAATTACAGAAAAGCAATGGATATGAAAAAATGTATAAATTATTAATAACGTTGATACCAAATTTACTCATATACAGTTAAAAGCAATCAAAAACAAGTGTATTTTAAGTCTTGATTAAAAAATTTGAGTTGATGGTGCTGACCTAATTTCAATTGGCAGAGCGTTCCATTACTTTGGTTCTAGAACTACAAAGGCACGATCACCCCTTGTCTTCATCTTAGACTTTGGCACGACCAACAATTGCTGTTGAGAGGAACGTAAAGAGCGGACTGGTGTATAACAAACCAGCAACTCGGCCAGATAGGATGGGGCAGCACCATTTAGTGACTTATAAACCAAAAGTTAAATTTTAAAATGAATCCTAAATTCAACTGGGAGCCAATGAAGTGAGGCCAGAATTGGAGTAATGGACACAACTTTCTGAGACCCGGTAAGAAAACGAGCAGCAGCATTCTGCTACAATCATCGAGGCGTGATATAATAAAAGCATGGCATACATTCTTCAGATCATAGTACCCCAGAAACGGTTTGACTCTAGCAAGCAATCTAAGCTGAAAAAAGCAGCTCTTGACAATGGACAAAATGTGTTTATTAATATAAAGATCAGAATCAACGATAACCACAAGATTTGTGATGTGGGGTTTGCAAAACCCAGCTAATGAGCCGAGCTGATCCCTGACAGCCCCATTAGAAGCCATTGGTTCAAATACAATAACCTCACTCTTACTCTGATTGAGATTAAAAAAATGTACAGCCATCCAATGTTTGACCTCATCATAACATTCATGTAGTGACTTTAAGGACTCCTTAGTCATAGGTAAATATATCTGGGTATCGTCAGTGTAGAAATTAAATGAAATACCATATTTGCAAAATATGGACCCAAGGGGTAGCAAATACAAAGAAAATAACAAAGGACCCAGAATAGAGCCCTGTGGAACACCATATTTCAAATGAGCAGTAGAGTAAAGTACATACCTGTTACCAATAGAAAAGGTTCTGTTAGTGAAATAAGATTTAAACCAATCTAGCGCACCTGCCTTGACAACAATATGTTGTGATCATTGGTATCAAAGGCTGCAGTTAAATCCAAAAGCACTAAAACCGTCGAGACCGCAGAGTCAGCTGAAAGTAGAATATCATTAACAACCGTGAGTAAAGCTGTTTCAGTGCTGTGATAAGTTTTAAAACCGGACTTAAAAATTTCTTGACTACCATTACAATCCAAGAAAATCTGAAGCTGCTGCAAAACAACTTTCTCAAGTATTTAGATCAGGTTTTTTTCTATAATTTGCTTGAACATTCCGGTTGATTTTGCAACTTCTATCATTTCGCTGTGTATCATAGTTCAGTTGTGGTACTGATTTATTTGTGCAAATCCGAGATCCATGCAATGGGCCAGGGGTAGTGGGCCTTCCTCACTCACTCGCCAGCTTTGGGACGTGTTCTTTAACTCCACTTATCTAGCGAATGAGAGGACAATTGAATTCAACTTTGTTTGATATTTAAAATAAAGTGTTACTTAGGTCTTGATGAGTTTGAGTCCGGATATTCTCTTAAGTGTATGCCACATTGCCCTGTGGTGGGCTGGTGCCCTGCTCAGGGTTTGTTTCTTGCCTTGCGCCCTGTGTTGGCTGGGATTGGCTCCAGCAGACCCCCGTGACCCTGTACTTAGGATATAGCGGGCTGGATAATGGATGGATGGATGTATGCCACATTGAAAAGGTAGATTGTAATTCAGATTGTGGATCATGATTTTGTGTTAAAAGGATCGTGATATGATTTTTTGGAAAGATCGCCCACCCCTAATATGACTAATTAAGTTTTCAAATTTATGTAAGATTCATTAACCCTTTGGTGAGCTACTTCGAAAGGGGTTGCGATCTACCAGTAGCTCGCGAGTGACATGTTGGCGACCCCTGATTTAAACAGTATCTTTAAAAAAGTTGATGTAACTGAAAAAAAAACAATGAAAATTCGACTTTACAAAATATATTCAATAAAAAATGAACATACAGTATATTCCATTTCCATTTGTGGAAAAAAATAAGTCTACTGATCTTGCCCACTCCAGCACGCATTTCCAAAAACTGTCAACCAGGATTACAAGTTCCTCTCACTGCTTCCTGCAGAATTCTTTCAGCTGTGATATGTTTGAGAGATGTCTCATGTGCATCCCCCTACAGCATCTCAATGTGATTCAGATCCAGGCTTTGACTTGGCCATTGCAGAACCGTCCATTCCATTCTTTTCAGCCATTCCCTGATGGATTTATAGGTATATTTAGAGTCATGTTGAAAGGTCCACTTTTGGTTGACGGATGGTCTCACATTATCTTCAAGCACCCTCTGGTACAATGAAAATTCATAGTGGATTCTGTAATGGAGAGTTGCCCAGGCCCTAAAGCAGCAATTCAAATGTATGTTTTTATTGTATAATAGTAACAATAAGAGCAGTTCATTACTCAAAATGTTCATTTTGAGACACAGCAAGGCTCGAACCCACAACCTCTTGATTATGAGTCAGCAGTGCTTACCGCAGTACTACCAAAGCATTCATGACAATGAAGTACACTAACCCAATTTCTTTTTCTTTGGTTATAGTCTTGAATAAACACACACTTGTTTTGTTATACTTATACCTTTTGTGAAAGTGTTTATTTGATATTTGGATTTCAGTTTTCACACATTATACACTTCATGTCAAAATTTTGTCGTTAGTACTAAAACATGAAAATAGTTTGTCTTTTAGGTATGTGTTCAACATTTCTTGCATTTCCTGTCATCCTACACTTACATAGATCTTTATAGACAAGGAACACACATGAAATGCATGTGTTCCAAATAACGTTATATTATTTACCCTACACAGCTCCCGGTATCTCACTTCTAGATAAATAAGGCTTGAGCTGAGATATCTTTTTGCCCTTCCTGCAGCGGTGGGTGATGGGATAGCAGGCTGCTTGCTGCTTGTGCTGATCTATACATTTACAAAACAAAAGACACTGAATGGAGAGGTGCGAAGGGATTTAAGGTGGGAGGGATTTACAAGTTTTTTTGTAGGCTTCAGGAATTCTAGTGTTAAACCCAAATTTCAACACTGCACTAAATATACAGTATAATTCCATTTGATGTGTGTGACTGGGCCCTGCAATGAATTAGTATCCCATCTGTTATTGGATTTTGTCTTTGTGGGACCCTGAATTTGATTAAGTACATTGTGTATGTAACACCCAATTTAGTTACATTTGCAGAGAACATTAAAGTTGATGTCTGTAAATGTTTACATACAAGAGGTAAGAATTAGTTATAAATTATGCAATGGATGTTTTAAGCTAAAATATATGACAAAAGTCTTTAAACAGTGTTCTCACTGTTCATAACTACAAAGAAATGATTAAAAGGCAATTAGGGATGTTTTCTGAGTAGCATAGTGTCCAACGTACATCTCAAGGCAGGTTATGCTTAACCTGCATAATACCCATGTGAAGCCAAATCTGAAATCATTTCTGTAGTTTTAAATTTGGTATGCTTAAAATACTGATTAAAAGGAGGATTATCATGGCTTTATATTTCTGTTCAAGTCTTTCCTAATTTGAGTCCAATTATTACTGTTAAAAGAACATAATTTTGTTTTAGCCTGATTTCGTTTTACTCAGTTAAAGCTCAGGTTTCTTTTGCTTTCTTAAACAGGCACATTCTTGACCTCAATGGCTTCCTCTTTCAGAAGCAACTGCAAATTAGGAACGAGACTCAAATAAAAAGGGAACTAACAAGTGATTAGCTGACATTGATCCATTAAGTATTCTTCATAAATTATAGCATGTGTTTTAATAAAAGGTTTGAAAGGAAATAAGAGAAGCAAAATTAAAGGCTGAGAATGACTGCTTGTCTCTTTTATAGAAACCATTTCAGTGATGGTAATGGAAACAGAAGTCAGTTAGTCAGTGGTATTCACAGTGAGTAAGAAATACAGTTACCAATTCACAAAACTACTTAACTAATCAAATCAAATGAGCACAAATGATCTTCATACCACTTGAGACGCAACAATTACAAAATACATGAAATAAACAGGAAACAGTAATACATCATTTTTGATTTGTAATATTTTCTAAGCAGCAGATAGCACACTGTTGTGAAAGCTTAGCAATCTACTTAAAGAGACATGTACAGATATCTACCATATTACACTTTCACAAATATCTCTTCAATATCAATGTGCAAAGTCAATGATTTAAGGTAGATGTCTAATGATCCTCACACTTGTTCTGGGGGCAGCATTGGTCCTTAGTGCTGAAGCAAGGATGTTGCTGTGCCTTCCCACATGTATTCTTTGTTACATTTTTTTATTTTTACTTCAGGCATTTCCATATTAATGTAAAGGGCTGGTGAATTCATTTAATATACTGTGTTTATGAAGTGTAAAATGTGGTAAATTTGCAGGCAACATAAACTGTTTACTCCATAGTAAAACTTCACTGAGATAAATTAATTTCTATGTTCTATATTTATTTAGCTGATGCTTTTATATGAATCATCTTAAAATCATAATTGCACTGTATTGTTACTTATATATCTTTAGTAATTGTAATATGTGAAATTAAATTAACAGAAGGAATAATCCACCTTAGTATAAGGTCACATTAATGAATATATACTTTTGAAGTACATGTATATTAAGTGATAGTTAAAGAGGGTTAATTTAAAAAGCAGGTGGTCTTGGGATTTGAATCAGTAACATAGTTATTTGTAGTCGAACTATCCTTTCCCACATTTCTATGGAAAATAACTCTTTACAGAACACCACCTGTAAGGATTACTCATACTCGTATACTAATCATTTTGTTTCACTATACATCTAAAATATTATGGGACATATAGCCTTAATCAAAAATAGGTGGCTTCCACAACAACATTATAACTTTCCCTCTTACCTTATGTATAGACATTTAATGAATGACACAATAAGAAAGAGAGATTAGTTTTCACACATCTAAATCCTTGGACATTGATTTATCTGCTGATTCAATATATGCCTCAAGCCTTTTAAAGAAAATTGCTTTCTCCTTAGAGAACCTTTCTAAGAAATACAGCTACATACTGCAGGGCACTCTTAATCATTTAGCAACGATTAATATTGCACATGTTTCTTAAGTCCTTGAGATGCAGTTCACCGAATAACATATATAAAGCAGAGGTCTGATAAGTGCTGCACTTAGGCACTTTAACATCTTGTTCTGTTGGAAATCTGAAATCAACAGCTAACAAAAGAGAGATGCTACAAAGATTGCTTATTATGGCTAAGTAATTTTAAATCCATAGTGGAATTTGTTATCATGCATATCATAGATGCATCCTGGAAATTATCTGTATCTGTTCAATGACCAGCTGTCATTTTATTCTGTAATATGGTATCAGCCTGCTTTCTGATTGATTAGTCATTCATATAAACGCTTGCATTTGTGTGCTGAGAGAACAGGCTTTTAAGTAGGTGTATTTAATTGGAAAAGGGCAAGAGCATTTAGCCGAAAAACAAAACTGTTACACTTGCATTCATATGTTCTTGATTCTGTATGTTGAAAGTTTTAGCAGTGGTTATCTATTATTAAATACTATGTTCAGCCTTTTAATTTAAGTATGTAAAAATATACTACTGAGAATTTTACTTTAATATATGAAAATAGCTTTAATCAATATTCAAACAGTGTTGAACAGTATGAGCTGGGCAAGGCAGACACACTAAGAAGGGAATTTTTACTGTCACAGTGAAAATTAAAGAACAAACAACCTTAATTTTACACATCATCTTTCTGCAATAAAAATTACCTTGTGATATTTTACAAGTGCATTGCTATGTTGAATTTCTAGCACAAGCAGGTTGTAAGTAATATTTTTAGGATCATACAGTTATGCAAAGGTGTGTGATAAACTGGCAACCTTGTGTTTTATAGTCGAATGCCTTAGCCATTAACCCACCATGTCCGTCAAAGTGTGAAGCTGTGTACGTAGTATGTGAAACAATATATAACTACCCCACAATCTTTATCCTACTGTTTTAAAGCAAAGTACTTTATGAACCACAGTGTGTGGTCGTGATGGTGCAGTGGCAGGTACCCCAGAAAGTATCAAGGAAAGGACACAGGGCAGAAGTTGTTAAGGTTTTTCTGATTTATGTCTTACACTGTTCCACTCTTTGTATATCCATAAATCACTGCCTTCTTGTCAATGTCACTGTGCCACTGCTGTGAAAGCTTATAGTTGATGAATCTGTCAAACTAAAATCTTCAGTATTAAAGGCACTGTCTCTTTTGTTTCTTCACTTGTAGCATGGGTGACGTTACAGCCCTGCCCAAGCGATATTGCCACTGGTGAACTGGTAATACAATTCTCGAGTATCTTTCTAATACAGTTTGTGAAATTGCTATTTTATGTTATCCCACAAAAAGCCACTGTATTTCTGGTGCAAAATGACTGAATACAAACTGCAGCCAACAAATGAGGATCATGATTAGCCCTTTTTTATTAACAGCTGCAATCTCTACATTAATAAATACCTTATTTGATAATTTTAGAATCATAATAAATGGCGATGTTTCAAAAATTACCATGAGTTATTGAGTCTATCCCTATATATCATTCATTGTTATTTTTATTACTTTATTTACTATTATCCATTAATCCTTGCTTTATGCATTTTTTTCTGTTGGCTGGTTTATTAATTTTTGGTTTCAGTTGTGGTGATTATAAATTCTGAGTTACATACAGTATATGGTAAGCCATGTTTCAGGGCCCCAAAGAAAACTGTAAAAGTGGACTAATCTGCTCAGTCTAAGGTGGTGGCTTGATTTTTCAGCATTCATGCTTGAGGCAGAATAACCTTGTCTTAAAGGAGCACAGTTCTTAGTAATACATTTTCAGATTTTTAAAGCTTATGACTTTTGTGTATAATAACTAAAAACAATATTATAATATATATTCATACTTTTCTGCAATGCTGGTTTTAAATATATATATATAGATCCTATTATAAGTGCATTACATGATTGCATTAATTTATTATTTAATAATAAACCATATACTTGGAAGAGAGTTTAGTTTGAAGGAGAGATGTCTTGAGCCTAGTAACTGATGAGAAACAAGCAATGCTGCTGGGTGACATACTGTATTTTTGTGAAGTGCTTCAATCCAGTAGACAGTAGCCCACAGTATCTAGTGTGCAGAGTTCCAGTACGGTATGGTCATTCTTCATCAGCATTTCCTTTGTGGGCCACAGCCCACACTGGTGGAAAATGGCTGCATTGCAGGTGGATCATGGCTGACCCTTGGACAACACCCAACCACCTGTCCGATGATGGTATTCGATTCACAGCAGCCGTATTGCAGGTTGATCATGGTTTGATCCTGAATGACCTTTCCAAATTCCCGCTCTGATGATCATGCTCATTTAACCATGAAGGAAAAACATCGCTGACTGAGCTTGATTCATTTAATGCTCCTACTCGATTCACTAAGGGGGACTCCCTACTCCCCCATTAAATTCATGCACAGGACCCCTCCCTGGTGAGCTGCAAACACACTGGCATTTGAAAAACTGGGTTGTGACACCAAAAAGGTTGGAAAACACTGTTATACAGCTTGTAGTCATGACTCTACTGGCCTTCAAACTAATGAATTAAGAAAAACCCCAGTCATTCTTCACAATTTTTTTGGCTTTTTTCAGTCATAACCTTCATTTATGTAGTCTTACAAAGTTCCCGTGACCACAAGATGTATATACTGTGACAGCCCCAGTGACTCCATTCATAGTGCTAGCCACAAAAAAACTGCAAGGTGTACAGACATGCTACTGTGTGTGCAACAAATGACAACCAGTTAATGCTCATCCATAAGAAAATGCATACAATGTTCATAGACAGGGAAGAGTCCAATCAAATCTACAAGAAAAAGAAGAAAAGAGGAGACCAATGCCAACTTTAAGAAATGAAGGAAAACAACTATTTTGGACCGCACAGAGGAGAGGCTCCTGGAACTTTTGAGTCAGCAGAAACATCTGTTTGATGTCTCATTTTTGTTATACCAAGACAAAGTGAACAAATACCAAAGCTTCTACACTCTGATTGGCTGTCAAAATGTTTCAAACTTGTGTGCCACAGGAAATATGAAATTGCAAAATCTGGCAACTACAAGGGTGACAAGCATACTGACTCAAAGTTATGCAGTTTGACAATAACGTATGGGAGAACCCTAGATGTGCACATGCATACATGTGCACATCATGGTACAACTGAGGTTTAAACAATCACAGTTTCTTACAAAAGACCAACTTTAGCTAAAGCAACCAAGGAGAAACTACTGGCAGTCTGCTTAATATATGAAAGATCAGGAAAAGCACAATTATTGAGAAAGAAAAGTCCTTTAAATGTGTCCACTGGGTTTCAGAGGTGCATTGCGCTCACATGTTATACATTGCATCATGGCCAAAGAAGTTTAAGTAAAAACACAACAGTGGGCTCAGGTTTTGTTTTATCTTGTTCTCAGATCACCAAACACAGAAGGTTTTAATATATTGTAACCTCTTAGGTTCTTTTCCTAATAGAGTACAGTACAAAATGTCACGGTCACCTGTAACCTCTTATCTGTCCCACCCTCCATTCAGTACCCTTCATATTTAACCTTAGAGACCTCTGTGGCTGTCATTACTTTCACTCCTTTATTTCCACCCAGTTTACCACCAATAAAGACTTCACAAGAGTGCATTTAAGGGACCGCAGCTGGACCAGGTATGAACAATCTAAACCTCTCAGCAGTGCGAGTAACAGTCAGACAAAGAGACACTGGCTTTTAAGATTTCAAATACAAAACAATGACAGCAGATGTATGCATGCGGCCCAGTTCCTTTATATATATTTAAATGAAAAATGAGAAGACAAAAATTCCTTGACAAGCAGAGCAAAAGCAGCAGCAGATTGGGAATGATTCCTTGCAAGTGTCCATTTTTTACCAGGTAGCAACAGTTTTTTGCAAAAATGTCAGAAAAGTAGGAACTGAGAGAAAACATAAAGGCATCCAACAAAAGGCAGCCACTCTCCCTTACCTCTTTGCTCAAAAATGACCAACCACACAAAACACCTGGTTTACTTGTTTTCATCTCCATTAGCAAGAGCACAGCAACATTTTTACCGTTTCTTAAAACACAGAGAAAATGGTACAAGCATAATTATTACTAATCTCAAGGTTATTTTCCCATGACAATCAAAAGCTGCACAATCTAACTATGCAGAAATATTCCGCTTCACCTTTCAACTTTCCCAGAATACTCTGCACTCCTGTTCAGCTTGAGAAGATTTTCAGACAAAGGCATATCTGTTAGCTACATATGATGTGTTGTATAGCCCCGCTCATCTCCAGGCAACAATAAGTCAAGGTGCATTTTTCAGTATGAGTATGAGTCTTCCTCATTTTTGCTATTGTTACAGAAAACCAAAAGAAGAAAATTCTTTAATTTGGTAACATTTTGTTACAGTTTTTAGGTTGGCATGCTTACAATATTTATAAAAACGCAAAAGTAATTGTAACCGTTCATATTAAAGTACATAAATGTTTACTGAATTCAGCAAAATTATTTGAAGTTTTACTCCATACCAGGATACGACAGCACTTCAATGCAATTGTTCACAGAAAAAAGAAAGCACCACACATTTCTCTGAATTATAGGTTTTTTTGCCTTTATTTTTAATGGCTTGCACTTTATTGTCATCTTACGAATGATAGCAGCTATTTTTTAATATATTTATGAATAATAAAACAAAGATTATATGTTCCACTGGCCCCTGTGTATTTTCTATAGATATGTTGTTCTGATAGGGATAATATTTCACAAGTATAAAATTTTAAACAGTGCTGTATTAAGGGCTTCATTTCTTTATGTCTTGTATTATTTTTTTCTTTTTTTTGGTAGTGAAAAAAAATTTTTTTTTAACTCCTAAGCACCTAAAGAAACATCCAGGCACCTCTATATATTTTGAACTGAGTTGCTCCTTTAGAGATGTGGGGAGGCAAAGCTATTTTGGCAGTCTTTGGTACAAAGTCAAGATCAGACCTGGGTGAGTTACTAGCTAATTGTCACCCACAGTCACACACATCTGCACTGAAGATGGCCTCATTTACTGTATGTGTTCTAATCAACCTAACCAAATATTAGTAGATTAGAAGATGAAACTTAAGCCACTGGACGATACCTACACTAACAGAAGGAGAATATGCCAGTGCCACAGAGGAGACCCCCCCTACCCAGAGTCAGACTGGTATCCAGATAATAATAGGCATGGTACAGCGTCACACACCCATTCAAATACATCTTTTCCAGTTTAATTTATATTCAACCCTGTTAACAGTTCCCTAATTTCTATGTTTTGTTTGTTTTTCCAACATTACTTGTTTCTGTAATTGTATTTTTTCTTTTACTATCCTTAAAACACTTAATGTGAAGGTTTTGATGAACATATGCTATATAAATATTACTGCAGGTTTTTATCATTTCTCTTGCTGACAAATTCAATTAATTGATATGATTTTACCACCCCACAGCTTTAACTGAAATACACAGTAAATAAGTGGAAGAGCAGGTGGCGCAAGTGTGAATAATTTGTCGATACACTCCTGGCTTCAGTTTTAGATGTGTTGGTGTTTTTACACATTCGACCATTTTAATGTTCAAAAATATTTTAACATTAGGGCTATAAATGTGCAAAATATGAAGGAATGAAGGTTTTTTTCTGGGATGGAAGGTTTCTTCATGGATTCTCTACGCCAGCTTGATAACTAGGTAAGGGATCAATTATCAGCTTAGAATGGCACATGTTCTCCTTTTGTCCTGTTCTTCCCTCTAGCTGGTTATTTTTCCGGGACCATTAAACAGTACAGACACCAAGATTTATAGGTTAGTCCGATATAAAGTCTTCATTCAGAGGAAGGATTGTGGTTAAACATGGATCAGGGCACTGTCTGAAAAAGAGAAAACCTACAGAGTTTGATTACTTTCCTGTATATTACTGATTATTTTTCTCTTTTTGTGAAACGGTTTAATGAAAGCAGTTTCCTCTTTTTTATTGGTGGGGTGTCTGCTTCCTATACTCATACAGTAGGTATTCTGACTAAATGTGACTGATCTATGGTACACTGTGACAGCACTACAAAGGAGTGTTTTTGGTAATTGGTTCCATAGAAAGATTGTTATTTTGATGGATAAAATTAATCAGATGTAAGTTTTGGGAGAGTTCATGGTATACTAAGAACTTGGCTAGTGCCTTTTTATTTCAAAGACTGCTCTTTTTTAGTTGAATGTCCAACTAGATGGGCAGTTCCCAGAACTGAGAATAAAGAGCATGGAGCTGCAGTGTAAAATGTTTGTACTTTGTTTGCAAGAATGACAGATGTTACCATTTATTTTGTATTTATTTTCTTATGTACATCCATCTTCTAACCCATTGAATCCAAACACAGGGGTCTGCTGGAGCCAATCCCAGCCAACACAGGGCACAAGGCAGGAACCAATCCCGGGCAGGGTGCCAACCCACCACAGGAAACACACACCCACAATTGAGAATCGCCAATCCACCTAACCTGCATGTCTTTGGACTGTGGGAGGAAACCAGAGTACCTGGAGGAAACCCACGCAGACACGGGGAGAACATGCAAACTCCACGCAGGGAGGACCTGGGAAGTGAACCTGGGTCTCCTAAGTGCAAGGCAGCAGCGCCACTGTGCCGCCCCTTATGTACATTCATTTTCAACTGAAAAGTTGTTTTTTTTTTATTTCAGACTAACTTGGTGTCCTTCTTCTTTCTATACATTATGGTTAAAAGAAAATAAATTTATCAATATTGTACTAGTTTATGACTTCTTCCCCAAATTTGTTACACAATTCTTCTGCTTCTTAGATTTAACCTAGGTTTTCTCCAGGACTGGCATGCACTAATTGAAGCAATGCAAATTGATAAATTCATTTTCAATGTAGCTATTCTCTTGTTTATTTTATTCAGACATTTTGTGTAAATCATTGAATCAAACAAAGATTGTTGTCATACCTTACTTTTTTATACAATATACCACCTTTCTATGGAAGAACATAATTTCAATGTGCCTTGCAGGTTCTGAGCGATTATAAATTTCTTTACAAACTTGCACTAAGAGACACTAGTTAAAAGCAATATCAGTTCCAGTTCTTTCCCCCTCAGGCATTCTGCCTATTAAGAACAGGATTTTAGAATGTACTATAGGAGAAGCCCAGTTAGGACAAGAAGGGCAGGCAGGAAAATGTACAAGACTGGGAAATCTAAGCCCAAGATACTGTGCAAGCTGACAATGGCAAAATAACTGGTATGGCAGAGTATGGAGTTTCCCTAAGGCTACATTTATCTGTTCTTGTAGTTCAGTGCATGCATTTATCAAGCGTCTCAGAGTTATTCCTAAGAATTAAAATAAAAGTGTGACTAGGATAATAATTCGTCCTACCTCAGAGCAGGAGATGAAATGTAGTTATGAAGCATCCTACGCCTACACCCAGCAAGGAGTAGAAGTTCATATTTGAAAATGAATGATGCCATAATTTAATCATGCCATGATCATGATGACATTTTGGAGTTTTCAGATACTTTACCACAAAGATTATGATAATAATAATAATAATAATAATAATAATAATAATACTAATAATAATAATAATAATAAAGAGGACATAACATAGGAGATTGTGCTAAGCTGCACATAATTGTTGCCGCTTCACAACATCAAAAATAATACTGTAATGAGCACCATGATAGAAAGACCAAGACACATACATCGAATAAGGGTAAATCCAAATAATGGTAAGACTTATTTAACAGTGAATAAATCACAGTTATACTTTTCAAAATATCACCTTCCTGCTGTTATAGCCACAAGGAACAGCTCATAAAATAACTGTTAATGAAAGATGTGTTCACTCTTCCAGTGTTCTCAGTTGTTACAAATGCTGTGCCTCTCTCCATGTTCTGTTCCGTGTTCTGCGTCAGTCTGAGGTTTCTCAGCAAGTTTCAACTCGGAGACTCTTAATAATTAAATTTACTGATCCCTTAGAACTAACAAAAGGTGCATTGATTACAGTAGTTATAGCTTGGTAACCCTGGAGCAAATGGAAGACTGCACCTGATCCTAGAGTCTTGCCAGAAGAGAATCCAGGAGGAGGTTAAAGGCACTTCATGCCTTTTAGTCCATTTAGTGTGAAGTGCAGTGACAATCTTCTGGTGGTCACTTAAATGGTGTGTGGTAGACAGGCCAGGGAGAGAGAAAGGTACAGAAGATGAAAAAAAGTGAGCAAGGCGTACAATATGGTTGTAGTCAATTGGATATGCTACATCAATTAATAGAAAGTGTGTGACACCTTTTGATAAGTAACAAAAAACAACAGGTTTGCTATTTCCCCCTTCGTTTGTACATTGTTTTGTCTCCTGTGTTTATCCTATACTTTGTGTTTAATCTATACTAATAAAAGGCAAAGCCCTCACTGACTCACTCACTCACTCACTCACTCACTCACTCACTGACTGACTCATCACTAATTCTCCAACTTCCCGTGTAGGTAGAAGGCTGAAATTTGGCAGGCTCATTCCTTACAGCTTCCTTACAAAAGTTGGGCAGGTTTCATTTCGAAATTCTACACGTAATGGTCATAACTGGAAGGTATTTTTCTCCATTTACTGTAATGGAGTTGAGCTTGAAAGCCGTGGGGGCAGAGTTTCATGTGACATCATCACACCGCCCACGTAATCACGTGAACTGACTGTCAACGCACTATGTAGAAAACCAGGAAGAGCTCCAAAATACACTGAAGAAAACATGCATTATATAATTGAGAAGGCAGCGAAACAATAAGAAGCGAGCGAGTGACATATACTACCATATTCATCAGTGCAGCTACTTCGGAAACAAAGCAAGGTATAAACCTAAACTTTAAATTAAGTTAATAGACAGGCTGCCGCTGGCGTTTTTAATGCCCACGGGTAATGCGGGATACAAGTTTAATGAGAGGACGCAGGATATAAACGAGAGTTTTGATCACTTTGTAACTAAGTTAAAATTGCAGGTGAAGGGGTGTGCTTATGCAAATTCCGAGAGACTGTGTTTGTGGGGGATTGACAGTTAAGGCGGGTGGAGGAGTCACGTCATCATATCCCCTCCCATTTACCTCATTTCGCTCTGAGCTGAGCTCCGCGGCTGACGCCGTCTTCCGAAGCAACTTCGTCACACTGCCACCTAAAGTCAAAACTTAAATATATAAATTCAGCGTCGGAATATATAAACTCAGCGCTGGAATATATAAAGTCAGCGTCGGAATATATTGTCACACTTGGGTCACAGATTTGCACAGGGACACAGGAGGTCGTAGAAACAAGAAGGATTTTTATTCAAACACTGCAAACACATGAGCTTAAACGTGCTCCATGACAAGTCAGAGATGACAGTTCCGCTAGGAGCAGAGAGAGAGAGCGATAAAAGCAAGCAAACAATCAATTTTCAACTGACAGGCGCTGCACAAGGCTTTTAAGTTAGCGGAGTATCGCGCGAGGTTTGCATTACGCGTTATGGCGCAAGTGAGAAAGTAAGGAGCAATGTGAGGGTAGTCTGTGTTTATGGGGTTGTGGTTTTCCCAGAGGCGTCTGTATCTTCTTGGGGTGCGATCAGCCCTCCAGCTCACACCCTTCCCCTCAGCTTTATTCACATTTCCGTGAATCAAGCGACTCTCTGTACCAGGTTCATTTAGTCTTGATAATACGTCTGCATTGACATGTTCAGAACCTGGTCGATGTTTTACTGTGAAACGGTAAAAGTTGTAAGCCCAGAAACCATCTCATGAGGCGAGAGTTTGTATCTTTCTGTCGGTATGACCATTGAAGTGGAGCATGATCAGTTACCAAAGTGAAGTTTCGTCCCAACACATAATAGCGAAGCCCTCCAGCTCACAATATAAAGTAAGCGCTGGAATATATAAAGTCAAAACTTCAATATATAAAGTCATCGTCGGAATATACAAAGTCAGTGCTGCAATATCCATCCATTTCCCAACCCGTTGAATCCGACCACAGGGTCACGGGGGTCTGCTGGAGCCAATCCCAGCCAACACTGGGTGCAAGGCAGGAACCAATCCTGGGCAGGGCAAATGCATCATTTTCAAAACATTAACTGAACAGTGTTTTTTTAATTTATTTTTCTGAATACGTTTTTGTTAACTTACTTCAGTTCAGAGTCGTTTCAATCAATATATTTTGACTTTGAGTTTATATATTCAGGAATGAGTTTATATACTCCGATGTTGACTATATATAATCAGGAATGACTTTATAAATTCCGACGCTGACTTTATATATTCAGGTTTTCACTTTATAGATATATATATAAATATGACAACAACACTCATGTCAATGACAAAACAATTACATTAACAATCATGTTACGTTATTTTTAAAATTTTTCCTTTTCTTTTTCATAACTTCTTTTATACACTACTTCTCCGCTGCGAAGCGCGGGTATTTTGCTAGTCTATAATAATAAAAGGCATAGCCCTCACTGACTGACTGACTGACTCATCACTAATTCTCCAACTTCCCATGTAGGTAGAAAGCTGATATTTGGCAGACTCATTCCTTACAGCTTACTTACAAAAGTTAAGCAGGTTTCATTTCGAAATTCTACACGTAACGGTCATAACGGTCGACAACGTCCGCCATGTTGAACTTTCTTATTTATGGCCCCATCTTCACGAAATTTGGTAGGCAGCTTCCCTGCGCTAACCGAAACCAATGTACATACTTATTTCGATGGTATGACGCCACTGTCAGCCGCCATATTGAACTTTCGAACGTCACTAATTCTCAAACTTCCCGTCTAGGTAGAAGGCTGAAATTTGGCAGGCCCATTCCTTACAGCTTACTTACAAAAGTTAAGCAGGTTTCATTTCGAAATTCTAGGCATAACGGTCATAACGGTCAACAACGTCCGCCATGTTGAACTTTCTTATTTACAGCCCCATCTTCACGAAATTTGGTAGGTGGCTTCCCTGAGCTAACCAAAACCAATGTACGTACTTATTTCGGTGGTATGACGCCACTGTCAGCCGCCATATTGAATTTTCCAACATCACTAATTCTCCAACTTCCCGTATAGGTAGAAGGCTGAAATTTGGCAGGCTCATTCCTTACAGCTTACTTACAAAAGTTAAGCAGGTTTCATTTCGAAATTCTAGGCATAACGGTCATAATGGTCAACAACGTCCGCCATGTTGAACTTTCTTATTTATGGCCCCATCTTCTCAAAATTTGGTAGGCGGCTTCCCTGCACTAACCGAAACCAACGTACGTACTTATTTCGGTGGTATGATGCCACTGTCGGCCGCCATATTGAACTTTTCAACAGTCTTTGTTACTTATGGGCCCATCTTCAAGAAATTTGGTACACGGGTTCCCAACGCTAACTGAATCCTACTTACGTACATATATACGTCCTTAGCCTGCAGCTTGGTCACCATGTGAGGCGGCGTTGGGTCCCCCATCCCAACGCCTCCCACGTTGTTGGCTGCCTGCCTATATAAGGCCGTCCCTCGCTCCAGTCTCTACATTCCCTTCCTTGCTTCGCCACGGGATTCACGTCTCCCTGCTGATAACTACAGCCTTTTTGTTTAATCCACGGCTTCTCCGCTGTTTTATTGTTTGTTTATTACAATTATAGTTATTGTATAGGTATTTTACACTTACTTTACATTACTCAGGTACCCATTTCCTTCATCATTCCAACCCCAATTACCATGTCTATCGAGGTAATCACCATCGATCAAAGAACTGTCACTTACCGAGTGGTTTCCATGCCCGGAGATGGCACCTACCTTTTCCATTCTCTGTGTTACATATTGCACGGCCATATCAGGCTGACTCTTGATATCCGGAAGAACATTGTGTCTTATGTATTGAATGACTGGGACAGGTTCAAGGTGTGGACTGATGACGGTACAGGAGATAATTATACTACACAGGAGCACTAGAAGAGTGAAATGCTTAAGCCCTTCACCTATGGTTCTGCATGTGAGTTGATGGCTGCCGCTGAATTGTTCGGTTGGTGCTTTCAAGTGTACCGAAATGGTCAAATATTTTACACCTTTCGACAACCGCCAATGCCTCTTAAACATCTTACATTCACAGGTGACGATTTCAGTAGTGGACACTTTGATGTTTATGAATGTTTAAACTCTCAAAAGATGGATGTGAAGTTATCGATGAAACCGGTTGTAAGCTTACAACACTTGACAGATGCCGAATGTCACTTCAACACAAGTCCTGCAAATACTGTCGTAATTGAAACAAACCATGAACCTCAAACTGATTATGACAGCAGCAATCCAAGCTGTGAGATTTGAGACAAGATTACTGTTCACATGGCCAACTGTAAGTTGCATGCTCAAGAGTAAGCTCAGCGCACAGCTTGGTCATGTTACAACTGACAACATGGTATACAAAGAGATCCTTAACAAATAATTATTGGCATATTTTCCCTCAGTTTAAAAAGGTTACATTTTCTTCTTAATAAAAATTTTAATGCAGTACTTCGCCGCTGCGAAGCGCGGGTATTTTGCTAGTTTTCTTTAATACACATATACTTTTTGTATCGTTGGCTCCTCTAACATTATTTTGGATTCAGAGATGGCCCAAGAATATCCCTCATCTGCCACAGCTAATATAATGAAAATTATTACAATATTTACTAGAGATGAGCAAAACATGAATGATGCTATTTATAGTTCTGGCCTTGCTAGGTTGTATGTTCTGGAAGTGTCCTTAATTAAAAGACTTTTGGGAAAATATATTGAGATATTTAGAAAGTGTTGGTTTTAAATTCCAAATCCTCTTACAGTAGTGTTTAGAGTAATATTGCATAAGACTAGCCTATCTAATTGTAAGCTCATGGTGAGCATATTGACTGATTTCCTCAACTGGAAGAATTGCAAACCACTCTCCATCACTCAAAGCAAAAAAAAATATCTAAACCTAGAAAAAATCAATTTTTCTTTCCATCAAATACTGCAGTCCGCTGGGCTCCAGAGGGCATTTGTCTTTAACTCTTGTAATCAATATGATGGGCTTCTGTTTTTCAACTAGCACTCTGTCCTGGGTTGGGTTAGGTTAGGTTAGTGTTGTTTAAGATTAATGCACCTTAACCTTTTCTATGATATACTGGGTTGATGGTTAAGTTTAGGGCAGATTTCAAAATCCTCCTTTTAACATATAAAGCATTAAATGGCCAAGGTCCGGCTTCCTTGTCTGAACTTATCATGACTTACAAACCTGAGCGCTTATTAAGATCTCAAGATACCGGTCTGCTTATGATTCCAAGGATTTATAAAATAACAGTGGGAGGTCGAGCTTTTAGTTACAGGGCCCCTAAACTGTGGAATGGTCTACCTGCTTTTATAAGAGATGCCCCTTCGGTCTCAGCCTTTAAATCCCGGCTGAAGACTCACTACTTCAGTTTAGCATATCCTGATTAGAGCTGCTGATTAACTGTACATACTGCATCTCTGTTGTTAGTCATTAGCACTAAAACATAAGTAACATGACAGTTATAATTGAATACTAACTCTCACCTATTCTGTTTCTCTCCTCGGTACTCAAATGTGGCACTTGGTGCCATGGCCCACCTGCCAAGTTGTTTTGCCTGCCTATGGTAAAGTCATTCCTGATGGAGGATTGCAGGAATCATGGGAAAGAGGGGTCCTTTCATCGGATTGGCTGGCCCAGCACTGTTTCAGCCATGGAATGGCCAAATGGGAGAGGCAGCTTGATGGATGAGGTTCTCCAGGATTCTAAAAATATCCAAATCTTATTATGTGATATCATCTACTGTTAAATTCTGCTCCATACTTCTAAAATTTTTTATTTTTATGCTGTATTGAGGATTTGTTCTGTTCTGTGTATTGTATTGTATTGACCCCCTTCTTTTGACACCCACTGCATGCCCAACCTACCTGGAAACGGGTCTCTCTTTGAACTGCCTTTCCCAAGGTTTCTTCCATTTTTCCCTACAAGGTTTTTTGGGAGTTTGTCCTTGTCTTCTTAGAGAGTCAAGGCTGGGGGGCTGTCAAGAGGCAGGGCCTGTTAAAGCCCATTGCGGCACTTCCTGTGTGATTTTGGGCTATACAAAAATAAACTGCATTGTATTGTATTGTATGGTACTTTAGAATGGGCTGATTTTTATTTATAAACAACGTGTGTTTACTTTCATTTTATATAATCTATTGTAATGCATACTTCTGGAAATTATTAAAAATTTACATTATTTAAAAAAGGAAGATTGGACTGAACATCAAATATAGTAACTCCCATTTCCTCTGACAAACAGGAAAAAATTGTGCCCTTGAAATGTCATTTAACTTTTTGAGGATAAATGTGTAATATTTTACTGAAAGTTTTTTTCTGTCTTCTCTTTATGTTTGATTTACTACTGCCATGGTTTGCCATAGGCGGTGAGTACTGTCTGGGTGACATTAATAATACAAAATTGGACAGTTACGATGGAAAAGGTCAGTTTATTTTGTGGTAGCTCTGTGGTTGATGCAACTGAGTAATTCATGGCTTGTACTGTTGATAGCAAGCAAACTATAACTTGCATTCAGATTACTTTCATTTAGGTTTCTGTGGAATGTTCACAAATTCATTTTGGATACGTGTATTATTTAAAAACAGACAATTTTAAACACTTCTAAACAAGTATTAATAATAAGAGCTATACAATACCACACAAACTGAAGGAAAATGGACCTCATTCTCATATATTACATGATGAATATATCTGTGTTTAAAAAGAAAAAAAATACAAATTTGTGTGTATGAAAAAAGATGATACAATATCAATGCTAAAAACCAGCATGAAGTTGTCCTATGAAGTGTGTTATCTATATGAGACACTGTAACCTCCTCAAAACCATAGTGAGGCTAAAAAATAAACAGATATATAGGTTTATTTATACAAAATAAATATAATAAAAGATTATACAAGGTAGAGTGAACAAAACATACAAAACAAAAGATAAATAACATTAATAATTGCTTATCTGGACCCACCTACTATATATGGGTTAGTCTTCTGTCTAATTAGTGAAATTGACTGATCTACCATAGTAAACTTATTTTATGTTTTCATACCATAACTCTGGCCTTTCTTCCTCCCAGAAGTCTCCATTTTGCTAAAACCTGTCCTGCCATCAGTTGCAATGAAATGGGAGAGGTGGCACGCACAGTTGCAGCAACTTCTGCTCTCCAAAATAGGTGGGCTTTTTTGTAATAACATTTTTAAATACTGAATATCACAGTCTTATGACATACAAATGAGCGTGAACATTTACTAGAGTCGCCAGAAGCTTTTACAGATTGGTTCAAAGTGTACAGATCTTTATTATAACTTGGAAGCAATACCGCAGGAGCTTTTTAGATTACCGAGACTAATGTTGACTCCTATCCCTGGAGGGAGACAATGCAGATGGCGCAGGGAGAGGAAGCAAAACAGGGGTAAACGAGCTGGTTCGCTAACTAGGCCAAAAGCTGCTCCTCATAAAACCTAGTGCTCTTCTTGCAAATACTATATGACTTGCCAACAAAATGGACAAACTCTCACTAGACATTGCCACACATAAAACTACAAAGGACTGCTGCCTTCCGATTTTTTTGGAGACGTGGCTGAATCCCAGCATACCATTGCAGTTGAACTAGCAGGATGCATGCTCTGCCGCACCAACAAAATCTCTGAATCCAGTAAGAACACAGGAAGGTGACTCTCTATTTATATTAATGATTGTTGGTGCACTAATACAATTATAATCAAAAAGTTATGCTCTCTTCAGACTAGACCATTTTACTTGTTCAGGGAACATACAGTTGATATTACTATAGCAGTACACATACCACCACAAGCTAATGTTAAGCCAGCACTTGAGTGGTTAAATGACTTCATCAGTAAACAACAGAATGCACACCCTGATTCGAATTTTCATCATCACTGGGGATTTTAATCAAGTGAATCTTAAGAATGTATTTCCCAGATTTAACCAACATGTAAACTGCAAAAGTAGAGGATATGCCTTCAAGGATATACCATGTTCCCACATCAGATAGTCTGACTATCTTTCTTTGTTTCTTGTCCCTGCGCACAAAGCCCTTGTTAGCAGGGCTAAACCAACCAGCAGTACTGTTAAAGTACAGTCTGATGGTGCCATTACCTAACTCCAGGACTATTTTGAACATCCAGATTGGAATATATTTTTACAACAGAAAGATTAAGATACATATACTTCATCCGTGCTGTCATATATTAATTACAGTGTGGAAAACGTCTGCTAACAAAAGGATCAAAGAGTACATGGATGAATAATGAAGTCAAACAGCTGCTCAAGGTGAGGGACACAGTCTTTAAATCAGGAAACACCTCAGCCTATACAGCCGCTACAGCTGATCTCAAGACAGGCATCAGGTCTGCAAAACTTAACTTTAAGTAGCGGATTGAAGAGGACTTTGACAATAACTCCAACCCACAGCAGATGTGGCAAGGCATTCTATCCATCACATATTATAAAATGAGGAATGACACACACAAGAAAACCAACATTTATGCCAATCTAACTGACATTCACAGTTTCTATTACAAAGACAATAACTAGCCTCCAGTCAGCTCCAAACTTATAGGAGGCTCATGGCATCTTGTTCTATACACACACAACATACGATGGTCACTGAATAACATCAGCATAAGGAAAGCAGCAGGTTCTGATGGTGTATAAGGATGTGTGTCCAGGCCTTTACTGATCAACTAATTGAGGTATTTACATACATATTCAATCTCTTTCTCTGCTTATGTATAGCCCTCTCATGCCTGATATCCACGACCATCGTACCTGTTACAAAAAAAACCCCTGTCTTAATGACTGTCACCCCTGTTATCACAAAGTGTTTTGAATATTTGGTAATCAATCACATTAAAGCCTTTGTCCAAAATGATCTAGACCAAAACCAGTTTGCCTACCAGGCAAGCAGATAGGCTGAGGATGCCAACTGTGTGGCTGTGTATGCTGCCTTCTCGCACCTTGAATAGCCCAACACCTAGATTAGGATGTTCTTTGTTGACTACATCTCGGCTTTTAACACCACCATACCTAGTCAGCTGATCAACAAACTCCATGGACTAGGACAAACTCCCTGCATATGCAACTAGTTATTGGCTTTTCTCACCAGCCACCCCCAATCTGTCAGGTTGAACAAGCACCCTTCCTCCATCCACACCCTAAACAATGGTGTGCCACAGGGCTGTGTGCTAAGCATCCTCCCCTACACACATTTCACCCATGTCTGTAAACCCATCCATGAATCAAACATTATTATTAAATTTGTACACGATATGACTGTCATTGGGCATTATATCAAACACTGATGAACTTGCATATAAGGAGATGGTTCAGAACCAGACAAAGTGGCATGACACCAACAACTTTGTATTAAATACCAAAAAGACCTAAGAAGTCACTGTGACCACTAAGAAGACCGCTTACAGTCCAGTAACTATTAAAGCAAAGGCAGTGGAGAGTTTCCAGCTTTAAGGTTCTAGGAGTCACTTTCACAAAGAACCTCTTCTGGGTTGACAATACTTCAGTGGTAGTAGACAAAGCACAAAAACCCTTTACTTTCTGAGAAGGCTAAGGATAATTAACCTACCCAAGAAGCCGCTGGTTAACTTTAACAGATGCACCATAGAGAGCATTTTGACTAACTGCATGACAGCTTGGTACAACAGCTGCCACAAAGCTGCCAAAAATGTCCTGTAGCGGGTTGTGAAAAAAGTGCAGGACATTATTGGCACTGAACTGCCAATCACTTGAACGTTTACAAAAGACTTGCTGTGTAAGGGGGGCAATAAACATCATCAACATCATTAAGATCAACCTATAAACGGACAAATAGACTAAAAATTAACTTCTTCCCAAGTACTATAAACTTGTTTAACTCTGATATCTCCCCTTGTCTGAGATCATTTTTCATTGAACATGTACAATGTAGGCAATGTACTGTTTACTAACATGTGCAGTAATAGTCTATGCTGCAGTACATTTATGCAATGTAATCTATCCTGGCTACTTGAACATTTAATGTTGTATATGGCATCTTGCTGATATTTTGAACATAATTTGTATGATTACTCTGTTTTTAGTTTTTATTTGTATTTCTTTATCATACTGTTATCTATCTGAACTATTTTCCTTTTGGATTTTAAATGAACTTTGGGGTTGCCACAAAAGTAATTTCATTGTGTTATACAATGATAATATAGTTGTTGAAATTAAACTTGAACTTGAACTACCAATTCCAAGTTCAATGTGTTTGATTTCTTTTCAGAATCGTATGTGGGTTGATGGCAAGTGTACATTTGGACCAAGGACACCTAATTTGGACTTCATATAGTGGTTCCTGTGGTGGCCCTACAGTCGTAGACCTACTGTAGTGTCCTCCATAAACAGTGAAGTCTTCATGGCCAACTTTTAAGTACCTGCCCTTAAGGAACACCATGGCTGCAAGTGAATACACTCACATACATTATATATTTTCCTCTCAAGTTCCTTCTATTGTCTATGCTGAAACTTCTGTCTAAAAGATATCTCTGATACACAAGATTACACCAGCAATTTGTGTAGCTTCAGGTTTTGCAAAGCAAAGGCAAATTACATAACTGTATTGGTATGTGATACTTTTGAAGTCAAGCTACCATGAATTAACTCTGCTCAGAAGCTACTCTGTCACCTATTACAAGTGTTAATAAAAATAATAAATATTAATTCCTTTGTTATTTTGGTTCTAAAATTGAAAAATAGTAATTTGCTTTACATTTTGTCTGCATCTATTTGGCCAGTGACCCCCATCATGAGCTTATTCTCTGACCTTTTATATTCCTTCAACAATACATCCTTGCTCTCTGCATCGCAGGCCTTGTGTGCAGGTTCTTTTTCTTGGGTTTGCTCAGGCAAGCTTTAATCATACAATCATTCAGCTCTCCCTCTGGGCTTGAAAGGGTATGCTTTTGTTCATTTAAAAAAAAAGGTTTTATTGTTTACAAAGTTTACAAAAAGTTTTACAAAAGTGTGTATTGTGTGATCTGTTAGGATAAAAACTGGCCAAATGTGCAGTGCTTACATATTTGATTTGGACACATGAAACTAACTAACATGAAACTGTTTCAAGGAGAATCTTAATCTTAAATATGTCCTTCTTAGCATGGAAATATTTGGGAAAATATGCAGTATACTTAATAGCTTTTTTAGATTGGAAAATTGAAGTTTCTTCTCCATTTGCTGACTTAAATGCTTTCCATTAATTGAAAGTGTGACTATTGGTATGCAGTATAATGCTGGTACTTATTAAATGTTATTTCAAAAAGATTAATGCATTAGTTTACTAAATACAATTGTCTGCACAGAGCAGTTTCCATAAATACTGTATTTGCATATCATGAAGTTATGGTCATTAATAAATCAATAGCAGATAACCTACAATATGTAGAAGCCAAGCCATAACTTATTAGCAAACCCATGCAGATAATGGATTGAATATAATTTGTGATTCAAGTATTGACTTTTTTTACAACAGATGGTCTCTTGTCATTTTTAGAAGACAAGCAGTCACTTTAAGTTCATTTTTAAAATTTGAAATAAATGCCAATGTAGCAGAAAAGACAAACTGCTGTACGCAAATTTTTCATGCGATAACTGCCTTCTGTCCTTTCACTTCTTCCATTCTTGTCAAGATTTGGAGTAATGCTTTCAGCTTTACAGAGTATGCTGAAACGTGTATTTCATATTTCATAGCTGGTAATTTTGCTATATGGGAGATGGCACAAGGCTCAAGATCAGATCTATACTATCACTCTTTGTTTGCAATGAATACACATGCTCTGAGCATCATCAGCCTAGAAAATGCTGTAGTATAATCAAGAAGCATATTTATTGGTGAATTGCCATCTTTATCACATTTCTGTTGCAAGCAGATTTGTTTGAATGAACAGAAAATCTGCTGTAGAAAAATAACTTGCATGCTAAAAAGGAGCTGTGATTAATTAATTCAAATTGCACTGTGCTACTGAATGCCAAACAAGAAACCAGGCACCTAAGTTACACTTTCTAAATCTTGTAGAAAAATATCTATGTTTTGAGGGGCAAATGAAAAGAGATCTTGAATGGCTGTCGCCCAGAAGACACAGATAAAATTCATATCACCATTAGATAAATGAAGCTAGTATGTGTAGTCATTTCCTGATGTATATTGGGGAACAATGGCAGCTTTGGTATGAAATCTCTGTAGGGGCCATACCAACATTTTTCTTTATGTGTGTAGACTTTTCTAATGCAATTATTAATTACCTAACTAATAATATCTGTCTCTCCTTTGTTAACCATTAGTGAGACATGCAAGTTCACACACCATTCATGTCACAATAAATCAATCAAATGATGTTGGTGCCTGGTCTACCTCAACTGCCATCAGATCATTGTGATACCCTATGACATCATCATCATCTGACTAAATACAGCAATATAAATTTAAACATAAAATAAACTGAGACCCTCGCAACCACATTCTGCTCAAAAAAAAAAAAAATAAACTATTGGCTGTGAGCTGCTTAAATTCAAATGGTGACTCCTCAAGTTTAAAATCAAGAGGCTTTGAGGTGAAAAAGGACAAGCCACAATAAAAGGGAAAGAATATGTAGATTACATACGCTGCACGATTCAAACTGCACATCCAGTAATAGTGTTTACTACGATGTGGCCAGTTGTGTGCTGATTAGCACAAGGCCAACAAACAATTGAAAAAATTATGTTCTACATAATAATAATATTTTATTTATATAGCCCCTTTCCCATGCTTGAAGTGCTTCACGTCATCTTTTTGCAAAAGGATTCTGCAATTCTTTGTAGCAGGAGCATAAGACTGTTGGCCTACTACAAAGTGAAAGGACCATACATAGGCTGTCTTGCCCAAAATTTTTAATGTACTGCAGTTGTCCTCAGCAGTGAATGAAAATCAAGAAGCAGTGTAATGTCATGTAAATTGATGTACTCCTGATCCTGATATTAATCTCCTATGTTTTTTAGGTTATTGTGGCCAGAGGCAGCCTTAGGGGTATGCAGGGCATAGGGTTGACCAACTCCAAGCGGGGCCGGTTATGTCAAACGCTACCGGTATGTGTGGACTGTATAAACTTGAGTGTGAATTTAATAAAAATAATATTAACATACACCGAATTTTCTCATTACAGGATTCAGCTAAATTTTGGCAAGATAGCACGCGGACTTTATCAAAATATGACTGGAGAATATAACTTAAATCATCCGCTCGAACGGGATACACGGTTGCCCCATTTACCACCCCCAAACAACACTCTTGATTGTGGCTGCCTTTAACGCAGCAAATTTCATTATTTCTGTAGGGAAAATGACAAGCTGGATATGCAAACGCTTAAATAAAAGCAACAACAAGCAGTGCTTCTTATAACATGGGCTCCTTCAAACTCCATTGCTAAGATGGTCCAGCTCCTCAGCCAGACACTGGTTTGTAGCACCAAGCAAGAAGAAACAATATATGATTGAAAACTGGAATAAAAATGAGGGTTGTTATAAACATTTTAGTAATAAGTTGAATTATTGAAGGAAGCTTATTACTTATTTTCCACAACATCTGGTGAAGCTTTTTGCTTGATACATTTTCTATCCATTCTTTTCAATATTGTTTCATGAGACTGTGGCCATTCTGAATCAGTTTAACTTCTGAAATGATCCAGTGTGCCACTGACTAGATCTTTGTAGCATTTTTATGTTTTTTTTTTTGTCATTAACAACATAATTATTGTTGGAAATGAAAGAGCATGATGAAAACATTGGGAAAATTACTTAAAACACAATCAATCTCTGTCCACTGAAACATACTCTCAGTGTCAATAAGTTACGTAAGACATCTTTTCAAGTGTCAAGGATTCAAGGCAGACCAAACTAGATATTAGGTTTCTGCCCCACTGTCTTTACCTTTTCTGTTCTTTCTGTATTCCATTTTGAAGACTGCTTTGTTTCCATTGACTCTGGAACCAGCATTCTCTTACCTCTATTTCTCCTTCCCTTGATTGTCACTATCCTCTTGTTTCTTCTCCACCACTCCTAGATTTTGTCTGTAATGGGTTTGGTTAGAAATTATTTGGAAGGAGGAGGAAATACTGCTCCCTCTTTTCTTACTTCTTCACAGCTCCAATTTCAGCAATGATTTTATTTTTCAAAATATCATCAGTCTTCAAAATGGTATCCTTATTACTTATTTTTTTGTCTTTTGAACTTTTCTGTTGCTACTAGCCCATCATCCATTTTACCTAATGACTTTGCCTTCCTTGGTTGTTGATACTAAAAAACAGTTCAGCAGTCTTAATAAGTTGTAAGTTATTTAACTTTCCATTTGCCAACTCTTCTCTTTCTCATCTTGCCTGAAGAAGAGGTCTGAGTTGCCTCGAAAGCTTGCATATTGTAATCTTTTTAGTTGGCCAATAAAAGGTGTCATTTTGCTTGGCTTTTCTCTACATTCATAATGGCTAACACGGTACAACACCCTAGTACTCCTTGCCTCCTGTAAAGGATTCTGAGATTTCTGAATTGCTCTGTAGCTACTGAAACACCACATATACTACATTCAACTTCTTCATTTCATAATAGACCTTTCATCAGTTTTTGACACTAACAAACAACCTTTCCGACCATCCCTTTTGCGTATGTGGTTTAACTTACTGTCTTCCAAGAATTGCTGCTGGGCCTTATTGTCTTTTTATATTCATCCTCTGATTCTTATTTTTTCTCATGCATTCTACTACCACCTTTGTGCCAATGATGCAGAGATCTTCCTTTTCTTTCCTTCTTTTAACCAACAAGTATCAGCCAAATCTTTTAACCAACAAGTATCAGCCAAATAAGATGTGTCTTTACCATGTTATTATAAATGAATGAACATGGTCTTCGACTTATCCTCTGAATGTCGAATATATTATGTTTGCCTTCTTCTTTTCCCATTTACACATCTTTCTGTAAGCACCGAACTTCCTACTATTACTCTCAGATTCCTCTCTTTCGATCAACATGTCTTCAAGCACCTATTCATGTTGTTTTTGTCTTAAAAATTTACAAGTCAAACATTTAACTCTTCCTCACCACGTGTTCTCAACTCATTGTTTAATTTCTTGTTCTCTCTAATCTGAGAAACTGCAAGTATCTCCTGAAAGTACCAACTCCAAACATTGAAAGATCAGCACTTGAACCCAACTCATTGATACTATGAAGAAGCACTGCTAACCAATTTGCTATTTTTGAGCCCACACAGAGAGCAGGACAAACCTGAGTGGATCAGGTTTGCAGCATGTAACAGGCTAAAGGGAATGGAGTTTCAAACCATTGCATGCAATTAAAGGTGCTATATAATACATTATTTTCTACAGAGTAATAGTAATGTTTGTCCTTTTATTCTTGGAGGTTTTACGTGCATTAAAGCAGACATATTTTATCATTTAAACTTTCTCTCTTGCTAGTTACTGTATGGGCCCATCCTCTAATGTCAAAAGCTGCAATATATATGCAGTCCTCCCCTAAAAGCTCTCATAGTCTCTTACAAATTGAAGGCAATACACGGTACCTGTTACAAGAAAAGTGTATTATATTTTTAAACACTTAGAGATGACTAGGGCTGTTCTCACAAAGATAAGAAAACCTTCCATTTAAACCTTTAACCTCAGTTATTATTGTGATGGCCGTTCAGTGTATTATATCCTTCTGTGTTTCAAGTTAATCACATGTAGGACTACAATAAAAGGAGAATTAAATGTCAATGTTAGTTAAGATTAACACAAGCAAAGAGTACTGTATATTTTTTGACAGAATAATAATATTGCATTGACTTATATATTAAATTCATCCAATTTTTGTGTTAAAACAAATACAATGAAAAAGCGAGTTTAATTCATTTGAAGTAAATTTAAGCAGTCATTTTATTTTTAATGTGCTGAAAAATGTACAATGCACAATGCACTTAAATGCAATAAAATATTATGCCAAAAATTGCATATGGAACACCTACAATAGAAAATGAATTGACCAGTTTGTTAAAAACAGTTAAGAAATGAAGATCTGATTCGCTGTGCTCCCTTTACCAGTCTTTTAATCAGAATACTTTGGATAATATAATTCTGACATTAATTCTTTGAATCTACTTATTCAAATAAAATATCACGGTACTTATTCTGGCAGTATCAGCACAAAACTGAAATTAAAGTCAGGGACAAATTATGTTTGGGACCCCGGCCAATTACAAAGTGAACTGAAGCACATACCTAATATGACGTTTGTCACAGTTTGTTGATCTTAAACATATTTATGCTTTCCAATAGTTATTCATTTTAAAAGCCCCCTTTGAGTCTACTGTTGATGTGCTTTTTGGGATTTTCTTGCCAATTCTGAGGATTTAAAAAACTACATAAATTTTTGCATAAAAGAGTCTGGGTGCAGTGTTTATGACTGGAATGAAATTAGAACCCAGGTGCTTAGGACTGCAGTTCTCAGCACTGCACCTTCATACAGGGACGGTGAAGCTGCAGGCAGGCTCCTAAATCAATCTGCACATGGACATGTTCATATTCTGTTCATCCATGCTTCCTGGGGCATTGAGAAAAGTACTGAATATACAATGTACTAAACCAACACCTTGCCCCCATCACCAGACTTTCACTTTTCTCACACTAATCTCATGCAATAAACAAGTTGTTACACATGTGCGCATGGGAAGCAGCTAAAGGGTCTAAATGAGAGTAATTCCACACCAGACCAAGGGGTGGCGGAGTGCACTGACCTCTTTTCTCACTTTTCTGCAGACCGTTCACGGGAAATTCCGCCTGGCCCACTTCTGGTTCTGGACCCTTGGATGACGGCACTTCCGGTGAAAAAACCCTTGACTGAAGAGACTTCCTGTTCCGGCCCTTTTGATGACGTCATGTCCGGGTCTGAACCTATGGAAGAGGACCCTTCCGCTTCCACCCTCGATGACTTCACTTCCTTTTCTGGCCTTTAAAGCCTCCATATTTGACTATCCTAGTCAGTTCTGTTTTGGACTCTGTTCTGAGCACATCAGTGCTAGCAATTTAACCATTTGCAGCCAGGGAATATTATACGGGTGGCTGCCCAAAAACTTTATGACTCTGGTGTCTGCTTTTTGTGATGAAGTACACCATCTCCACAAGCCCCCTATACTAGAACAAGAAAGATTTTCACACATTCTTCCCTTCAATTTCTCTCAAGACTTTTTAACCTGTCACTAAAAACATTTGTGAGAACAGCAACAACCAGATGAGAAGCTCACGGCAGTGCTCCCTCACAGATCCAGTGTCCTGGGTTTAATTCATGTGTCCACTTGCTGTGTGGAATCTACATGTTCTTTCTGTTTCTGTGTGGGTTTTTCTAAATTTACAATTTTTATGTCAAATCCCAAATCAGAGCATGACTCAAAATTGGTCTGTCCTGCCCACCAGGATCCTAATTCAATTAATATATCACTCATGCATCTTTTTATTATAACAGGTGCTATAAATTAAGTATGTACGTGGGTACTGAGATGGCCTGGTGCATCCTTCTGGGTTGGTTGTTCCTAAATGATGAAATTATATTTTCTATGGCTAAATTTATGTGGTTAAAAAGCAATAAACATTTGAATCAATGTATAGATGTAATGGGTAAGGACTACACAAGAATGCAAACAAACAATACATGCAAGGAAACAAATATATTCCATACAAACACATACTTGATAGTTGAATCTCCAGCTGGCAATATTTATGAAAACAAATGTATACCTATATGGTGTCACGGTAAAGAATGGAAGAAAAACAGTCTATGTACATGGAATTGTACTGAAGAAAACTTGCTAAAAACAAATTAAGGTAATGAATACGAACAGGCAGAAAAAATGAAATAATGTTACAGAGAGCAACAAAAAATTGTGGGGGTGTTTCACATTGCAGGAACCAACTATTGATAAAATGCCAACAATAGGATGCTTTCATTTTAATTAAAATTTATCTCCATTCATCCTTTATGTGGGCAATATGCATCAATTGTTATGCCTACATAATAGTGTTTAATTTTAAACAAGTTACATTGCTGATTATTATCAGAATATGGAGTTCCACATATACACATAAGTATTATAATTGATGTATAGTATTAGGGAGAACACCGTAGTTCCAAAGTACAAGGGATTATTAATTTGTCACCATCTACTAAAATGATAATTTAAAAAAAATGCTATCATGTTGCTGCCCTGACGACCTGTCCAGAAATTCCTTAATGCTGCCGGAATACAGTCCTGCCCACTGCAATCCTAATTCAAATAATATATCACTCATACCTCTTTTGATTATAACAGGTGCTATAAAAGCTAAAAAGAGGTCTCTTCAAAATATTTACAAATTGACCATATCATAATAACTTCACAAAATTTTGATGTAGGTGGACTATTTAACTATAAGTGAAGTAAGGCAAGTGCTTATACTACACCTTCTCATAAAGTACCAACCAAAATGCGCAATCCCTCCCAAAAGTCACCTTGTAAACTTGACATTGAAATGTGTGCCACCATTCCCCTGGTTGGGCACTTTATATACCTGGTTTTTCCAGTTGTGTATTCTTTTACAGGTGCTCTAGCTTGTTTTTGGCTTTTTAGGTCTTATTTAGTCTCTTTGGGACTTTGTGTCAACGCACAACAGGTTGAGTAGCATACAGTTGGCTGTTTTGTTCTTTTTGTTCTAAAGAAGTAAAATTCATATACAGTATTTTGTACCACAATGTTTCTTATGTTTGGCTTTTTATGCCTTTCATCCTCATTTGGCAACTGGCATTGTCTATTTTGCTTGAAGAAGAATCCAGGTACGTCAGTCCTCCATTCAAAGTTGATGTTTCTGAAACACCCCATTTAGAGACACCATGAAGTTTGATTTATTATTCATAATGTAACAAATTAGTTTTGTTTTTAAAATTCCACACTTTTCAAGGCTTTATTTGGGACTTTATAAAAGCAATTATGGTGCTTTTTTTTGGGGGGGGGGTTGATAATTCAACATTTATTTAGCCTTGTATTCACTTTTAAAGAACTGAATATGTGTGTCTTTTACGTATTATGGGCACCAGCTATTACAGGTTCTTTTTCTTTTTTATGTTCCTTGTAGGTTCTGTTGCTAGTGGTTGCCAGTAGGGGAAGGCCAGACATCAATAGCTGTGACATCATTGGGCTGCCACCACACACTTCCTAGTTGTCTGAAATTATGAATAAGAACTTATGTGCTTTGCTTCATATATGACCTTAAGTAACAGGCCTCTGTGAGTTTCAGTTTTCTGATCATGATTTTTGTAAAACATTTTGGTGAAAGACAGTACTGTTTTTATGTTTATACTTTAGGGAAGTATAAAGATGTCTCTTTGCCTGGTCCTTTAATAAAATGCTTGCCTATTCCCTCTGACATTACAATTACTGGCTATGGATCTTTCTCCAATTTCTGACTAGATTATTATGTAGTGTTTGTCTACTTAGCCTCTGGGGTCCAAGACATACCTTCCAGTTGACTACTTAAGTCTGAGGTATGTGGTTAGGTTGTGAAACAGCCACTTACTGTGTGATTTCTTCTACTCAGTTATGTAGGTTTATTGTATGGTAATGTAGGGGGAAAAAGTTCCTTGCGTTTGTTGTACATACATACAGCATTTAGTCACAAACTCTTTACAACTGCTTAAATGCTGTTTCTAACCCAGCAGGAGTCACTGTATTCAGGTAACACCCATAAACTATGTTTGGGAATAAACTACTGAATGCAAGGTTAGTGGCAAAAACAAGTGACAACAGTATAAAGTAGAGAACCGCAGAGATTAGTGACAACAACAGCAGTTGCCAGCTGCTGTTATATCAGTCTTAAGTCAATCTCTTTCATGAGAAGGTCAAGTCTACTGCAGGTTGTATGTACGGTGTTGTTTCTTTCTTTCCATCTCAGTTTTTATCACTAAGTCATGAAACTGAATAAAGAGTTGAAGGGGGTTCTATTAAAACAGATACAGTAATGGAACAGCGATATAATCAGGCTGCAGTAACAGAGATTGCAAACACAAATAGCTAAAACCACTCTGCACAAGAGCTGAAGTGTACATGATATAATGAAATTCTTGAAGACAGCAAACAATGTCTTCGCTATCTGCCTCAACATACATTACCTTAAAATGCTGTAGATTTTTCTTAGCTCAGTTTTGATTGGCAAGAAATCCCGATTATTTTTGCTATTTTATGTAGCTAAAAGACATAATACATTAAATCCATATATAAGAGATTTTCATAAAATGTGAAAGTAAAGCAATGTGAGATTAAATTATTTTCTTTTCTGATATTATGTTATTTTTCTTTAGCTGAATGTTCATTTATAATAATGACTGATTAATCATAGGTAAATATTTTAAGAAATAAACAAATGGGAGGAACACCATAAAGTTTCATTATTTTTCTTTGTAAATTATAGCATAAATACTTATCATTTACAGAAAATATTTCTGTCATGTGTATGTATACCTTCCTATATGACACTCTCCACTTCTGCTGTCTTTTCAATCAAATGTGGGCATCACTATGGGTTATAAGGAGCTATTAACAACCTGCACGTTATAAAATATATTGTACGCCTGTTTAACAAGATACTAAACAATGAAAAATGGCATTAACATATGTCAAGAACAATATTATTTTAATGGCAATGCATTACTGGTAATAGCATAGTTAATAAAATGTATAGCAGGAAGTTTTAATTTTTTATTTTTTATAATTAACTCCTGGGAGACTTTGGATGACTTTATATATACACAAAATTTTAAACATACCACCTCACACCTACATATGACATAACAAAATTCAAATGAAAATTCTAATGTTAACTTGCACGCCATAGATTATTGACCAAGTGTTTCCTGAAGAGGCATTAGCTCTCTTGGAAATGTGTTCTTTTAAAATTGTGGCATATTAAATAATTAAACAATATCATAATATACCAGAAACGTCGATATCCCTCCCATCGTGATTACGGCGGTACAAGAATCACATGAGAAACAATATCTTTTAGCTTACATTTACTGACGATTAACGTGGTTATAGACGGAGAGGCGCATAGTACAGACTTAATCCAGGTGGGAATCTGGATCAACACAGTCAGCCATTTTCTCGTCACCACGCTGGGAGGTTTTTCTTCGAGCTTTGTCGATTCTGCCTCTAAAGGTCTGGCTGTTGTCCAAGCTTTTATAATATCTTGCTTCATTTGCTGGTCTTCTCTGTCTCCAAACAAGGGCTGAATTCCTCCTCCACAAAATACAGAAATATCATAGTGCTTACATGCCGATTCTCATTCTCCCAATAAGGAAAGAAGATTTGTGCTGATAGAGGACAGAAATACCCTAACCTGTGTTTAAGCTGACTATACAAGCCTCCAGTTGTCTTTGGCTATCTAATCCAATGCTTGGCTAGCAATTCTAACTGCTGAGCCCCTGTGTGCCACAGTTAACATGCACATGTGAATAAAACTCATAACAGTATTGTCCAGATATAGTGACATAAATAAAAATGTAGTATAACACCAAGCTGAACCAAGTGAAGCTTGGTTTTGTTCTAAAGACAGTAAACGTTGAAATTGAAATGTTCAATTCAGTTTCTGTTTCAGCAAAATAGTCAAATGAATATTTCCTTTTTCAGCTTTATGCCTATATTCATTTAAGTATTTTAAAAGTGAACAACAGAAACAGTGCCATTGCTATTATAAGCATGACTCTGGCAGCCTAACAACCTCTTTTAAATTGAAGGTAGTCTTGACCAACAAATTAGGAGGACAGGCAGATCTTCAATTTAAATGCACAGAATTGTGGGAATGACATCTTTTGTGTTTACTATGTGTGCTGCTTTTTCTGGAAGAAACTGCTAATAATATTTTAGCAAAAAATGCACATATTTTGCATGCTTTGACCATACAAATAGATATCAGGGTTGTGGTTTAAGCGACACAACTTACATGAGAATTTTTTTTTCTTTTTTTCATGGACATCGTTTAAATCATTTGCCATTGTTCAGAATTGGTCACCGCAGGGTTGCATTGAGTTTGAATATTCAATATGTAATTTCTCCATGAAAACATTGGATTAAAAATTTTCTCAGCCACCACTACAAACTACATGGGGTAAGTAACATTTAAAAAAATAATTTTTGGGGGATTATTTTTTAAGGCATGTCTCATGCATGTCACAGCATTATAACTGCATACTGGCACACTCGTGTGGTGTTATCAGCACCACTATTATAAATTCAGATGCACTACTTGAACAAGAAAGGAGAAGTGGCTTTCCAAAAAAAAATTCAATAAAAATAAAGACATGTCTTGCATTGGAGCAGAATAGAGAATGCTATTTGTTAATTTGAGGTGAAATTGTTTTGTTTTGTTTAGTTTTTAGTCTTAGGATGCCTATGTAAATGAACTAATTTCTAAAAGAAAAAACTCATTGGGCTGGAAAAAACAGAAAAAGCAGAATACACTTAAACAAAACAAGCAAGCAAACTATGGGTAAAATAATTGCAAAATACACAAATGGGCACAAATGGAAAAAAAATTAGTTTAAAAATATTGCGAATTAAATTTTAAGAGACAAAAGTTTAGGAGATTCCAACAAAACCGGAAGAGCTGATAATATGAACCACAAGCATGCCTCATATCTTGTAGGAAAATGGTCACAATGAGGTTACAAAGTTATTCCATCCCAAAAAACAAGTGTAATCACCAACTAGACAAAAATTAGAAGAATGAAAGTAATTTGAGTATACAGGTAAAATTCCATTACAATTTTTTTATTGGTATTTTTATGGTCCCGACAGCTTCCCCATATGACATGAGTCTATAGAAATCTCATTACTATGAAATACATTCAGCAGGTACTTTCATTACAATGACGTGCACAAAAGACCTTGAAATGCCTAAATGAATCATCCACAGAGCAGTGAGTTCTGTGGCTGCAGCTCAGTTGTACATAATGATCCCCAAACAGAAGCACTGTAATTTTTTTTCTTTCTTCGAACTTTCCTCACACTGTTTTTTTTTTTTTTTTTTTGCCTTTTTTGTTTCCTGCGGTTTTCAGTGATACTTTTTGCTTATTGCTCGTCAACATTTGAAAAACATCCACTGGAATTTAACTCATTGTCAGCCTTCAATAGAAACGGCAGACACGAAAAAATGATAACAGTTCATATTAGAAAAAAAAAACTTTAATTTTTTGCAGCTCTCAATTGCCGCAAAAAGAAAAAAGAAGTTGCCAGTGAATTCGGAATTTCACCATCGACACTGTCAACTTTCTTGAAAGACAGAGCGAAAAAATTAGAAAAATATCGGGTTGCAAACGTGTGTTAACTGCTGCATTTGAAGACATGCAAAAAGCCATTTTTATGTGGTTCATTGATGCTCATTCAAGAAACATTCCTATTAATGTGGCACTAATTCAAGAAAATGTGAGGTTTGTAAACTCTCTTGGGACCTCCCCCAACTAGACTGCAATCCGAAGAGCGTCCCGAAGTGCGATCTCCACATCTGTACGGGACAATAGCAGGCTCACAGATATGCTGCATCTCTCCGGCAAAGTAAACAGAAAAGATATCGATGGGTGATGCAAGGTTAGGAGCACGTAAATTGTAAATGCAGATAACAGGATTACTTGATCACTGATCTTGCCACGACCCTGCCTGACTACTGTGTCTGTGTATAGCAGAGTGGCAGATCACGCTACAATAAATAACTGTGTCGTTCCTGTTTCAAGCTGAATAAAGCTGGTTTTGCTAAAGTACTGAGACTAAGCCTCATGTTTTGGGTTGTAAGACAGGGACTTATAGTGCGACCCCGATCTTTTATGATTTGCTTCTGTGGCGCTTCACTGCAGTGCTGTGAGCCTCCTATTGCTCTGCCCCAGCAATGGACAAACAATCTTTCACAGACGCTGCAATCGTGCTTCAGGACGCACTTCAGCGTGTTGTTCCCGTTGGGTGGGGAGTGGGGTGGGGGGGGGTCTCAAAAGAGTTCAGAAACCTCACAATATGAAGAAGAAATAATGATTCAGCTCCTGATTGATAACTGTTCTGCCCACAACATGCTTCTACATTTAGATAATGTTTGCGTTGAATTCCTCCCACCCAATTACACGGCAGTGCTTCAGCCATTGGATTTGGGCATCATTCGCACCCTGAAAGTGTATTATTGCAAGGAAATGCAGAGAAAAATTCTCGTCAGCATAACTTGTAGGCAGGAGGAGATTAAAATTAATGCGAAAGAAGCTATTGAAATGATTGCATATGCCTGGATACAAGTTAAAGAAAGCACTATAGTAACAAATACAGAATCTCATTACAACAAAATTTTTATAACAACGAAATATTTTTTAGGTCCCTGGGAGTTCGTTGTAACGGAATTTTGCACAAAAACCTTACACTACAATGAAAAATATTTGTTGCTAGTCCAACTGTTGGAGAGATATTCAAGATTTAGCAAAGCAGATATTATTGTTAACCATATTAAATTTAACTAAAAAATGGAATATCAGATTATAATAATAATCAGCTAATCTTTCGTTGTTTTTTTGTGCAGATTGAGCAGCAAATCAACTATAACAATGTTGTTCTGCAGAATCGCCCTCCAGCAATTTGCTCGCACAAAACAATGTTGGAACATTCAAGAAGATATCTGAAGTTTGCTGTTCAATTGCCAGGCATACTCCATATATCTCTTATTCAAAAAATGCCCTCAGCACTCAGTTCTACTCTGTCAGTTTTCTAAAAAGTACTCAGAAATGAAACTTTGTCAAATAATTACTTTCACTGAAGTAAGAAGTATTTCAGTTAAAAAATACTTGAGTACTGTAACTTCAGTACAATATAGAAAAATTGTAATTACAAATCTGAAGGACAACGTTCTACTGAAGAACACTCTAAAATATAGGTTAATTCTGTTAAAGTTAAATGCTTTCTCCGAATTTGCTAAAGGATTATAAAAAGGACAGCTCAGAAAAAATTTAAGTCACACAATTTGTAACTCAGGGAAGACAGAATGATGAAATTGCAGTAATTATCCAGTAATTTACCAAGATAAAATATACCACAACTCACAGTTCACCCTTGAACAAAAAAACTAGAGTATTCACTTAATAAGCCACCTATATTTTCCTTAGTCATTATGGCTCTATAGTATATTTTGGTCAGCAATGCAAAAAAAATAGTTACCTTTCCTTGAAGGAAAGCCGACACCTCTTTTACTAGCTCTCACATAACAAAGGCCACCAAGACCTTAGTGTCACTTCCTTCACCTCCCACTGTCCACAAGATCTCACTGGAAACCCAAGTCTCCCTTCTCCAGTTAGCCAGTGACTTTAATGGCAGGGCACACTCTAGAATTTCAGTAAATGGACTTAGGAGAATCTGCCGCAATATCTTGTGTGCCTATATACGGATATTGTTTGGACAGTATATAACTTTTGGTCTTAACGTATTACTAATACCCATAAAATTGTCTTTGCACAAGATTATAAAAGTCACTGCTTTTTTTGGGCTTTATAAGATAGCTTCAGAAGAGAAAAAAACACTTTAATATGCTTCTTTTAATTTAAGGTGCAAATTGAAGAAGGGGCCTGAGTTGCCTCGAAAGCTTGCATATTATAATCTTTTTAGTTAGCCAATAAAAGGTGTCATTTTGCTTGGCTTTTCTCTACATTCATAATGGCACTTTTCTCAGCACTGAGTAAAAAGCATGGAAATGACTCAAAAAAATGAGCAGTGGAAGGCACACTATTGCACTTTCATTTTTGAACGATAAGCGGCGTTCTATTGGTTGTTTCTGAGCAATGCTGAACTATAACCTAGGTTGACAACATAACTGATAGCACTCTTTTATGAATTTTAATAGTTTGCTCAGTGTAATAGGTAACAAGGACTTGATGGAAAATATACTGAAGTAAAAAGAATGCTATTTGACCTAAACATGTTGTTGGGTAAAAGTAAAAGTAGCCCTAAATGAAATTTACTCAAGTAAGTAAGTAAGTACAAATAGCAGAAAAATGTACTTAAGTAAAATAACAAAGTAGTGATACCGTGTTATTTTACACCTCTGGTCATAGTCCAAGGTTTACGTGATACAAGCCCGTTAAACATAGGCAAAGTCAGTTATGTATGTGTTTCATCCACATTGAGGCCTCTAATACTCGGTTGTGAGAAATCCCTAAAGTACGATTATATCTCTAGTGTACAGTTAGTACACAGTTAGTATATCTAGTTAGGTTTCAGATGGGCCTGTTATGGAGGTATTGGATTCATTCATCTGTTAGTCTTCCCTGCTTCTAATATATTATTTGGGGTAATCTCTTAGATTCTGCTGCGGTGGGCTGGTGCCCTGCCCAGGGATTTGTTCCTGCCTTGCACACTATGTTGGCTGGGATTGGCTCCAGCAGACTCCCGTGACCCTGTGTTAAGATATAGCGGGTTGGACAATGGATGGATGGATGGATATTAGATTCTGACATTTGCCTTGTTCTTAAATATTTGATATGGGGTGTTGTAATTGGATTTGCTTTTTCGACTCCTTTAGATTGTTTGAGACCTGTTTGTTTATTGGGATCGTCTGTTTTGAGACCTTTTGTGTTTTTAACGTCCCTTATGGATTCTTAAGGTAATTAAATAACTTAATTTATTTATATTTTTGATAATTAGTTACTTTTGTTTTCGGCATTGCGATTGAGGAAATCTCATAAAAAATATGAGACAACTGTGACCATCTAATATAGCCCATTTATTATGTGTTTTCTGATGGAAATATCACGCCTGAAACAGATATTTTTCCTGAGAGTCTTGCAAACAGACATTGACATAAATAACTGAACCTCCACAATCACATTCTGGTATTATCAAGCCATTGTATTGCATCTAACCCCTTCACATCTCACTGTCACCAATCCTAGTTATGTATGAATAAGGAGTGATAAATGCAATAAAAGCAGTAGCTCCAATTCTTTTTTATTTCAGTTTCTATTTCTTACCATCACAAGCCGATGAATTCGCAGACATTCTGCAATAGAAACAATATACCTCAGCACAGCATTCACTATGCTGTTGATATAGATGAAGGTGTATTACACATCTGCCTGATGAATTTGTTTTTAGCAATTTTGCTAATGCAGGTTACATTACAGATATAAATCTAAACACATTCATATCATATTCAGATCACTTGAAAAATTAATTTAAACAACCAGACGAAAAAATGGGATATGAGCCAAAATCTGTAATTAAGTAATTTTTTAACTTCAGTGTGAACATGGTCACATTGAATTTGAAGAAATGCAGTATACACTTAATACATTTTGCTACATTTTATTTTCACTAAGAATAATATTCTGCTAATGCTTAATTGATGTTGAATTTGCATGTACAAAATTATGTTGAAGTCTGTTCACTTGTCAGGTTTGCTCCACACAATTCTCTTAATAAAAAAATAATGCACTCAGCACTTCTCCTCTCTGTACTGATTACCCCATAATCTTCAGCAAGCATGAACAGAATGTACTCGATTCAGTGTTGGCTTGCTGCTACGATCTACTGAAAGAAGAACATTTTGCAGTTAGTAAGCCAAGGATGGGAGGTATACCTGACTTGGACCATTTAAGGAGAATCACTGTATGCAGTGCTGTACGTCAATGCACTGAGAGAGACCTTTTCGGCCCTTTTCTCCTGTGCAGTATTACATTTTAGGTTGAGCTAATGTTTAGGAGAAACATAACCTACATGAAACTATAAATTCAAAACACTCTGGCTATAAACACCTAGTCATTTCTGCTTAATGCACAGGGAGTCTAACTGTAACCAAAAACATCTTCTGTAAACTGCTGGTTTTGTGCCTAACACAAATATTGCACTATGGAAAAAAAAGGAAACCTAGACAAATTAGTCAATTTGATTTATTTAAGATAAATTATTTATAAGTTCATTTCCTGAACCTTTTTAATCTAGTTCTTTGTTATATGGGGAGTAGCTTATTCAAACAGAATTAGATACAGTCATGCACCAATGCACACTTATGAATATAAGGTAAGTGTTGAATTTACATAACATGCACGCTTCAGAGATGTGGCAGAATTACCAAGATACAGACAGAAGAAACATACAAACACTGAGGGATCACATGAAACTCATTACAAAGAGTGACAGGTCTGGAATTCTAAATCAGGCTTCTGGACCTGGGATAATCAGTGATAACCATGATTTGCATGTTCTCCCCTTGTCAGTGGGCATTTCCTCTGGGTCCTCTGGTTTTCTCCAGTATCTTAAACACATGCATGTTAGGTGGATTTGTGATGCTAAATTGTGTGTTTGTGTATGAGTGTGTGTGTGTTCACCCTGCAAGGACTGGCACCCTCTCTGGGGATTGTATAAACTGTTACTAACACTCACCTACTCTGTTTCTCTTTTCGGTTTTCTCATGTGGCACGTGGCGCCACTGCTCTACTACCAAGTTGTTTGCCTGCCATGGAAAAGTTATCTCAGATAAAGGAGCACTAGATTCATTGGGTAGAAGGGTCATTTCATCAGATTGTACGGCCCAGCACTGACTCAGCTGTGGAATGTCTGTAGGAAGGTCTCTGTGACTCTGACTGTGTCTGGCTTGTTAGATACATTTTCTGCAGTCTAGCAGTGGTTCTACACTTAACTGTTGTTTTTTTATTTGTTAATTAGTTTATACTTTGTTTTTAAGACTTTGAAGAAATCTCCATCCTATGTGATTGTTCTGTATTTAGTGATTGGTATAATCTATTCTTGCTCTTTGTCTTGAGAGTTGTTGTGGTGTTCTGCGCTTGTACTTGGTGAGGTGCGCTGAGCAGTAACAAAGTAGTTTGTAATATTTCTGAGGTGGCAATGATAGACTGGCCATCTAGTTCTGTGAAGAAGATTATTTCTGTTCTGTTTTGTGTCTTGTATTTACCCCATTTTTCGACACCCAACTAACCCTACCTGGAAGGGTGTTTCTCTCTGAATTGCCCTTCCCAAGATTTCTTCCATTTTTTTTTTCCTCTACAATTTTTTTGTGAGGTTTTGCTTGTTTTCTTGGGGAGTCAAGGCTGGTAGCTAACAAAAACAGGGCCTGTTAAAGCCCATTGAGGTATTCTTTGTGCGATTTTGGTCTATACAAAAAATAAATTGTTGTTGTGGTAAAGTTTGATGGCAAATTTCCTAATAGGTGTAAAAAATCTGATTCTCACCTTTATTTTTTGTGATAAGAAATTTGTTTGGTTTTATACTTAATTATTGCAATCACTTGTTTATTACAAGAAATAAATTGTTGTTGTTGTTCCTGCTCCCCAACAACTCCACATGATACTTCCAAGCCAAATCACATTAAGCACATAAAATAAAAATTAAATTCATAATAACATAAATAGTCAAAAACTGTTTCCAATACTTAATGTTTTTCCCTTTATTTGTTATTTCAAGTTTAGATTTTCAGTCATAAAAGAAATTAATTGGACTGTCTAGTTTCACCTTTTATCTTCGAATAAGATATCTATGTTGTCTATCTAGTCTGATAGTTTTGAAAACTTTACATTACCAGAGCTCAAAGTTTCTTAAAGATGTACTTTATATAGATGTTTTGTTTCAGTCAGTTCCTGGAGGTTGTCATTAGTATTATTATTTTTATTTCTTAATTAGAAATCAGAACTCTTATTTAATTATTCTGTTAATGGATGAGGTGTTTTTTCTGCATGTATTCTTACACTTCAGATATTTCTACCTGTGTATATTTCATTTTCCTGACAAAATCAAGCAAATGTTTGATAGACTGAAATGGATTAGTATCTCTTAATCCCTTAGCCAACTATTTTACTAAATACTGCATTTAAATTTCTGTTATATGATGAATACGGGCAGCACGGTGGCGCAGTGGTAGCGCTGCTGCCTCGCAGTTAGGAGACCCGGGTTTGCTTCTCTGGTCCTCCCTGTGTGGAGTTTGCATGCTCTCCATGTGTCTGTGTGGGTTTCCTCCGGGCGCTCCGGTTTCCTCCCACAGTCCAAAGACATGCAGGTTAGGTGGATTGGTGATTCTAAATTGGCCCTAATGTGTGCTTGGTGTTTGTGTGTGTCCTGCGGTGGGTTGGCACCCTGCCCGGGATTGGTTCCTGCCTTGTGCCCTGTGTTGGCTGGGATTGGCTCCAGCAGACCCCCGTGACCCTGTGTTCGGATTCAGCGGGTTAGAAAATGGATGGATGGATGGATGGATGATGAATACAAACATATGCAAATGGTGATAATTCTAAGGCTTCAGATTTACTGCTTTTTTATTTCCACCTCCTTTTTAATTTCTTGCGAAATAAGACTCACAAATTTAAACAAGTGAACTGAAATAAAGCAAAAAAGCAGAAAGACGGAATAAATGCCTGTTCCCTTAAATGAAATGACTGCAGTGAATGTCTTTGACAAGTTCATAGAGAAGTAAAATCCCTACAATTAGTAATTCATGCCACTGCAGACAAAGAGCCAAGGCATGCCATCTAATTAAGCAAAAAGATCTATTAACAGCAAGTCTTGGCTTCTAATTATGAAATTGGAAGGAACAAAAACCTGCAGTTATTATGAGGTCTTTACATTTGCCATTTGTCTTGCCATTGGCTGGGACGATTCTGTTAAGCAATATGATTTAAATTATATTACATTTGTTTGTTTTATATGACTCTTAAAACCAGTTTCTTTATTCCACAAGAAACTCCTTTCATTGTGCCTGCTCTTCAGCAGTTAAGAAAGGCAATGAATCTAGTTTAATTACAGCACGCACAATAATTACTTTTTTAAATTATTTGACAGCACTATTATGTATTTTTTCCTGCTGGGGATTCATCTTTATGTTTTGGTTTTATCTGCATGTCATTTTCCATTCTTTTCTAAATAGTTTGTAATTATTGGATAGCTCACTTAGCATTTGGTAGAAGCGTGATTTATAAGAATAAATTAAGTTTAATTGAAGCATTATATAAGAAAATGTGCACATAAATCTTATATGATGTTTGGTTTTTATTGTAAAGTTCTTATATTTGCTAATTGGCGGCATGGTTGTACAGTTGTCAGAACTACAGCTTCACACATCCAGGATACTCTGGGTTTCATCCCACATGCCAAAGATCTGCTTGTTTTACTATCAACTGTAAACCATCCTTGTGCGAGTTGGACTATGAGTGAGTGTGTTACTGACTGGCGCCATAATCAGGGTTGGTTCCTACCTTACATCTAAGACAGTTGGGATAGGCTTTTGGGCTCACAACCACAAATTGAATTAAGCAGATTTAAGAACATTCTGTTGAATTTTAACTTTATTGGCTACAGTATTCAGAGTTTATCAAAGGACAAAACCAATTACAGAGGCATGACTGCTTCAGAATGCAAACTATCTATAAAAGTTGTAATGTCAGAAAATATAATGTAATACAATGCACTCCAATACTGATTTTAATGTACTACAATAAAATTTATTTCAGATGATCTTATCTGTCTCCAAAATCACTATATTAAAGCAAGCCATTTATTTTGTGAAAGAACATGGTGCTACTGTTCAGGATTTCAAATTACCCTGTACTATGCAGTTTATCTTACCTGTATAAGAAATATAGCAAACCTTACAGTTTTACATTCAATCTCTCTCTCTTAATAAGATATTCAAGTATTCAGAATTTGTTAATTAAAAATAAATTAACTAGAAGAATAACAATTTAGGTTAACCAGTGCTTATATTTAAGGAAGGTCCCATCTAACTACAGCTCTTCCTAACAATCCATGACAACTGTATATGAATAAATCATAAAATGTATTGAAGGACATTGTTCTTTCTATGCTTCCTGGATGCATTTTTGGATTTTTTTTTAAATATTTGCAAAACACAACAAAACATTTAATAATTCCTTATACAAATGATATAATATCTAGCTGGGTACCTTGTTTCCCTAATTGGAGTAGTATGTCTTATAATGATATGCATTTTTTTCTTTATTTATTCTGGCTAAAAGCAGACCTTTTCTTTTTCAGTTTCAGAATTATAATTTCGTTTTCCTCTTCTTTTCCCTCTTAAGACTCTACTGATCACAAATAAATACAATGTTTCAGTATATCATAGTCCAGTACCAAAAAAAATTAAACTGTCAAAATCATTGCTTTATAATAATAGCATCAATAACTATAATAATAACAGTACATCAATACAAATTGTTTCTTTTAAACACACGGTCATTAAGTGACACTGAAAAACCTATATTAAATTATATATGATGCAGTAAATCGTTCCTTTCTCTTTGAAAAACACATTTATGTTTGTACAGTATGGTGTTTATTTGCCTGAATCCACTTATAAGAGAATTCTACTTCCCATTTTTACTGTAACACATCAATGTGCCCTGCTATCATGTACCGGTTTTATGTTTCTGCTGCAAACCCTCTGTCTTCCTTTTTAGTATACTTAAACATACACTCATGTAGTATGAAATGCAATTGCATCCTCTTACCAGCTCTATGGACAATATGACATGGTTAAGGCCAAATGAATAAGATTCTATTGTTAAAGACAGCAGAAAAACAAGTTCACTGTATTGCTAAGACATGCCTGGATAAATTCAGTGTGATGCTGGCATAGATTCTCCACATATTTAAAACTAAAAGTCTAGAAAAAAAAGCAACCCACACTATGGTCCAGGCTAGTGCTTGTCATGTTCAGTCCAGAGGCCCCCTGTTGCAGTTTTCTGTTTTTTATTTTAATTAAATTACGTTAAGTAAACCTGCTGTTATTTTCCAGTTTCCATGTTTTGTGGTCAATCCAGAAACTGAAAAAATAGGTTTATGAAAATTTTTATTGGAATGAAGCAAGCTTTTATGTATGTTATATGAGGTTAATTTACTGTTTTTTTTATCTTGGTATTTAATTTTTTCTTTATCCTCATTATCATGATTTTCATTCTGCTTTTCAAGGTTTTCTGGTTATTTAGTCTATTATTTACTAATGAACACCATAGTGGGCATGACAGTAAAGTAGCTGGTGCCATTTTCACTTTCAGTGTTGTTTGCTTTGGTGTCCACTGTGCTTGCCATTATTATTAGCATACAATTTAAAAAGAAACCTCCACAGAAATAATGTGCATTAAAAGGAAAAAAGGACAAAATATTGAACAATGCAGTTAAAGCTATGGCAAAAAACATAAATGCCTATAAATTTCTTATAAATTACGTCTTACACTACTACATTTTTCAAAATGGCCCACCTAATTAACGAAAGCAATCAAACTGAACAAACATGACTAACTTACAGAGAAACTGACTGGAACAAAACCTGCAACCACAGTGAGCTCCCAGGACTGAACTTAAGAATCACTGGTCCAGACCACTGTTTACAGAATTCAATTATCTCTTACATAGAATGCACTTATACAGTGACTGGTAGCAACATGCTAACCAAATTAAATCATTCAACCCTGCCACTACAGTGAATATAGATTAACATTAGAATACATTTCTATGAGTTCATCTATACCTTTTTAATCCAACACCACATTTCTTAAATTATGTATAATGTAGTATAATGATAAAATATCACTCAAGATCAAACTGTTTCCTAATGCATAAACTTTGTAAACTACACTTTGTGTTTAGAGAAGTCTACAGGGAAACCTAGTGCCAATAGGGGGAGCTCCTCATGGGGACCTTCAGATTTTTGAATACTGGCCCGTCCAGAAACATTATTGAGGGCTTATCTGAATGGATATCTTGACCAGAACAGAAAAGGTCCCAGCAGTCATTATACAGATAGGAAGCCAATGTTAAGTGGCTAGGCAGGAAGGGAGGCGGGAGGGTAAATAGAACCAAATCAGGTTTTTGGATCAGGTTTTTGTTATTCTTAAGCCACTATGCGTTTATGAGGCACTGTTTTGAATGTTCATCTGCTTTAGGTAATAAAACTTTTTTCTTTTGTCATTTATGTTCTTTTCTTGATTTGCCATTTGGGTTCTGGAACAAATCATGAGCACCCCCTATAGTCCCCAACAGTTTATAAGTTAATAGTAAAAGTGAACTGAAATACACCATTCTGTATAAACCCAGAGAAAATTACAAAGTACTTCATTGTCTGAAGCATTCCAAAGAAAAACTCGACTTCAGATGTATACTGTAGTAACTACTCAGCAGAGTTCATATTTTGATTTGCACCAAGAGCAGGAGGACAATTTCAAATATTACTGAGGTTGCCACTTGAGTTGTACGGGTCATAACTAAAAATGGTGATAAATTGTATGAAAAAGTTATTTCAATAGAGGTATAATGACAGAAAAATAATCATTAAATAATTTAGAAGTGTGATTCTCTTGTCTACTCTTCTTATCTCTAAAAAAAAACTACAGCTCTAAAGTTCAGCCCACAACATCAGCTTAGATTTATTATTTAATGTCCTTTTGGAATTAGTACATACTAAATACAGTGTGGAACCTTTAGCTGGACAGATATCTAGAATTACGACAGATATCTACAATTATGTCAAAAATAGCCATGCATGGTTGGATTATTACTGTTCAGCTATGGCTTGCATTGCCATACCTCAGTGACTGGCTCAACATTTAATACAGTAAAAATGTCATCAATGAGGCTATTATTTTGGAAAACTTCATACTGGGACCTATCCTAAATATTTTGGATCAACTTCAAATGTTTCTATATACAATTAAGTACTTGAAACAATAGTAGCCTAACAGCTTTACAGTTTCAAAATCACCTTATTCATTACAAATTACTTTAAAATATGCACATATATACAGTATATATGTATACATACAGTATATATATAAAATTTACAAAATACAACACTTTTTTTGGATTAACCATTAGTTTCACAGAATCAGCACGCAATGCATGTTACCTTTGACATGCATTTAAAACACGATTCCAAAACCTTTTCTGCCTTAAAAATGTTGGAAAAGTAAAAAGGTTTTCTAAATATAGAGAATACTAGAGATTAATTCATGCATTTCTTTCTAGTAAGAGTGACTACTGCAATGTGTCAGGGTGTCTTCTTGTATGAATTTATTCAGGAGGAATGGAGGGGCAAGTTCTGTTTTTGGAGAAAAAAAAAATTCAGACAGCCTTGTTGCTTCTTCAGAAAGAGATATTTTTTGTTTTTGATGGAGAAGACTTAATCTTTAAGTAAAGAAAACAGTCACCTCACAATGTTTACTACAGTCCTGCTGTTGCTAATGAAACTGCATGGATATTTAACCGATGATTCTATGTATAACTTTATACTTGCACTTATTGGTTTCGATGCAAATAAATACAGTTTGCAAGTTAAAACTTAAAATCTATTTCTCTTTTTAACTGCTACTACAGGCCAAGAGGTTAGATTGTTCGTTCCTTGTCTAACTGTGGTCCCTTAAGGCCATAAGAGGATGCCTTTTACAGCCATGTTTTGGTGGTAAGCTGGGTTGAAGTAAAGGTTTTAAAGTAAAGGCAGCCCCATAGCAATTTGTCATTAGAGGTACCTAGGTTTGAATACGTGAGAATGTAATATGGACAATGAGACAGGTCAGAGGTTAAAGGTAACAGGTAAAAGGTATAGCTGGTTTTGGAATTTCTTGCTATCCCATACGTTAAAAAGAAAATTTTTGTTAGGTGTTTGTCATGTGGTTATCTGATATCTGATGATAAGACAGTCACCTATTCAGTAAATAAAAAAATAAAGTGGGAAAATACAGTACACTTATACTTTCCCTAAGTAACTACAATATACTTTTTTGCCTTTAATTATAATGACAAGAAAAAACAAACAAATTACGTCTAGTTTATGAAAAAGACAAAACCTGCAACATTTGCTGGATGGTGCATTTGCAGTTTTTCAGCCATTTCATTATGTGTCCCTTTGTGTATGCAAATTAAAAAAAAAAAAAAGATTATTGAATTACTTCATGTTTTATATTGATTAACTGTCCTGCTGTTTCATGTTTAAACTAAAATTATAGTAGTGGTATGGAGAAGTGGATGGGTACTCTATGCTTAAAGTACACCTTTTTTTGCATTTAAAATATGCTTAAATCCAGACAATATAGGACTTTTTAATACTGGACTAAAATCATCTACTAAAAAACAATTTTGTAACATAAGGCTGCATTTTAGTTTACTTTCTAAGGTGCAGTATACAGAAATGAAAGATATTGTTACATCATGACTTTGAATGTAATTTTATCTTTTTCAGAAATGAAACTTGGATTAAAGGGTTTCGATTGTATCTATCTAAATCCATCTTAAATGGCAGAACTGAGTTTGGTCACAATTCTCATTTACTTTATCGATTCAAAGTATCTTAAAAGATAACTAAAACACGATGAAATGTGATCGCTTCATTGTGATTCTCTAAGTATATTCTTATTTCTTATTTCTTTTTAGACCTGTCTAGAATCCTACTTATACCATGTTTCAGTAGTAAAAAGTATGATTTTAGAAGGATTTGCATTAAAAAGATGGAGCAGTAAATTATTCGGAGGAGTCATCCCATTTAAGGTTCAGCTTTGACAGTAACATTAAAAACACATCAGTTATTTTTCACGTCTGTTTTTTTTAAAATTTGTACAATATTTGGCAATGGTTACATGTACAAATGAGCAGTAGAACATTTTTTCTCATTATCTCATAAAACACTGCTTTTGAAAACTAGAAATTCTTTTACTATAGATGCAACGTAAGCTCTTTTCATCCCATGAATGCTTTTGCTATAAGTGTTATGCTTGTTATATTGGCTGCACAGGGTGATAACAGTTTTGATTGTAAATAAAATCCAGATATGTTTCAAAGCTTAAAAAAAAAAGCCAAGAATGAAATAAACAAAGCTCAGAAAATAGAACAAAAATTGTAGTTAAGTAAACATTACAGGGAATTCTTAAACCTATAAATGAACATGTTACCAGAGTTGACTCTTAAGTCTTAAAATGTAGTCAATGAAAGCAGTAAATTTGTAACCAGAAAAATAAAGACATAACAAAAGAACAAACATGGAGGATTTAGGGTGAATCCACAATCTTGGTTGAAGTGAGACCAGAAAATGATGGTAACCATAAGAAAAACACAACTGGTAACAATGTTAAAAAGAATACAGCATAAAATAGGTATGACCAGTAGATTCATTGGTCTCTAAAACCCAAAAAAGAGTATCAAAAGAAAATTAGGAGACTGTCAGTAAAAATTAAAGTCAGAACCTGACACTGTTGAGAATTTTGATTAAGGACCAATGCGCTGCATTATTAGTTTTGTGCTCTTAGCTATGAAAAGTTTAGGCCTGAAACAACATTAAAAGGACACCATTTATTTTGTAGAGAGGCCTCTTGCCTACCTGTCCTTCCTACTTGCCTTGTTTTGAGTTTCTGCGAGGCAAGCTGTGAGACGAGGTCATCATGCTCTGGGAGGAAGCAGTAAAAAAATGCAGTAGCAGAGCTTTTTTAAGACTAAACAAACTGCATGTAAGGCCTTTGCCTGTGTGAGTAAAGGGTAAGCATTTAAGCTAGCATACAAAACATATAAGCAATTAAATGGCATTTAGAAACATTACAGCTCATTAATACCTTAGGCAATAAAATTAAACACAATGTATTATGATATTAGTTAGTTTTGAACACTAATAGTTGATTATTGAAAGCTAGGGGACTTTTTCCTGAACATGTGCCATGATGTAAGCAGCAGGTTGGCATCTGTCAGACCACTGTGCAGCTGTGTGCCATGACTTAACAGTACTGCTGTCTGCATTCATGGGTTTTCTATATTAGCACGCACGTATATATTTTACAGTAGCATTTGCAATATTTCTTTATATATCTTAGTGATAATAGATAATAATAATAAGATATAGTAGGACATATGAGTGAGTTTAAATAAGCAATTTTTAAAGGCTTGTCTTTTTTCTTTTCTTTTAAGCATGAAGCACTGTGTCATGTCAAGTTTGTTTGCAGCTTAGCCATTATCAGTGAAGCTGTGCGCTACCGCTCACTGGCACAGTTGCCTATTATGTTACCCTAAGCCTTACAGGACGCTAGTGCAACAAGTAATCATTTATTGAAGTAGTCATTTATTGAATTATTAATTAGGCAGTCCAGTTTGTTTTTATCTATGGGTCTCCCTGATCTCAATTTAATTGTTCCTCAACTCAATTGTTAAGTTGGGAGTTGATTAACAACTGAAAGGCCATTGACCTTAACAGCCCAGGATTAGGCCTTAAGAATAAAGGAAGGGGTAATCAGGTGATGCTTATTGCCGGATGACAAATGTGTCCTGCCAGCAAAAATATTGTTATGGAAAGAAGACTGTTATGGGGATGTCTTCAGGAGCAAGAATATTGTTTTGAGAAGGTCTGGAACACCAGGTGATTGTAATGGGTAAAGGTGCTGAGTGGGGAAAACATCATGTGAACCTGTATACAATAGATGTTGGGAAACTAGTCTGGAAGGGGGGCATTTTGAGATAAGAACTATAATATATTTGGGGCGCTCTGAACACTTGGGGCTCACTTTATGAATTGAGACAGGCTTTACGTGCTCCACAATTGTTTTCTATGCTGTGCAATAAAAGTCTTAAATTCTGACTGCCTTTCTGAAGACTCTGCATGTTTTTTCTAAGATTTCTCCACAACAACACATGGATTAACGTGTGACGTCAACAATGCCATATTGTATAAAAGTTAACTACCCTGATACTCTGTTTTAGAACTTTCACCAGTATTGTGGATATTCTGTTGCTTTTTTGTTTTATCAAAATTCAAGGAAAGACAAATATTTGAAAGAAAAAAATAAAAGAGCTATTAAAAACATTGAACTGGAATGAGCTCTGGGCTGAATATGTGCTCTAGGAAAAATCCAGTGCTAGGATCTTACTTAATGTTTAATTTGGTGGTATTATGGCTGTCCATTCAAATGAAAAAAAAAGTTTTATATCAAGTAATGCTGTAAAAGTAGTGACTGTGACATCATACATATTTGAGATAATGACATCTGCAGCATTAACTAACTTGTATCCTTAATGCAAATACTAAAAAGAAAAACAAATGAAATTTTAGAAATCTAACAAAAACCCAAAACAATGAAAACTACCAATCAAACTGACTGAAATTGCATTATTTTGTATTTTAAGTGAGAAATAAAGAAAGCATTTTATTTTCACCTTAGCATTCCACCACTTGTGAGTTTTAGTTTGTCCTTGACTGAGACGTTTTGGTCTGATAAGATTGAAAGGCTTTAAACTGGAAAGGAAAATTTAGAGATGCATTGAAAAGTGCCAACACCACAATTTTAAGTTTCTACAAATATTCCATCTAAAAGGACATAAAGAGAAATTATTATCATCATTTACCTATCTCCCAACATGTGACCTGACCTTCCTATTTGATGGTGATAGTCCCAGTTTAAACCTATACATTCAAGTTAGGCTAACCAGATGTCCCACTTTTTCCATGGCAGTCCCGTTTTAATGCATGACATCCCGTTTTATGTTTAGCATCCCTGAATTGAACAAAATATCCCATTTGTCCCATTTTGTCCCATTTCTAGGTGTCTGAAACATGAAGGAGAAAGGACCTATATTTCATGTTCATTTTTACAAGGCACACTATTCCACATGGGGGAGTATTATGTGTATCTAGCATAGCTGCTGAATTAATAAATTGTGTTCTGTTTTGGAGCAATGACAGTCTTGCCAGCCTATACATAAGTGTCCCAGTTTGGGACATGGAAACTCTGGTCACGCTACCAAACATGCTTATCCAGTTCAGGTCTGAAGTAAGCTTATATCAATAAAGTGTTTCTAGAGCACTGTGGACTTTGACTGGTGGAAAGCTATAATGTTCATAGGCCATGGTGTAGTATAATGCACTGCAGGTGGAAGTGCTTAGACAGACTGAAGTAAGAAATGGTAGGATGATCAGATTTTTAAAAGATAAAATATTTTTCCATATATTCTAATTCTTCAGCACAATGTTTATGTTAACAAGTACATATACTATTAAACCCTGTCAGCAGTAGTATTGCCAGTGTCACTGAGTGCTGTGGTATAACTTACAAAACATAAGTTTAAAACTTTCTTAATTGGAATTGCTGGGCTTAATGCTGTTTAAGGGCTGTATATTTTATTTGAAGGAACCTATGGCAAGCCGTGAAGACAGCAAAGTAAGTTAACTAATTAATGAGCCTGTCAGCAGGAGTTTCACAATCACAGGACATCCGATATGTCAGATTTTTTCTGTTTCAAATAGAACTGCAGCCGTGGCATAACTCTAACTTGTCATTTCGATGGTACATCATGATGAATTACTCTTGACAACATTTTAAACAGCAATTAAGAGTTTTCATGTTTGGTAACCTTAACATGCTGTACTAATTCACATTATAGTAGTAACCGGAGTACAAACAGGATGGACATGTAAAACCATCAAGTGTACACAAATGATGACCTCAGTTTTGGCTCTTCTGTCATCTATTAATAGCTGAGTTTATATGTATATTCATTCTTAGCCCAATTCCAATTTCTGAGACCATACAATGTGAAAGAGTGTGCATTTTAAAATTGAGCAAATAGAGTATTTTAGACTGAAGAAACAATGATCCATTATATTTTTGCCCACAGTATCACATGTAATAACAAAATGACATTATATCTACATGTAGTAAAGTAAAACAAAACAAAGCTAGTAATATGTTCTGTCTTTTCTGGTTCAAAGCACAACAGTGTTCTTAGCTGGTTTACTTTATATATATATATATATATATATATATATATATATATATATATATATGCTGAGTTTCCATTATTAAATTTTAGAATTATTGTTCAAAGTTCAACATTGGGTCCCTTTGGATTAATGGTTGGCATGTACAAAACTTTGTATGCTGTGGGCTGTCAGCACTCATCATATATACATACAAATATATACATGCTGCATACACAGGTGCAATCTCAATCTGTTTAATCCGCTTTAGGGTTACCAGGACCATAGTCTATTTGAGTAGCAATTGGGGAAAGGAGGGAAATATCCTACTTATCAAAAAAACAAAATTATGTTTTTCGATGGATTGAAACTTGGAAAAGCAATAATTATTTGTCCTTAGTTTGCAAAATTGCTTATTTTACTTGGAGTTTGAAATTCTACTGAAACAATAATAATAGTCTAGCTGAACTGTTAAAAGTAACAGAATTTAATCATTATGAGTCCTTTGCTATGATCTTTTTTTGTCTTTATTCTACTTCAGTTCCCAAGTTCTTCTTTCATCCTTTCAGAACAGTAGAAATTATAAGTTAGCTTCTCACTATGTAGAATGCAGAAGGCATAATTTAATTTGTAAATATGATTACTGTAATGTTGTGCCTTTAGGCTGTTATCTTTTCAATTACTATTTTACAGTCATCTTAAAATGTATGACATGGATTATTACTAGAACAAGGAACTACTATACAATGATATTAAACCATTTGTTAAGTTGTTGGCTGGTTAATCTTAAAGCCAACTTTATAAAATGCCTTCTGACTTAAAAATATATAATTAGCTTCCCTGTCATGTATTACTTTCTAGAAATTATTAAGGTTTATGCTCCATAGCAATCACAAGGCCTTGGACTTCTCGCAACCTCAAGGATAAATATCACTGTACAAAGTAAACATTCTAGCTTCTGTGCTCACACACTTTATATGTGAGACACTGTTACATAAATAGTGCCTTGAGGAATTTTTGTTGGGACTGAAAAATAAAAGCACAAAGAAGGAATAGGTAAATTACTAATTTAGGGACATGCAACAGGTCAAAACTCAGGGGAGAGAAATTGAGAGATATAAAGGACTAACTGACAAAATCCAATACTCAAAGGCTAAAAAAGGATGTCAAGGCAACAAAGCACAAAATTCTTAACACTAAAATATTTTTGGAAGTGACTGTTAGTTTCGTCTCACACTTAAAAAGTGCAAAGGGATAGAGTAAGTCAATCTTATGATCGGATGCTAAATGTTGTCTGTCACCATCTCAAATAAAGTTTCCATGATGATGTACCCTTCACAGAATTTGTTGTTAAAAAATGGCAATCAAAATGAAGTATAAAAAGGCGTTGTCTGACATCTCTGTCATAATGATAAAAATTATGATTCATTTGTAAAAAAAAAAAGTTTAGTAGGTCCAAAAGTGAAAAAACCTATAATAGCCAAAACACAGATTCATCACACTCCGGAATAATTTGCCCAATATAATGGATGCCCTAATTGTTATGTCTTTTGTACCACTAGTTACCACTTTTGTACCACTTGTTACACTAGTTACACTAGCTAAAATATTTTAAGACACAATCAGTAGAAGAGACAGTACCAGAAAGATAGTCTCATAATACCAAACCCAAAACACAACACAAAATCTGAAATCAAAAATCAGGCACACATTTAAAAAAAATGGAGAGTCAAAGAACTTGATTATTTTGCAAAGCAAGAATTGCTTAGATCAGTCAGATCAAATGGGGAAAAATTCCATAGGTCAATCTTTTAACTCACCACATTATTTCCTATGGGTCAAAACCTCAGAGGGCATGCCTTGAAATTGGGGGATGCTACCCTAATGTCAGGAGCACAGATTAGCACAGACTGCAATAACACAAATTGCTGGCCCAAAAAAATCTTAACAAGAGTACACCAAATAATTGGAAACTAAGTTCTGACTGAAGATCGGTGACCTCTAAAGAAGTATCTGGTCTTTTAAAATGATGGAGAAAACCACATAAAAATATTATATGAAATCCAAATATAATACATACAATTTAACAACTACTATTTATCTATGTTTATTAATGAAGCTCTCAACACAGGATACAAAGGAGGTCCATCATTATTGGATTACCTCCATCCATCCAACCATTATCCAACCCGCTATATCCCAACTACAGGCTCACAGGGGTCTGCTGGAGCCAATCCCAGCCAGCACAGGGTGCAAGGCAGGAACAAATCCCAGACAGGTCACCAGCCTACCGCAGGACACACACACACCAAGCACACACTACGGACAATTTAGGATAGCCAATGCACCTAACCTGCATGTCTTTGGACTGTGGGAGGAAACCAGAGTGCCCAGTGGAAACCCACGCAGACACAGGGAGAACATGCAAACTCCATGCAGGGAAGATCCGGGAAGCGAACCCAGGGCTTTTAACTGCAAGGCAGCAGTGCTACTACTGCACCACCGTGCCACCCTTGGATTACCTCACAATGCACAAATATATCTTTGTAATGCAGCTTGGTAGAACATGCTATACCACATATAAAGAGCATCATTATCTTCATAAAATGCATTACACCGCTGGTCTCTGTCTTTAAATTATTTTACTTTATTTTACCTTGCATTCCATGATTAGGAGCTTTAACATCTAAATGTTAAAGTAGAGGCAGACATAGTTGTGTTCTGGTTAGCACCAGTACTTTGGATACATGAGTTTTTCAGCGATTTCACTTTCCTGTTAATATTAGAATCCCTGAAGCCTATATTTGTGATACTGGGCCACCTTAAATTCTGTCGCACCTCCTCATCAGCATCTTGGTTTTGCAAATGTGTTATTCAACACTGGCAGCAGGCAGCCTGTTCAATCATCCCCCACCGAGGCAAAATTCAGACAAAATTCTCTGAGCTGAAGTCTCTTTATCTGGGATATATCGTTATTTGGAATGCATACATTTCATTTGTGTTCCGTGTCTACAACAATCTATGTAAATGCAGGATGACAGGGAATGCAAGGCAAGAAATGTTGAACACATAACTAAAACACAAACTTTTTTCATGTTATAGTAATAAGGATAAAATGCTGACATGAAGTGTATAATGTATGAAGACAGAAGTCCATATCTCTGTATATATATATATATATATACTACGGGGTTCTGGCCCCTGGCTCGCTTCGTTCGCCCACCCCTGGGTTTGGTTTACCAGATACACAATTTAAAGAGATTGTTAGTTTCATGGGAATTGTTACATATGCATTATTTTCACTTTTATTTTAAAACTTTTGTAAAAACAATACTTTATTTCCAGCCCCGGGCGTGGTTACATCTCTTTCTCGCAGGACGTATAACTCTGCTCACGTTGTGAAGGGGGTGTAGCTGAACACACACTAAGGAGATGCTGTCGGATCATCTGCTGTCTTTCTGCTGCTGGCGAGCTGCCTGTTCTGCTTGTCTCGCTGCCCGATCATTTCAAAGCCTGTACAGCAGCTGTCCTTTTGCCACTTTGCATCTCTGTCGCTCGCGTTGTGAAGGGGTGGCGAGGGTTAGGTTGGCTGAACGCACGCTAAGGAGAAGCAGTCTGATCATCTGTAGGCTTTTTGCTGCTGGCGAGCTGCGTGTTTTGCTTATCTCTTGTTGTTGTTTTAAGAGCTGGGAGCACATGAAGCGTGTCTCCCAACAGCAATCCAACAACTGTTAGGTTAGATGTCCATGGACTTGTTTTAAATGATGTCTCACTGCCCTGTCTCGCATGACGTTGTAAAAACAATACTTGTTCTTTATTTCCGGCCCTGGGCGTGGTTAAATCTCTTTCTCAGGATGTATAATGCTGCTCGCGTTGTCAAGGGGGGGCGGCTGAACGCATGCTAAGGAGGTGCCATCAGATCATCTGCTATCGCGCTGCTATCAGTCTTCCGTGCTGTACTCCGGCCTCCCTCAATCGGACCTAACATTCACTTAAAACAAAAAATGCTTCAACCTGGCTGGGACGCTACAATACTTTCGAATTTTACTGCTTTCATATTCTTTACCTTTCTCTGCATGTGTATCGCACCATCGTTTGTTTGAGCCTTTTGAATTCCACTGCTTTCATAATCTCTTATCTGCCTTTTCTCTCCATCGCTTTTGGGTCTCTTTTCTCTGCACTGCTCTTTCTTCTTTGCTTAGTCGTTGACGTTTCATTTAGAACGTATTGCCCTTATACGCTTTATATGTGCTGAGAGCATGGGATCTGTGTGTGCTACGTGCCTTTACACAACTGAGTGCTCTTATTTGAAATTGTTTGCGTCTCGCAGGTCTTTTAAGTGTCTTCCAAGAACTCCCGAGAAGATCACGTCTCGTCGCCCTGCCTTTCCTTACCAGGATTTTTTTTTTATAATAGAGCGATATATAATCAATTGTCTGTCTGTATGTCTGTCCACCTGTTCACGAGAGAACTACATAACGGATTTAGACTGTTTTTTTTTTTCTAGAATTTGCTTGAACATTCCAGTTGATGTTGTGACTTCTATCATCATGCTAAGATTCATAGTTCGCTTGCAGGAGCGATATATTCATGCTAATCCGAGACAGCGGCTGCAAGAGGAGGGGAGGGGGAAGTGTGATGTCAGGAGTGGGGAGTCGGTCTACCTCTGCGTTTTGGAGTGTACCTTGCCTCCGCTTAGCTAGTGATACCTTTTTGTTTAAAAATCAGTAAAGTTTGTCCCGTTTCACTACTACATGGGCAGAGCTGCGGAGGATGCCTAGTATCAAATAAACACTTTCGTAAAAAGGTATAACAAAACAAGTGCACTTTAATTCAAGACTATAACCGAAGAAAAATAAATTATTCAATTTACATGTTAGTGTCAATGTGTAAAAACCAAAGCCCAAATGTCAATCATTACAAAGTAGACAGGTCCGATTGGCTGGTGCAGAGGTAAGACCTGCTGTCTCATAATCAAGAGGTTGCGGGTTTGATCCTGGATCCTCCTAGCATTTATCATTTTGAATGGTGAGCTGTTATTATTATTACTATTACTGTATATAATAAAAACATGCATTTGATTTAAGTCTGTAACACCTGGTGCCATAGAGGTATGTCAGGTTAATACTAATGTTGAACATTAATAAAATAAATCTGCTAAAAGACACTTTTTAGACCTTTTCAATATTTTCTGGTGATGCTCTGCACTGCTGCCACCTGGACAATGTACTCTGTGGCAGTCTTTGAAGCTAGTAACACTGCAGGATACTATTGCAATGACAATACCTACAGCATCTCATTTTCTAGGACTTTTCATTATGAGTAGGTAATATTGAATTATTTCATCCCCTTTAATTTCTGTGAAAAGTCCAGGTGGGGATGGAGCATCTTTTGCCCTTAGAAGTTTATTCTCTTCAACCTTCTCCAGCTGTAGTTTTTATTTTCCTTTCCGCTCATCCTATCTGACCATAACATATTATCAAATTAAACCTTGATTTTTACTATTTTAACCATTGGAGACTCATCTCTTATATATATATATATATATATATATATATATATATATATATATATATTTTTGTTTGTACACGTATACATGAAAACCTACTAGAAAAATGCTATTATTTTTCCATTTTAAAAACATATTTTAGATAAACTGTACACATTATCATGTTCTTCTGAAGCAAACATACTCATAAACAAATATTTTTTTTTGCTAGTGGAATAAATCTGTTTTTGGCATATTGAGGGTACATATAATTGATATTATTATACTAATGGAAAATGATACTATTAAATGCTATTTTCAACATTAAACAACTGTCATATAGTATCAGAGCAGTTCATGGAACTGTGGACTTAACACAGGCATTCATATAAATTGTTAAAAGGGCAGATGTCTCTTGAAAGTAAACACTATTAAATAAACTGGAAAATGTCACTGTTATTTCCTGAAATCAACATGAGTAAAGTTATTTAACTGAAATGTTTACTTTATGCTACAGAAATGTGTTTAGTTACAAATGTAACAAACAAATTGCTGTCTTATAAGAGACAATGTAATCCTGCTATAAAAATGCACTATGAAGGTTAGTTAAGCTGATGCCTGACATAATTTGAATTAATAACAGCATGATTAAAATCAATTAATCATACTTTCTTCCTTTTAATTAATAATAACATTTTTGTAATTTTTACAATTTGCTAAAATGAAGCACACATGAAATAAATTTCAGTTAGACATACACCCGTACATTCATTTTCTTAACAGGAAGAACATCTGATGGTTTTTAATGCATCTATGTGATGAAGAACTAGCATCTTTGTTAACACACTGAACCCAGAGTTCTTAATGGCTTACCACACTCACTGGCAGCCCTACATGCATATTTAGGTAGTATGCAGCAGTGGTGATCAGCGATATTTTTATAAGCAGCTGTGGTCTTAACATAGTGTATTCAAGGCCAAACAAGTTTTAATTTACCTTCCATGTTACTGACTTCTGGTATAGCTGAGGAAATAACAGAAAGATATAGAGACATAGTAATAAGCACACTCAGAAGACTTTATATCAGTTATACAATCTAGCAAAGTATTTGTCAAGAGTCTCATAAAAATTCATTATGGCTGAAGGAGACCACCTGTACAACACCCTACATCCTTAGATCACTTGCATATTTTTCAGGCCTTAATATGAGATTCACTGTGGCAAAACTCTGAACAACCTGAGCCTGTATAGGCAACCGTTAGCACAAACTATAAAAGGGGAAGTATAATAAACTACTATGTCTTTCTCTGGAGATGCACCATTACCTGGGGTGTTAATAATGGTACCAAGAAAACTAGAAGCAGTGGCTAAAGTAGAAATTAAATTAACACCACTTTAAAATAGGCCTGCCTAGGATTAACAGACTTCCTGACTGATTACATCAACATTCTGCACTCCATTCTCACAATTTCTACAAATAAAAGTTGCTTTAGCAGCCTTCAGACTTACCCTTCACACCATTACACCTTTTGTGCACCAACTGCTGACAAACTGTTGTATTAGATTCTGTTTCTCCCAACACGTTTACCACACACTGCATGTGCACCATCTCCTCCAAAGTGCACGTTTCCTGCTTCTTCACCTCTAACAATCTCCTTAGTCTTTCCTGCATTTACCTTGAGACTTTTTGCTATCAAGTTCTGCATGCTGTGTGAAGCAACTTCTGGGTGCATCTGGAACTTGATGCTTTACACTGGTAGAGGGACCAAGTAGGAAATACAGTCAATACGATTGTGCTGGTCAGGCACTGACATTCTACCTTGTCATGAAAAAACAACAGAAAAAATGTAACAAAAAATCTTAGAGTGCCTGTGTGTGTTGATGACTGTTTTAAAACATATCACACAAAGCATGTATACTAAATATGCACCAGTACAGCAGTGGACTTTAGACATACATTTAATACTGTGATTATCTTGATATTTTGGTGTTTACATGTTTCTGATTCAAGATTCAAGAGTTAATTCATCATACACTCCAGTTATACAGGTGCACTGAAATGAAAAGCTGGTTTACTTCAAGATTGTACAAAACAAAAGCAAACACACCATAGAATAAATAATACATTTAAGAAAAAGATAATATATTAACTAAAATTAACTACATTTAATTAAATTATTTTAAATTAACTTAAACTAGTGTGGCATCCGGCTGGGGGTGGAGCCCAGCCGGGACGCCCAGGAGGACCGGAGAAGGGCTTGTACCTCCTCCAGACCACGAGGGGGCGACCGCCCTGGTTGTGTTGGGGGCCACGGGTAGAGGGCTTGGAAGCCCAACCCTGTGGGAATCCGTGGCCACCGCCAGGCGGCGCCCCGGTGCCTGTAGAAGCCTGGAGCCCAGCACTTCCGCCACACCAGGAAGTGCTGGGGGGTAGAAGACAGGGGGCAACCCGGAGGGCTTCCGGGTGCGCAGCCGGCACTTCCGCCACACTGGGGCGTGTCTGCGGAGGAATGCTGGGGAGCAGCTGGAGCCCATCCGGGTTCCTATATAAGGGGCCGCCTCCCTTCATTCAGGAGCGGAAGTCGGGTGGAAGAAGGACGGAGCTGGAGAGAGGACTGGAGGCGGCCAGGAGAAAGGCAGTTGGACTGTGAGGCCTGGACTTTGGGGGATCGGTGCAAGAGGCACTGGGACATGCACTGAATTGTAAATATAATTAGTATAAATAAACGTGTGTTGGGTGCGACAAACGATGTCCGTCTGTCTGTGTCCGGGCCATCTTTCACACTAGATAAAAATTAAGTTAAAATATGAAACATTAAAAAGTAAAAAGTATAAAGTAACTAACTGTGCAATAAGTTTCAGTGAGTGTACTTGAGTTTTAGGTTCAAATATGTGTTGGCACGTCAGAATTCAGGATCCTGATGCCCTGAGGGTAAAAGCTCCTCTTGAGTCTTTCAGTTTTTGCCATTAGGCTGCGCAGCCACTTGCCTGAGTTGAGCAGGCTTAACAGTTTGTTGGTGGGGTGGGTAGAGTCCATAATTATTTTAGTTGCCCAGATCCTGCAGCACTTGGTATAGATATCCTGCAGAGACGGCAGTGCTGATCTTAAGATGCACTCTGCTGAACACACCACTCTCTGCAGGGCTTTGTGAACTTGGACTGAGGAATTCCCAAGCCGTGATGTGCAACTCTGTGTTAGAATGCTCTCTATAGTGCCGGTGTAAAAATTTAGCAAAATACAGGTATGTGGGTAGACCTTGAACTTCCTCAACCACCTCAGATGATAAAGGCCCTGTCATGCTTACTTGACATGAGTTATATGTCCTGGGTCCATGTTAGGTCCTCGGTGTTGTGCACACCCAGATATCTGAAATCGCTCACCCTCTCAACAGGAACTTAGTGTATGCTGATGGGGCTGTATATCTGCTACTGCTTCTGCCTGAAATCCACACTAGCTCTGTGGTCTTGCTGACATTCAGTGAGAGGTTATGAACCTGCCACCATCCAGATAGGCTTCCCTGTTGTTGTTGGAAATTAGGCCTAAGACCACTTTGTCATCAGCAAATAAACAATGGTGCTGAAGCTGTGCTTGGCCACATAATTGTGTGTGTAAAGGTAGTACAGCAGAGGATTCAGTACACAGCCTTGTGGAACACCTGTGTTGAGAGCGGTAGTTTTGGAGAAGCAATTGCTTGCTCTCACCACTGAGGCCTGCCCATTAGAAAATCCAGCACTCAGTCACAGATGGTGATGTTCAATCCCAGGTCTTTAAGCTTTGTGGCCAATAAATGGGGGACAATGGTGTTAAAGGCCAAGCTGTAGTCTATAAACAACAATCTTACATAATTCTCCATGTTGCTGTCTATGTGAGACAAAGAGGTGTGCACAATATGCAATGTGGTGTCATGTGTAGACCTGTTTGTAAGGTATACAAACTGGAGTGGATCAAAGTTCCTTGGAAGGAAAGAGCAGACGGAGTCTTCAATAATCACCTCATAGATATTCATGACAAAAATGTGAGTAAAGGGTGGTAATCATTAAGGCACGTTGGTTTGTTGTTCTTTGTTATGGGAACAAAAATAGATTTTTTTAAAACAGGTTTTTTAAAATAGGCTGGGCTAAAGAGTCATTGAAGATGGATGTAAACACTCCAGCTAGCTGATTGGCATATGATTTAAGAATGCGCCCGGAGGTTTCATCTGGACCTGAAGCTTTCCTGCAGTTCCCACACCTCAGAGCACAAAGGACATTGTGTTCTGAAACAGAGATTGCATCTCTCTGAGCGGTGCTAGTATTATCTCTATTATCCTTACTAACTGGCCATTAATGCTATCTCCGTTAGTGTCAAACCGTGCATACAAAGTGTTCATGTCATCGGCAACAGCAGAAGCAACACGCAGTGAGTTTATCTCTAAACTCCGTGATGGTCTTTAGTCCCTGCCCAATTTGTCTGCTGTTCCCCAGATGAAAGTCAGACTCCACTTTCTCCTGGTACCACCCATTTATCTACTTCAAAACCTTCCGCAGAGGGTAGCAGGATGCCTTTCACTATTGTCTCCAGTCTGCAATCCCACATTGTAAGCTGTGATGCACATGTCCACTGCATCCCAGAAGAGTTTGTCCACCTACAGCTTCTGACTGGTGAAACAACAGACTGTTTGTGTTGGATCAATGGACTCAACTAGCATATCAACAATACTGAAAGCTATATTTGCAAACTTGTTGACAACTTAAGAGCTCAACTGGAATGCATCCCAGTCCACTTCATCATGTGCATGCTATAGCATGGCTTCTGATTGGGCAGACCAGCAATTTATCTCTCTCATCACCGGAGCTTCTCTCAAGGTGACCTGCCAGAAGCTGTTTGTCAAAGTACTTTGTAGCCTGACTTGAACTGAGTGTAGCAATGGCCCAGTGTGTTCCCCCCTCTGGTTGGACATGTGACTTGCTGGTGAAAGTTCAGTTAGACCCCTCTGAAGTTAGCTTTTGTTAAAGTGCCCTGCCACAATAAACGCTGTGTCTGGGTGCTTGATCAGATGTTCACTTAGCACATTGTGGAGTGTTGACAAAGCCTTATCTATGTCAGCTTGAGAGTTTATATAGAGGTGACAGGTAGACAGAGGTGATGATAACAACAGAAAACTCACGCAGTAAATAATGAGGGTGGCAGATAAGTGTCAGATGTTCCAGCTCAGCAGAGCAGGAGTTCAAAAGGGTCAAGATGTTCTTGGGATCGCACCTTTTATTGTTTATCATAAAACAGGCACATCCTCCTTTTACTTTACTGTATTCAGGTGCTCTGCCCATCCAAAAGACAGAGAAAAACTCAGACGGTGTTATGGCTCAGTCTGGTATTGCATCTGAAATGCATGTTTCAGTCAAACAAAGAATATTGTAGTCCCTGATGTCCCGTTGGAATTTGACCTTGGCTCAGAGGTCATCCAACTTTTTTTTTAAGTGACTGACATTTCTTAGCAGGACACTCGGCAGAGGAGGATGAAGTGTTTTTTTCCATAGTCTATTCTGTATGCTAACTCTTTTGCAGTTGTGTCTCTTTCTCCATCACCACGGTTTGGGTCCTGTAGCACCTTTGTTACCGTTCCCCATATAATTTCACGCATCACATAAGATCTCATGGAGAATCTCACCTGGGTGTAACATTAGATCTAGGTGAATAAACTGGTTCCAAAGTTTAAAAGTATTCCCCTGTCATAAATAATCAAAACGGTGGTAGTCTGTGCAAGAAATATGACGACTAGACCAATATGAGCGACCAGAACATCAGCCGGAGTTAAGTATTACACTTATTAGCATTTTTTATTGTTGAAAAAATTTTAATGCTTTTGGCTAAACATAATGCAAGAATAATGATAAACCAATTAAGCAATATTCTAAACTTTTACTCAGTAATTTCTCAGTGTTGAAATCTTAATGGGTTTTCCAATTTCTAGTCAGAAATGTAATCACCCAACTGTAAAGGTAATTAAATAAACTCGTCCACAACATGGATCTTCATTTTGTTATGAGCAGTTAACAAATAAGCATAAAAATGTTTATAACTATACTGTTGAATTGCCTAATTTTGGTAGCACATGGATAACATGGATGACAATTACATGTTATTAAATCCTATCAGGCCCTATAGCTCTTCTGAACAATTGGAAGCTAACAACACTATGTTTTGTTTATAAGAGCTCAATTCTCTGCTTGATATTAGAGCAGTCAGTGTGAGCACATGCCTACTATACAAGTGCTTACATCAGTGTTAAAAAATAACCGTACTGAAAATAAAATTTGAAAAGACAATGGAGCAATAAACAACCAACATGTCTGAGATATGCAAATAAATATAAATGCAAAAGCATATGCACGGATGAAAAATATTCAAAACATTAAAGAAATTAATGTCAAAACAAAAATCATGAAGGCTGATGATCTGACCATGCCTTCATGATTGAATAGGTTAGCTTTGATATTATTCCCTAAATAGTGAACAAAACCACATAAACACACTCTAATGATGTTACATGCCTACCACATGGTCATACCCATCAAACCATATGACCAAACCTTTCTGACATCATGACACTGTGGCCACTTTTTCTTGCTGAAAACTATGAGAACTCCTTGGCAAACAAAACAAAAATAAAAAAGCAGTAAGCGGTTAAAAAATACTGTCACCCTAGAAATCTTATGTTAATCCCCCTATATATACAAAAATAGACCTTATTTTAAGATGTAGTAGGTATTGTTAAATCTTCAATAGTTGTCTATTGAGCAAATACACTATCTTAGACTTAAATGATGAACAGTTACAAATGATAGTGTTTTAGAGGTGTCATATACAGTTTATTTAAGTCAAAATTCACACAAAAACTCGTTAACAGAATCAGTGTGGGGTTGATGTCTATTCAAGACTGCATTTGTCAAATTCGATTGTTTGATTGCTGTTAGGGACATAATAAAAGCATACACATTGTTATCAATAAAAGATACAAGTTAAAAAGTGAAACTGAGTCTGACATTCTTCTGCAGCAATAGGGACTGCCACTTAAATAAGAGTAATAAGTACATTTTGGTACTGTTGAGATTGTAGGCTGTGAAGGTGTCAGCAGAGCTGCAGTACTTGTTTTCAACCAGATTGCTTATTGAATTCATTTGCCCTTTGAGACTGTCAATGGTTGACTGATTCCAGATTTTGACATGGCCAGGCTTTTTTGTTATGACTAGCAGGCATGCAATAATAAAGAAATGTAAATTCACACAAAACATGCTGCTAAAGTTGCAACTAATGAAATAAGATGTCATATTATTTAAGACACAGGATTACCTAAAAACACAAAAACTCTTTTCAAAGAAGAAATAAAGCACAGGCTTTCTTAAAGAATTACACTTTATAATGTAGCTGTCTTGAGTACAATTTCTGGTTTTGCTCTACTACAAATGTTCACCTGATTGACCAGCACCTGCTTAATCTTAGACCAGCATCAGACTGCAAGACTCAACATGTCTTCTAGCAGAAAGCATGGCAGAGTTAATGACTGCATTCGTTAAATCACATTGCCTCTGAGGGTGCCAAATTATATGTTTATGTGATGGTCCAGGCCTGCTCCACGCTCCCTAGTGCTTTCAGGAGCCTCTTTAACCCATAACTGTCGGTAGTCACAGACTGAGATGACCCGAGTAAATGAGAATACACTCATTCGGCAAGAGGTTGGTGTAAAAGTGGTTCTGTGCTTTTATTTAGAACCAAACAAAAAATGTTCAAACAATGTAGTGCATAAAAAATCTTCCCAATAAAAATCCAATAAAGTTAATGTAAACATGGAGGTTAAAATATCCAATAAATAATTCCATTAAAATGAGGTTAAACCACAAGGCGAACATATTCTCTATTAAAACTACGAGTCTTGGTGCTTCCTTCTAAAGTGCATGATCAGCCAAGCATCCCAATCAACCAACTATTTTCAAGTCCGTAATCCGTTCAAACGGATTAATAATTCATCCTAATGGATTAATAATTTGTCCTCACCGATTTGTTTTTTGCCTGACTCCTATGTGGCTCAGTACTTTTCCCTAAAAATCAAGTAAAAAACAAATCCAAAAATAATATTTCTCTTATAAGCCCTGAGTCTATAATAGCAGTCAGTCCCATAACAATTGTCATGGGTCATATTGAGGGAGGCAGTGTGTGTGTGCGAGAGAGAGAGGGGGAGAAGGGGAGAGAGAGAGAGAGAGAGAGAGACTATCTTTCTTTATCTTTGGAGAGAAGTGAACAAACCCAGGATTGACAGAGCAGTGAAGGTTGGAAAAAAGATTGTGGCTGCTTTTGCTCACAGCTGGAAGCAGCAGTGGGCACTCCAGGATGCTCAAGTGGAAATGGGCCTATAGAAACACAAACTGGTCACAGAATCTCCCACATGATAGGGATCGAGACAAAAGATGAACCAGCAGCTGCTGGAACATGAAAAGGCCATCACAGAGGTCTTGGCTGCTAACAGGTCAACCAGACACCTGTTGCTAACATGGCAAGATTTAGTGGTTCTAGATTCTGTGAGCAAGGCTTTAGATCCTCTCCTTGAATTCTCTTATGTGTTCTCTGCTTAAGACTATGTCATCATCACATGTGTGAAGCCTTCATAACATTCAGTAATAACATCCTACAGGCAAAGGAGAATGACCCAGGCCTCACAAAGACAATCAAGAAATCAGTGCTGGACTACACAAACAGCAATTACGGAGAAAACGTGTCTGAGGAACTGATCAATCTGGCAGCTCTGCTTGACCCACGTTTCCACACTGCATACATGAGTGAAAGTAAGAGCCAAGGCATTCAAGCCAGAGCAGTTCAGGAAGTAGAATCCCTTCTATCAGAGCGGAGTTGCACAGCTGCTTCTGAAACCCCTCTCGAATCAGCAGAACATTCCCAACTAACCAAAGGTGCCTCCAACAGACCAAAGAAGACCCTTGGAAGCCTTTTCAAGGGCACAGCAACAGAGAAGATAGATGCGTCTAAGAATGAGAAAATCACAGCTACTTGAACATTCCACCAACAGACAGCAAGAGTGATCCCCTCACGTGGTGGAAAACTTTCCTCAGATTAGCTGTTTAGCCAAGAAATACCTATGCATCCCTGCTACCAGAGCTGCCTCTGAGAGGCTGTTCAGCACCACAGGGAATGTAGTAACTTGTCAATGTTAAGCCAACATCAGTGAATATGCTGGTGTTCTTGACAAAGAATCTAAAGCTCTGACTGTGATGTGTTACTTTAGTTATTGCTATTGTTAAAGTGTTAAGCATATACGTTTACTTAAGTTTTCCAGGGAAACCACTACCTAGGCTACTTTTGTGTTTACATTTGATTTAAGCAGTACCACTGTATACAATACTGTGTCACTACTATTGCACTATAATGCTACTGCTGCTGGAACCTTGAGGCAAAAGACTCACGCTTCAAATTAGATAGATGGCATTAGCTCATTGGAAATAAAGGATGAAAAATGCCCTTCATTTTGTTTGCAATAATAAATGCTACTGCTTGCAAGCTGCAATCACTGATAAAATGCTGTTCAGTTATTTATTTATTTTTCTCTATATTATCATAAATATCATAATCACAAATTTCCCTAAAATATTGTGATATCATTTTGTGGCTATATTGAGCACCCCTAGATGGCACACACCCGCACCCAATCAGAACCTACATCCCCCGGGATGTGATTATTTATTTAAAAACTGCAGTTTGCCATGGACCTCTTATAACAGTTTAGGAATCTCTGGTGGGGGACTTACTACAAGACTTCCTCACAACTTTTCACCATGGTTCCAAATCTCATTTTGCATTGTGAAAGCACTGTGACTTTTACTTCATTTTGTAAGTCAATAAATATGGAACACACCAGAATAAGCTGCAATATCTGCTCATCACTTATTTTTCAATGTTGTGGTACAACAAACATGAAACATTGACCAAAGTTGTCATTCAAAGAGATGGTGCTTTAAATTCCATCATTTGAAAACTGCCAGTGATACACTCTTTTTTTTGAAAGATGTTCTTGATGGTCACAATTACATTCAGATTTAACAAGACAGCTTCCTTTTCTATCTACAGTAATAGATGTAATAATATATGTGTTATTCTGTCTTATTTTTGCACTGTTTTGATGACTCATATAATGAAAATGATGTAGTAAATGTGAGTTTTGGAATTCTGTAACAAAAGAAAATTTTACTAAGCTATTTTAATAATTCTCCATATCTTCAACAAAACAACAAATATTTTGCAAAATAGCACAGCATTTACACTCAGTCTAAAAACAGAAGTATCAAATATGTAGCACTGAAACTTAAAAATTAACACCTTGCATGATTAAAATGAAAGTAATAATTACTATTAATCTACAAAATAATCCATTAAAATGTTACATCAAAAAACAGAGAAATGTAAGCATTTACTTATATAATAAAACTAGCTGGACTAGCCATCTACTGTATGACAGGTTGAAATGTAATCAACGTAGAACACAGTATTAAAATTTTAATGTACAATGAAATGCATATGTCTCTGTTACATGCCATTTGGTATGGGATTCATAAACACAATGTTAATGTTTGTGATGCACCATCTAATGCAATATCAGAGACAAAGCAACACTTATCCTTTTATTAAGCTGGAAATTTAATAACATTTCCCATGGGCTCACCACCTATGGGAGGGGCCAAGGAGGTTGGGTGCAGTGTGAGTTGGGTGGTGGCCAAAGGCAGGGACCTTGGCGGTCCTATCCTCGGCTACAGAAGCTGGCTCTTGGGATGTGGAATGTCACCTCTCTGAAGGGGAAGGAGCCTGAGCTGGTGTGCGAGGTCGAGAGGTTCCAGCTAGATATTGTCGAGCTCACCTCAACACATAGCTTGGACTCTGGAACCAATCTCCTTGAGAGGGGCTGGACTCTCTACCACTCTGGAGTTGCCCCCAGTGAGAGGTGCCAAGTGGGTGTGCGCATACTTATTGTATGCACCGAACAACAGTTTGAAATACCCACCCTTTTTGGAGTCCCTGGAGGGGGTGCTAGAGGGCATACCTTATGGGGAATCCATCGTACTGCTGGGAGACTCACATGGGCAATGACAGTGAGACCTGGAAGGGTGTGATTGGGCAGAATGCCCCCCCCAATCTGAACCCTATCGATGTTTTGTTATTGGACTTCTGTGCTCGTCATGGATTGTCCATAACGAACACCATGTTCAAGCATAGGGGTGTTCATATGTGCACTTGGCACCAGGACACCCTAGGCCTCAGTTCGATGATCGACTTTGTGGTCGTGCTGTCGGACTTGCGGCCACATGTCCTGGACACTTGGGTGAAGAGAGGGGTGGAGCTGTCAACTGATCACCACCTGGTGGTGAGTAGGCTTCGATGGTGGGGGAGGATGCCAGTCAGGCCTGGTAGACCCAAACGTGTTGTGAGAGTCTGCTGGGAACGTCTGGTAGAGTCCTCTGTCAGAAGTAGCTTCAACTCCCACCTCCAGCAGAACTTTAACCACGTCCCGAGGGAGGTGGGGTACATTGAGTCCGAAGGCGGCTGACCAGAGCTGTGGTTGTAAGGTGGTCGGTGCCTGTCGTGGCGGCAATTCCTGAACCCGTTGGTGGACACCGGCAGTGAGGGATGCCGTCAAGCTGAAGAAGTCCTACAGGACCCTACAGGAGGCAGCTGATAGGTACTGGCAGGCCAAGAGGAATGCAGCTTCGGCGGTTGCTGAGGCAAAAACTCAAGCGTGGGAGGAGTTTGAGGAGGCCATGGAGAATGACTTTCGGACGGCTTTGAGGAGATTCTGGTCTACCATCCGGCGTCTCAGGATGGGTAAGCAGTGCAGTGTCAACACTGTATATGGTGGGGATGGTGCGCTGCTGACCTCAACTCGAGATATTGTGGGGAGTACTTCGAAGACCTCCTCAATCCCACTAACATGCCTTCCAATGAGGAAGCAGAACCTGGGGACTTGGAGGTGGGCTCCCCCATCTCTGGGACTGAGGTCACCGAGGTGGTCAAAAAACTCCTTGGTGGCAGGGCCCCGGGGGTGGATGAGATACGTATGGACATCGGGGATACTGCCTCTGGATTGGCAGACCGGGGTGGTGGTCACCCTCTTTAAGAAGGGGGACCAGAGGGTGTGTTCCAACTACAGAGGGATCACTCTCCTCAGCCTCCCTGGAAAAGTCTATTCGGGGGTCCTGGAGAGGAGAGTCCGTCAGACAGTCAAACTTCAGATTCAGGAGGAACAGTGTGGTTTTCGTCCTGGTCACGGAACAGTGGACCAGCTCTACACCTTTAGCAGGGTCCTGGAGGGTGCATGGGAGTTTGCCCAACCAGCCTACATGTGTTTTGTGGACATGGAAAAGGCATTCGACCGTGTCCCTCGGGGAATCCTGTGGGGGGTGCTCCTGGAGTATGGGGTACCGGACCTCGTGATAAGGGTTGTTCGGTCCTTGTACAACTGTTGTCAGAGCTTGATCCGCATTTCCGGCAGTACGTCGAACCCGTTTCCAGTGAGAGGTGGACTCCGCCAGGGCTGCCCTTTGTCGCTGATTCTGTTCCTAACTTTTATGGACAGAAATTCTAGGTGCAGCCAGGGCGTTGAGGGGATCCGGTTTGGTGGACTCAGGATTGGGTCACTGCTTTTTGCAGATGATGTTATCCTGTTTGCTTCATCAGGCCGTGATCTTCAGCTCTCTCTGGATCACTTCACAGCTGAGTCTGAAGCGGCTGGAAAGGGAACCAGCACCTCCAAATCCGAGACCATGGTCCTCACCTGGAAAAGGGTGGAGTGCCCTCTCAGGGTTGGGGGCGAGATCCTGCCCCAAGTGGAGGAGTTCAAGTATCTCGGGGTCTTGTTCACGAGTGAGGAAAGAATGGAGCGTGAGATCGACAGGCGGATTGGTGTGGCGTCCGCAGTGATGTGGGCTCTGCATCGGTCTGTCATGGTAACAAAGGAGCTGAGCCGTAAGGCAAAGCTCCCAATTTACCATTTGATCTACATCCCTACCCTCACCTATGGTCATGAGCTATGGGTAGTGACCAAAAGCAAAAGATCACGAATACAAGCAGCTGAAATGAGTTTCCTCCACAGGGTGTCTGGGTGTTCCCTTAAAGATAGGGTGAGAAGCTCAGTCATCCGGGAGGGGCTCAGAGTAGATCCGCTGCTCCTCCGCATCGAGAGGAGTCAGATGAGGTGGCTCGGGCATCTGATTAGAATGCCTCTTTGATGCCTCCCTGGTGAGGTGTTCCGGGCACGTCTCACTGGCAGGAGGCCCCGGGGAAGACCCAGGACACGCTGGAAGGACTATGTCTCCCGGCTGGCCTGGGAACGCCTCGGGATTATCCCAGAAGAGCTAGAAAAAGTGGCTGGGGAGAGGGAAGTCTGGGCATCTCTGCTCAAGCTGCTGCCCCCGTGATCCGATCTCGGATAAGCAGAAGAGGATGGATGGGTGAATTTAATAACATTAAAAAGAACCACTCAATGGAACACATTTACTTTTACATTAAAATCTATAAAAGAAAAACACATTCTTACATGATGAGTGTTGCAAATGGTGCCATATATACTATTAACATTGCAAAGGCTCTTAGTATGTCTTCTAGTGGGTCGTTATTGTAGAATCCCAGTAATTTAGGGATCTGTCAGATTCTTTAAAGGAAGAGATTACAACACTTACTTTAGACAATTGTATATTTTATTCATAATATTCTGGGAGCCAGCAGTACATTGCTTTAGTGCATTGCCCTACCCAACTCAAAAACCTTTTCCAAAAGAGAACATTTATAACATGGAGAAGCAATTTGACTAGATAAACAAGTTATTATCTATCTACATATGTACATCAAAAAGTTAAAATTAAATTGCTGTAACTCCTCTGAGGTTGTGTGTGTGAGAGAGACTCACATCAAAGAATTAAATCTTACTGCTGTTTTACAGGATAAACAGGTTGTTGCTAGAAAATATTTTTCTTATCTACTTTTTTTTTACACCAAACAGTTAAACAGTTGTATTGCTTTATTGTTCTAGAGCAGTATCATTTAGGACATACTCCTAGTAACAGAGAAATTTAGTCAGAAGACAGCATTGGTTATTGGGTAATGCAGGCAGGCAATAGCCTACAGCTACTTCTTCTAAGTCACTACATGGTACCTGGTGAGATGTACAGATATTCTGATAAAAACATTAACCACATCATCGCTGTTTAAATTATATTTACATCATGTATCCAAAATATTGTTGAGTTAAGAAATGAAGAGCTATAAAGTGATGCTTGCAAATTGAAACTTTTTGACATGAACAGACCATTAAGTCCAACAAAGCTCAAATCCTATCCACCTAATTTTTTTAACATAACATCAAGTCACATTTTGTAGTTCCCCAAGTTCTACTTTCTACCACACTGCTTATTAATTTATCCCATGTGTCTATTGTGCAAGACAAACTTCCTATCATGGGTGCAATATTTAAACTTAAAACAGTTTCCGTCTGTGCACCCAATTTCTTTTTGAAAAACAAAATTTAATATGACAGCTTGGATTCACTGTACTAATTTGGAACATAATTTTAATAATTTCAGTCATGCCAGCTCCTAATCACAATTTGCTTAGAATGAAAAAAACTCCTTCAATCTTTGCTTGTATCACCTACTTTGAAATAATGGAATTGTCCTAGCTTCCGTGTTTTCTGTACCGTTTCTATGACTCTTCTGTAGCCTGGTGATCAACACTGCACAAAGTACTCCATATGAGGCCTTACCAGTGCGCAATACAGTATTATCTTAAGCATAACATCTTTTGACTTGTACTCCTCTACACATTGTATATACAACCAAAAATTCTGTTAGCCTTCTTGATCACTTATATACATTGTCTAGATGTAGATAGTGACAAGTCCACTACAACTCTTAGGTCCTTCTCATAAGGTGTACATACATGTTTCAAACCTACCATTGTATATTAAACTGTAACATTTTTTTTATTCGTATATATTTTTATTAATTTTAATTTTAAGCAAATAACATTCCATACAATCAATTCAAACTTAACAAACCAAAGTTCAACCCCCACTGAAGTCAAATCTAACATTTTAACATTCTACATGTAACACCTTACATTAAATTAAATCTCACCTGCCTCAAATCTGCCAAAGTCAGTATGCTGTCCATATCCCTCTGTAGTCATTGAGCTGATTTATCACTAGTTGCCATTCCATACAAATATGGTGCTTTGTAACTTTCCCAACAACTCTACTCATTTCTTTCAATTGTTTACAAAAGAATTAATTTAAAACATATAAAGGCACTCACTCACTGCAACCAAAATTTCAAAACAGTTCTGTTATGCGACCTCTAAAAATATAGTTTCTCTTTAAACCTGCTGACAGATGAGGTTATGTATTTATTTAATTATATTTTCACAGGAACAAGTTGTCAGAGATCCAGGGATTATAATTAGAAATAATAATCAAATTGATAATCACTTTTACTAATTAGCTATAGTAAAAACAAAGAATAATAATATATAAAACTGAGATCCAGTAACGCCAACTTCTCATCACACGACTTCCAGTTATAGAGCATTTCAGACTTGACAGCTGCAGTTCCTGATTTTGCCGCCAGACCATGTCAATTTTCATGACTGAAAATTACTAGTTTACCAACTGTGTAGCCACCTTCCAGCACAGTCATACTTGCCCCTTTTTGTGACAACCAAAAGCAGGCTGTCTGATGGAGCCAGCGCTGTATGAAGGGTAAACAGCTACAGTGAGGTCAGCCACATATTCTATTCTATTAAGTAAAGCATGAGAAATCAGATAGACAAGCTTCTGTATTAATTATGAGGTCCAAAACATCCAAGATTCTTATTCCTATTCAGTGCATTTTTTTCTGATCATTTTCTGTGAACCAATAGACTGTTATGTTCTTTGTTCTGTGTTTCCAGTCCTGTTTGGCCTTTACTTACTATTTATGCTGGATTTTGTTTATTTTTCCTCCTTTCATTTTTTATCCCAATGTTTTTGTATGTGGTGTTTCTATGCTGTGTGGAGCAAAATCTTGTAAGGGCTGGCTCCACTTTCACAGTGCTGGAGTACAGATGAAGGCTCCTGCAGTTACAGTTTTATCTTATTTAAGCAGTTAGATACCATTTGGTTATACTACATGTCATTATGATGCAAGTGAAATGGCAGTTGACTACTTGATATGTGTAACACTTTTGGCAAAATCTTGGGTAATGAATTTGGAACAGTTTTATCTAAAAGATGATTTTTTAGTAATAGGTCAAATGAGGCAAGCTAGCTTTGTTGGTGGCTAGTGTTGATCGGCGAAATTCGCCAAAGTGTTTTTCACAGAAAATATGCTTAGGCTGACTCAGACAAACAAATTTTTCTAGTGCTCCATGCATGAAAACACAGAACTGCAAAAGTCATGCACTGAACTTTCATGCATACTTACTGTAAGATCATTATTAAGGTGCTTCAGGCATATTTGATGTCACGACCCAATCAGTACTCCGGCCTTCCACCCATGTTTAAAAAAAAAAACAACAAAAAATCCTTGCAGTACTTTCATTTAAGGAATATATAAATTGACTATAATGTGAATATTATGAGTGCTTTTCCCAGATAAATAACACTGATCCCTGTGTGGTGGCAGTGCAGAACTGCATGGCTAATTTGCATGCATAATTAGCCATGTGTTGGAGCTACCATCCAAAGCAAACCTTAAAGGAGCGCTCCTTCTCCTCCTCCCTTAGAAAGAAAGCACATGCAACCTGTGAAATAATAATAATAATAATAATAATAATAATATTGAAAGATTTATTACTGTTTACAAGGCGTGTCTAACTTCTTCATGGATTAAAAATGTACAAAACATCTGCATAGAGATCAGATACAAAAAAGACATACGAACTGTACATTGTATCACAACTTTAAACAATGGAACTATCCAGTCTTACGCTGCTGCTTCATTGCACAAGCAATGGGTACCACAAGACTGGAACTCTGTAAGTGCAATGATGCATATTTTTTACTTATTGCTAGTTTGTGGCCATTTGTTGTATTTTGTTTGTGGTTTTGATTCCTTCTGCCTCTTTTGTTGTTTGATACAAAGTAGTACAGTGGCAGATTACATTTCTGGGCACAATATTAACTCCTGCATAGGTTGGCAGATGTTTCCTTAGCCCTCAGGGACAATTAAAACACCAATGCACCAAAATGAACATGTATGAAAGGTCTCTAGAATTTGTTTCGGCTCAAAACTTAATTTGAGTTAAGATGCACTTTCATTTTCTCAAAGTCATCAAAAGGTAACCATTCATTTCTCCTCCATTTGTTAAACTTATGTTTAACATGCTAAATAAAAAACATATCTCAAATTTTGTATGTGTGCCCTTTCCACCCTGAAATTCACGCTTACTTTCTCTTTGTGCTATCTTGCCATTGACTTGGCTTCCAGCTGGAAAGCTTCCTTTACCGTAAACAGTGCTTTAAACTGCTCCTATGGTAAAAATTATTTTTGTACTCTTTTCTTCTTCCCAGTTATGCTGACTCATTTCAGGTATTTCTTTAAAAAGTTCACATTCCAGTAATTTATCATTCTTCTGCTGTTGCACTATAATCCCTTAACAATTCGTTCTGAAATGATTATTCTTCAAAAGAAAGAACATAAAGTAAAACATGCTATGCTTGTATTTTCCCTTTGGTAAAAGTCAGCTCAAAATATAAGCAAGTAAATAAAAAAACCCTTTAAGAAAGCACATATCGCTTTTAAACCAGCACTGCTACAGACAAAAAACTTAAACCTTTTTTGCTTTAATAGATAATTCTGAGGAAAGTCACAGTAAACTATTTAGGTCTGTGAATAAAGCAAGCATGTGGTACAGATTGTCAGAAAACAGCCAAAATTACTTATAAATAACTACACTATATGCTTTATTTGCTGACAAACCTAGGAAGACAGTTAAAACAAAATAATATAGAATGTAAGTGCTATTGACCTTTACTATCTGTTAGAAGGGTCTGTGAAAAGGCAATATTGTGAGTTAAAAAGCTGTCAGAAAGACTTCAAATAAATAAGAGGGCAGCTTTAGTGTTTCATGTGAAAGCAAAGTTCAAACTCTAAAATGAAAACAATTTAGAAAGGACAATTGAATTAAAATTGTTTATTATCATTATGTTTCACAGAAATGGCACAAAACCTGCTTGAGTGATCTTGATTATAATTTGTTGCAAGCTCGCAAGTGAAAATGTGAAGGCAGGAATGGAGACACGTATGTTTCTTGCAATATTTACATAATAATTCAATAATATTCAGAATAACTGATGTACTGTATATATAATTTATTAATACTTTCCTTTGTCTGTGTAAAGTACTTCACAAAAGTCTGTGACATTGAAGATCCAATGGTCTACTGCTGGAGGGCATATACGGTTTAATTGGCATCAGCCATTCCTATTTTGCTAGAAAAATGTTTCACAGTATGTGATTGTTATAGAGTGACATTGAAACGGGCTTCTGCCATCATATGCCCTGCATTTAGTTACTGTAGCTTCACAATTGCCCTTGAAGCGCTGTGTCCCACTCCTACAATTGACTTTGAAGGAAAACCCATGTGGACTCTGCATAGAGCTAAACAAATCAGTTTTATATTCAGTACTTTCAATATGTACAAACAAACAAAGCAGTAAAATAGCAAAAATCCCCACTGACTATTTTCTTTTTTTAAACGACAATTCAACTGAAGTATAAAAAAGAGGAAAAGAGCAAAAAGGAAATATAGAATCAAATATCTAAAAAACAATTTGGATTTACTATCTAAAGTACATAAATTACTATATAGGATTAAAGCACTGTTTTGCAACTAAATCCACCATAAACTTTTTGGCTTTTGTAGATTGCTCATAAAACGTTTGGTGCGATAATGCAATTAAACAAGTTTCAAATAATAAGCATCTAATCTATGGGGCTTCTGAAGCATGAGAGAATGCTAGAAATCCCTGCAACCTGAGCCAGCTTTTCATCAAAAACATGTTAACATTTACTATTTCTGGTCACTACTTTGTTAAGCCTAGAACCGCAACACAAAGCGATAACAGGAAAGAGGATTTATAATATATCTTTAGATGAAACGTTTTGTATTTGCAAAAGAAAATTGAGAGCCTTATGAATCTGAAGAGTTTACACCAAAAAGAGGTTTCACTTGATCTTCTAATTTATTTAATTCAGTCCTAAAAGGAAATTATCTGCACTTGCAAAAACGCATACTTTGAAAGGTATTAACTTAGTGAAGAACATTTTACATTTTACTTAATTTAAAACACAAACTACTCCTTAACAAAAATGGCATTTAAGTGACACAACAAACTGAAAATGACAATTTTAATAATCTGCATAAGTGTTTAAATGCAAGTTTGGCCTATATGTTTTGTGTAAATGTCATTAATATTTAAGATATTATAAAAAATAAAAAAGATCTGTTATCATCTCCAGATCTGTTATCCAATACCTAAACTAAACCTATTAGTGAAATCTAGAGTAGAATAACTAAGAGAAGAAAACTCAATGATTCAAAACACTAAGAGCTCACACAATGAAGTTGTTTGAGATAAGAATGTCTAGTCTTGAAAGGTGCACTGAATGTAGTGTTGGGTTATAAAGTATGATGGCATCAGTGACAAGGCACATAGTGCCTTCTGGGAGTATCACTGCTAGCAACAGTACAGCATGGGGATGTTCTGTGCTTTTTAAAACCCCTGCCCAGGTAAAACCCTGAACATCTTGTAGTTCATGACTCAATGGAAACCAGTAGCGAGTGACAGACCCAGACAGGATTTGAGGTGTAAAATCAATAGCTGTCCTTTACTGCTGCAGGTGCTACAAGAAGAGTAAAAAATCAGTGTCATTTACTTATATCAAACAGAGTCAGACAACAATGACTGAGAAGGAAAAATGCAAAAAGGAAAAACAAAGAACTATTTACAACCGCACCTACCAGGAGCTATGCTGTAAAAAGAAAAAGGTGATCTTCCTCAAAATAATATATCAAACGAAAGCCCAGGAAGTTATTCTAAAAAGAATTTCAAAAAGAAAGAAAAGGAACAAAAGTAATCCAAACCACTCAACTTACCATCTCTTCCAATGATCACTTTCACTACTTCCAAAAGATGATCCATAGTCCCACAAAAGGCGTTTTATGCACCTTATTACTTCCTTAACCAGTCCCCATGAACGTTCACCTTACACTCCCAATTATGTCACAGGTCATGGATGTGTCTCTTTACAGTAGAAAATCTGTATAACTATTTATATCATTCTCCTGTCCACTTCATAATGGCTATCTCAACTTCAGGCCTTTCCTCTAAATGTGCCAGCAACCATTTACGCTCCCCTGCTCCACAGTGACAGACTTCCACTGGAAAGTTGGTCTAATTTTACCCAATGATATTTCTGTAGGCCTCCAAGCTGCAAGCATGCACTTGGCCAACCACCACACAAGTGCATCTTCATGCCACCATGCAGTCACTAACTATGGAGTGCACCAATTCTGTTTCTAACAGTAAGTGCTCCTTTAACCATTTAAAAAGTGAGAAACAGTTAAATACAATAAACGATATGGAAAAAGTTGTTATTCCTGTGATGCAGCCCACCACAACAGCCATTTCATGTCGAAGTTAACTAAAGAATAAAAATCGTGATGTGAGAAATTACTTGCAAAACACATATAAGTTAATATTGTGTGATTTTAAAGCCTTAAAAAACACAACAAGCAACAGAAAAAAATATTTACAGCATAAAATGTAATAAACTGGTCCAATTCTTAAAATGCCTGCTAACGTTTCCTAATCCTTAGGCAAAGAAACAGAGGAAAAAAGTTCATAAAAACATCTTTGCTTCACAGTCTTTAGGGACAGCTTCAAAGTCTGGAGATTCAGCTCATTCTAAGTCACCTTACACACTACTCATTCCTCCATTTTTAAACCTGTGTTAAAGTAGGTCAGGGTTTGCTGGGAACTAGTCCCTATACTGGCAACATTCTGTGAAAGGCAGGAACAGACCCAAGATGGGGCTGCAGGAGATGCCATAAAAATTCTGTCACTATTCTTATACCAATGAAATTTCAACTCATCAAAATAATATCATTTTTCATTTTACTTAAAATTTTGTAAACATTTCAGTGGTGGATTCATTTTGTCAGATATTACTCATCAGTCAGAACAAACAATGTAATTAATATCCTCATTTTAAATATTTTTTCTTTGTTCAGTGTCATTTTTTTATTTTAACAGAGAACTTGTTTTAAAATGAGGCAGTATACTTTCCTTGTAGGCAGAGGGTAATACTAAATGCTTATGCATAGCGATTGATGTGGGCTTATTAGCTTTTCTATAGAACCCTGCCAAACTCAACAAATCAAATAATGTCTACTAATGCTAGTCCTTTGAGGATACAGAGGACTGTTCTGCGTTTAAAATTAAGGTTTTATGATCTGCTTACCATTATCTTTATAATAATATATTTATGTCTGAATCTTTTACTTTTTGTTAAATCAGAAGCTAATTCTATTTTTTTAGCTGAATAGAGTTTACAAAAGCTTAGTGGATTAAATAGTGTTGACTTATTATATTTCCATGTTTTGACTTTCATGTGCTTATTAGTATTTTACTGGTTCTATACAGAGCTGGTATCATTTCTCTAGTCTTCAACTTTATTAATAACTCCCTTTTGCATATCTCCACCAGAAATTGTTTAATTCTCTTTTTCCTTTTAATCATTAATACACTTGTTATGCCCGTAAACCATTTTTTTTCTTCTGATCTTTTAATTACTGATTTTTATTTATACTCTTTTAATCTAACGTCCCAATTGTTATGTATCTGAATTTGTGTATGTGATAAGTAATTTTTTCTGATTAATCTCATCATATAACTTTTCATTGTTATTTCACTTTTGAGTTACTTTATTTAACAATGCATATTAAACACAGGCGGCATGGTGGCGTAGTGGGTAGCGCTGCTGCCTCGCAGTTAGGAGGCCCGGATTCGCTTCCTGGGTCCTCCCTGCATGGAGTTTGCATGTTCTCCTTGTGTCTGCGTGGGTTTCCTCCGGGTGCTCCAGTATCCTCCCACAGTCCAAAGACATGCAGGTTTGGTGCATTGGCGATTCTAAATTGTCCCTAGTGTGTGTGCACCTTGCGGTGGGTTGGTGCCCTGCCCAGGGTTCGTTTCCTGCCTTGCGCCCTGTGTTGGCTGGGATTGGCTCCAGCAGACCCCCGTGACACTGTAGTTAGGATATAGCGGGATAGATGGATGGATATTAAACACAAAATCATGTAATGCTCTTGAAACATACTTTTACTACATTTTGGTAGGCTTAGGAAATCCAACAATATAAAAAAAACTTAATAAAATCAGATATCAGTCAAACTAAGACTGTTTTGTTTTTTTCTCAGTTGAAAAGGCATTTACCAAAGAGCTCAGTCTACATTAAACAAGCTACTTTGAAACAGTAACATTCAAAAGAACACAAATGATAACATAGCACATTGTGGGTGTGTGGGTCATGCCATGGTACCCTCAGTGCCTTGACTTTTTTAACTAGCGCCCAATTTTGCCAAAATAGATTCCTTGTCTTTGTAACCAAGAATGACTCTCAACTCTATATCTGTTAAAGTAAGAACTCCATTCTGATCAAGCTTAGACCTTAGACTGAATTACATATACCAATCTAGACATACTGACTGTGGGTGTGTATGTGAATGTACAGAGATGGACTCATGTACTCTGAACTTATAAACAGTGGGATGAAACTTTGGTTTCATTTGGAATAAACTTTATTATTGAATGTCCTTAATCAAGGTACATTGTAATAATCACAGTGTTTACCAGAACATGATTTTTTCTAAAGGAGTTATCTAACCGATTATTAGATGTTACATTCCATAAATATAGCCACTGTATTGTCTCAAAATGTGTGTAACGTACATGCTGTGTATCAAACATTATTAGATTCTTGAGCTAATCCTCTCTATTTTATAGGATGTTTTTCTTAAATCTGTATACTAAATATTGCTTCTACTGAAATTGAACGTTCTGCACAACTGCCTGAGTTGTAATGCCCATTCCACAGCTTCATATGTGCTTCCTGAAATTATGTCATCTTGTTTTGTTATTTGCAGTCACAGATGTCCCCTGCTTCTGAAGACAGCTGAAGTGAATCACAACAAATACAGTTGTGTCTTGCAAAACCTAAATGAGTTTAATAGACTTAATGGTCTCCTTTCATTTTCATATTTGCCAGTTTGCACCGGAGTTTGGTATAAATTATCAAGTTCCCAATGCTCTATTTTACTGATATAAAGAATATAAAACTTTGTTTTACAGAATAAGACTAATTTTAAAGCTATCATATATTTTATTTTTGCATTATTTTATAAAGTATGTAATTTTCTTTTTTTTTCTGGAAAGATACTTCTTTTTTTAATTTCTCACTTTCATATGGGGTCAGTATTTTTTTTTTTTTTGGCTAGTCTTCCCCAATAGAGGTTTCAGTGTGATTTTTATGGCCAGATGCCTTTCCTGACACCAATTCTCCCCATTTTAACTTTTTTTTTTATATTGTGATTTATTACTTCTGCAAATCCTTTTTATAAACAGTTATCTATTGTTATGTTTTATTCAATGTAAAACAGATGTGTTCTTTATTTCCAAGTCAGTAAATGAAAAAAGGCGGAACATGGATACATGCTTTATTCTCTCTCTCTCCATTGCCCCAGTTGAAATGTGTAAGTACATAGCCAATTAATTCTCAAGTGGTGCAAAATAATCACTAGTTAATTTAAAATTTAACCTGCTCTGTTTGTACACCATAAGTATTTTTTCTTTATTTAACTTTTGTATCTTTGTACTTTTATTGCCCAGGGAACTCTATGATATCAGAAGAGCACACTACAGTGGCAAGTTATTTATTTACCTGTAATGTAACCACAAAGGTAAAAAAACAACTCCCAAAAATAGAAAGTAAACATTTATAGCTGTTAATACTGGCTACAATGGCACTTGCGACAACCAATATTTCATTTTATCTGTAATGTTGGGTTCTTCTAAAAATATTTTTTTTTTCCCTAACAGAGAAAACAGATTATAAATTTACTAGTAATGTTATTTTCAAGGTATTAAAATAGAGAGTGAATTAATGATTTGTTACACAATAATTATTTACCCAATATCAAAAATATGAATTGCATACTGTAGGTGACACTGAGTTATTAGGTATGCAGGAAAATTATTATTGGTGCAGTAAATTCAGACTAAATTGAACTAACTGTTTACTAATTTCCATTACAGATTTAAATATTCCGCAGTTGCTAAGTTACAAACGCAGCACCCCGAGGCACTTGTGCTAATCGCTGGAGATTTTAACCATGTGACACTGGACAAAACATTTCCTGCCTTCTCCCAATATGTGGATTGTAACACCCGGGGAAATAGGACTATCGACCTACTGTATGCAAACAGTGCCACCCCGCTGCCTGCGCTTGGGAAAGCAGATCATAACCTGGTTCTGCTTCAGCCTCACTACAAACCAAGAGTGAAGGTGCTACCTACAACCACACGATCATTTAAGAAGTGGTCCCCTGAGGCAGAGCAGGCTCTGAGAGACTGCTTTGGAACTACAGACTGGGATATCCTGCAGGGATCACATAGTGAGAATATTGAAGAGGCTGTTGACTGCACAACTGATTGCATCAACTTCTGTATGGACATTGTAGTTCCAGTAAGAACAGTACACTGCTATGCTAACAACAAGCCATGGATTACAAGTGACATCAAGGGCCTTTTGAACCAGAAGAAAAGGGCTTTTAAAGGCGGTGATTAGCATAAGCTCAAGCGCGTGCAGAAGGACCTCCGAGTCCAGCTCAGGACGGCAAAGGAGCAGTACAGGAGAAAGCTGAAGCAGAATCTTAAAACTCGGAATAACAGCATGAAGGAAGTGTGGGATGGGATGAAGATCATCACTGGCTGCAGCTTGAAGCGGGGTGCCACCATCCAGAGAGACGTAGAGAGAGCAAACCAAATGAACAACTTCTTTAACAGGTTTGACCACCCTAACCCACTCTCACCTTGGAGTACTGCATCCTCCAACCATCCCTCTGCTGATACCAGCATAGGAGAGACATCCCCACCCACAATTACAGCAGCACAGGTGAGCAGAGAGCTGAGGAGACCGTGCCAGCAAAGCAGCGGGTCCAGATGGAGTATCGCCATGACTGCTGAAGGCCTGTGCGTTGGAACTGGGGAAAGTCCCAAGGCTTTGGAAAACATCTTGTATCACCCCTGTCCCAAAGGTATCACGTCCTAGTGAGCTAAATGACTTCTGGGCTGTTGCTCTGACATCACATGTGATGAAGACTATGGAGCGGCTGCTGCTTCACCACCTGAGGCAACAGGTCCGCCACGCCCTCGACCCTCTGCAGTTCGCATACCAAGAGAAGGTGGGAACGGAAGATGCCATCATCTATATGCTACACCGATCCCTTTCCCACTTGGACAGAGGCAGTGGTGCTGTAAGAATTATGTTTTTGGACTTCTCTAGCGCATTCAGCACTATCCAACCTCTGCTCCTTAGGGACAAGCTGACAGAGATGGAAGTAGGTTCATACCTAGTGGCATAGATCGTGGACTGTCTTACAGACAGACCTCAGTATGTGCGTCTCGGGAACTGCAGGTCTGACATTGTGGTCAGCAACACAGGAGCGCCGCAGGGGACTGTAATTTCTCTGGTACTGTTCAGCCTATATACATCAGACTTCCAATATGATTTGGAGTCCTGCCACGTGCAAAAGTTCGCTGATGACACTGCTGTTGTGGGCTGCATCAGGAGTGGGCAGGAGGAGGAGTATAGGAAGCTAATCAAAGACTTTGTTAAATGGTGCGACTCAAACCACTTACACCTGAATACCAGCAAGACCAAGGAACTGGTGGTGGATTTTAGGAGGCCCAGGCAACTCATGGACCCCATGATCATCAGAGGAGACTGTGGGCAGAGGGTACAGACCTATAAACACCTGGGAGTGCAGCTGGATGATAAATTGGACTGGACTTCCAATACTGATGCTCTGTGTAAGAAAGGTCAGAGGCGACTATACTTCCTTAGAAGGTTGGCGTCCTTCAACATCTGCAATAAGACGCTGCAGATGTTCTACCAGACGGTTGTGGCCCTCTTCTACGCGGTGGTGTGCTGGAGAGGCAGCATAAAGATGAAGGACGCCTCACACCTGGACAAACTTATTAGGAAGGCAGGCTCTATTGTAGGAATGAAGCTGGACAGTTTAACATCTGTGGCAGAGCTACAGGCGCTAAGCAAACTCCTGTCAATCATGGAGAATCCACTGCATCCACTGAACAGTGTCATCTCCAGGCAGTGGAGTAGCTTCAGTGACAGACTGCTGTCACTGTCCTGCTCCACTTACAGACTGAGGAGATTGTTCCTCCCCCCCACTATGCAACTCTTCAATTCCACCCCGGGGGGTAAACACTAACATTATTCAAAGTTATTGTCTGTTTTTACATGCATTTTTATTACTCTTTAATTTAATATTGTTTTTTTGTATCAGTATGCTGCAGCTGGATTATGTGAATTTCCCCTTGGAATTAATAAAGTATCTATCTATCTATCTATCTATCTATCTATCTATCTATCTATCTATCTATCTATCTATCTAT
>JANRMT010062792.1:38678836-38793927 GCA_026402145.1 Polypterus bichir lapradei
TATCTATCTATCTATCTATCTATCTATCTATCTATCTATCTATCTATTTATTTATTGTTTTTTACTTTGAACTGAAACATCCCTCTCTGTACTGTCAAAGTAAACATGGTGGCATAGTGATTAGCTCTGCTGCCTGCATGCTGGGTTTGAATGCCACACCCACATATAGTCACTTTGCACATTTCTACTTGTGCCTGGCTTAGAGATTTGCATGGGTGTGCATGCAGGTTCATTTCTGTGGGTGCCAGCGGGGTATCCAAAGGTGCAGGCAAAAATATTGCCTTACACCTGCAGTTATGGCAGGTTTGGGAAAATGTGTTGTGGGTGCTTCATGGGCACAGATTAAAGAATTGCCTGACACTTGATGTGTAACATTGTCATCTTTATACATTTTATGTGCTACACAGTACTTTAGTTATCTATTATGCCTGTTTAAAATGCAACTAAATTCTCTTGAGACTGTTGGAGGCATCCTTTTCAGGTCTGCTTGACTCCAGCTTAGACATAAAATTCTAGTGTTCTTCAGCTGGTAAAAGCCAAAGGTATATACCTGTCATCTGAAGGGAACAAAAGCAAAATGAGTAATGAAGTGTGGAACTACATCGGTCAAACCTTTAACTGGCTTTAAAGTAGAAATTGCAGGATAGTTGGCACAACCTAAGGACATATCATGATAGGTGTGTGGCATGATAAGAAAAACGTTGACCAGCCTGAAGTTCTTTATCAGGCACCGGGAATTAACTATTTGACAGTTTATAAATAACAGCGGCAAAATGGTCTGCCAGGGACATAAGACAAGATGATATATCTTTTTTATTTTAATTAAAATACACAGAAAAAGCAGTTGAACTGAAGGTTACAATCTACACTGTAGTAACATTTTTTATTATTTCTTTTTCATTTACTTAATAATTTTAATTGTACAGCAAGTGCAAGCATACACAATGTGAAAATAGGTACTAATTGTGACCATGTCCCCTCTGGAAAGGAAAATATCAATCACAAAGAAAAATTTCCTCCTTCTACAAGCAGAATCACTGACTACCAGTTGATTATAACACGTGTACATTGCATTACCAAATTTTACTTATCAGAGCTTTTGCCATCTTGCACTTCATCCTCCGCCGCAAACAACTCCATGCAACACCCCCCCCATATGGGGTCAAGAGTTTGGTCACTCAAGCACTTTAGAATGAACTCACACTGTTCTTAGGTATGAGCTCATGTGCAAACACAAGTTATGTTGCACAATTTGGTCAAATGTTTTGGAAATTTAACTCATTGTTTGTATTTCTTCACAGTAAATGCAGAGCCTTGGTTGGACATTCCCAGTGTGATTTCATTTAGACACTCTACTTCCTTCACATAATACAAAAGCATGCATACTGTTATTTTCAGGTGACAGAAGACATGCTCTTATGTGTGTTGATAGCCTTTTATACATCTAGGATGGGACTCTATCTTGTCTGTTTTGCTTTTGGCATAGGCTCTAATTAAGAGACAGAATCCAGTAGGTAGTTTGATATTTTTTTAGTAATTTTAACAAAAGAACCATTACCTAGATTCAGTGGAGCCCTTTTAAAAGACAAGTGCAAAGATCTTACTGAACAGTAAATATGAAAGAATATGATACACCAAAACTATTTTATATGATGAGCAAATAACGTGTCAGTGTTCAAAAAACCAGAGAAGCTACATTGAAATCTAGCTCAATGTAAAATACTGCATCCACACACTTACTGGATGAATCAAAGACTAATTTTTGGGAGATGCAGTTCCGGACAGTTTTATTTTCTTTGAATATTAAAGGTCTTCTTTGAAAAGAGGAATGTATTGTCACTTTTATATTTTATTTGGTTTTCTTTAAATATACCAATTTCTTTCAGTATAAGGATGCGGGAATAATAGGTCACATAAAATAAGCAACTGTAAACAGAGTACCAGTCTAATGGGCACACATAAGTTCACTCATCATAAGCTACGTTCGGGTCACCAATCAGCCCTTAAGATATACGTCTCTAGGATGTGGAAGGGAACTTGTATGAACTCCTAATTTGCCTAAATCCATACAGGCAGTGGCTGGGCTGGAATTTCAAAACATGATTCTTGAGTTGCTACAAATAAAATCCATTTGAACACAACCATGTATACTTTACTAAAAACTTGCATTCTTTATAATTAAGTGACAAACAGTTGAGTACAAACTGTTGCTGGTATCAAGGGGGCATGGTTAGGTTGAACTTTAATGGTTATTGGTGGGTTTGGTTTGACTTGTAATACCTGCGCAAAACAATGGTCTGCCTCTCTGGCTATCAGTATAGATTTTGGCACTCTGTGACCCTGAATTGAATTAAATAAGTTTGAGAATATATGTATGTGACACAGGACAAGCCAAACACCACTCCTCAACTGTAGTTTAATATTTGCACTGCAGGTGAGTACAGAGAGGAAGGCAGTCATAGGGTAGGTTCCATAAATTCTTATCTAGTTGTCTGCAAAATTCTCCTGCAAATTCTTAAATTTTTAGCAGTGGCTATTTCTGTTTTTCTTTCCAGGGGCTAAAGTCTGCTATTTGATTATTTGTTTCCTGTTACTTCAGCCATCCAGCTATGAGGATGTTTTATTCTCTCAGTCACATTCACACTCTTCCTCCCCCCTTCCTGATCTGACCCTAACTAACAAACTAACAGTGCCAGAATGAATTTACATGAGGCACATACTAATTCAGGTTGAGCATGAACACTGAATAAAAAAAAATCAAGTGACAATGATATATAAATAAGGCAGATTCACCAGCGTTTGTATGTCAGCTTTTATCCCTCCAGATCAGAAAATTTCCAGTTTCATTGTCTCAAAACACCACTCACATCTACAATTATTCCCAGTTTCAAATAAAAACTAACAGCATCAGATCCGGGGTTTGGGGGTTGTATCGTGATCCTGAGTGAGAGAATAAAAGTGAAAAAAAAGCAAACTTTAACAAGTACTATAAATTTACACCAGCTGTTACAGACGCAAATCAAATGTATGTTTTTATTGTATAATATTAACAAAAAGAGCAGCTCACTACTCAAAATGGCAAATTTGCACAGCAGATAGTTTTGAACTCACGACCTCTGGGTTACAAGTCAGCAGTTCTCACTGTTGCACCACAGAAGCTGTCATATTGCACTTGCAACTTTTGTGTTTATTTGATATTTGGACTTCAGCCTTCACACATTATACAGTTCATGTGTGCATTTTGTCATTTATTACTAAAATATGAAAAGTGTTTCTGTTTTAATGATGTGTTTACATAGATTGTTGTAGATACAGAATACACATGAAATGCATGTGTTCCAAATAACGATCTATTATTTCCCCTCTGAAACTCCAGCACTTCACTCCAAGATATTCAAGGCTCAAACTGGGAGAACTTTTTGCTCTTTCTGCGGTGGTAGGGGGGATGGTATAGCTGGCTGCTTGCTTCTTGTGCTTATTAACATATTTACAAGACAAAAGATGCTGACAGAGAGGTGCAAAGGGATTTAAGATGGGCCAGATTTTTTCATAGCTTTGGTAATTCTAGTGTTATCGTATTTATGTAATATTTTCATTACATTTTAAAAAGGACATTCCAGTAAATTAGTTAAAAGTAGTAAAATCTGAAGTCTTTTCATTCACTTAACATCCTCTTCGATTTTTTGAATTTCAAAATCCACTTTTTCAAACTTAACTTTTTTGCTTGGTGAAGTGTTTTTTTGTCAAGGAGCACCTAAAATATATATACTGCTCTGATATCTACTTCCTTTAAAGACAAGTGACTTTTCATTGAACAGCTATTTAATGGATGTTATCTTTTACAAATAGTTCATTTCCCTTTTTCTACAGAGAGCAGAACAGATTTGTGCTTCTTGTCTTGAAGGTTCCTTCATACAGTAGTTGCAGCAAGCAGTTCAATGTACTCTGTTTGGAGTGTTAATGTTGGATGTTACCTTACCCCTGAATATTCTGAGAAAACAGAAACTGTCTCCTCATCATCCTACTGTGGCCTTGTAACCTCAACATGGAAAACAATAGTCATGTTGTTCACGATCACCAATCATCTTCTTTGAAGCACAACTGTGATAGTCATACAGATGTAAAGGTCGGGATCTTCGGGGGAATGTAGCAAGACCGCTAAGACTTACATCATTATAACATATTTGTTAAGCCAGAACGTTTTTTTTTTCTTATTGAAAAGGGAATAGGTGGAAGGAAGGGAAAACACAACCTTTTTAAGGTTATGGTTGTTGTAAAATGGAAGATATTCCTTCATCTGTCCCTGAAATGACAAAGTAAATTCCTCAGCATCAGAGTGGTTCAAAGTTGGGGGCTATCCCACCAGATGCTGCAGCTTTTTTTTTTTTCTTGGATGCGTAAAGCACAATATGTTTAAATATTTAATTATATTTTAGTCAAGTAAAAAACTAATGCAAAATAAAAATTTACAATTATATACATTCTGAAGTATGTAATTATAGTTTTCATTTGCAGCCAAGCATACTTCACACCACTCTTGCTGCTAGTGATTACAGTGCAACTTCACATTTTAGAACAAATTTATTCATTCTGAAAATGTGAATATCATTTCTAAAAATGTTTTAATTATGTAAGGCTCAGATTGAGAATCATACTGATACATTTAATCAGCCTGTTAGGGACTATCACACATCCTCTCTAATGGTTTTTGGTAGTGCATGTATTTCCTTTTGGTGTTATTACAGACTTGTGTCATTTGTACAACTCAGGTAGTTTTTCCTTACCTGTTGAAATAACACCTGCTTTATTTTTGGTATCTTTTTGAGCCAGCAAAGATGTGTGGAAGCAAATTTATGGATTGCCTAAGCAGGTCTTGAATTAATTAGAAACATTTTCTGGTACTTGAAACAACTGAGCCTCAACTATAAGACTAGGCTATTTCAACTGAGACCTATTCTGCCAGCTTTGCTTTGTGGAGCACACCTTAGGTATGAAAATACTTTAAACAAACGCAGGTAAAATGTATTCTTTTCAAACTTTTAACCAATGATATAACAAAATTTAATTTGTTGATGAAAACATATTTATACTCTTAACCACACAAACACATGGCTTTAGCCTAGCAAAACAAAGAACAAATGTCTGAATTAATGTAAGCCACCATAAATGTAATGGTTTACTTCAGGAGTAGAAATACATAATAAACAAGAATAGTTGCTTCAAATATTTAATGTGTGCCTCAATTTTAATGCTTAAAATTCAAACATTCTCAATTATAATAAAATAAATTCACCCTTTTATAGTGGTCCACAGATGGCTAAAATCCATGCTAAAGGATCCAATATTATCATATTCGTAATCAATGACCTTGAAATAGTTTAAAACCATACCCTACATGTTTATGTTTGAAATTTATCATTTTAACCTTCTGGGAGTCCTCTTACAGTGCCAAAACCACCAGTAATAACTCAAAGGTCAAAAATACTATCATAATCATGATCGGCAACTTTGAAATAGCCTAAAAGACCACTCCACGTGCCTATATTACTGATTCCCTTTATTTTTTTTCAAGGTTTTGTGAAAAGACATAACTTTGATCTTTCATATCCCATTAGGGCAGGGTTAGGCAATATCAGTCCTAGAGGGCCACAGTGGCTGCAGGTTTTTATTCCAACCCATTTTCGAAATGAGATGCTGATAAAGCACTTATTGCTCAAGTGACATTTTCACGCTTCATTTTAGTGGTCTAGCTTGTTAAGGTTCCCCACCCTTAACTGTTTAGTTCAGTCTCAAACAGCTGCATTCACAGTGGTTAATGGCTTCTTATTAGCAATAAGAGGCAAATGATGAAGGAGCGCACAGTTCTTCATCTAGCTTGTTTTCATTTACACCTGTGTGGCTTTATAATGCATTATTTGGTTTAATAAAACACTTATGAGAAAATGATACAGACTGTATGGAAGAAACATTTAGTGTTTTGGCCTTAATGGGAGCTATAGCATGCTTTAGTGCAGTAGAATACCCTGCAAAGAAATTGTAAGGTTAAACTGTAATATCTCTGTAAACTATAAGGTTAGAATGTAATATGTATATAAATTATAAGGTTAAATATAACTCCCTTGTAAATTGTATTGTGCCAGATAAGAAAAATTGGAATGCTATATATTGTTAAACTTCACATACACAGTCTGGACTTTAACCCTTTACAATAATGAAAATAAAGTGGACAGGGTGTAATCAGAAAATAAATCAATGAAGTATTGCGTAGTGTGATTAATTCATGCTTCTGAAAGGATCGATCAGTAAAATGTTAACTTTATATCATGTGATATGTAACCCTATTCTAATAACAAGTGGTTATAAAGAAGATTTTGTGCCTCAGTTCAGGGACTATCCTACCCATTACACAGCTGGCCACAGGGATGCTCCCTTCTCATGAGAAGAAAATAAATGTACTCTGACAAGTTTCTTCCTGCCTGGGTTTTTGTCTGTCTGACATTGGAAATTATCCATTCTAGGCTTCATATCATTTGGATAATTTTGTTGGAAAGGAAATAAAATATATGATATAAGAATATTACATTGTAGACTAAGAAGCCATAAAATTAAATATGGTCTGAGAAAAATATGGCAAAAATTGGTTTCTAATTAAGCAACTGGATTTGAATGAAAATCTGCAGCCATTGTAGCCCTCCAGGACCAACGTTGCCTACCTCTGGAGACCCTGGGGAGGATTGATGTGGCATACACAACTTAAAGAAACCTATTGGTTTACTCTTTATCATAATGGTGTGATTTAATGCAAAAATATGGTACAAAATAGCGTAAAATTAAGGTTTTTCAGTTCTAGAAGGTCAAAAAATAGGAGGGAAACCCAAATAGCTTAATGTCTTGCACAACTAGAAATCAAGGTGAGATACATGGTATAGCAAATGTGGGTGTTTTTTGATATTGATGAGTCAGGAGGCACCAGACAAAAAAAAATCTGAAATGATATAAAGTGATATAAGGACTTCATATTATTATGAACTCAATATTCAACAGATCAACTTATACTGTAGAATAGATGGTGCACATGCCACAGTGCCCAAATTCAGAACAGTCACAAAACTGTGCATCCAAAGTCTTTAATGAGTTTAGACAGGTTGCCTTACCTATGTATATTAAACAATCCTTTGAAAAGCTGCATACAGAACAAAGAAGGAATGGGCGATGCCACAGCTCCACATTTCTGTGTATAATGTACTTAGAAGGATATAATACATGCAGTAGACTGCCTCACATTTGATTTAAAATACTAATACAGTGGAACCTCGGTTTGCGAGCATAATTCGTTCCGGAAACTTGCTCGCAATCCAAAGCACTCATATATCAAAGCGATTTTCCCTGTAAGAAATAATGGAAACTCAGATGATTTGTTACACAACCCATAACTATTCTTCTTCTTTTAGAAACCCAGGATATGGCTATAAATTTTTGATGTATAGCCTGTAGAGATGATAGGGCACTACCAATATTTGGGGGCAGTAATTGATAATAGGTTTGAACTTTGGTTGGGGTCTTTTATTGAATCTGTTGTTATATTTGGTTAAGTATGCAGGTTTGGGAATCATTAAGGACAAAAACTGTTCAAACACTAATGCCATGGTTAGTAGTAACATTAATGATCTGCAGCAGTCAGACAGCAGTTGTCCTCTATTGCTAAACATTTAGTTGTTACCATCAGGTTGCAGACTTAGACTCCCAAGACTCAAAAGAAATAGATTTAACCCTATAAAGCCTGCTATATGAATGAATAGTCAGAAAATTCTGTTTTTTTCAGGATTGAACTGTTTATTGGATCCTTTTGAGAGTTCAAAAAAATTTTTCAGATATGACCAGGAATATGTTTTTTTTTTTATATCACATTTGAAACACCAGGCGTTTCAAGTCAACCAAAAACTGTGTGCCTTTAGAAAAACCTTAGCACACACAAATATATTTTACAACATTTAACAACTTTTTACAACAGGTTTAGTATATTTGGCAACGTGTTTATGTTCCTTAGCACACACAAATATGTTTTTCAACATTTATCAACTTTTTTACAACAGGTTTAGTATATTTGGCAACTTCTTTATGTATCGTGAAATGCCAAAAAACAGTTTCTGTCTTTGTTTAGACAAAGGTTGACTTTGCATTTCTCACAATAGACATGTGAGAAGTGACTTCCTGGGCAGTGCTTGCACCTCTGTCTTGTTTTCCAAGTTGGTAAATGGTCAATGCCATCCTTTCTCACATCAGGGGGGTACAGCAACAGCTTGTCTTTTACGTGGAGGTATTTTCTCGTGTTCTGGAGAGAACAGTGGTCTGCCATACCGGTTCTTGCCTTTTCCTGCGCTTGTGAGAGAAGTCCCAACAGAAGCTTGAAATCTTCGCAATGGCATTGGTTTCTTCCTAGGTTCCAGTTCTTTCCGGTCTCTCTTGTAAAGATTCCATGCATTTATGAGTGCCACCAAATGTACAGATACCATCTTCTGGATCTAAAGGAGAACTTGTAAAGAGCAGACAACATGTCAAGAAGGTCAACACCACCCATAAATTTGTTGTATGTCTCCACAATAGCGGGTCTTGGCACCATTATATACATTTTGGATTTTCAATCTCAGTGTTTCACATTTGTCACTGGTTCAACTCCAACAAATGAGGAGAGCAGACTCACAGCCTTGTTGTCACACCATCTCACAATGATAGTGTTTTCCTGATTCACTATGAAATCCCATGACCCTCTTCCTCTTTTCTTCAAATCATTTTCTTCCTTCATACTTCAGTTCTTTACCCTGTTCATTCGAACTGTTCCCAAATAGTAGAGTCCTCGTTCTTTTAGGTGATCCACCAGAGGTACTGATGTAAAATAGTTGTCAGCAAAAACCTTGTGATTTTGTCCTGCTGGAAGGGTTGAGGTCAATTTCAGGATAACATCTCCCGAAACACCAACATCAGATTTCTCCATATCTGGATTTTCCACACCTTGGCAGACAGCAAAATCATACAGGAACCCACTTTGTCCAGCACATGCCCACATCTTGAACCCCATTTGTGTGGTTTTGATGGCATGTAAACACGCAGGTTAGACTTGCCTTTGAAAGGCACCATTACTTCATCCACCGCATGAAATTCTTCAGGAGGTATGAGAAGAAACTGTTGACGCAGTTTTTCTAACCATGGTCTGATTTTCCACAGTTTGTCTTTCTTCTGGTTGTCAGACACACTGAGGTTGTCTTGAAAATGAATCGGTGTCAGCAATTTAAGGAATCGTTCTCGAGACATCACATCACACACTGTGGGGTACCTTGTCTCCATCTCCCAATAGGCTCTTACATTGGGCATCTGTACCAACCCCATGTGCATGTACATACCAAGAACCTGTTCAATGTCTTTGGGTGTTGTGTTTACTGATATTCCCAGTTTCTGTACACTGTACAAGTTAGTTTGTTGTGCAATATCCTGAATCATTTCATCAGTAACAAATTGCTTGAAATACATGTATGGTGTCCATTCTGACCTTTCTGTAGAGACGTCCTCAACATGTCTATCAAAATCAACACTTGTACTTTTAAATGGCACTTTTCTCCATTTGTACTCTTTCTTTTTTACTTTGCCCTTTGCTGACTGCTTTGTTGTGCTCTGTTTTTGTGTTACTGGTGTGTCTGTTTCATCTACAGGTTCATCTTCTTCACCACTACTGTCTGATCCCTCTGTAGCAGCCATTCCTTTAGGAGTCCATTCCTCATCACTAACATCATCATCTTCCTCCCCTAAATTGTTCTATGTCGCTTGAATTTCCATCAATCATCATATTTAAGATGTCTTCTACACTGTACTTCTTTGCCATCTAAATATTCAAATCATAATCATACAAACAATACATTATTTTCAAATTATATACTGACTATTTACAACTGACAAACATAAAATTATAATCAAAATATCTACTGAAAGAAATGTTCAAGCTTAAATTGAACAATATATTTAGTGCAGTTTGAATTACTGTACATATAATACAAATTTAATCAAGAAATGCACTAAAACAACAACTGATGCACTGACCCATGAAATACATTAATATACCCATAGTATCATATTTGATTCACACCTTTTCCTGACGGTTTTTCTATAAAATATTTAATGAAAAATTAAGTTGTTATGAGCTTTTTCAACCTAGTAAACACTTATTTTGAAATATAATCACATTTTTTTCATTTCACTTACTGTAACTGTTTTAAAATGAGGGCATCTTATCACTTGAAAACGAAGCTAACTTCTACCTTGCCTGCAGCCATCTTGGAATCTTGAAAAAAAAGTTGTGTTTGCCACCTGTGATTCATAGATCATCCACCAGGGGGAGAAAACATGTATATTATTGTATACTACTGGTTTTTGAGGAAAATGGCAATCCTGTTACTAAGAAACAGGCCTTAGAAATACCTGTATCCAATATGATACGTATGGCGTTATGGAATGTTTATTGGAATTATTATTATTTATTGGAATTATTATTATTACTGGAATGTTTATTTCCAGTGTTATAAACATTTTGAATTCTACAGATGGTAGACAGCTTGTTGGACTCACATTTTTTACATAACAACATTAGAATTTAATGTTTTTATATGTAAGAATCCTAGATGTGTGGACTGACAGTAAAAATGATAACATTTTTTGTATCTTGGCTTATTTTATGTATTACATTGGTGGAACAACATTTATGTTTGTACATTCCTGTTGCAAAAAAAAATCCCCTTCCCTTTCAACAGCATGGCAAATCCCTGCAAAGTTTAACTAGGATGTGAAACTGTTGGTATATGTGTCAGTTTCCTCATATATGTGAATATTAAATCTCCTGTCAGCATTACACAACCAGATACATCAGATAAAAGGGTACCAAATTTAGTCATGCATTCTTTTACCAGTACTGGTTTCTGCATTATTCTGTTCTTTATTTTCTCTGTCCCCTCAAACATCCCCCCCCCCCATTGTTTCTTGCTTCCTCTGTAAGGGTAGGTATACAAAATGATCTTTGGGACACTAGTGCAGGATGACTGTGTCGATTGCATGCATGCATGCACGTGAATAAGCAATCAGCCATTTCCCCCATTAAGTACTCTGCTGCTGCACAGATTTCCTGAGCAATCCTTACAATCAAGAATCTAAGCTACCCTATTCTTAAAAATACCCAGCACCTGCTCTGGTCTTCTAACCATGGGCTTCACCATCACTTGCATCGTTGGAGGGGCCTCCAAGGCTTTGGCCCCTGATTGTACAACCCTTGGTCAAACATCCTGCCTACCTGTCCAGGGAAGTTAGGCTTCTGCACCCTGATCTTGAAGAGGCCTGCCCTTGTTCCTCCAATATAGCATTCTGAATTCCTTTAATGTGGGTAGTGACATCCTTCACATCTTCTACAGTTCTGTGATAACTGATGTGATTTTCAATATTGTGGAGTACCAGGATGGTAACATTACTTCAAGAGAGACCCAAGGAATCAACAAGCTAATTAAAAGGGCAAGCTCAGTAATGGAACGCACACTTACCCCTTGGAGGTAATAGCAAAGGAGGGAATTACAATAAAACCAAGTGCCATTATGAACAATGTTGTGCATCCTCTCTTTGACACAATAACACTAAGTACTTTCAGCCAACAAATTATTCAGAAGTTTGTCAAGAAACACTACTGTGGCTCCTTTATGCCAACAACAATGCCTGTATAATGCCTCACTGTGAGTACCAAGTCAGAAGCTTTCTTTCTTTTTAACTTATGCCCTTTTCAATCATTCAGGTGTGTGTTTAAACCATAGTATGTTTGTGTATACATAATTATTTATTTATTAAGCTTCTGTAAAAAGCCAAATTTACACAGGGGACAAATAAAGTTCTATCTGTTTATTGCTTTTTGTGGTGTAATGGGGTGAGAAGACTAGAGTCCCTTATTCTCTGTATTAAACTGATGGCTGCCTTTTTAATTTTATTGTGCATTTGCACTTCCGCTTTTAGATTTCACAGCCAAGTGTGACAGTACCATTTGGTCTCTTAAAAACAAAGTAATCTGATAAAAAGAAAGCAGATTGAAGTCATAAATGCATCAAGAAAAATACACTATAATCACCACCAAGGAAGATTATATGACAGTGCAAATTTAAAAAAAAAATCAAGAAAGTCTGGAAAAAAGCCAGCAGTATCCTGGTATGGAAAGAAGAGGAAGATAGAAAATATTTTTTTCATGTATTTACTTGGCCACAGAGTAGTTAGCATTGCTACTAGACATACCCAGAGTCTGGTGATCAAGATGTGCATATGTGAGTGTGCATTGTCTTGGGCAGCAGGTGGTTATGAAACTCTCAGTTTTCTTAACATTTAAAACAATACTGATGTATTTTGGGGTTATCAAAATATTCTGATGCCAGCTGACAAACCAGGCCAAAGCATTCAATTGTTTGATTTTTTGTGAATAGTACATGAACTCGAATGTCTCACTAATCACTAGCAAAAACTGGCAGATGGTATTAATTATTAAGTTAATTAAATTAATGTTAACATTAGAGGAGTCTAAATACATACAAGAAAAATCTGCTATGATCCCACCAGAATTGTCATGCCAAAATATTTCCACGGAAACACCTACATTTTTAGAAGCAATATTCAATTTATTACAAAAAATTATTCCAAGACCAACTCTTAGTTTATGAAGGAAAGTAAATCCATTCAGCTGCCTCAACTAAAGGGACAGTGTCACATTTTTCTTATCCAATTGTCAGCCAGAAGAAACAGCCTTATCATGTACTTACTATAATAGCATTAACCAAAGCAACTTTATCTTTTAGTGAGAGAACATTTAGCAACAAATTTTAAACCGCAAATTTGTTTGAATTAGTTTTTTCTGAGAACTCTTCATTGCGTATAGGGCCAGAACACTTGCTCAAACTTACCACTGGGCAGTGCTATCGGTCTGTGCCTCTTTTGATTGCTGTTTATCCTTTTGAAATATCTACTGAAATACCTAAAAGGTTTGTAAAATGTGCTGTTTATTTAATTAAACCATTTCTATTGGTAATGTTTACCAATGGATTAGCAGAGGTAGCCACTTTGTAGTAAAGGGAAAAGAAAGCTGATATCAGAATAATTCTGAAATACAGTTTCATGCTGTTAAATGCCAATAATAATAGTAGCAATCAAATACAGCGTGCAAGTGTTATTATCAGGCCACCTATTCATCATTCATGTGTAATCATCATAATATAGTCTTTAGTGTTAAAAACATGGGTTCTTGTCTATCACTGCTTCAACCTGATTTCTGAAGTCATGTATACAATACCTATTTCCAGAAGTGTACATAGAAAAAAGATACAGTGCTATAGGTTTTTGTTGTGCAAACATTTCAGGAAGGATTTATTTCAAGTAAGTAAGAGGGAAAAGAACTCTTCATTTAGATAGCCAGAGAAAGCCACTGTTATGACATATCTCCATCCATCACAAGAAAAACTGCACAGTCCTACACCCTACTCCATTTGCATATATGAACACAAATACCCATGGGTATACATACCAAAAATATAAAGTTTCATTAACATAAGGCCACCAAGTTGCAATAATATATGAAGAACAATATAAAGTAACTACAGCAATGGTTGATCCAGCTATTGACTTTTAAGAACTGAGAATGGGAGCAGTGTCACATGCCACATGTGGCATCATTACCAGGACAATCTAGTACAGTAGATTATCAATGGATGAAATAAGCCATTAGTGGAGCTTGGTGCACAGTATCAGTGGTTTCTTAACAATATTTCATAAACAAAAATATAATAGCAAACAATGTAAATATTCTACAGGAATTACTTTGTTATTGGGAAACCGATGCCATTTTGTTAAACCTATTGAAAAGAAAAACAGATACTGTAAATAGGAAGATTAGTAGGCTATAAATAGAGAAGGTAGGGGAAAACAGTTGTACAAATGTATTGAAATCAGTGGGCTAATATTCTCAAATCAAACTCAGCAGGGAGGACTTGTGCAAACGACCACATATTAAATATGGGTTATGTTTAATTACTCTGTTGCCTCATTTGGTGTTTGTGAAACTAAAATGAGAATTTATAAGAGCAACAAACGATGTAATGCATACATACATACATACATAACTAATGCTTGAGTGTACAGTATATGTGTAAGTATTTTTCAATACGTTGATTATACCCATCCATCAATCATTCATTTTCTAAACCACAAATCTAATTCAGGGTTGTGGGGATAACCTCGAAGACATGACATTATTTTCATAACAAAATCAATTCAAAATAGCTTATCAATCCTAGTCACTCAATTTCTCTATTAAAACATTAAAATGGTTTTTACAAGAATGTTTTGAATAATGTCAGCAATTTATTTGAATACAATAAACAAAACTTAATTAATATTGGTCAGAATTACTGAGGGGTAATTAACAATAGTCAGAATCAATAGATATCTAGTGTAAATTATCACCTTCATTGTGGAAAAAATTATGTAATTGTTTATAATTCCGATAATTTCCATGTTTGAAAGATATGAGAATAAGCAACAGTTGTCTTTCTTGATTCATCGAAACTGCCAAACAGCATGGGCCCCTGGTATTTCACTGTCTATTGTTCATTTCTAGTTTCTGTTTTTGCTTATTTCTTTCACTGGCCAAGGCCGGTACAGACATTCATCTTCCTTATATTGGCTTTCCTCTCATCACTTCCTCTTTCTCTGACTTTTAAGCTGGTTTGTCTGATGCCCAAAGCTAAGTTTTTAACTAAAAGAAATATGATATGTGCTTTTATTTAATCATTGCGTGGCAGTCCTGACTTGTCTTAATTTCTATGCTAAAGTTAATTTCTAATAAATTCTTCTATATTTATTGCTAATGCCTGAATTACTAATGTTTCTTTCATGCATTACATCAGTGTGACCTTGCTTACAGCAAAAGCCTTTTGTTGCCGTTCTGCTGATTCACCAATCCAGCTGATTTCTTACATGCCTACCAGAGCCATTTTTCTTTCTGTGGTATCGTTCTATAGCTTTCCAGCCTTGAATACAGGTGTTCTCAATCTCCTTATCCTGTTCTAAGCTGGTTTCTACACGTCATTTCTGTTCTCGTTTTGTTCTTTTCCCATACAAGCAATTCTGCTTTAAGCTTAAAAAATAATGCAAAATGACAGATTTTTAGTTAACTATTTACTTGACCTATCTTATTTGCTTAACATTCTATTTTATGCTTAATCTATTGTTTTAGAAGCTTTTAATTACTTTTTATGGCTCTTTATGTTAATTTGCTATTTTATGCTAATATAAACATTTTCTCTTCTACAATACATATAATGCTTTGAATAATTATTGTAGATATTTAACCATATATTCTAAACAGTGGAGGTGCCATTAGAAAGGGATCTGGCTGATTGCGGGTACCTTTTCCAATAGGGAAGATATAATGGAAAGACAGGGAAGAACTGACTATTGGAACCATGTAGTCCTACAGTAGTCCTAGTATGCAACATAACAGCATCCTCGGGTGGAGTGCCCTTTTGTACACCTGCAGGGTACCTTGGGAATTGTAGTCCTGATAGACGGCACTGTTGGCATACATTGGTGCCCCCATGGGAATAGGATTCACACTTTGTAAGGAGGTTGTGAATAACCCAGAAGTGCTTCCAGAGTGTAATCGTGTAGCATTAGAATCACTCCTGGTTCAGTCATAAGAGAAGCCGGTCAACCTCATCTAACCGAGCTGGAGTCAGGAGGCAGAGGACAAGACTTGCTTGGAGAATCATTATTGGAATTGTGCTTGTAAATACTTGTAAATAAAAGGTATTTAGTGTAAAAAATTCACTTTATTTGAACTGTGTACATTACATACCTTTGTGACTGAAATCTGGGGTGCCCACTTTTGTTCACAACAGTAACATAAAAATTTTAAATAACCATAATGAATATTTACATAAATTGTTAAGTAAAAGGTAAAATGTTATTACTGAATACAGACCCATAATTATCTCTGTGCTGCATATGCTTTTAGCTTGTCTTTAGCTGTTTGCTAACTATCTTTGTGGCTTGCTAAATATTCAAATAATTCTTATTTACCTATCTTCTCTTTTTCTTAATAGGATTTTGCAATTTTTTTAAACGGATGCTTTGAAGACAAGACTCTTTAAAAGGTAGGGATAGTATTGGTCAAGAGTTATTTAACTTTTGCTCCTTCAGCTAAATTATAGAGTAGTGTGAATCTAATGAATAGGTCACAACTGCCAGACTAGGCTCTCTCTAAAGTTTGTGGTCAAATTATGTCTGATACTGAAGTATGCTTTTCATTTCAATTTCAAGAAATTAATTATGAGTAGAGCTTCAAACTATTGAAATGACACCAAAATTATTGAACTTGTGCAAAATTACAACTCACAAGCTTTGTAACATGACAGTGGAACTTTATCGGGGCTCATGAGACAACATCATCAGACTGGTTCATGATAAATGGAAGGGACAACACACTTGCACCATTTATGGATTGCATCTTGGAAATGCTATCATCTCAAAAGAATTGTTCAGCTGAACCAATGATGTAGTACTTCTTCTGTATGTGAATGCTTGGTTCTTTTACATAATGCCCATCATGAAACCATAAACTGAATCATTTGAACTGTATTATACAACCTTTCTTTAAACTGGTCAAAAATAAACAGTCTGGCCAAAACTATCCAAGCTTCACCACAATGTCTGTTAATGGAAATCATCCTTTAGTGATAGACAGATCTATATTTTCAGAAACAAGATTTGGCAAGGTGGCTATAACACTCTCTCAAATTCTGTGGTATATCATTAGACCTTCATGGAACAGCTGTATGCATTTTATACCGGAACTCTAACAAAGATATTTCAAATGTAACATCTGAGTAAGTAAAATTAGCAAATCCATACTATACTTGCTACATCTGAGCTTTTTTGTATATACTGGTAAGAAAAGTGAATCTCAGATCTTAAAGGTAAGTGGCTAAAAAAAACTAATGGCCTGAAGAAAAGTGGAGATTCTAAAGCAATGGACTGGAGATGTAGCAGACCCTGGTAAAGGCACAAAAGACAGAAACGACTCAATAGAATCTTGGCATTAAAAAGGTAAAAATGCATTAGTAAGGGGTATGTTGTTACTGTGCTTATATTATTTTACTGAATCCATACCCTTTTTAGAATAAATTTAATAATATCCTTAAAGAAATGTAGGTGCAATATTATATACTATAGCTATTATAATGATAAAGAGAGCAAGGTCACTTTTTCTGAACAACTTAAATTTATTATTTACATTATTACAAGTATAATTTAACCATACACGGAAAGCTTGCTCAGCTCAAATTGATTTCAAAATCAGCTTGTCATTTTTAAAACCTATATGAATGACAGTGTTCATGTAGCTATGAGATGTCCATCACTTTTATTAGAAAAAAAGGAAGAATTTGTGTTCTCCAAAGGTAGTACATGGTTTAAATTCAGCATATGCTGAAACATTTTCTTCAGTTAGTCCTTCTCCTACTTCCAGATCTGCTACCTACAATATCAGACTGAATTTACCCTTTTTGTATTATAGTCTTTAAAAAGCACAAGGACAGAATCAATGCTTTCTTTGCACCAAATGTGCCAGTTTAGCTTAGCTACTCTTTCCTCATTTTTCTATCTGATTCTGGTTTTGGATTCACTATATATAATAGCTAGAATTATACAACAGTATTTAATTAGTGTGTCTTTTTGGTTTATACAATTTTCTATATATTTTTACATATGTACTTTTCCTTGTCCTGATAATTAAAAATGTATTATAATTAAATATACTTTAAATTTATTGTTGTATTGTGTTTGCTGTGATGTTTAAGTTGCATATAAGACTTTCTTGCCTTAGTATAGCAACCACCCTTCTAAATCATTTACAGAAATATACATATATATATATTGCTCCTTGTACTTTACATATTCCTAATGATTAGGGCTCTTTGCACAATTATACAGATAACAAAACATATTGTCTAGTGATTAAGTTAAATACACTAAAAAACACCTTGGTGGTGACATTAAAGAACAGTAACCCCAAAAAAGTGAATGAAGAAACCCTCTTGCATTTACAACATCAAATTTCAAATAAGGCTTTCCATGTATGTTGCTGATTACCTTGCAGTCAATGACTCTCATGAGTGTATAAAAGAACACCCCACTATTTCCTGAATCTGTTTCATTTTTAAAAAGTTAATCAAAAGAATCCATTTCAACTATTTATTAAACTTATCCTAATGTCTCACTTTAGTTAAACATGGATGATTCAGGAGTGTATATTATGAGGTGAATAACATTCAAGTAAATTTAGCTGTTGTTCGAGTTTTTTTTTTTTTACTTCTCTACCTTATATCTCAATAAACACAACTAAAAATAGGGCATTAAACTGCATACCTATGGTTAAGAAACTTTTTAATTATGTCTCTTAAAGTTGATAGATTTAGTGTTTGATCAAAAATACAAACTTTTTTTCTTAAGATGTAGTATATTTAGAAAAGAATTGTCCTCTGAATAGATGTTTGTTAACTTGATTCCTTCTGTTACATTGCTTCTGCAAAAAAATCATTACATTTCAGTTATATACAGTATTTTAAAATGTCATTTACAATTAACACTGCATTCCGCTATACTACTTGGCATTTAGTTCAAGAATATACCAAGTCCTGCCATACCTTGTTATGTCATTTCAGAAATTGTAGCTGTTTCCTAGATACCCAGATACAAAATGGATGGCATTAAGTATGCTACAGATCATTAGGGCATTGTCATCCAGAAAAGCATTTCATTATCAAAATAAAAAACAGCTGAAGCAGAAAAATGCATTTAGTTAGCAAAATACAGATCAGGGAATTACATAAAAAATGTCCCAAGCCCCTCAGAAGGCAACATGTCATAGAAGACAATTTTTCAGCAGAGTATTAACCAATAGGTGATCAGTGTTTTGTGGCATATAACTTTATTTTTAAAAATAAAATTTCTTCTGCTGCTACACAAGGGGCAAGATATGTAAAACAACCTATTTTGGCTGGGTTGTTTAATTTCAATGTCTTGTTGCATTGGTCTTTTGTATAATATTCATGGGTAACGCTTCATCTTCCCATGACACATTTTCCTTGTTCTAACTATCTAGGCTATAGTTGCTGTATTTTCTATTCTTTATCTTCTTTATGAAACATGTTCCCTTGTTATTGTAATTAGTACACATTTTTTAAGTCCCATATACTCTTCCATCATTTTACAAACTATGCACATCAACTGGCATCCCATTTAGGGTGGGTTTCTAGCTGATTCCTTATACTGAAATTAATTTATTATCAGTTTCAATATATGGAAGGGTAGAAATGTTATTGTAATCAGCAAACTAAAACCAAATGCCAATTGTCTTTTTTCAGTCCGTGAGCCAGAGAAGAAGCCTGAACAAGTACATGATTTCAATACATCATAAACAATTGCATTAAAATTAAAATGTATGCAGTTTAACATCCAACTTCTTGTTAATATGTCTTAATTATTTTTTCAATCAATTTATGGCCATTTTCAAAGTAAGTCCAATTACCCATTCATGTACTGTATTTTCTGAATCTGCCTTTGCAATGGTAGGATCAGGAGAGCCCAGAACATTTTTTTCTTTTAGCATCAGCAATAAGGAAGGAATCCACAGTGGACCAAATGCCAATCCATTATGATGCATATTAACGTACACATGCTCATACGTACATATGCTTACTCATATAAATGTAAAGTTTGCAGTAACGCAAATCTATACATAAGTAAGATGTGAGTGAAACAGGAGAACCAAAAAACACAAAACACATGAACATGGAGAGAGTGTACAAAATTTACCCAAATGTCTCTCTGGAGCTGTAGGGTGGCAGAACTAATAACCTAACAACCTTGTCATTTTGAATCCAATTAAATGAAACTATAATTGCATAAACTTACAACTAATGTTATGACAGCAGTATCATTTTTTGCTGATTGGTTAGTCAGCGAGAAATCATAACACTCTTTCTATGTTGCCATCCTTTAAAGACAGGAATTAGTAAAGTACTTATGGCACAGAAGACTAGGTCCTCCCAAATGATGTCATTGAGGTTGTTTCATGGCTTTGATTTTGTCACATGTTAGCTCAAACAAGTACATCATACAATACAAATAAAGGCAAAATAGCCATACTTGTAACTTGTATGCTTAAATGCTTGTTATATATATATATATATATATATATATATATATATATATATATATATATATATACTTGTACTTTTACATAACTTCTTATTGAATTACATAACATTTAAACAGAAAGTACTTCCTTAAACACAGTATTTTGAGTAAACACTATGGGCCGGTTTCCCGTACGGGGATTAAGCCTAGTCGTAGACTAAATGTCATTTTAAACCTGGATTTATTGAAGTAGCTTTCTCACACATGGATTACAATAGTCTCAGACTTGCACTAGTCTTGACTTAAACAATTGGATTTCTAGAAGTAGAATTAGACCTAATCCAGATCTAAATTAAGTCTTAAATTAAACCTGGTCAGAAGCAGGTTTAACCTCAGATTAAAAACTGCTTGCCTCAAGGCTCACGTCCACAGTAGCAAAAAATGGATTACCTTGACTATTTCAATGACAGTAAGAGACCACCACCAAGACCAGAAAGAAGGTTGCTAAAAGACAGGAGCAACCCACTAAATGATTTTGATGATTTACATTTTCTTGACCGTTTCCGTATGTCAAAGGAAAATGCAACAGAAATAATTGGTTTGCTGCAGCCCAAGCTTTCAGGTGACTTAGTCAGAGGCACCCCTATTTCTCCTTCCTTACAAATATTAATTACCTTAAGGTTTTTGGCATGTGGAACCTTCCATCGGGAAACTGGGGATTTGTGTGGTGTAGGTGAATCAACAGTGTGCAAAATAGTACACAAAGTCTGCAGTGCTATATGTGAACTGAAAAAGGATTTCATCAAGTTCCCAAATGCTGCTGAACAGGCCACCTGCAAGGTAGATTTCTATGAATATGGGAACTTCCCTGGAGTCATTGGTTGTATCGATGGCTGCCACATTCCCATCAAGTGTCCCTCTACAGCAGATGCTGAGGAATTCAGAAATCGTAAAAACTGGTTTTCAATAAATGTACAAGGAGTGTGCACTCCCACTATGCAGTTCTCCAATATTGTTGCACGCTGGAAAGGTTCAACTCATGACTCAAGGATTTTCCACAACTCCTCTTTATATACTCAGTTTGAAGCAAGACAACACTGGAATTCTACTTGGTGACAGTGGGTATGCGCAGACAAACTTCTTGTTCACCCCTTATCTCCATCCAGTCAGACCAGAGCAACAGCGCTATAACCAAGCTCACATTCTCACCAGAGGGCTAATAGAGCACATGTTTGGTGTATGGAGGAATCGTTTCCAGTGTCTCCGAAATACACTGCGGTTTGAACCTAGGAGGTGCTGCATTGTTATTATTGCAACAGCAGTGCTTCATAATTTTCTTAAACGGTGCGGCTGCCCAGACCCTGATATTGAAGATGATGATGACCAACATGTCCCCATCCCTGAGCTAGCCAATGACAGAAATGGACTTGCTTACAGAGATGCTTTTGCTTTGCAGCACTTCTCATAAATGTGCCTTGAATGATACATAAATGATTGGCATAGACAGGTAAAAAATTTCAGGAAATTTTTTTTTATTTAACTGAGGTTTGGTTCCAAAGACAATTGACACTGCTGCTGCTTCATCTCTCTCTCTTTCATAGACAACTCAAGATGAAGAATTTTCATTTTGACTTCATGTTCTTCTTTTAAATATTTTAATTTACATTCATGGAACTCTATGGCAAGTTTCTCATGAATGGTCATCCTTTTCCCTCTTGACCTGCTGCCTGGATTAGAGACTGCTGGATGCTGACTAATGCTACCGCAGGAGACTGGATGCTGCTGCATGTTGGTGCTGGCTGCTGATGGATTCATTTGAGCCTCTTGACTGTTCCCTGCGCCCCCCAAGTCCTGGGTGAAGATCAGGTCATCTTTGTATGGAAGAAAAAATCTAGTATTACATTTGACTTCAACAATAAAGGTCATTACGTCATTTTTGTTACAAGACATGACTTGCATTTAATTACTGTATGTTGGATGGGATAACACATGTTACTGTAAATGAGACATGTCCTATCAAATGAGTCTTTGAAAGATTCCTCACCTGAACTGTCCAAATGGTCATCATCTGGAATACCTTCCAGGGGTTGCTGACTTTCAATAATCCCAGCCAACAAGTCCCCCAACTCCTCTGTGTCTGGTGGAACTGGAAGTCCCCCACCTGTCTTGAAACGCTCTTGACGCGTAGCAGCAGTTGTTTTTTTCAGGTTTATTTTTATGTTTTTCCACAGGACCTTTACAAGATAATATACACTCTGAAGTTGGAGTTCTACATAATATTGTTTTCTCTTTACATTTCATTAATGAAAACATTTATAATTTACTGATTTGTAAGAATGGGGCAACAATAAATCATACCTGAACTTGTTGGAGTGTCCGTTTGGTTACTTTTTCATTTGAGTTGAATTCATTCAATATGGAAATCCATGCTTTCTTCTTCTTGTTTTCTGTACCTGAATCATGCTGTTTGTTTTCAATTACAGGATAGTTTGATACAATTTGTTTAAAAAGGGTCTTCTCAAATTCACTGAAGTTTTTTGAGCGTTTTCTTTTGTCTTTATCCATTTTTTGGTTAAGTGTAATGACTCCTGTTCCACACACTCCTTAAGACTAATGAATTACAAGTATTCCATACCAGGTTTTTATAGCAACCTCTCCTTAGCCACATGTGCATGCCATTAATCTAATCGGGTTTCCAAAAGATGATCTCACTTGTCCTTGATTACCTTAATCTGAGACTCTGTAGTCTAGAACTAGTTAATCCAAACTTAAGCAACATCTCAGAAAGTCAGTTGTTTAGTGTGGATTAATTTAAGTAGAATTAGCCTAGTCCTGGTTTATTTTAAGCCCTTAACGAGAAACTGGGCCTATGTGTTTATTGAGAATTAGTTTTCCCTGCTTTTCTATATCAAAAACCTGTTTGTTGAGGTTTCTTTAGACCAATTAACCTGGCCATGTGTAATCACTAACAATAATAAATACTGTAAATACCAAAATATCTAATCATTGCCAAGTGATGGAGATAAAGGAAATGACACATATTTTTGCACACCAAAATGCAGTAGGAAAATGAATACAGTAATGCAGGTATAAACACACACATCAGCATTACCCTTGAAATCTGTATTCTTTGGATATGTTGTCCAAATTGGAGTTTCTGGTGTGTGTGTATTACTATCTATATATTCACTCATGTTACACACAGCATTCATTACTAGATTTTGCATAGCTTTATTATATATTCTACTTGGTAATATAACCGCAAAATTGTAATTTGTTAACTATGAAGAGTCATTTGTGAGCTGTATATAGATAATACAGAAGTACAGTGCACATTAATTGCTACTTTAAGGTGTTTCAGAACTGTATACTGACATATGCTCAGTTACTCAACTGTTGCGGAAAATACTTTGCAATTAAAAAAAAGTCTTGAGCGAACATGATATATGAATTCCAAACATGAACGATCTTTATTTATACCTACAGGTGGAGCTCCCACATGCTCTTGTTAATGCAACATGGAGACCGAAGAAATCTAACAGAACGCTTCCTTTAATCAGCTAGGTTAATTTACATATAATCACTACAATGCATTTCAAACACATCCATCAGTATATAGATGAATAGTATGGTCCAGAAACAATCCTCTGCTATTAAGCATTTTGTAAAGTCCCAAAACAGTTAATAATTAAGAGTCATCAGTGAATACTTATTATATGTAAACTGTTATCAGAGAACAAAATATAATGTTGAATATTTTACATGGTGTAATTTTCTAATTTGAATGTGCTGATACAAATGTCAAGATGTCTTAATTAAACAGGCAGGCAGTTTCACAAAGATTTTTTCTTGCAGTTCATCCCTTTTCTCTCATAGCAAATAACTAATCAAAAGTCAACAGATTTATCCTAGGTCTTAGTCCGAAAAAAGATTTCATCAAATATAGTTCAATCTTCTTGACATAAAGACAACAATAACAAAAATATCAGTTGCTGTTGTGAACAGCTCTTGTTACTAACTAGAAATATAATTGTGATAATTATTAAAGAACAGTCATTTAATATCAATATTTCTTATTCTTATTTAGAATTATTAATTAATATTATTAGAATACTATTATTAGTTGTATATTATTTAAAAAAAAAACTTAAATTATCTACAGTGGGATGCAAAAGTTTGGGCAACCTTGTTAATAGTCATTATTTTCTTGTATAAATCGTTGGTTGTTATGATAAAAAATGTCAGTTAAATATATCATATAGGAGACACACACAGTGATATTTGAGAAGTGAAATGAAGATTATTGGATTTACAGAAAGTGTGCAATAATTGTTCAAACAAAATCAGGCAGGTGCATAAATTTGGGCACAACAAAAAAGAAATGAAATCAATATTTAGTAGATCCGCCTTTTGCAGAAATTACAGCCTCTAAACGCTTCCTGTAGGTTCCAATGAGAGTCTGGATTGTGGTTGAAGGTATTTTGGACCATTCCTCTTTACAAAACATCTTTAGTTCATTCAGGTTTGATAGCTTCCGAGCATGAACAGCTCTCTTTAACTCACACCACAGATTTTCAATTATATTCAGGTCTGGGGACTGAGATGGCCATTCCAGAACGTTGTACTTGTTCCTCTGCATGAATGCCTTAGTGGATTTTGAGCAGTGTTTCAGGTCGTTGTCTTGTTGAAAGATCCAGCCCCGGCGCAGTTTCAGCTTTGTCACTGATTTCTGGACATTGGTCTCCAGAATCTGCTGATACTGAGTGGAATCCATGCGTCCCTCAACTTTGACAAGATTCCCAGTCCCTGCACTGGCCACACAGCCCCACAGCATGATGGAACCACCACCATATTTTACTGTAGGTAGCAGGTGTTTTTCTTGGAATGCTGTGTTCTTTTTCCTCCATGCATAACGCCCCTTGTTATGCCCAAATAACTCAATTTTAGTTTCATCAGTCCACAGCACCTTATTCCATAATGAAGCTGGCTTGTCCAAATGTGCTTGAGCATACCTCAAGCGGCTCTGTTTGTGCTGTGGGCGGAGAAAAGGCTTCCTCTGCATCACTCTCGCATACAGCATCTCCTTGTGTAAAGTGCGCCGAATGGTTGAACGATGCACAGTGACTCCATCTGCTGCAAGATGATGTTGTAGGTCTTTGGTGCTGGTCTGTGGGTTGACTCTGACCGTTCTCACCATTCGTCGCTTCTGTCTATCCGAAATCTTTCTTGGTCTGCCACTTCGAGCCTTAACTTGAACTGAGCCTGTGGTCTTCCATTTCCTCAATATGTTCCTAACTGTGGAAACAGACAGCTTAAATCTCTGGGACAGCTTTCTGTATCCTTCCCCTAAACCATGATGGTGAACAATCTTTGTCTTCAGGTCATTTGAGAGTTGTTTTGTGACCCCCATATTGCTACTCTTCAGAGAAAATTAAAGGAGGAGGGAAACTTACAATTGACCCCCTTAAATACTCTTTTGGAAGATATTCATATAGTACTCCTTAGTAGGTACTATGCTAAAGCACTGCTGTAAATCTTAGCGAAACACCTCAATCCTTTTGTCCAACATTACAGATTTGGTTCTGTAAAGATTTGAATGTAGATTGTTTATTATTTGATATTCTGGTTATGTTTTATAGGTTTGCTTCTTGATTTAAACTTTAGCCTTAGTGTTTTGGTTTTGGTTACACTCTTGAGGCTTTTGGTAAAGACTTCTGCAGATCCTAATTCAGTTTTCATTTTCAGTATAAAATTTGGGTGCTCTGTAAACTATTTTTGTTATAGTCTTTTAAAAATGCACTTACTGTATCTTCTGGTCTAATTATAATAACAATTCAGTGGTTGCTCATTAAAACACCATGCCAGTATATGAAAAGAAAAGGATGTTAGAAATCCTTAACAAGTGCAACATTCCTGGTAAACCACACTATTTTTTTAACTCCAGTTACTGCCACAACAGTAATGATAGCTGTCACCTACAGTATATAATCAGCTGCTGGGAAACTCGTGGGAGATGTACAGTAGGTGCAAACTGGCAGAATATTTGCATGGAGAATTTGAAGATTATGCATTGGCAGTCAATGTTACAAAGAAAGGAAAGCCAATGCTGGCAGCCATATTAAGGACAGCAATGGGCATTGCTTGCCACGGTGTTTACAAACACAATTTTAAATTGACTCTCAGGCAGTGCAGTGATGTGACAGCTGTTCTACACATACTTGAGGAGGACTTCGAACCAACAAAAAAATGTGTTCTACAAGCGATATATATTTGGATGCTGCAAAGAGAAGGAAGGTGGCTACACTCTTAGCTCTATTACACGTTTATAATAAAAAAATAAATTAAAATAAACTGCTACATAAGAATATCGCACAATAAAAGATGAGTTGATAAGCAACAATATGGTGTTGGGCATCACTGATGAGTGCAAACATTGTTGCCTATTGACTGAATGCAACTGACACCGAGGAATCGTACTAATATGTATGTGTAAAGTACTGTAGATAAATGGATATATACTGTAGGTGATTGAAATCTGTGGTATTAGAGGGCTAATATGTACACAGTATTAATGCACATGAATAATTATAAAGGCCAGTTTATGCTGTATAACCTGTGGGTAAATATTACTGCAGCATTCCAGTACTGTGGCCAAAGCTATGCAAGTAGGAGAGAACATTGTTCAGCTAATGGGAGAAAGTGTAAATTCTGTGGCACTAATAATCACTTTGCTTGAGTGTGCTTGAAAAGCAAAAGAAAGAAGCATGAGAGGAAATTTTGCACCTCTTATGTAAATGAATGCAGTGGTTCATTTCAGGCCAGAGGCAAAAATGGCTGGTTTCATTGCTGCTGAAGGATACGTTTCAAAAGTGCCTTTATAATTTGGTCCAACATTTAATGTTATATGCTTTAAAGATAAAATGGGGCTTCTACACAGAAACAAGTTACCCCCAAACAGCACCAAACTGAAAGTTTATTTAGGGCAGCTCTTGATTTTATTGGGGCAGTTTCAAATTAACTGCATAGCGCATGGCAGGAAAAAGTCCATAAAGTGGAACCATATTACTGCCGATACTCTGTTTATGGTGATATAAAAGCATTTGATTAAATAGCTCGGGCAAAGAATTCCACTGTGGAACTTCAAGCACCATGGGTATGAAAAAAGTACAGGTACTCTAGGCAGAAATTAGAAGAGGTGCCAGTACTGTGTAGCGGTGAGTATTGACCCACTTCAATCACTAAGAGAAAACACAAATTTGAGTTTGAAATTGTGGAAGATGACCAGTATTCTTTATTATGTGTTTTTCACATATAAGCACCTTGGCCTTATTTATATCACTATTCCAGCCTATTGTAAAATTGTTAAGGATCACTATAAGGTCCTAACCAGAAGAATCTCTCATAACATATAGTGATGTGCTTAATGGCTCTAGTAGCTATGATAGGCCACTACAGTGTATACTTAGAAATGTGTCAGTGACCAAGAAAGCTGTGGTAAAGGATTAGCCGGATACATGCGGGAGGAAGGTCATTCGGTGTCCATGAGCAAGCCCATTGAATAGATACCTAATATGGTCGCTTTCAAAAAACCTGACTATCTGAGGATTTGTATTGATCCTAAATATCTCAGTTAGAGTCAATACACAATGCTGTTTAGGCTCCTGAAGGTCAAACTCTTCACTTTGGTGGAAATAAGAGATGCATTCTTGTAGTGCAAGGGTATTGACAGTAACCACATGACGACATTCTTGACGTCATGGCAAAAGATGCCTTAAACTGCAATTTTGTGTTTTGTTAGGAGCTTAGAGTTACCAGAGAAATACTGTGAGTTGCTGGCAGGCCTCAGCAGTGTTGTTCTGACAGCAGATGACATCCTTATTGTATAATATGGACATACAGATGAGAACACAAACTGTGATCTTGAGGTTGACAGCCTTATACTAGTGGATTGCTGCAGACAAGCTAAGATAGCTAACTTGGGTTCAAGGCTTCCAAAGCATACTTCCATGACCATATTCCACCAGCCAGCAGCCTTAAATCTAATAAGGTAATGGCCAAAAAGAAACTGCAAACATATTGAAAGAGTGCAACTTCTTGTTGGCTTTATGGCCTACCTTGCAAGATTGCTACCTAAACTGTCAAAGGTATGTAAGCCATTGAAAATATTAATTAACAAAGACACCATTTGGTATCTAACAACTATTTATGAAATCAAGCACCTTGGGACATGTAACCATTTCAAGCCTATTTTTATCCAGTTTATTCTATCTAGCATGGCCACGATTGGTATTTAATGCAGGAAGGAACTCCAGTGACATATTCTTTTTATCTGTGTGTTGTCATTTCTACCATTACCTTTATTGACATGAATAGGTAACTGCAAAAAGATACAAAAAAGCCAATTTTTCCCATCTTTAGTAAACACCTTCTAAATGCACAAAAACATCTTGAAAGAATGTTTCTTGCATTTTATCATTCCAACTTGAAAGTTAGGTATAGGCCCGGATAGGGAATATACCTCAGTAGGACCAGAGCAACACATCCAAATTTACTACCCACACAAGTGCAAAACACAATTTACAGCTCAGCAGAAAATTAATTTGCTCTAGAGCACATGTTCATCATTTTCTATGTACTTACAAAAAACAAACACATCTACTCATAAGGGAGTGGAGGCCATTCAGTTTACAGCTCAATGATTATGTGGTATGTAAAGGTAGACAGAAATCATTCCAAGATCTCTATGGCCTGAAATGCTGTCCTGCATTCATTCAGATCACAATGGGGCTGAAGATTGACAAGACAAGTCCAAGAGTGCAGTCAACAGTACTTCCTGCAACAAGGGAGCACATGCTGTCCGGCAGCTTATCAACCAGAGCAAGGCAGATAGATCATCAGCATGGACCAATCCTGAATAGCTGATGACCACTATGATTTTTTGGAAACTGCCCTGCTGCCACAGCTTTCTACTGAAACAGCCATACACTGCCAAGTTCATTTTGCCTAGTATGGCCTAGCAGAACAAGTTATCACAGACAACACAACCCAGTTTGTATGTCATAATGTCAGATACTTTGCAGATGACAGGGAATTCATATGTGCATGTTCTTTCTACTAATGCTAGTGTTAATGAAAATTCAGGATATGCCGTTAAAATTGCTGTTCAAGAAATCTCAGTGTGCTGCTTCTGATCTATGGAAAGTCATTCGACACTGGTGCAATAGCCAACAAAAAGAATTTATTACAGTACTGCTCAAAGGCTTATGGTCATATGTATGTAGAGTGAACTTATGCTGTCAAACAAGATCCTACAGCTGTGTGGAGTGACTGATGTCTTAGATAAATTCTCATGAAGAAATGCTAGATAAAACAAATTGACACATGCCCTACCTGAGCTTTCAGTGGAGCATACTCTATAAGCTTCTGCCTGACAAAACCAACCGGCACTTCTCTATGAAGTTGTTCCCTAGTCCTAATAGGTGAATGTATATGGCTGCTTCTATTGAAGTAAGTGGATGAAGCTAAGATTTCTAAATACTTTTACTGATCCAGGTTCACAACAGGCTTATCCTGGGCATGTTGATCTTGTTCTCACAAATGGCAGGCATAGCATGTTCCCAGACTTCTGACTAAACACGTGGAAGCAGATCCTGTTCTGTCAACTGCAACTTACCAGTTCTACTTCATCTGAGTCTGTCTCATTCTCCCAAAAAGATGTGAGTGATAATGTGGAACAGACTGTGTACTGTTGGTCTTTACTATTTTATTTTTGTTTATTGTGTAGAAATCAGTTCTGTGAGTGTTTTGTAAAAAAAGGAAAAACAGAACAAGTTATAAACAGCAATTGTCAAAATTCATACCCTGAAGTTTTCTACTTGTGTCTTAATTGGAAGTGGGGAGGTGTAATGCCTGTTTGTTAATATCATGTTATTATTTACTTTTGGGACCTTTATAATACTGACATAGAAGTGTATTTTGGTGGGTATTCTTTGCAGTTCTCATTTTATGCATTTAAGCAGTAATTCGTCCTCAGTTCATATGATTTCATTCCAGATGTTTAGAAAATCTGAGTGAACAGACCAAAGAGTTTAGCAGAGACACCTAGTTATATTATGACTACTGGCAACTTAACTTCTTCCTACTACTTTCTCATGATAGGTATTATGAGATGAAATTACTTATCTAAACTGGAAATGGTAAAATATGGCTCTTAAAAATATTCTCAAAAAACTCTCTGCAATAAAAAAAAATCTCAACATCAGACATAGGTGGAATTGGCCAACTAACCCAAGAATAAACCCAGATTTAACAAAATAGCTTAGCAATATTGACAAAATTCAAAACAATTTTCTCATTTCCTAGAAATCTATTAAAGTTGAAATTCCTTTAGATAAGATTGGAATTATGAGGTAACTTTTGAAAAAGATTTTAGGAAGAAAATGTATGAATCTTATTAAACTGGAACTCAGCAAGTACTGTGAGCCTTGTGGTAGCAGTTGTGATGAAATTGGATCTAAGTGAGAAGTTGTTAATTGTCTTTAACAAATTAGTGACACTATTTTCATGATGTGTTGTGATCAAGTACTATTAGATCTGGAGGCTGACTGCAATTATACACTAATTTATTAGTAAAGACATCCATAAAATTGTTACCAGTAGTGTTAGGAGAAATTGTAGCTTTTGGAGGCCTTTCTACATTTTTAAAGCTATCATTCAATGCATACTAGTAAACTTGGATGGCATTCATCTACATTCAAATTTTATAGAGTGTTGTATTATTTAAAATAGTAGATAACACTTGACTTTAAAAAGATGTTACTTTATTTAGAGCAAATGTCACAAATGGCCTGCAGTAAATTGTTTGAATATCTTCATTAGTCAAATAGCCAAGGTTTAAGGTTCCCATCAAAACATTTCATTTTCAAATACTATGTTTATTAAGATGCTGAATTATACTGTTACCAGTAATGGTGCACTGCACGATAAAGTGCAATGAATATAGTTGACTTGAGCATTCATAGTTTTCAGACTCTTTCTCTGTACGTTTAGCATTCATTTGCTCAGAGGCTGATGCACTTGCTGCTTCCTGAGCAGCTCTTCTTTTCTCCACCCTAGCGGCCTGCTTCTTCTCTTCTTTAGTCACCATCTTTTCACGTTAAAACTGATTAAGTCATTGTTTGTGTTGCAATTACTTAGTATGTTTTCCTTAATTTTTCACTTAAGCTGGCACTTAAGTCTTCATTCTGCCTCAAGAATGATTTGACATATGAAGAGGTAGGTTAAGCGACGGCAAAGGTGATAGGGATGAGAACGGCACCCGTACATATGCGTCACACAGCCACCCTGCTGGCCGCTGCCAAGAGTTGATTCAACAATAAAATAAAATAAAAATAAAAAGAGGAATAACCTTGGAGACCAATCATCACCCCGAAAGCAGATAGTAGACGCCACGATGTATATGTGTACCAAATTTCAGGCCAATAGGTGTAATTCTTCTTGACCTCAAAACATTATTTAGCCCTTGGTGGTATTAGAGATCAGGGAATTTTATGGCCACCCCTATTTTTGTTCTTGATATGTTTTTTAAAGATGAAAATAAGCAATGATCTCCCACAATACCATTTTATTTTGTCATGGATACCACCATTTTGAGGGTTTTTGTTAATGGTTTCTATGCCATTGATAGCTAAATGGAAGTGTATGGCACATAACACAGTAAGGTGAAGGATATAAAGAATACACTGTGCACTTCTTGTTGCCCATGACAGGGTAGAACACAACCAAAACAATTCATTAGTTTTGACATATGAAAGTGTATGTGACATTTTTCCCTGAAGACATCCAGAAATAAAACTTTCTGCTGAAGTTGTATGTTTCAACATCTGTGTCACTTCTTTACCATGATTAATAGATTAATCAGAGATTATTTTGCCAAGTTTGGCTCAGACAAAACATATGGAACTGAAGGTCTGCAAATAAAGATTATAGTTGGACTCATAACTCATAAACATTTAAGCCTTAAAGAGGAAATTTAGAGCAAAGCAATACCATACCATTTTCTAAGACTGCTTCATACTAAGCAGGGTTGTAGGGGCCTGGAGCCAGGCCCGGAGTGGCTAATCAGGAGAAACGGGAAAATTCCCAGTGGGCCGGCTGGGTTTATGGGCTGCGAGGGCCGGTGTTAAATCAGAATCAACATACATGTCACATACTATGCTCCACCTACTGCTTCTGCACTCACAGGTACAGCCAGCCAGCGCTCATGTGACCACAACCAGCCAATCACAAAGAGGCTGGGGTGTAGGGCTGATTGCCTGTTACCTAGGGCCTTATAGTAGAAAGAATCTGCAGTTACCGAGCTACGTTCCTCTGAGAGATGCCTGAGAGTAGATGGATGGTAAAAAAAGCAAAGGTGGTGCCGAAAAGGCGAGAATAAAAAAACGGAAGGCACTTGAAAATGACTTGGCCAAATGCACCAAACTGAGTGGCTTTTTAATTTAAAACCCTGTGTTTGAAAGCAAAAGTCTAAGTGGAGACGGTGAAAAAAGTAAGTAAGCTATGAATTTGCAAAGCATTTCTTTTTATCACACTGACTACGTTATATGCCGGAACGCCACATAATTAATTTACATCATTCATAAACTTAAACAGTAATTTTCAGGCAGTGCTGTATTTTGTTTAGAGCACTGCCTATTGTGACACTGATGCCACCTAAATGAGACACTTTTGTGGTCCTCTAGCCCCTCAGCAGCAGCCTCCATCCCAATTTGATGCTGGTGATACAGAAGAGCAAGAACCAAGCAGCAGCCATAAAGCCTTCATTTCAAAAGGAGCAAGTAGGATTACTCTCTGAGTGAACATTGTGATAAAGTTTATTATGCATTATATGCTGTAATATTTGCCTATATAAAAAGTGCCCAGACATTATGAATGATTTGGCATCACAGATAAATCTGCTTTGACCTGATTAGAAAACTTTTTAATTAAGGTCAATTTAGGCTAAAAATGTTTACAGTTTTTATGTGCCATCAGAAGCAGAGCCAGGAGGAGGTAGGCCTAGTGTGTCCACAGAAAGTGCTGCAGTCACTGTGAAGGGTTTAGGTGAGCTCATTATAGGATGGATTAGTTCAGTTTCACTATAACCACCTTTTATGCCTCATATTACTACAGACTGATTATACTTTTTCTACATGTTAAGTTTGTAAATACACAAAATCCACTACTGAAAATGAATAGAAGGAAAATAAGACTGTATTTTTCAGTGAGAAAAATCTTAATTGTTTTGTTAAAAGCATGTTCCATGTCAATCTTGCTAAAGCCTTACAGAATGTTGTTTTTTATTGTAATGCAGGTGCAGATGAGTTTCATAGGGATAGGGATACTGAGGGAAGTGTGAATAAAAGAGAAGAGTCTACTCAGGGGCAGATTAAACAGGCCACAGCAACTCAGCAGCAGAAATTTGAAGATGAGACTGTTGATAACTTTGATTACTTTGCTTGTCCTCAGTTACAGGACATAAATGCATTTTTTTCATTGCATCCACAGCAATCTCCAGGTTGTCCTATACCAAAAATTTACAACAGAAAAGATGGAACCAACTGTAAATGGTTGACTTTCTGTGAAAAAATCAGTCTCTCTACTGTACTGTATGTCTGGCATTTGCTCCGTTTTCTAGTGATAGCCTTTTCATAAAGGGAGGCATGAAAACATGGAAACATGTTCACCAAAGAATAGAGGAGCATGAAAAAAGTAAGGTGCACAAAGATAGTGCAGATACCTACTTTCTGAAAGCACAAATGGCAGATGTCAGAAGCCTATTTATCAGCAACCAAATTTCATCACATGTTGAACAAGTTAAAAAAAAAGTCAGGTGATGGAACATGTAGTTGATGTTATAAAAGTTATTGGCAAATGTGGCCTTAGCTTCAGAGGTGATAAAGAAGAGGCTGCTTATATCTTAGAAAACATTGCTGTTAACAATGGAAATGTCCTCGAACTGATTTTGCTATTAAGCAAATATGACATTTGCCTTCAGCACCATGTAAATGCGTGCATAGAAAGTAGCAAAAAGCAGCATGAAACTGGTGCGAAGGGCACAGGCTCTTTAGTTACCCTGCTGTCTAAGGACATGTTCAACAAAGTTGTGGATGTAATCAGTCAACTCATAAAGAGAACAATAAAAGAGGAAGTTAGACAGGCTGGCATGTTTTCTGTTCAGATAGACACAACGCAGGATATCAGCTCTAAAGACCAGTGCTCTATCATATTTAGATATGTAACGGATGTCACCCATGAAAGACTGATTGCCATAGTGTACTGTGAGTCATCTACATGGCAGCACTTTGCAGAGATCATGAAAAATGTGCTAGAGAAGCTCAATATTGACATCAGCACGTGTGGGCAACTCAACAGATGGTGCAGCTAATATGCAGGGTCAGTATCAGGGGTTTTCTGCTCTTCTCTCTGAGCAGTCTCCCACTGAGATTCATGTATGGTGTTATACACATCTTTTAAATCTTGTCCTTGCAGACACAACAGGCAGTGTTTTGGAAAGTGCCTCCCTCTTCTCACTGCTTAATGAAATAGCAGTTTGCTTGAGAGAGTCGTACAAGCGCATGCAGAAGTGGGAACAGATAAGTCAGGACACACAGCACAGAAGACTTTGCCTAATAGAGCACACAATGTGGTGGGCTCAGGCACTAAGCAAAGTATTTGGGTGTTTTGGGAATCCACAAGGAGCCTTGTTTTGGAAGTGCTTTTGATTTTACACACCATTGTAGAGGACAGTGCACAAAAGCCAACTGTGAGGGCCAAGGCAAAGGGATTCATAGAAGACCTTTTGAAGTATGAAACAGTGCTCACTGCTCAAATTTTTTTCTAGAAAGTTGATTCTGTTCATGTGGACATGTTTTTTTTCTGATACGTTTCATCACTCATCCAAGTGACTTCCTCAGTCTCAGTTGAATGCAGGTTTTTCCAACCTTATAAACAGTACCTTGGCCTAATTATCGAACTAGCACCATTAACTAACAATGGGCCGTGTGATCAATGATATGCAAATTGTCCATTGATCAATGGCCATGAGTACCATTCACACAGAGTTGGGGAATGGCTGCAATCACAGCACTGTAAGATGGTAAAAGATGTACCCTTAGACCCCCTCCTCGGTTCAGAGATGGTCGTTCCTTTTTCACGTAAATGGCCTCCTTGACTCCTTGCTCAAACCAGCGTTCCTCCCTGTCCAGGATGTGCACATCTTCATCACTGAAAGAGTGACCACTGTCCTGTAGGTGTAAATAGACTGCGGAGTCCTGGCCTAACGATGTAGCTCTTCTGTGTTGTGCCATCTGCTTCGCCAGTGGTTGTTTGGTTTCTCCAATGTATAGTTCACGGTAATCCTCTTGGCACTTAACTGCTGTAAGAGCCAATCTTAGAAAGTTGAAGTTTTGAGTTAAACACATATTAATGTTTGCTTAATTTGAATAGAACATAAATTTCTTTCATAATCATAACTTATGGTATACTCTTTTCCCCCTATAAGTTAGCAAGAGATAGAACCTTCTTACTGTAACTGAGAAACAGTGTGATAATAAGCTCAGTTGTTGTTTAGAACAGGTCCCAGTACATAGGGACTTAAAAGATCCATTTTAAACTTAGACATGAGATAAGCATACAGTTTTCTGATCATTTTGAAATGGTTTAGAACTGTAAAGTAAATAGTAATGATTGGAGATGTAACAAGATTAAGCTTAGAATTGAACTTTTCTTAACATTAATTTTTCCTTTTTTGCTATTTTAATTTTCCTTTTTTTGTGTGAACTGTTTTACTATGAAACTTAACTAAACTTTTCAAAACAAAGATATTTTGTCTGTGGAATCAATTCTGCGCATCAGGCCTTTGTTGAATCCCATTTTTTGAGTTAGAGCTGCTGAACTTTGGTAACTGGAAAAACGCAGCTACATTTTCATTTAGCCTTTTCTAAAAACATTATGGTAATATTTAGACCACAAACCACATTTCTACCTGACAAATACAATGTTCAAAATCCAGAGTCATGTATTAAAAAATGAACCTACAAAATATGTACAAGGTTAACTTCACCACAGTTAACACATCATCCCATTATGTAATGATTATGTTCACATTTCCAATTGTATTCCTGACCATCATAGGAGTGTATCAACTGCCACACATTTTTGCAAACACATAATGCACAAAATAGCTATGTTCTCAGGCTGCAGAAACATGTCAAATGCATTGCTAACTGTCAGCTTTGTTCACAGACAAAGGCTTTGCAGTAAACTCTGATTGTAATTGCAAATTACTCAGATTCAGGGGAGACCATTTCAATATCAGTCCTACCTTAAAGCTGGACTGTTAATTGGCAGACTGAATACAAAGTTTATCCAGTTATACTAAAGTCATAGGTGAATATAATAACTTGCACCTGTTGTAACATGTTATAAAAATAACAAAAAACAGATAAGGTTACCCCCACAAATAAGGAAGGGTAAAAATTAAATAGTTAAGTATGGGTACTATAATATCCTCAACTAATTATACATTTAAAGATATGTAGAGAATTTTCGTCGTTGCCTCTAAATTCTGAGAGGTAAATTAACTCCCCGTGCCTATATTAAGGTTCTCTATTTTTTTAGTTTTCAAATATTTTAGCATTACTGCAGTTCCAAAAAGATATTTTAAATGCATTTTTGCCAAAGCTGATACATAAAGGCATGCTACGAGTTAAACTGAAATGCCTCCTTTTCATAAATCAAGACAAGACATTTGATTTGAATTTAAAGTGCTGTGCTGATGTGCAGGTTCTAAATTTTCAGAATGCAAGACTAAAATGTCACTGTTAAATTACTTTTTACCATGTAAAATGATATAAAGATTAGATCAAAATCACCATTTTTCAGCTTAAATGGAAATTAAAGTAGCAACTGAACCTATTGTTTTTTTCCCTTCAGAATTCATTAAGCAAAGTAAAAACACTTGATCTCAGTTTGCAAAGTGACTCATACTGTACTTTAATCCATTTCAAGGCTGTTTAAGAAAAGTGAGAAATCATGATTGCAAAAAGAGTTTGCCTCAGAGATGCAGTATCTTTGACCTTTTCATATCTAGTTCATAATAAGATTATAATGTCTATAAGAAAATACTGTTTTATTCTGTTCTCCCTTTATACTATATTATTAAATTAAACATAAGACTGAAAAATTATAGACTTTAAAGCCTAATTATCTTTAATCATTACAAGACATTTTATATGCAAAGTTTTAATTATGATAAAAAGAAAAAATTACATAACTCTTGTCAGTTGCAATAGATTTTCTTAATTATGAAAAACTGAAACTTTTAAATTATCTCTTTTTACTGAATGCATTCAAATTTATTTAATTAACAGAAGAACAAACACATTAATTATACACACAGCTTCTTAATATTATGGTATTACGTGTATATATGTATTTTATTGTTGTTTTTCCAAATTAAATTATGTGTTTAATTTTTTACATATTCTCTGTTCTGTTTTATTATTGTGTTCTGTTCCTTTCAATGTTCTTATGTTCCTTGGGATTTGTGGGTGGTCCCACGTCTGAGCCCTCCCTCAGATGTGGCACATTTAATTCACTTAGAGTGTTTCTTTGTGTATTTTGCCATTTCTTTGTTTTTTGCTGTTTCTTTGATTTGATTTGATTTTTTTTTTTTTTTGTGGTGATTATTGGATTCTGTTTACTGTTTCTGCATATTAGGACTTGTTCGTCTTTGAATTGCATTTTGGCAACTCGATTGTGCCACTTTTTTGCTCATGTGAGCCTTTCTTTGTATTTTTAAATATTTGAAAATAATTTTGATCATTTATAAAGATGCTCTGTTATTCTGTCTTCCTCTTGTGAAACTTTTGATATATTGTTGTGTTTGGGCTTCAGAGTTGTACAAAGACAACCAGGACAGAACTGAGCAAAGAAACTTTTATTCTGGCATGTGAAGGATCAGTATTGGAGGTTTATTCATTACTGGAGTTTTATTCAAACGCACAGCATACTTGCCATCTTTTTAAGCTGTGTTGCACAAGCACTGGTTCTTCAGATTAAAAGAAAATTTAAGCATCCTACTTGGAAGAGCTGATATGAAGGAAAGCAGATGCAGAGTCAGAGGTGGTCTGCATATGACAGTGAACCAAAATACCATGTAAATAAGGTGGCTTTAAAGCCACGTAATGCTGTATGATATATAACTTACATGCTATTGTTTATAACTGACCCTGCAAAAGGTAAACTTTGAGTTGTTTGAAAGCATGTTTCTTTTGTATGTGACAATTCTGTAGAGTTCTGACTACAAATCATAATACAGTGCTTAAAATATGTTAATACATTGCTCATAAAAGAGAGAAATTTATTTTTAAACACTTATATTGACACTCACATTCTGAAGTACACAGGTTCCTGATAATCAGTCCCAATGAAAAGCAGGTTTTAAAAACTTTGAGATCTACCAGAAAGCAGACTACTTAAAAAAAGGAATAGATATTTTCTTTTACTCTTCATTATTGATAAATAGATAAGTAACAAAGGTGGTGTCCTGTTATTACAGGATCCTGAAACTATTTGTAAATTATTGACAGGTTATTTTCTGGCACTAGTATTAAGCTGCGCATCATTATACAGGTTTTTGACACCAAGGAATATGATAAGGTTCATTTTTGTTTTGGGCTGTTTTTCTCCACCTTTTTGTTTTTTGATCAACCATGCTAAATTTTCCCAGTAAGAGGCATGGCTTCAGAGGTTGTGATCCTGTTAGTCAATATTCATCAGGATAAAAGGGTCATTCTAGGTTCACTTCCTTATTCAACTACTCGGATTCCAAAACCCATCTTGCGCTTTAATTCTATTAAATAGTGTTTGTTTAGTTCTTTGCAATCCTTTTTCTTCTTGTCTCCCAGGTTTTTGTTCTCCTGGTTCAGTCCTTTGCTTTGTTTATATTTTTTCTTCCAGTTGTTCTCGTTTTCTCCTGCCCTACGGGCGGAGTAGTTAGCCAATCAGAACTAGACATGAATAGCCTTTTATATAACAGTTAAAAATAAGGTAAAAGTAGTCACAAACATGACAAAATGGGTGTGAAGACTACAAATTATGGATACACTCAGAGGCTCACACAGTCCTCAGATTTAAGACCAATAGATTTCAGCTTAGCAGGCCCCAAACATGAGGAAATGACAAAACAACACAAAATGTTCCAGCATGTTCCAAAAAGACCCACAAGAGGGAGGATGCTAGTAAAGCCCTGACTTGTGAACAAAGGGGCAAACAAGGAATCTTAATAAATTAGGATTAACATAAAAAAACAGACAAATACAGTCAGTCATTTCCCAACCCGCTATATCCTAACACAGGGTCACGGGGATCTGCTGGAGCCAATCCCAGGGCAAAAGGCAGGAACAAATCCTGGGCAGGGCACCAGCCCACCGCAGGACACACACACACCACGGACAATTTAGGGTCGCCAATGCACCTAACCTGCATGTCTTCGGACTGTGGGAGGAAACTGGAGCACCCGGAGGAAACCCACGCAGACACAGGAAGAACATGCAAACTCCACGCAGGGGAGACCTGGGAAGCAAACCCAGGTCTCCTTACTGCGAGGCAGGAGCACTACCACCGCACCACTGTGCCGCTCAGGCAAATACAAATAAATGCTTAAAAGAGCCAAAATGGGCAAAAGGAGTTGCCAAAGAAGCTGTCCTACAGAAAACAAGTTCCAATGCACAATCCAGACATCAAAATTCGAAAGACAGAAGCAAGAAGTTAGGAAAATAGCAATACTCACAAAGAACTACAATCAAGCACAATGATCTCCTGGTTTGCGCTTACTCAGCTCTGGCCTAAATCACCAGGAGGACTCAGGGAAGGTGATGCTAGGTTAGAGGAAGGCTCAGGCTCTCAGATCTCAGAGCATTTTATTTATTTAAATTCAATCTGTAAAGTTCCTCAAGCAGGTGCAGGTCTCCACAAGTTTCAATCTGTCATTTCATAAAAAATTTAAAGGAATTGGAAATAATTAGAGGAAATTAAATAACAGGAGAGAAGTCTACCTTTCATTAAGGCCAATTGGGGTGTATGTGTTTAAATTGTTAATCCAATATTGTTCCCATTGTAATAAGAATGAGTCTCCAGACATCATAACGGTTTAGGGCAGCCACCCGTATATTATTTCCCAGCTGCAAAAAGTTTTTAGATATTTGAACAGAGATATTCACAAGACTGAGTCCAAAACAGAACTGATCATTCGGAGGTAAGATGGCGGTTTTAAGGGGTTGGGAAGGAAATGATGTCATCTAGTCTGGAACCGGATGTGACGTCATCAGAGGTGCTGGAGCTGGAAGTGACGTCATCATAGGTACTGGAACCTGGTGAGATTTCCCGGGAATGGTCTGCAAGAAACTGAGAGAGACAGTCAGCACACCCTGCCACCCCCTGGTCTGGTGTAGTATTACAGTTCCCCAGGCCCTTTAGCTGTCTCCTAAACGCACATGTGTGACACCATATAAGCCTCTGCTTTTTTCACCAGAAAGTTTCTGATTGCACACCAAACATGACCGGATTATGATTTTATAATGAGAAGTGTTTGAACAGAATTGTTTCAATATCTCGATTTTCAATATGGCAGAGCTGTTAAATAAATCTAGAATTAAGTGAATTCTTGGTTTCTCCAATTTCTCAATTTCCGGCGCCGCATCCGAGTGGCAGCCTTTCCAGCAGCTCCGTGTATGACTTTATCTTTTTACCTTTTTATCTATTTTTTTTTCTCTATTTCTCAATTTCACTGATCACTTCTACCACTTTCTTTTATGTGGAATTGCTCCCTGGACACTTTTTACTATTTTTACTACTTGACATGGATTTTTACACTCCGAGACTCGCCTATTCAAGTAGTCAGCTTAAAGCACTGAGAAGAAATGCTCATGCCGGTGTGGTTCCTTATTTACCTGACGAGGTAAGAAGACGATATCGGGGCAGCCGAGCCGGCGCAAAGATAAAAGATAAGATAAAAGCGAGACAACTTGAGAGAAAATGGCGTTATAAACCATCGGTGCCTTCTGTGATCCTGGGAAATGTGAACTCACTACCAAATAAGATCGACGAACTGGCTGTTCTGGTGAAAAATGTCAGAACCTACAGAGAATGCAGCTTGCTGTGTTTTAGTGAAACGTGGCTAACAACTACCATCCCAGATGCTAACGTGGAGCTACCTGGGTTTAGCACAGTTAGAGTGGACAGAGACGCAAGTACCTGCGGGAAGAAGAAAGGAGGAGGACTCGCTCTCTATGTCAATACAAAGTGGTGCAACTCAGGACATGTAAACGTTAAAATCTCCAATTGCTGCAGGGACATCGAACTCTTGGCCATAAGTCTGCGTCCCTATTACTTGCCCAGAGAGTTTGGACACGTGATTGTTGTTATTGTTTACATCCCCCCTCAAGTGAACGCGGAGATAGCGAGCGACATCATCCATTCCGCAGTTGCTAAGTTACAAACGCAGCACCCTGAGGCACTTGTGATAATCTCTGGAGACTTTAACCATGTGACACTGGACAAAACATCACCTGCCTTCTCCCAGTATGTGGATTGTAACACCCGGGGAAATAGGACTATTGACCTACTGTATGCAAACGTTAAAGACGCATACAGCGCCACCCCGCTGCCTGCGCTTGGGAAAGCAGATCATAACCTGGTTCTGCTTCAGCCTCACTACAAACCAAGAGTGAAGGAGCTCATTCAGGAAGTGGTCCCCTGAGGCAGAGCAGGCTCTGAGAGACTGCTTTGGAACTACAGACTGGGATATATTGCTGGGGTCACATAGTGAGAACATTGAAGAGGCGGTTGAATGCACAACTGATTACATCAACTTCTGTATGGACATTGTAGTTCCAGTAAGAACAGTACGCTGCTATGCTAACAACAAGCCATGGATTACAAGTGACATCAAAGGCCTTTTGAACCAGAAGTAAAGGACTTTTAAAGGCGGTGATCGGCATGAGCTCAAGCGCGTGCAGAGGGAACTCCGAGTCCAGCTCAGGGCGGCGAAAGAGCAGTACAGGAGAAAGCTGGAGCAGAAGTTGCAGAACAACAGCATGAAGGAAGTGTGGGATGGGATGAAGATTATCACTGGCTGCAGCTCGAAGCGGGGTGCCGCCATCGAGACAAACGTGGAGAGAGCAAACCAAATGAACAACTTCTTTAATAGGTTTGATCACCCTAACCCACTCTCACCTCGGAGTACTGCATCCTCCAACCATCCTTCTGCTGATACCAGCATAGGTGAGACATCCCCACCCACAATTACAGCAGCCCATGTGAGCAGAGAGCTGAGAAGACTTTGTGCCAGCAAAGCAGCGGGTCCAGATAGTGTATCGCCACAACTGCTGAAGGCCTGTGTGTTGGAACTGGGGAGTCCTCTACAGCGTATCTTCAAGCTGAGCCTGGAACAGGGGAGAGTCCCAAGGCTTTGGAAAACATCATGTATCACCCCTGTCCCAAAGGTATCACGTCCTAGTGAGCTGAATGACTTCCGGCCTGTTGCTCTGACGTCAAATCTGATAAAGACCATGGAGCGGCTGCTGCTTCACCACCTGAGGCCACAGGTCCGCCATGCCCTCGACCCTCTGCAGTTCGCATACCAGGAGAAGGTGGGAGCAGAGGATGCCATCATCTACAGTACAGGCTAAAAGTTTGGACACACCTCCTCATTCAATGTGTTTTCTTTATTTTCATGACTGAAGGCATCAAAACTATGAATGAACACATGTGGAGTTATATACTTAACAAAAAAAGGTGAAATAACTGAAAACATGTTTTATATTCTAGTTTCTTCAAAATAGCCACCCTTTGCTCTGATTACTGCTTTGCACACTCTTGGCATTCTCTCGATGAGCTTCAACAGGTAGTCACCTGAAATGGTTTTCACTTCACAGGTGTGCCTTATCAGGGTTATTTAGTGGAATTTCTTGCTTTATCAATAGGGTTGGGACCAGCAGTTGTGTTGTGCAGAAGTCAGGTTAGTTGGACGATCATTTATTTTTCACCAGGACAATGACCCCAAACACACCTCCAGGCTGTGTAAGGGCTATTTGACCAAGAAGTGATGGAGTGCTGTAAATGGTCATGAAAATAAAGAAAACACATTGAATGAGGAGGTGTGTCCAAACTTTTGGCCTGTACTGTATATGCTACACCGATCCCTCTCCCACATGGACAGAGGCACTGGTGCTGTAATAATTATGTTTTTGGTCTTCTCTAGTGCCTTCAACACCATCCAACCTCTGCTCCTTAGAGACAAGCTGACTAAGATGGGAGTAGACTCACACCTGGTGGCATGGATCGTGGACTATCTTACAGACAGACCTCAATATGTGCGTCTTGGGAACTGCAGGTCCGACATCGTGTTCAGCAACACAGGAGCGCCGCAGGGGACTGTACTTTCTCCGGTCCTGTTCAATCTATATACATCAGACTTCCAATATGACTCGGAGTCCTGTCACGTGCAAAAGTTCGCTGATGACACTGCTATTGTGGGCTGCATCAGGAGTGGGCAGGAGGAGAAGTACGGGAAGCTAATCAAAGACTTTGTTAAATGGTGCAACTCAAACCACTTACATCTTAACACCAGCAAAACCAAGGAGCTGGTGGTGGATTTTAGGAGGCCCAGGTCCCTCATGGACCCTGTGATCATCAGAGGTGACTGTGTGCAGAGGGTGCAGACCTATAAATATCTGGGAGTGCAGCAGGATGACAAATTGGACTGGACTGCCAATAGTGATGCTCTATGTAAGAAAGGTCAGAGCCGACCTTTCAAGGTCGAAGCAAGGTGTAACTGACGCCATTGATGAAATTCAGTAAATCACCAAGCAAACTGCGCTTGAACTAGCTGCATGCAAACACACAGAATCCAATGCTTGCAGGCTACTCTAGTGCAGTGGCTTAATCCCAGGGACAGCGATGCTGATTCGCTAGGGGGCTGCAGTGGTCATTGAGCTGGGTGCTCAATGAATGTACGGCACTGACTGATCAGCTCCTGTGTGCTGGCAAATTGCACTGGGAACAAACTATAGCCAGTTGCGGCATTCAATGAATGGACATCGGCGAAAATACTTGGTTCCGGCGTGCTGTCAAATTGCATTGGGAACCGACTATAGCCAGTTGCGGCGGTTAAAGGGTTAATTAAAAATATAAAGGATCACAGAGGAAAGGATTTTTTCTACCAATAAACAGATATTCACAGAACAGATTTGTCTTCAATTGCTTCTTAACTACATTGAGGGAATCAGTAGTACAGATGGAAGTAGGCAACCCATTCCACCAAGTGGGAACTTCACTGGAAAAAGTGTGGGATTGACTCTTGATACAATGCAGAGATGGCATCACAAGACGCTGTTCACTGGCAGACCTCAGTGGGCGAGAAGGAGCACAGCACCTCACCAGTGTCTCCATATACTCAGGTACTGATAGATAGATAGATAGATACTGACCCATTGTCATCAGGGATATGAACTTAATGTGTGTGGCTACAGGAACAACAATGAAGCAACCTGAAGAGAGGATTGATATGTGTCTGTCTTGGATAGTTAAATACAAGACAGGCCATTGCATTATGGGCCATCTGCAGCAGCTTGATAGCACATGCGGGTACTCCTACCAGAAGTGAGTTACAGTAGTTCAGACACGATAAGACCAAAGACTGGATCAGAAGTTGTGCAGCATACTCTGTCAGATAGGGTCTAATCTTGCAAATATTGTACAGCGTGAACATGCATGCATGAGAAACAGTAGAAATGTAGTCAGAAGAAGGTAGCTGCTCATCAATCACCACTTCAAGATGTGACCTGGCGGGTGTTAGTAGCAGTGACCCAAGTTGTACAGAGATGGGGAGTTGAACAGACTGGCTAGCCCAGATCACAGGTTGAGCTGTAGATGGTGGTCTTTCATCCAGGTTGAGATATCAGTAAGATATGCAGATAATCTAGCTCATACTGTATTGTTCTCTGGAGGGAGTGACAGTTACAACTGTATATCATCCACATAGCATTTCCACATAAGAGAAACCATGGAATTGAATGATGGAGCCCAGTGAGGTAGTGTACAGAGAGAAAAGTAGAGGAACCAGCACCGATCCTTAGGGTACACTTGTGAAGATGTGGTGTTCCTTTGACAACTCTCCTCACTGGGACACACTGCAGGATCTGCCTGAGATGCAGGACTCAAACCATCTGAAAGCAGTCCTAGTGATGCCAATGTCACAGAGGGTGGCAAGGAGGATGTCATTGTTGACCGTGTCAAAGATGGATCAGAGATCTAGGAGGATCAGGACCAATGAAATATTAATAGCTATAGCAAGTCATAGCTGCTCAGCCACCATTAGTAGAGCCGTCTCAGTCGAGTGGTTCCTCTTGAAGTTGGACTGGTTGGTATTGAGCAATCCATTCTGTACAAGGAAGGAACAGATCCGCTGAGAAACAGCATGTTCAAGTGTTTTGGAAAGAAAGGAAAGGAGAGAGACAGACCTGTAATTGTTAACATGAGATTGATCAAGTGTTGTTTTTTTGAGAAATGGGGTTATCAGAGCATGTTTGAAGATGGTAGGAAATGTACCTGAGCTGAATGAGGTGTTAATGATGTGTGTAATTGCAGGAATGAATGAGGGAGAGATGGCATGAAGGAGATGTGAGGGGATAGGTTCAAGTGGACAGGTACTGGGCTGACTGAAGAGGAGGTTGGAAAAGTCAGTGGCAGAGAGTGGTGAGAATGTGGAGAATGTTGGGTGATGGATAGGATTAGGCATAATGGGTGGCAGCAAGGGTGAGAACTGACTTATGATAGCGGCCACCCTATTCTGAAAAAAAGGTGGCTAAGTTATCAACAGACAAGAAGGTTGTGGGAGGAGGTGGAGGAAGGTCAAGAAGGGAGGTGAAAGTGGAGAACAGAGAGCATGTGTTGGTGGTGCTGTTAATTCTAGTCTAATAGAACTTTACCTTAGCTTTGATAGTGGCAGAAGAAAAGGATGTAAGAAGAGAGTGAGGTTTGACTTCTTCCATTTTCTTCAGCTGTCCTGCACCGGAGTAATTGATTGCGGAGTGCTTTGGAAAGCACAAGGCGGGATGTTCAAGACAGCATAGGCTGTCCGTGGTAGTGGTGTCAAGAGAGGAGAAGTGGTCAGGAGGGGGGAAAGCAGAGGAGACTATGGAAAAGAAATGGTTGGGAGAGATGGAGCAGAGGCGTTGGCGGAAGGATACATTGGAGGAGTAGAGGGAGAAGCAGCAGAGAGAACTGAATGAAAAAGTGGTCAGACTTGTGTAGAGAACTTATAATTGCATTTGTGGGAGTGCAGTCACGTGAGAGAATGAGGTCAAACAGTTTGCCAACCTTGTGAGTTAAAGGAAGCTATTATAAAGCTCAGTTTTACAAGAAACTGCTAACTCCTCAAACAGAGCATAATAAGAGAAATTAAAGCAGGAAGAAGTGTATTTAAATTTGATAAGACCTTTGAAAATCTTGAACAGTGTTAGAAAAAATAATGGTGAAGTCTGAAAGTTGAAATAGAAACATTTTCCTCATAAAAAGATAATAAGGAAAAATTTGTTTGATCTGATGCACTAAGCTTTCGGCACCTCCATCATTTGATTATTATAATTTCAGAGAGAGATTTTAACTTCCAAAGCTATGTCCCTGAGGAACTTCCTTGATTAGCCCCAAAGGATGGAGAGAAATGGATCTACTTAGAAGAAGAAGAGATTGTTTGAAGCAGTTTGTGCTGAGATTAATTTGAAGGTAGCTTTGAAAGAGTTTTAGTGAGATAATTTGAAGACAATAAAGATTTAGTTTGTTTAGAGGTTTCCCTATTAAACAGTTAAATAATTCTGGTGTTTTTACCAATATGCAATTAAAAACAATAACTTAACAATAAAATAACAGGAAATCTTCAAATATGTTAATTTAATTTTTCATTGTTTGATATTATGAAAAAAATATTAAGAATTATTAGTATTAAAAATTGTTATTATTAAAAAGAGGCATATATTTTAATAACATGCAGACTATTAACAGCTGCTTGCAATAAATACAGTACTTAAGCTAAAGGTAGTATAATTCCTACAAGAAAGAGAGAGACTAGACAAAGCAAGGATTTAATCATATGGACATATACTGTAAGTGTCTTTGTAACTCAGAAATCTATTTTTTATTACACTTTATGTAAAACTGCTTTTGTTATTTAAAATGAAAAATTTGCATTCTTTTTCTGTGTTTTCCATACTTTTCTTAAGGAATGAGTGATATCTATCACCGGTTGCCATTATGAAAATAGTGTAAATTGTTCTTTCTGTCCAACATTTAATTCAATGCCTATTCACTAATCATACTGTGTCATGCATTTTTTTCTTGTTTATATTCTTCTTTCATTTCACAAATTGAATGGATCATTGTTATTATTGTTATTGAAATGTAGAGTAGTCTGAGAGAAGATACTCTTTCAAACAATCAATTATGCTAATGAACAAAAAGAAAAAGGATATGCTCAACAGTAAAAAAAATATATACATGTCTGCTGCTTACACATTTCAGGCTGTTTTGTTTTGTTGTGTTTATTTTAGCTGCTGTCACATATACAGCAACACAATGACATGCTGGAATAAACACTCTTTCTTTAACGCCTCTTTACAAAGTCGTTCCTGTTTGCTAAACATGTTAAACTGGCCAAAAGCGAAATAAACAGAATGTTCTGTTTATTGTATTGCGTTATTTTAATCATGTACTACTATCTACATGGATTTAATGTTCTTGGTCAATTGTATGGCATTATTTGAAAAAAAAGATGGCATTTTTTGATTGCTTTTGATTTGTAAAATATATAAGACCTTTAAATAATAAATAATAAATAAATTTCACAATTATTAAATAATAATTGTACTCCAAGATTTATTTTTTTTAAAAAAAACTTAAAACCTGAGCATAGTCATATATGAAATAGATTAAGCTATTCATTTGGAAAAATAATGAAGCAGATTTCAAATTAACATCAAAAGGCAGGAAACAGGCCTAAACAAGGCATTAGTGTTTTACACACCCACTCACTGATGCTTTTTATTCTAAGAAAATTTAAAAAAAAGAAGGCAGACAGTTGTCTTTTGCTTTCCCTGTCTTATTTTGCAATTTTATTTAATACACTTCTGTAAAATGGTTACATTTCTTGTAATTTGGAAATAATTATAATAATTGGAAAAAAAATCTTGACATTTAAATGAGGGTTGAATGCACATTGTTATAGTAAAGTGTTATCCTGTCAAGGTTGCTGGTGAGGCTGTACATATTTTGCTTTAATAACTGAGGTATTGGCTATGGAGGATCATAAATCTTTCCCATTCTCCTATTCCTCTTTGCAGCAATGCCACTTTAATAACAATGCCTTCCTAAACTTCCTAAGCTGCACATTCAGCACATTAAATTAAAACCACATCTTGTTTATAAAGTAATTTCCATATATATGCATTTATACTGTATGTGCATATTATATATATTTTTTTGTGTTATTGTATATATGGCATCCATCAGTTGAAAGGGAGTTTGGAAAAGTGTGCTTAAGTTTCCTTTGCTGTTGTCATTTTTCTTGTTGTTGTAGCTTCGTTTGTGACTGATGAAACCAATGCAAGAGTGGCAATCTCTGTTGCAGAGGTCACACTTGCAGGTCTGTGGAGCAGCTTTGCTTTCTGCGGACTTGCTTGTTCACCAGTGCTTTCTGGAGTGTTTCTTCTCTGGACTTGAAGTGCTGCTTTAAGATGCCTCTCCACTTTAAATTATTGGCTGCAAGGTCTTCCCAGGACTCAGTGTTGATGCCCAGGGCCTTCATGTCCCACTTACAGATGTCCCTGTAGCACGGCTGTGGGCGGCCTGCTGCTCTCTTGCCTGATGCCAGCTGGCCACAGAGAATATCATCCATACAGCAGACATGACCAAGGCAATGCAGTCTGCATTTCCTGAGCAGAGTTACATGCTGGGTAGCCAACATGGAACAGAACCTCAATGTTGGTCACATTGTCCTCCCAGGAGATGCCCATGAAATGTCAGAGAAATGGAATATGGTCATGAAAAGTTGTTTCTCCTGCCTGGCATATGTTGTCCAGGTCTCTCTGCCATATAGGAGTGTGCTGAATACACAAGCATTGTAGACAGCCATCTTGATTGTGATTGTCAGTTTGGCGTTCTCCAAGACACGTGTAGTGAAGTGGGCAAGAGTTGCTGCACCCTTCCCGATGTGTTTGTTGATTTCATCATCCAGAGAGAGGCTGTCGCTGCTGGTGGAACCCAGGAAGATGAACTGGTCAATGGTACCTCCAGTTTGTAGTTGTCAATAGTGAAGACTGGTGATGCTTTAATATCCTGCCCCATCAAATTGATTTTTTTCAGACTGATGGTCAGACTGAAGTCCTTACAGGCTTAGGCAAACTGATCCATAAGAATCTGGAGGCCCTACTGTGAGTGCATCATTAGTGAAGAGCATGTATCTGATAATGGACTTGCACACTTTGATATTGGCTGTAAGGTGGGCTAGGTTGAACAGCCTGCCATCTGATCTGGTGTGTAAGTAGATCCCATCCCTCATGGACCTAAAGGCATGCTTCAGGAGCACAGAGAAGGAGATGGAGAATAATGTTAGAGCAAGAACACAGCATTGCTTCACTCCTCTGCTCTGTGCATCTCAAGGGGCCCAGAGGTACTTTCATAATACTGCACTGTCCACCTTATATTGATGTGGAAGGATTCTATAATGCCCTGCAGTCTGGGCGGGCAACATGTCTTGTGGATGACCTGGAACAGTCCTTGTCTGCTGACAAGATCGAATGCTTTCATTAGGTCTGTGAAGACAAGGCAAAGGGGCTTCTTCTGTTCTCTGCACTGCTCCTGCAGTTGTTGCATGGAGAATATCATGTTTACAGTTGATTGTCCAGCACAGAAGCCACACTGTGACTATGGATAGATGTGCTCAGCCAGCTTCTGCAGACCTGTCTGGAGGACACAAGCTAAGACCTTGCTGATGATGTTCAGTGGGGAGATGTCTCTGTAGTTATTCTAGTCACTCCTGTCTCCTTTGTTCTTGTACAGGGTAAAGATTCTGGCATCTCTCATGTCCTGTGGTACAGCTCCCTCTTTCCAGCACTGGCACAGGACCTCATGCAGTGGCTGCAGTAAGTTGGGCTTGCACTGCTTGATCAGGTCTGTTGGGATCCTGTCGCTACCAGATGCCTTGCTGGTTAAGCTGAGAATGACCTTGCTGAGATCTCCCAAAATGGGTTCAGCATCCAACAACTCCATGATCGTTAAGCACTTAATGGCTTTGAGGGCTTAGGTGGAGACAGAGTTCACTCTAGAGTACAGGTTGGAATATTGTTCCACCAAGCATTCCATCTGCATTCCTCTGTCTGTAATAACCTCCGCGCTGCTGAATTTCAGGGGTGCCTGTGATCCTTGCTGTCTGGATGTCTTGGCTTCAAATGAGTCAGTCGTTTTCAAGGTCTTCTTCCTAAGGTGGCCATGGCTGTACTGTAAATGGTCTCCTTTCTCTGTGGCCTAGTTGCTGGGCTATAACGTCGATATAGGGGTTCCCTCCTTGCTTGGCTTGATGGAATTTCTTGGGCTGCATCTTGATCTTGCAGCAGAGCAAGGAATGGTCTGTGTTGCAGTTGGCACTATGGTAGGAGAGTGTCAGCAGTACATTCCTAAGAAAGGAGCAGCTGACTAGGATCAGGTCCAGCTGGTGTCAACTGGTGTCAATACTTCAAACAAGGGTGTCTCTAGTAGACCTTGTTTTGAGGCTTCTTTCAGAACAAGGAGTTGGAGTTGAGGTCAGTACACAGTCTGGTGTACTGGAGGACAACTTTTTCCTTACTGGATATGCTCCTGATGATTACTGACAGGTTCTCGTAGAACTCATCCTTTGCCTGAGGAGTGGCAAAGGGGCCCTCATTCGTAGGAGGAAAGCAAGGAGTCGTCTGTGCCATTGCTGCCCGGTTTCACCATCTTCAGCAAGATGTTGCCCACTCCATGCTTTCTGTGTTTGTCAGAGCTCTTCCCCTGCCAAAAGAAGTGTAGTCAATCTCTCTTAGCATACCGGAATCTACCAGGCGAGTTTCCTGAAGGCTGCCAATGTCAATGTCGAGCATCTTAAGCTTGTCACTGATCACAGCTATCTTCCTGGCATTGCTAACATCATGTAGGTTGTCAGTGAGTCAGGTCATGATCGTACCCGTATTCCAGGTATCCAGTTTAAGAGGTGGTCTCTTTCATTGTCTTTGCTTTTAGCCTGGTGCAATGTTTAAAATCTGCCATTCAGATAAATCCTATTCCCCATGCACCCAATGAGCAAGGCACTATGTGGAGGAACAGGACCTTTCTGCTAGGTTACCCCTTTCCACACAGAAGATGGATCCAAAGGGGCGGCAAAGACCACTACAGTTTGGCATCAACTGTGTCGCAAGAATTGCAAGCCACTATTAAAAACAACATACTGCACGACAGCCTTAGGGACTCTGGCTCCTAATTTTTTCTGTAGATTTTCTGTCAAAGCCTTTATCTGACCAAAGATTGCCCACAAGGTAGTGTGGGACTCACGTAGGGTGGGAGCGTCTGTTTTCCTGTGCAGGTCCTGAGGATTTGACCATTGACAATTTGTGTTATTACTATTTCAAGAAAATGAATATATTTTGTCAAAAAAATAGGATTTTATAGCATTTGAACATTAGAACCATTATGACAAGAACAGGTAATTCAGCCCTACAAGCTCATCTATCCTATTCACCTAGGTTTTCCAAAATAACATCGAGTTAGTACTTGAAGGTCCCCAAAGTTCTACTTTCCACCACACTTCATGTATCTATGGTTCTTCTCCTGAAGAAACACTTTCTAACATTTGTACATAACTAATTTACGTGTTCTTTTTGCTGACATAATTTTAAAGTAACAGCTGGCATCCACTGTACTAATATCTTTCATCATTTTAAACACTTCATGCCACCTCTTAATTTCTGTTTGCTTCAGCTAAAAATGTTCAACTCCTTCAATCTCTACTCATAGCACATACCACTTAGTCCCAGAAATCAGCTTAATTTCTCTTCATCTGATTTTTTGTAGTGATGCTATTTCTATTTTGTCATATGGAGAACAAAACTGTACACATTACTCCAGGTAAGGCTTTACTAGTGCATTATATAACTTAAGCATAGCCTCCTTTAATGATGGAACAGGACACAGTGAATATCACTTTTCTTTGGGTACACTTTTTTCCCCCCATGTCCCACACACATACAGTTAGGTCAATAAATATTTGGAAAGAGACAACTTTTTTCTAATTTTGGTTCTGTACATTACCATAATGAATTTAAAATGAAACAACTCAGATGAGGTTGAAATGCAGACTTTCAGCTTTAATTCAGTGGGTTGAACAAAAAGATTGCATAAAAATGTAAGGGAACTAAAGTATTTTTTAACACAATCCCTTTATTTCAGGGGCTCAAAAGTAATTGGACAAATTAAATAACTGGAAATAAAATGTTCATTTCTAATACTTGGTTGAAAACCCTTTGCTGGCAATGACAGCCTGAAGTCTTGAACTCATGGACATCACCAGATACTGGATTTCCTCCTTTTAAATGCTCTGCCAGGCCTTTACTGCAGCGGCTTTCAGTTGCTGGTTGTTTGTGGGCCTTTCTGTCCAAAGTTTAGTCTTCAACAAGTGAAATGCTTGCTCAATTGGGTTAAGATCAGGTGACTGACTTGGCCATTCAAGAATTTTCCACTTCTTTGCTTTAATAAACTCCTGGGTTGCTTTGGCTAAATGTTTTGGGTCATTGTCCATCTGTTTCATGAAACGCCACCCAATCAATTTGACTGCAATTAGCTGGATTTGAGCAGACAGTATGTCTCTGAACACCTCAGAATTCATTTGGCTGCTTCACATCATCAATAAACACTAGTGTCCCAGTGCCACTGGCAGCCACGCACACCCAAGCCATCACACTGCCTCCACCGTGTTTTACAGATGATGTGGTATGCTTTGGATAATGAGCTGTTCCACGCCTTCTCCATACTTTTTTCTTGCCATCATTCTGGTGGAGGTTGATCTTGGTTTCATCTGTCCAAAGAATGTTTTTCCAGAACTGTGCTGGCTTTTTTAGATGTTCTTTAGCAAAGTCCAATCTAGCCTTTCTATTCTTGAGGCTTATGAGTGGCTTGCACCTTGCAGTGCACCCTCTGTATTTACTTTCATGCAGTCTTCTCTTTATGGTAGACTTGGATATCGATACGCCTACCCCCGGAGAGTGTTGTTCACTTGGTTGGCTGTTGTGAAGGGGTTTCTCTTCACCATGGAAATGATTCTGGGATCATCCACCACTGTTGTCTTCCGTGGACGTCCAGGTCTTTTTGCGTTGCTGAGTTCACCAGTGCTTGCTTTCTTTCTCAGGATGTACCAAACTGTAGATTTTGCCACTCGTAATATTGTAGCAATTTCTCGGATGGGTTTTTTCTGTTTTCGCACCTTAAGGATTGCTTCTTTCACCTGCATGGAGAGCTCCTTTGACCGCATGTTTTCTGTTCACAGCAAAATCTTCCACATGCAAGCACCACACAACTCCAGGCCTTTTATCTGCTTAACTGATAATGACATAATGACGGACTTGCCCACACCTGCCCATGAAATAGCCTTTGAGTCAATTGTCCAATTACTTTTGAGCCCCTGAAATGAAGGGATTGTGTTAAAAAATGCTTTAGTTGCCTCACATTTTTATGCAATCGTTTTGTTCACCCGTCTGAATTAAAGCTGAAAGTCTGCATCTGAGTTGTTTCATTTAAAATGCATTGTGGTAATGTACAGAACCAAAATTAGAAAAAAGTTGTCTCTGTCCAAATATTTATGGACCTAACTGTAGCAGGTTGGATAATGGATGGATGGATGGATAACAGAAAGGAATTACCCCCTGCTGCTGGTGCAAACTTATTTCTACAATCATAATAACTGACTCTCCTACTTTCATTTCTTCCCCTGTTTTTGAAGCTTAGCCAGGTGGAACTGTTCAGAATGTTAACTACATTATTCATGTTTTTGTAGGATAGAGCAAGTACAGATTTATTGGCAGAGTTACCTTGGAAGACTCACTAAGTGTCTGAACTAAAGAAAAAGTGCTGCAGAGATGAGTGTAAAAGGAGGAAAACCAAATTAACAGTCCACTATGAAATATTGAAGGCACATATAACTGAATATAACTAAGCAGTCCATCTTCAGAGGCATTCCTACTTTTCTAAAATTATAAATAATGCTAGAAATCCAAGTGCTTTATTTTCAACTATTGAACCTCTTTTAAACCCAACTCAATCAACGGAATGCCACCTGAAAACTTTAAGCAGAACTTCTGAGGATTTTGCAGCATTTTTTAAATTCAAAATAAACAATATAAGATGTAATATAATGCATTCATTCAAAGTTAATCCTGTTAAACCTCAGCATGCTATTTTTAGCTAATTAAATCTTTTCACTGAAATAGGTTTTCTTTAATTCCATAGAATATTTTCTCAACTAAAACCTACATTTGTGTGTCCTTGACCTTGTTCTCAACAAGGTTTTCCAAAGACGTTTTCAATGTGCTAATTGATCATTAACTTGTCATTAGATATGGGGGTCTTCATAGATTGTCTGAAGACAATTTTAGATGTATCTCTAACCAGTTTGATTTGCGTAAAATTCTAGAAAAAGCAGTTTCAGCAGTTAAGTGAGAACTTGAACAAATATTCTGTTTCTGATCACTTTCAGTCATGTTCTAGAGCGAATCATAGTACAGAAACTGCACTAGTTAAATTAGTAAATGACTTGTGGATTAATGCAGACACGGACCATGTATCTGTTTTTGTTCTACTAGACCTTAGCACAGCATTTAGCACATTAGATCCCAGTATTCTTATTTAATGAGTGGGCCTCTCTAGCAGTGTCTTGAATTGATTTCAGTCTTATTTAACAGGTAGAAAATTCTTTGTTAGCTTTAGTGATTGTAGTTCAGGGATCTATCATACTGTATACAGCATAGATCTATTCTGGGTCTGCTGTTATTTTCAATGTAATTGTTATTGTTAGGCCAGATTATTTTGAAACACAAAATGAATTACCACAGTTATGCAGTAGTTTCCGGCGCCGCATGTGAGTGGCAGCCATTTCAGCAGCTCCGTATATGACTTATCTTTTTACCTTTTTTTTCCCTCTATTTATTTATTTATTTATTTCACTGATCACTTCTACCACTTTATTTTATGTGGAATCGCTCCCTGGACACTTTTTACTATTTTTACTACTTGATATGGATTTTTACACTCCGAGACTCGCCTATTCAAGTAGTCAACTTAAAGCACTGAGAAGAAATGCTCAAGCCGGAGTGGTTCCTTATTTACCTGACGAGGTAAGAAGACGATATCAGGGCAGCCGAGCTGGTGCAAAGATAAAAGATAAGAAAAAAGCCAGGCAACTTGAGAGAAAATGGCGTTATAAACCGTCTGTGCCTTCTGTGATCCTGGAAAATGTGAATTCACTACCAAATAAGATCGACGAATTGGCTGTGCTGGTGAAAAATGTCAGAACCTACAGAGAATGCAGCTTGCTGTGTTTTAGTGAAGCCGGGTTTAGCACAGTTAGAGCGGACAGAGATGCAAATACCTGCGGGAAGAAGAAAGGAGGAGGACTCGCTCTCTATGTCAATACAAAGTGGTGCAACTCAGGACATGTAAACGTTAAAATCTCCAATTGCTGCAGGGACATCGAACTGTTGTCTGTAAGTCTGCATCCCTATTACTTGCCCAGAGAGTTTGGACACGTGATTGTTGTCATTGTTTACATCCCCCCTCAAGCGAACGCGGAGATAGCGAGTGACATCATCCATTACGCAGTTGCTAAGTTACAAACGCAGCACCCTGAAGCACTTGTGCTAATCTCTGGAGACTTTAACCATGTAACACTGGATTAAACATTACCTGCCTTCTTCCAGTATGTGGAGTGTAGCACCCGTGGAAATAGGACTATCGACCTACTGTATGCAAACGTTAAAGACGCATACAGCGCCACCCCGCTGCCTGCGCTTGGGAAAGCAGATCATAACCTGGTTCTGCTTCAGCCTCACTACAAACAAAGAGTGAGGGCGCTACCTACAACCACACGCTCATTCAGGAAGTGGTCCCCTGAGGCAGAGCAGGCTCTGAGAGACTGCTTTGGAACTACAGACTAGGATATACTGCTGGGGTCACATAGTAAGAACATTGAAGAGGCTGTTGACTGCACAACTGATTACATCAACTTCTGTATGGACAATGTAGTTCCAGTAAGATCAGTACGCTGCTATGCTAACAACAAGCCATGGATTACAAGTGACATCAAAGGCCTGTTGAACCAGAAGAAAAGGGCTTTTAAAGACGGTCATCAGCATGAGCTCAAGCGCATGCAGAAGGAACTCCGAGTCCAGCTCAGGGCAGCAAAGGAGCAGTACAGGAGAAAACTGGAGCAGAAGTTGCAGAATAACAGCATGAAGGAAGTGTGGGATGGGATGAAGATTATCACTGGCTGCAGCTCGAAGCGGGGTGCCACCATCGAGACAGACGTGGAGAGAGCAAACCAAATGAACAACTTATTTAATAGGTTTGATCACCCTAACCCACTCTCATCTCGGAGTACTGCATCCTCCAACCATCCTTCAGTTGATAACAGCATAGGTGAGACATCCCCATCCACAATTACAGCAGCTCATGTGAGCAGAGAGCTGAGAAGACTTAGTGCCAGCAAAGCAGCGGGTCCAGATGGTGTATCGCCACGACTGCTGAAGGCCTGTGCGTTGGAACTGGGGAGTCCTCTACAGCGCATCTTCAACCTGAGCCTGGAACAGGGGAGAGTCCTGAGGCTTTGGAAAACATCTTGTATCACCCCAGTCCCAAAGGTATCACGTCCTAGTGAGCTGAATGACTTCCGGCCTATTGCTCTGACGTCACATGTGATGAAGACCATGGAGCGGCTGCTGCTTCACCACCTGAGGCCACAGGTCCGCCACGCCCTTGACCCTCTGCAGTTTGCATACCAGGAGAAGGTAGGAGCGGAGGATGCCATCATCTATATGCTACACTGATCCCTCACCAACTTGGACAGAGGCAGTGGTGCTGTTAGAATTATGTTTTTGGATTTCTCTAGCACCTTCAACACCATCCAACATCTGTTCCTTAGAGACAAACTGACTGAGATGAGAGTAGACTCACACCTGGTGGCATGGATCGTGGACTATCTTACTGACAGACCTCAATATGTGCGTCTTGGGAACTGCAGGTCTGACATTGTGGTCAGCAACACAGGAGCGCCACAGGGGACTGTACTTTCTCCGGTCCTGTTCAGCCTATATACATCGGACTTCCAATATGACTCGGAGTCCTGCCACGTGCAAAAGTTTGCTGATGACACTGCTATTGTGGGCTGCATCACGAGTGGGCAGGAGGAGAAGTACAGGAAGCTAATCAAAGACTTTGTTAAATGGTGCAACTCAAACCACTTACATCTTAACACCAGCAAAACCAAGGAGCTGGTGGTGGATTTTAGGAGGCCCAGGCCCCTCATGGACCCTGTGATCATCAGAGGTGACTGTGTGCAGAGGGCACAGACCTATAAATATCTGGGAGTGCAGCTAGATGATAAATTGGACTGGACTGCCAATACTGATTCTCTGTGTAAGAAAGGTCAGAGCCGACTATACTTTCTTAGAAGGTTTGCGTCCTTCAATATCTGCAATAAGATGCTGCAGATGTTCTACCAGACGGTTGTGGCGAGTGCCCTCTTCTACGCGGTGGTGTGCTGGGGAGGCAGCATAAAGATGAAAGACACTTACGCCTGGACAAACTTGTTAAGAAGGCAGGCTCTATTATAGGAGTAAAGTATAAAGTCTATCTATCTATCTATCTATTTATCTATCTATCTATCTATCAGATAACACACAATTTTACCTATCTATAGCACCTGATAACCCTGATGCTCTGGACTCTCTGATCCAATGACTTACTTGCATTTCTGAATGGATGAGTAGTAATTTCTTCAAGCTAAATAAGGACAAAAAGTGAAATCTAAGTATGGGTAAAAATGGAAATAATAAGAGTTTTAGAAATAAACTGGATCCTTTAGCATCAGAAGTCAAGAAAGAATTTAGGTGTTATCATAGACACTGACATAAACTTTAAATTGCACATTAACCACATTACTAGGACTGCCTTTTTCCATTTACATTGCAAAAGTTACCTCTTACAACACTGAAAAATGTTAAGAAATGAATTCATACTTTCATTTTTAGTCAATTAGATTACTGTACTGCACTCCTAACAGGACTACCTAAAAATGGCATCCATTGGTTGCAGTTACTTCAGAATGCAGCTGCAAGAATCTTAACCAGAAAAAGAAAATCTAAGCACATTTCACCAGTTTTAGCATCATTACATTGGTTTCCCGTGTCTTTTAGAATTGATTTTAAAATATTAGCAATATTACATAAATCTTTAATTAACATTGTTACTTCCATTATTTTGGAATGTCTGTTCCTTTACTTTGTTGTGACTTCGAATCTTCTAATAGTGGTTTGCTTATTAGTCCAAAAGCTAAGTACAAAGAAGTGGTGAGACAGACGTCTGCTGCTGTGCACCAAAAATCTGGAATAATCTCTCATCAGAGTCACTCCAGGCAAACAGTGTGGATCATTAAAAAAAAAACAAAACTAAAAAGTCAAATTAAGAAAGTGGAGATTTAGGAGATTTTTGAAATGATCCTTGTGTTAGCCTGGCATGTCTTTATTGGTATAATATTCCAGATTTTAGATACATAACAGCTTACCACTTCTTTTCTGCTACATCATAGCTATATTTTAGTTGTACTCTTAATATATTATACATGCATAGAATTATATTCTTCATGGACAAAGTTTGCTGAGACGAGCAGAAGAAGAGACAACAGTGTTGCAGAGAAAGAGAGAATTGGAGTAGTCGTTGTGCTGCATGAAACTCTTATACATTGCAAAAAATTAAATATAAGCAAGTGAAAAAGTATTTATAACATGAAATTAAATCTTGTTTTCCTTATTGTAAGAATTATTGACTTATCAAAAAAATTGTATTTATGAATGTTTAGCTTACTTTAAGAAATCTTGTTAAGTAAATTTTGCTTATCACATTGGCAGATTTTTTGCTAAATAAAAGCAAAACAACTACTATTTAACATTTTTTGTCTAGTTTTTGCATACGTATTTTTTGCAGTGTAAGTAATAGTTTCCCACAAAAAAACCCTTGATTATTGAAGAACCGATGTCTGAGCCTGTTCTGTTGAGAGTTTGGGTAGCTGCAGTGCCCCTGGTGACCACAGTATCCATTATGTAAGACTAAAATGATTTGCTTGTTATTTATTTATTATCATTTTTAAGTAATTGATTTTTTTTTCTTTTCTTGTAACCATTTCTTTGACATCTTGTAAAGCACTTGTTGTTGTTATTGGGACAACCCAAATAAACTAGATAGGCTGTTATATAATGAGAATCCACTGGATTTGTGCAGATTAGACGATGACTGTTTCAACTAGATTGGTTTAACAATTCAAATGCCATAACATAGTATTTCAGCCCCACTTAATACATTTCAGATTAGCAAGGGTCTTCAGTCTAGCCCGGCAGCTTTGGGTGTAAGGTCAGAAATACCCCTAAACAGGGTGCTAGTTCATCAGAGGGCCGAATAATAATAGCAATTATCACTCAATGGATAAACCTCATTGGCTACAATACTGCCAGTGTATAAAGCAGAGCGACTTTGGTATCATCAGTAAACCTAACCTCTATATGTTTGGTGATATAGGAGAATAAAAGGAATATGTGCAGCAAAAACTCATGTAGACATGGGGGAGAGTGTATAGTTTAAACACAAATAGACTGGGCACTGGATTCAATCCCAGGATGCTGTATCCATAAATCAGGTGTACTAACCATGACACTTTCATACTGCCTCAAATAAAGTAGTAAAGAGTAATATAAATAGGTTACAATCGAACAGGCCAGAAAACTAAAAGAATAAATAAATAAAAAGGAGCTTTCTTATTGGGCATTAGATTGCAAATTAGCAATGAAGTGCAATGTTGCAGGGAAACAGTGAATTCTGTTTTGTGAAAACATCCCCAAAATCAGAATAATATCTGGGTAAATTGTTAAATAACTATTTAAATGAAGCATTGAATATATGTAAAAGAATCCTTCTTATACTGATTAAACCTCTTGTATCATTTTAACTTACAAAACTCCTAAATCATATTATTGGAAGCAGAATCAACAACCATAAATGAAATAATTTGTCAGGTTTCAACTATTAATATAATTGGATGTACAGTATAACCCAATTAATTAAACCATTACCAATGGGACCTTCCAAGCAGTGCTAGGATTCTAATTGTTTCTTTTTCATAATGACTTGTAGATTAAATTCCTAAATTATGTGAGGACTAACACACTTCCAATTCTACACCTGCTTCAATGAAAGAACATAAAGTTAAAGACTTTTCCCATAATTATTATTCTGGTATAACAATCCTGGTAAAAATTAATTTAGGTTTGGGTAGGGTTTTATGTTAGATTTGGTGGGAGTGATAGATTTCAGAGTATGAGATCAAAAGGGGTTGCTCCTTTATTACCTTCACTATTAATCACATAAGGAGGAAATATTGCCTTCATGAAAGTACATACTTAGGGTTTTCAGCAAAAAAAGTTCATAAACATCTCAAAATCCCCAAGACATGTTTTCAGCATGATTGTCATTGTGTCTTTGGAAAACATTTTACAGACACTATAAATTAAGAATGAATAGAATAGATTTTCATGACATTTTCTAGACATCTTCCAAGAATACATATATTTCTGTCGAATGACATTTGAGCTTGGGTTTTTAACTCATTGACAGCAACATGTAAATTAAATTGATTTTCTTTGGTTATATTCTTGAGTTAAAGTACATGTGTTTATTTGATATTTGGACTAAATTTTTCACACATTATACATTTCACGTCGTTATTAGTATAACATGGAAAAAGTTTATGCTTTAGGTATGTGTGCAGCATTTCTTGCACCGCATTTCCTGCCATCCTACATTTACATAGATCGTTGTAGACATGAAACACACATGAAATGTATATATTCCAAATAATGATATATTATTTACCCTATACAACTCCAGGCACCTCACTCCCAGATAAACAGTTCTGAGAATTTTGCGACAGACTCAGCTCCAAAGATGGGGTGGATGGGATAGCAGGCTGCTTGCACTGATCGACACATTTACAAAACAAAAGACGTTGATGGAGAGGTGCGAAGGATTTTAAGGTGGTTTTATGTAGGCTTACAGGATTCTACTGTAGTGTTAAAGCACCATGAACTCTAAGGCTTTAGCCTTAAATCTGTCCAAAGGTTTAAAGCATTTTGCCATGCTAAGTTTATTTTTTTGTTTGGTTAGAGAAGTTTGGTGACATTGTAATAAGAGCAGTGTAAAGTTTTGATTCCATATCTTTTGCTAATTACACTCCTCTAAAACCATAAGATCTATGTCACATATGAGTGGAAAAATTAGAAGGGAGCTGCAGGTGTGCATGTCACCATTTTTGGCTTCAAATATCACATGCAAGGTTGCATGTAGTGGTTTAAAAATGGCACAGTTTCTATCAACAACTTGGAAACATTAATGAAAAGAAATAACAATCTGAAATGACAAAAATGACATTAATAGTTGCACAGATTAAATATACCCAATGAGAACACTTCAAACTTTATCATAACTTTCAATTATAATAAAAACGGCAGTGAAAATATAAACAAAAAACCTAAACGGGGTGAACTCACACTTGTACTAATGGGATTCTAAGAAATATTTGAATGTCTTGAACCTGGAACAGCTAATAGTTGTAGACCAATATGAGCCAGGCAAATAAGGACACAAACAGTCAGCAAGGGGTTGGTGCAAATGTGCCAAGTGATTTTATTAAAACAAAAGTATTAAAAAGTACAGTGCAAGTTTGGCAATAAATTAAATGCCATGTGGAGGTAAAAATCCAAATAAATAATTACAATAAAAAAAAAAGAAAAATCCTAGGCAGGTTTCTCTATTAAAACAGTCACAAGCCCCAGTGTCTCTTTCTAAAATCTAGAATCTCCTCAGCTTATCCCGACAGGTGCAGTCATCCACTAAATCCGGATTCGGATCCCTACAGCCAGTCCATCGGTTCTTGTGAGACTCTCCGCCGAACCCAACTCACATCACCCTCAATCAACGTCAGGAGGGAGACACCGTACAATGGGGCCGCTCCTACATTTCCACATTGTTCTAGCATCCCTTCTCCAACTCCTCACTTGACAGCAGGCCTGCTGTTTCCTTCTTTGGGGGCATACTCCTGACAACCTGCCTCCTTTCCTCACAGCACAGGCTCCTTATCATTGTGCCTCTCTTTCTTCTCGTAATCTCTGCTCTCTTTCTTCTACTTTTCATTTCTAACTTCTTGTCTCTTTTTCTTTTGTGCAGGTTCCTTTTATATTGCCTATTTGAGCACAGGTGCTATACTCCACTTACTCCGAAGTGTGAATGAGGCACCTGACTGACCTGCCAGCATTTCCGCATTAATGTGTGATCAGCTAAGCACCCCAATCGACCCCAGAGCGATGCTGGCATGCACACATCTGCACCCGTTAGGAGCCTGCATGCTCTGGGACCTGGTTTATTTATTTTAAAATTGCACTGTGCCATGGACCTCTTATCACAAGGTGATGTGCTATTTAGCTTTCACTGCACAAAGACATTTGCCAGAGGGAAGTCTTTGGAATAGGTTATGTCCTGGGTGACTTGGATCAGCAATGATTTTTGCGGCCCACTTCCTTCCCCCAAACTCATAAAGGACATGAATATGAGGTAAATACAGCCTAAGATCTTTTGACATGCTCTTATGATGCACTGCAAATTGGACTTAGCCTGAACAGAGGTGGCACCAAACCAGACAGTTATAGATGTGGTCAGAATGGACTCGATGATGGCTGTGTAGAATTGGACCAATATTGCTTGAGTGAGATTGAATTTCCTCAGCTGATGCAAAAAGAACATTCTCTTAATGGGCTTTCTTAATAATAAATGTGATGTTATACTCCCATTTAAGGTTTTGTGACAGCACAGTGCCCAGAAACTTAAATGACTCTCTAATACTAACAGCTGAGCTATTTATATCAACTGATAGGTGAGTTGGTCTCTGAGTTTTTGAATGCTGAGGTCCAAAACATTATGGCTGCACACAATGTCTGATTTTCCAGACATCAGTATATATAGACTAATCATTGTTTGAGATGAGGCCTATTAATGTGAAGGCATCTGCAAATTTAAGAAGTTTGAGAGACAAAGAGTCATTTGTATATAATGAGAAGAGTAGTGGGGAATGAACACATCCCTGCGGTGCACCAATACTAAGGTTTAACAGGTCAGCACATGTACATTGTTTCCTATCTGTAAGAAAGTCTGTGATCCAATGGCAGATTAAACTGGGCAGGTTGAACTGGGTGAGTTTCATATCTAGGAAATAAGGGATTATTGTATTGAAAGCAAAGCTAAAGGTCCACAAACTACATCATCATATATGCCCCTGGCTTAGCAAGGTGCAGGTAAATAAGGCTCACACCTAAATTCACCACATTATCCACAAACCTGTTTGGCCCTCTGTGCAAACTGAAACGGGTCTGCAAAGTTTTTTGCAGCATTCTTGAGGTAATTCAGAATAAGGTATTCAAATTTCTTCATTAGCACAGTTAAATTAACTGTTTGATGCTTGCTTCTTCTAGTTACTGACCTGTTCAAAGCTTCTCCAGACTGATATGCTGTCATTTTCAGACAATTGTTCTAGCAGCTTATCTAAATAATTCTTTTCACACCTTTGATCATTTCTCCAAGATATACTTGGCGTTCTTGCATTCCTCAAGATTGCTAGATCTGAAAGCACACTCTTTGTCCAGGTGGAGTCGTCTGACCTCTGGGGAGAACCAAGGCTTATCATTGCTAAACTTTGAAACTGTTTTTGTTGGAATGAAAACATCTTCAGAAAAACTAATGTATGAAGTTACAGCATCACTGTATTCGTGTATATTGGAGGTGGCAGCTTTGAAGGCACTCCAGTCTGTATAGGCAAAGCAGTCCTGAAACTCCTCTACTGTCTTGCTGGTTCACTTTCTAACCGTTCTTTTTACTGACTTTATAGTTTTCATCTTTTTTTGAAAGCAGGTATAAGGAGAATCATAGAATGGTCAGAATTACCAGTCATGGGAGAAGGCTTGAGAAGTATCCTTAATAGCTGCACAGCAGTGATCTAGACTATTTTCACCTCTGGTTGGGCATTTTATGGGCTGTTGATATCTAAGAAGAACCTGGGTAAAACTGACATGGCTAAAATCACTCAAAATAATGATTTGCCAATCCAGGTTGTCTTTTTCAATCTCAGTGATTACATAAGTAAGTTGCCACTGCACTTCATCAGCATTAGCATGAGGACAAATGTAAACACAACAGGAAAAATGTAAATCACTGAGGAGAACTCGTGTTGTAAATAAAATGGCATTGTGTTTATAATAAGCAATTCTAGGTTGGGAGAGCATGATTTAAAAAGAACCGTGACATCATTACACCAATCTTGATTAAGGTAGAAAGATACTACTCCGCCCTTTATTTTGTTGCAAAGTTTGCTAATGTGGTCTGCTCGGTACAGGGTGAAATTGGTTATGTCAAATGCAGATTCAGGATCATAGTGGTTCAGCCAAATTTCAGTGAAGCACAGAGCAAATAATAAAGAAAATTCCAATTTAGTACATTTTAACAGCTGCAGTTTGTTAACTTGTTTTCCAGTGAGCACACTTTAGATAGGCATATTTCCGAGTCAAACAAGGATGCCAGCTCTTCTGCCTCTGGACCTCCGACACTGGGCTACCTGTATAGCTGCTTCAGCACCTGTGATCAACAAAGTTGTAAGATCCATCCATAATATCTGGAGTCGCACTGGGACCAATATTTAAAAGCTTTTCTCACATGTATGTTATATGACTTTGAATGGTGACAATGAATTTAATACAAAAAGACAAAAGACGGAGCACCAAACTACAGTGGCTGCCATAATAGATGCAAGCAGGATCTATAGAAGAAAAAAACAGATTCAATCATTAAGCCAATAAAATTAGTAGAGTGATGGCTTTTATATAATAATAATTTTTAAGTTAATATTTTTAAAAGTAGCTTTAATTATTTCTTATATTATAAATATAAGCTTTTATTTAAATGAGTGAGGATACTAATAAATTTTAAATTCATCCCAATTTGTTTTATAATGAATGTTTTATATTTGCGTTACCTGCAAAGGATTGTTTCTTTCCCTATCTTAGTTCTTTAGGTAAGTTTATACAATACATATCATCAACAGCCTTATATTGGAAGCATAATGGCAGGACAAGTTTATAATTGCCACACTCTGTATAGACAACTCACCTGAGAATTTTGCCAGCTTGATAGCATGACTTTGTCTGGAAAGACAGAATGAAATCTGTAAAGTACAAAGCAGCTTCACTGAGATTTTATTATAGACAAAATGGATTCCTGGATTAAGGCTGGGAGATAAGTCTTTATCACAGTATGATGTAGCTGCTTGTATATTGGCCAGCGAGATAAGTTTTTGCAAAATAAAGCTTTTTACCTGATTATATAACAAGCCAATGGGGTTGACCTATCATTCAGAGTCCCAAAAGACTAGACTAGGAAGCACAGATGATACAGATGACTGCTATAAATTGCCATTGTGCTTAGAAGCTGAATCATTTTCATTAAGTAAAACTATATATATTTTCTTCAAAATACATGAGAATAGTTTTATAAACGTAAACATAAACTGTAGCAAGCAGTTGCTCTTAGGAAAGAAATTTAAATAATCTAAATACAACATGTCTAATACTTTGTCTATAGAAGGACATCACAATATCTGCTTAGAATCAGACTTGAATTAAATGCAAACTATCCTCTTCTACCTGGACCAAAATGATTGCTGTGTAAGTATTATTGACTGTTCTGACCACTGGGACCTCTTTTAACCAATTCACTTATGTCAAAACAGCATTAGCTTCAGGACAATTAATGCCTTCAATATGAGAAGAACTGCATTTGTGTCCATAACTGGTTTATCCACATAAGCTCTGTCAACAATTAGATTATGAGGCAGCAAACCATTCTTTGAAATAAACTTACATATTCACCTGAAACACGCAGTGGATTTCAAAACTTCCTATACTGTGTCGCAGTAGGGGGCAGTATCACTCCCTTGAACCCTCAGGTACCACGCCAGACACCAGGTAAAAGTGCTACAATTCTTTGTTTTATTATAAGAATTACATGCACCAAGCACCCTCCACTCCACACTATTCATTAACCAATACAATAATAATAATCACAATACCAATCCTCCAACTCCCAGACGCGTTGCCCTCCTACCACCCAGCTCAGTTCGCCGTCTGGGAGCTCCCACAGTCCTTTTATATCTTCTGACCCGGAAGTGTTCCTAATCCCCAGTCCATGTGACTCTCAATCACTTCCGGGTCAGGTACAAGTTCTTTTCTTCATCCCGGAAGCCCGTCGCTCTTCATGTGACGAACTTCCGGGTCATAGTGTACAAATGAGTCTACTGGCCTCCCGACAGCGACTCCTGGTGGCCCCCAAGGTATCCAGCAGGGCTGTGTATAAACACTACATAGTCCATGATGCCCTGCTGGTACTCGGGGCCCGTACATGCTCTCGGGGGAGCTCCTCCTGGCGGCCTGGGGGTGACGGCCGGAATATGAAACCGGCCATCCATTACAACTGCTAGTGAAAATTTGAAAAACTGATGGTAACTAGTGCAACAAATATGCAAAGAAGTAACTATTTGCGAAAGTTTTCACAGAAAGCAATTATGGTTTTGTGAAAAAAATAAAAAAAGTGAAAAGTTACAATGTATACTCAAAAGTTAACACCCCTCAAAAGTATCGGGTTTGGGTGTTTTAGCTGCATCAGTTGTTAAAGGTATCAAGCACATAGCTATGCAATCTCCTTTGGCAGTAGAATGGGTCATCCTGAAGAGCTCTTGACTTTACACTGTAATAGGGTGACACCTTTGCCACAAGTAAGTACATAAAATATCTGCTCTGCTAAGTGCTAATATTCTGAAATTGAAATAACTATGAACAACAACAGCTCAACTACGAAGTGCTAGACAGAACAGGGCCACTGAGTGCTGAGGTACAGTACATTGTGCATTACAATTGCCCATCGTCTGTTGCATCACTCACAGTAGAGTTCCAAACTGCCTCTGGATGCAACATCAGCACAAGAACAGCACTATGGGAGCGTCAGGAAATGGGTTTCCATGAATAGGCATCAGCAAAGAAGCCTAAGATCACTATGTGCAATGCTAAGCATCGTCTGGAGTGGTGTAAAGCACACCACCATTGGTCTCTGGAGCAGTACAAAATGTGTTCTTTGGTGTGATGAAATCATGCTTCACTATCTGCCAGTCTGCCGGACTGTATAGTGCTTTTTGTGTACCTTGCTGAGAAACAATAATGGTCTGGGACTGTTTTCCAGGGTATTGGCTAGGCCCCCTGGTTCAAGAAAAGAGTCCTGTTACAGCATACAAAGACATTTTAGACAACTGTGTGGCAAAAGTTTGTGGAAGGCCATTTTTTGTTCCAGCATGACTATGCCCTTTGGGCAAAGCCAGGTTCATAAAGACGTGGTTTGACAAGTTTGGTGTGAAGGAAATTTGAGTGGACTATTGAACACCTTTTGAATGAATTGGAATGCCAATAGCAAGCCAGATCTTTTTGTTCCAACAAGCTCACAAATGGTCAATCCCAGCCAACATAGGGCGCAAGGCAGGAAACAAACCCCGGGCAGGGTGCCAGCCCACCGCAGGAAGCACACACACCCACACACACAAACACCAAGCACACACTAGGGACAATTTAGAATCGCCAGTGCACCTAACCTGCATGTCTTTGGACTGTGGGAGGAAACTGGAGTACCCCTTTCTAAACATGACATTTGTAATTTACTAATATTTATGTACTGCTAACTCGTCAGTGTCTTATCTTGTATTATAATTATAGAGAATTAAATTTAAATCTGTTATGGGAAATTCAAAAATTTTAATTACATTTTAGTTCCTTAACAAGGTTGATCTTCACTAGTAGCCTTTATAGTAAACACTGAGCATAATTCATCACTGTAAGCTTGCTAGTCATGCTATTTCTGGCTGATTACCTACTATTTTCTCATTTGGTGATGGATTGGATTACAAATGTGTTTAATGGATCAATGGATTTAATGGATTAAACAGTTCACTTTCTCCAACCCAATACTTTATTTTATTAATTGATACTTTAAAGCCAGTAAAGGTTTTATAATTAAAAAATAAATTAGCGGGAATGCAGGTTAGCAGTTAAAGAAAGAGTCTTTCTGGCATGCTACGAGAGTAGAAGAACACATTTTTTCAATAATACTGGAATTTTCCAAGATGGAGTGTTCATTTTTTACTTTTAATGAAATTTTATTTTTTATATAAAAAAATCATAAACAATGTAGCTGTTAAATACATGTTTATTTCAGAAATGTCAAAAACTAATGTCAACGTTCCATGTTAATGCTCCATGGTCTAGTTCTGACACTCATGTGCCCGTTGTAGACATTTTCAGTAGTAGATAGGTGTCAGCATGGGCACTCTGACCAGTCAGTGGCTACACAGCCTCATACGTAGCAAGCTGCAATGCACTAAGTGTTCTGACACCTTTCTGTCATTACCAGCATTACGTTTTTCAGCAATTTGTGCTACAGTTGCTCTTCTGTGGGATTGGACCAGACGAGCTAGCCTTCACTCCTCATACTCATCATTGGGAACTGGTGTGCCCATGATTCTGTCGCCAGTTCATCAGTTGTCCTTCCTTGAACAATGTTTGGTAAGTACTAACCACTACATACCAGGAACACCCCACAAAAAACTGCTGTTTTGAAGATGACCTGACCCAGTCGTCTAGCCATCACAATTTGACCCTTGTCAAAGTCCTTCAGATCCTTACACTGGCCCATTTTTTCTGCTTCCCAAACATCACCTTCAAGAAAAAAAAATGTTCACTTACCACCTAATGTATTCCATCCCTTGACAGGTGTCATTTTAACAAGATAATCAATTTTATTCACTTCCCCTGTCAGTGGTTTTAAGGTTGTGGCTGATTGGTTGTATATGTATAATTCATGAGAAGACAGGGACAATGCTGTCATTTCACTTGTCATTACACTTTTCAAAATCATTTGGAGTCCTTGTACATTAGTTTTCATATTATGTGAACACAAATTACTTTACTTTTGATGTTTTTACATCAATTTAATGAAGCTATCTGGTGACATGGAGAATTTCCCTGCATTTGTCACCATTTTGGGTCTTTTTGAATGGTTGTCACCAAATTTTTGTTGGCAGTGAGATTCATGGCTAGCCATATCATTGGATGGTAGTGTGTGCATGACATTGTTACATCTCCATTGTTTAACATGAGAGTATGCAGCATAAAGAATCCAACTGGAATCCAAAAAATACTACAAGGAGATTGAACTATTTTTTATATCTTTTTTTTGAGTCTCAATTTTTCACTGATGTTTTGACTTTGGTTGCCAGCTTGTTTGACTTTCTGGCTCAAATCCCGTTCTGTTTTCTTAAATACTTTTGTGATTTCTCCTTTGGCTTTTTATATGCTGGTCCTAATATATTTTTGTCCAACTCAGAAAGGCCTGTTTCTACCAATTTTGCCACAGTAGCAGGGTGGTGGCAGGCTATCTGAGACACCCTGGCTTTCAATGGCAAATTCAGGTTCAGAAATGCAGGGACACTGGAGACTGTTGCAGGAAATTGTGACCTGATATCCCTGTATCAAACAGAGAGCAAACTGTGATCAAGTAGTGATTCTGGGGCTTGGTAAGAGGCTAAAACAGATTCATGGAAGAAGAGTAGTTGAGTTTACGGTTTGGAGGTGGAGGGGAGTCCAAGCAGAGTCTCAACACACCTCTTCTTAAAAAGCCCAGTGTTCTATACAAGTACAAACATAATAAATTTAAAAAAGCAACAATGAACATAGTATTAAAAAATAAACTTGAAAATTAAGCTCAATAGTTACATCAGACTTTAAATATAGAATGTAAATTTTAAAATATAAATGTCTCATTAAGGTTTAAAGACAGATTTTATATTGATGACAGTTTTACAGAAAAGCGTACAATAAAAATAACAAGTAAATATAAAAAATAAGTTGCAATAAATTGAATTTACAATATGGATGTGAAATAAAGCGCCTTGACATAAGATTTGGGGCAACCACCCCTGTACTTGACCTTGGCTACAAAACAATCAAAATATTCAGCACAACAATGTACAGAATGGAGTCCAAAACAGAACTGATCAACAGAGGAAGGGAGTGGGGTTTTATAGGGAGGTTTGCGGAAGTGATGTTGTACTCAAGGCCTGGACAGGAAGTGATGTAGTCCTCGGGCCGGGATAGGAAGTGAGGTCATCCTTGGGGCCAGGACAGGAAGTGACGTCTTCGTATTCAGGTGGAATTTCTTGTGTCTGGTCTGCGAAGACAAAATAAGAGGGTTGAATGCACCCCACCACCCCCTGGCTGGGCATGAAATTCCTTTCTTTTGGTCCCTGTGGCTGGCCTCCATGTGCACGTGTGTGACACAGCCCCCCTCAGCCCAGACCCCTCGGGTCGGGCATATCAGGCCGTGAGGTCATGATACCTAGAAAGGGCACCCGCATTGGCTTGCAGGGATCCCCGACGGTAAACGACCGAATACTTGTAAGGCTCCAGATCCAAAAACCACCTCATGACACGAGGGTTCGACTCCTTGTGCAAGGCCATCCTTTGTAGTGGGGTATGGTCTGTAACAAGGGTGAACTCCCGGCCCAAGAGGTAGTATCTCAGCTGAGTAATCGCCCATTTATTTTTGCTTCTCGCTCCACTGCCACATACTTGGTTTCTCGGTCCAATAGTTTCCGACTCAGGTACATGATGGGGTGTTCAACTTCGTCGATACTCTGGCTCAGCACCGCACCAAGGCCTGTGTCCGAAGTGTCAGTCTGGAGGATAAAAGGCAAGGAAAAGTTAGGAGCCTTCAATATCAGAGTTGACATTAGGGCTTGTTTTAGGTCACAAAATGCAGTTTCCGATTTATCATCCCATACCACATAATTCGGGTTATCCTTCCTTGTGTGGCTTCAACCAACCCAAAGAAACACTTCTCCTAATGCCTGCAATACCACTTGTACCTGCTGTAGGTGTTCCTTCCAGGTGCTGGAATAGATGACAATGTCACCCAGGTAGGCAGCACAATATGCATTATGGGGACAGAGCACTTTGTCCACCAGACGTTTGAAAGTTGCGGGTGCCCCATGTAACCCAAATGGATGGACACGATACTGCCAGTGCCCACTAGGTGTACCAAATGCAGTCTTTTCCTTCACTGAATCCATTAAGGGAACCTGCCAGTACCCCTTAGACATATCAAGAGTGGTCAGAAATTTAGATTGTCCTAGCCACTCGAGGAGGTTGTTCACTCATGGCATCGGATATGCGTTGAATTGAAAGACCTGACACCGGTAAGTCTTGGAAATTAACAACAGGAGCCATTCCTCCCCCTCGTGTTCAGCTACCTGATATAAAAGATCATTATTTAGCACAAAGTGAGGACCTTGTGGCATAGTGTGTGCGACGGCAGTCAATCAGAACAACTACATTTTTAGCAAATTTGAGGGAGTCATCATTCCACTGCTCCCTTTTAAATGAGGCCGGGGTCTGTCTGAATTGAAAATGCAGACCTGTGAGAGGGTCAGAGGCGACCTTAAGGGGCGTGGTTCCCCCTGTGCCACCGTGGTGCTTGAAGATGACATATCAGCGCACAACAGCCCAGGGGTCTCCACGTCATTGTTAGAAGCCGCAGTCTGTCTCTCTACCAGGTGTAAACATGCCGTGGAGCCAGCCAAATATGCAGTTGCTGCGTCCATTACTAGGCCCAATAAATGTTTAGGAGTGGTGAGGGTCATACTGCTTTTACTATTTGACCAGTCTTGACCAAGTATAACCACAACCACCAGCTTTTTTACAGTCCCCCCATGGCTGATATAGCATGAGGTGGATTTATATTGGCGGCCGTCCCCGTGTATACAGGTTAGACTCGTCTTTAGTTTAAGCCATTAAGTTTACTGCCAGAATCAAAAAAGGGCTGGTGTTTTGGAACTGTTTACAACCACTTCTCCCGTATGTAAGAACACCAGAGAATTGTCAGAGAGGGACATTTTTTTGATTTCCTGGGTAATCCCGTTACTGATTTTTGTCATGGACGTCTGCAGGATGTCGGTATTTGCTGTCTTGCAAAGGAGTCACCGCTTTGAAGTTTTGGCTGGTTGAGTATACATACAATACAAAGTTGTAATAACAGAAATGCTCCTTCCTTGGAGGATGTTTGTATTTACCTGACTTGGAAATTACATGTCTGACAATATTGGTTTCTAATCTGCTATCTGTACTTATTCATGGTTGGTAACAATACATTTTGTTAACTTGTGTTTTCATTAATTGTCAAACCCAGGAAATTTAGATGTGCCATTGTTTAAACCAATTGTCCAGGACTGACAATGGCAGGGACTGAAGGAGATTTAAACTTCTGGGTAGGAGAAGGAATAGTCCACTAAGAACGCTGCCAAGACACTCGGACAGAGCACAGGGGCTCGCAGGCAGACGGGGGTACGTGGCTGGCACGACGTGAGGCACAAGGACGGCAACACTTACTTCCAGGGAGAAAGAGACAGCTCCACAAGGAGACGCCGGTTGTAGGTCCAGTGAGAGAGGGAAGCCACATGAAAGGACCGAGCAAAGCTGGCAGACGAGAAATGAGGTATGCCTAGATCACAGCAACACAGAGTGGAAAAAAAGGAACTACGAAGAGATGCTGACTGGGATTCCACGATTTTGACAAAACTTCTGTTGGGAAATGAGTGACCAGTGAACAGAGTGCATCCGTGGACAGTTGGATGATTAGTTGTTGGGGTAACACAGTGTGCAAACTGGACACTGCACCACTAAAGATTGTATCCTCCACTTCATGTTTTTAACGGACTTTTAAAGTATGGACTGTGTGATTTCCTTTTAAAAAAAGGAATTTCGTTCCTGATATTGTTAGAGTTTTTTTATGTTCATTTATCTTTTTAATGTACTGTATATTGTCTTGTGTAATAGAAGTTACTGTTGCTTTTCCGTAATTACTGTTGTGTCTTTCATTGTGTGTTTACTCACCGCCCAATTTAAAGAAACCTGTGTGCTATTATCGGTAAATTCAAGAGTTCCCAGTCTCAGTAAAACTGAGTGGCGCAGTTGGATATATTAATGGTGGTTAAGTTAGATTACCTGTAAGTGTGACCAGACACCTGTCACAGGATTAGCAAGAACGCACTCAACCCCTCTGCTCTGTCTTACCACAGACCCCTTTGTCACCACGTGGAGACAGCCGCTGCATATCAGGTGGTCCCAAAGTCTGCTCCGTCGTGTGGCTACGGAGCTCAAGTATAGAGACACTAGCATGTCCAGGTTCACACAGGTTCTTTTTTGGATCTCCCGGGTAGGTAACCGCTCGTGATGTCTCTATTATTTCGATTAGTAAAGCCATGTTTTTAATCGGCTGTCCCCAGGCCAGCTGGGCGAGCTCGCTGGGAAGTGCTCTAAGCAGTAATACACAGGCTATTTGTTCCACAATCTGCCACAGGCTATTGTGACCTGGCCATAACCAGCAGCCAACTTTAGTCCATAATCTTATAGTCTGCGGAGCAGTCGGCAGGTGGGGTGTACATTCCCACTGAATCACCCTCCTCGTCTGCCAACCTGGGGCACTCCCACGTTATACAAGGATTTTCCCCCGTGGGGCTCCGCTGAGCGGTCCCCCCTCCCAAGAGCCCATACTCAGCCCCCAATGAACGCCTTTCTGAGCCTGGCTCTAGTCTGTGGGCCCTTCATCCACCTGCCCAGGTCTTCAGATTAAAGTCCTGGTTCGAAGCACCCCTTAGTACCACCCTACCCACACCAACTGACTGCAACCCGGCAACATAGGGACGTTACTTTCCCACCTGCCTGTGCCTCGCACAGGCCGTGCTCCTACCTCTTACCGGCACCCCGGGGCCCACTCCTTCGGCACCCCCTCCGAGGTTTTCGTGCCCCTTTGGTTGGAACCACTCGCCCATTCATAGCCTCCGCCAGCCGTGGCAGCACCCCCTCGCCAGCGGAGAGTCCTCCCGTCAGACGGCCCGTCGCATGAGGGCAGGTTCCCAACAAAGCGGGTCCTATTGCACGTCCAGGGTCCGGTCCTGCAACACACAGAAACAAAGGGGCAGAGCTGCTGCCTGGACACCCTTCCCTGGCGTCCCACTGTGCCGCGCACTGGCAGCACCCACCCCTCCAACCGGCACTCCGGCACTTGCCTGTTCGGCACCCCCTCCGTGGGTTCCGTGTCCCTCCTGTCAATGAACACAACAGGACCGCCTGCAGTCGTTTCCTCCCCGCTGACTTTGCGGGTTCCCTCTGCCCCTGCAGAGGGCGCCCAGCAACTGGACGTGAGCCGCCTGCCTCATGTCCTCCCATATTGGAGGAACCGGCATTCTTCCCTGGATTCCTCCTTTTCCTCTAGGACGCCGTGACGGTCTGGGTCTGAGCATGGCAAGCGCTCAGATCCAATCCCGTCTGCGTCCCTACAGAGCGACGAGAGACTGCCGCGGGCTCGAAGTGTAGGGAGCTAGGACCCAGGGCACTCATCAGCCCTTGTCCTGCCAGCCCCTGCGATCTCTCCCTCCTCACCTCGCGCACAGCACTCCCTGCCGCGTCCGTTGTTGGAGAACTGCGTACTCGATACTGCTCGTTAACATCACAGCCAAGTTCGGCAGAGTCTCCTTCATGCTGTACGGGGTTGGCTGTACTCACCGTCCCCGCCGTAAACTTCCAGCTGAAGAATCCAGCGTCACGCCGTCTCGTCGCCATCCGTAGGACTTCTATCGAAGCGACCGCCTTCCTCTCCAGTACTTGCAAATCCGCCCAAAAGGCACGTAGCACCTGTAACAACTGCTGCTCCGCAGGCTGAAGGCAGGCCTCCAGCTCATGCAGAGCAGCCGGCAAAGACAGGAAGTTAGCCGACGGTGAGCTCAACTGTCTGTCAGCAACACACGCTGGCGACTTCCTGTGGGCCTCTTCCTCCGGCCCAATGGGGTCTCTCCCGGGCACGAGATGGACATTCCTTGGTCCCGCCTCTATACAGTCATTGGCGGGCACACAAGACACACCGACCAATCCCGTGCCTGTCAGTGGGTGGGACTTCCGGTCCGCGGCCATCTTTGCTCTCCTCTTCCTGGTGCGGTGGCGTTTTTGGGCTCTCCCCAGCGGCAGCGGCTCCCTTTCCACAGCTCTCGTAGCTGCTGCCGCGCCGCTGGAGCCCTGCAAAGCGACATGCCCCCAAAGCTTCAAAGCGCCCTCAAAGCTCTGTACCCATGGCCCCCAAAGCAACCAGGGTGGCAGCCCCCACGTGATCCAAGGCGGGCGCACGCCCTCTTCCGGTCCTTCATGGCGTCCCGGCCGGGTTGTTGCCCCTGGTACCTCTGACAATATATACAGTATATATATATATATATACACACAAATATGATGAGACCAACCACTTGTAGTATTTCAATGGGCCTTCCTAATGGAATACTATGAGATCAAGAAACCCATCTCACTTCCAAAATAAAGAAAGAAATAATCAGGTAGAATAATGTCCACTAAGAAACTGAGTAATGTTGTTTATAAACAGACAGACAGATGTAAAGAATTAATGAAACGTTTAATGTCATGCTGTGTTGGGCTGTACATGATGAACTAGTGACAACAACAATGTATTTGTTGTATAGCCCAATATCACACAAGGAATGCATCAGCGGGCTTTAACAGGCTCTGTATTTTGGCAGCACCCAGCCTTGATTCCATAACAAGACTATATATATATATATAAAAAAAACTCTTGTTGGGGAAAAAAATGGAAGAAATCTTCGGGAAAGGCAATTTCTACCCTTCCAGGTAGGTTGGGTATGGAATGGGTATCAAAAAACATCCATCCATCCAACCCACTATATCCTAACTACAGGGTCACGGGGATCTGCTGGAGCCAATCCCAGCCAATGTAGGGCAGGAAACAAACCCCGGGCAGGGCGAACACACACAGACCTAGCACATGGTAGGGACAATTTAAGATCGCCAATGCACCTAACCTGCATGTCTTTGGACTGTGGGAGGAAACCAGAGTACCGGGAGGAAACCCATGCAGACACGGGGAGAACATGCAAACTCCAGACAGGGAGGAGCCGGGAAGCGAACCCAGGTCTCCTAACTGAGAGGCCACTGCGCCACCGTGCCGCCCATCAAAAAACATCACAAAGCTAGATGGCCTATTTATCATTGCCTCCGCATAAATACTCTACAATTGTATACAATACAATACAAACTACAAGGTAAAATGTAAGACTAGATTATAAAACCTCACTAAATACAGAAATAATCACATATGAGGATACAGATTTGCTAGAGATACATCAAAGACAAAGTAAAAAATAGTTAGCATAGATACAATACAATACAATTTATTTTTGTGTAGCCCAAAATCACACAAGAAGTGTTGCAATGGGCTTTAACAGGCCCTGCCTCTTGACAGCCCCCCAGCCTTGACTCTCTAAGAAGACAAGGAAAAACTCCCAGAAAAAAACTCTTGTAGGGAAAAAAATGGAAGAAACCTTGGGAAAGGCAGTTTAAAAAGTGGGAGTCAAAAACAAGGGGGTCAATACTATACAATACACAGTGCAGAAGTAATCCTCAATACAGTATAAAAATAAAATATTATAAGTACAGAGCATAATTGAACAGTAGATGATATCCCTTAATATGATTTGGATTTATTTAGAGTCCTGGAGACCTCAGCCATCAAGCTGCCTCCCCCATTTGGCCATTCCACAGCTGAGGCAGCGCTGGGTGCTAAATAAGAACAACTTCTGTCGGCTAATAGTAGAACCACTGCAAGCTTGTACTGGTATGATAAGTTTATAGGGTCCTTATTGTCATGGGTGCTGAGTACAGTAAAATTCAAATTCTTACTTGCAAGTGCTAATCAACATACAACTCTGGCACCATGATCAGTGAGCATAACAACTTTACCTTGTAACATTTGTCCTCCTTACCAGGAGATTGTTTGAATACAGTTTACAAAACTATCTACCATTAGGATACATATGAATTCAGCAGATTTTGAAAAAGTATTACACAATAATAGGAATAAATACACTCACTGACCAATGAAGCCTTTATAGCTGTTCTGATTTTCTATCAGTAAGGAAGTTTACATATTTGGAAAACAACTATGAGGTTTGCTCGCTTTACTTAAAGAAACGGAATGAGAAAAAAGGTCAAATACTATAAATTTACAAGAAAAATGGTCAAAACACATTTACAGAAGATGATGTAAAGAAAATGAAATTAAAAACTGTAGCATATTGAAAATGCAAACTGCACGTGTTTAAAAAGTGAGATAAAACACCTTTACAAGTATCATAAATTACACCGGCTGTTACAGACTGAAATCAAATGTATGTTTTTATTCAAAAATAGTAAGAATAAGATCAGTTTACTTCTCAAAACGGAGTCGTGAGGGATCAGACTTGTGACCGTTTGATTACCAGTCAGCAGCTGATACCTTTACACCACCGCGCCAATTGTAGTGAATATGCGCTAGTATGGCCTGCTAAGGTGGCTTTTTTTTCTGCAGTTACACTTTAGAATAAAAGCGCACTTGTTCTGTTATATTTGTACCTTTTGTGAAAGTGTTTCTTTGATATTTGGACTTCATGCTTCATACATTATATAGTTTATGCCTACATTTTGTAATTTACTACTAGAATATGAAAAACGTCTCTGTTTTAAAAATGTGTTTACACATATTACTGTAGAAACGGAACACACATGAAATGCGTGTGTTCCAAACAACGATCTATTATTTCCACTCTAAAACTCCACTTCACTCCCAGAAAATCAATCAAGGCATGAGCTGGGAGAAGTTTGTGCACGTTCTAAGTTGGTGGGGGGATGGAATAGCCGGCTGCTTGCAGCCTGAGTTTATCAGCACATTTAGATGACAAAAGACGCTGGTGGAGAGCTGTGAACGGTTTTAAGAAGCGATTTAAGGTGGGATGGATCTAAGAGTTTTTTCGTAGGCTCTGGTAATTCTAGTGTTAAGTAGGTTTGTTATTTAGCAGTACTGTTTTATTAAGCCTAATAACTAGTTAAGTAGTCAATTGCCCTAGTGACTTCAATAGACTCTGGAGGAGAAGAAAACACTTTCCAGCTTCATTTAGTGTGTTTATATTATGGTTTCTTTCCTTTTTCTTTACCTATCATTGCCAAACTCCAGGTCACTCAGATGCATGTTTATGAAATATTTTTGTTTGTTATTATTATGTGTCAGCTGGTTGCAAAATCTATAGAGAGTAATTATGGCATGACTGAACTGGAAGTAGATTTGCTAATTTAAATGGAAAGAATTTAAAAGGGGCAGCAAATTCCAGACACAGTCTTTTCAATGAGGTGGTTAAAGTCAAATGACTGCAATGAATTGTGAAGGACAAAAAGTTTAAAGTAATGACACTCTTAGTTTTGTAAACAGATATATACCAAATGCATCTGAATTGCTCTTCCTTCATCATAGGCTTCTAGACAAGAATGTCCTCTGTTCATATAACTTCTGGGGTGGGAATAATTGCTAAATGATGGCTGAAAAGCAGTTGTTCAGCTTTTGCACATTGCATTGTTATTTAATCATGTATAGTAGATAAAGTAGTCCTAAATGTACTTTTGGACATTTTTCTGAAATGCAGCAATTCTAAGAACACAAAAATCATTCCAAACTATTATGTTATGGAAACAGTGGCCAGGGTAAACAATAACAAAGTTGAGCTCTACAGGACTATAGTCTACATATTACTGTAGAAACGGAACACACATGAAATGCGTGTGTTCCAAACAACAATCTATTATTTCCACTCTAAAACTCCACTTCACTCCCAGAAAATCAATTAAAACACGAGCTGGGAGAAGTGTGTGCACGTTCTAAGTTGGTGGAGGGATGGAATAGCCGGCTGCTTACAGCCTGAGTTTATCAGCACATTTAGATGACAAAAGACACTGGTAGAGAGCTGTGAACGATTTTAAGAAGCTAATTAAGGTGGGACGGATCTATGAGTTTTTTTGTAGGCTCTGGTAATTCTAGTGTTAAAATGCAAAGAAAAATAATGTGCCAAAGAGCGTACACAGACAAAAATGCTTTCAAGTTATTGTATGTGTTGTCTCCACATAAGATGACCACCAAAACAAAGTGACAACATCAGACTAATGTCACATGTACACCTACCAGTCACATCCATTATACTGTAGCACATGACCATGCCATACCATGTTATGATTTGGGTCCCTGGATGCAATGTGACATCTTCAGCAAATTCAAAAAGCTAAATAAATAATAAAAGTGGGGCAAAACAGTGAAAAATGCTGTCAAATAACAGTAGAACCTCACAACAGACCATTTGTATTTAGCAACAGTCTCATTAACAGAGTGACAGACCAGAAACTATCATACAGCAGACTCTGACACATCCCTGACAACAGATACATTTACAAGAATAAAAGACTGGTGTTGATTATTACTTTTATTAATACTAGTTGAGTTACCAGGCATTGCCTTACTGACTCTAAGTAACAGCGGCAGTGTAAATTCACACGCAATCTGACGCTGTTCGTTTTCAAATAATATTGCATTAGTGCGATGACGTTTTGTGATTGGTACTATTCAGGTCATAAAATGATTTCTTCAAAATGTCACATATACCTACGTCTGTTTTTTTTTCTTTTTTGACATCATACACCATAAGGTGCATACTAATTCTTCGTGAGCAGGAACACTCAATAAAACTGAATAAAAAAAAAATAAAGTCACGGTGAGATGCGATGAAGGCAAATTCACCAGCGTTTGTGTGTCAGCTTTTATCCCTCCAGATCAGAGAATGTCCAGTTCCATTGCCTTAAAAGACTAATAACATGTACAGTTATTCCCAGTTTCAAATAAAAACTAACAGTGTCAGATCCCTAGGGCAGTAGTATGTATCGTGATCGTGAAAGAATAAAAGTGAAAAAAAAGGTAACTTTTACAAGTACAGTACTATAAATGTACATGGTCTGCTACAGATGCAAACCAAATGTATGTGTGTACTGTATAATATTAACAATAAGAGCAGCGCACTACTGAAAACGGCAAATATAGGAGGCAGTAAGGATCGAACCGATGGCCCCTTGACTGCAAGTAAGCAAATCTTACCACTATGCACGGAAGCTGTTGTATTGTTCTTGAACCTTTTGCGAAAGTGTTTATTTGATCTTTGGACTTCAGGCTTCACACATTCTATAGTTTATGCCTACATTTTGTGATGTTTATTACAAAAATATGAAAAAGTATCTGTTTTAACAATGTGTTTACACAGATTACTGTAGAAACAGAACACACATGAAATGCATGTGTTCCAAATAACGATCTATTATTTCCACTCTAAAACTCCAGCAGTTCACGCACTCCCAGATAATCAAACAAGCCATGAGCTAGGAAAACTTAGTGAATGTTCTGTGACAGTGGGGGATGGAATAGCCGGCTGCTTGCTGCTTCTCTTAATCGGCACATTTACAGGACAAAAGACGCTGGTGGAGAGATGCGAACGGATTTAAGGTGGGCCGGATTTACAAGTTTTCTCGTACTCTGGAAATTCTAGTGCTAAGAAGTGCATATTACCAAACATATTACCCTTAAAATTGCCGAATACACAAAAAGTATATAACTCTTGTTAGTACTGGAAAGCTTTTTAGTATACAATACTCCTTTTTTTCTCTCTGTTGTTTCTGTGTGTATAGATCACACTGTAATATTTCATATCATTGCTATTTTGAAACAGTAGCCCTCTGTACTGACTTTTCTCAGGTATAGATTTACATTGACATTTAAAATTAAAAGTGGGGTAGAATGTGTCTAGACTAACTACAATTAGTAATCTAGCTGCCCCAACACATGGGGGGATAGTCTCAGGGTGACAGTCAAAAGTTATAACTTATGATAAGAAGTACCAGTATGTTAAATTTTAAGTCTGTGGATTGAAATACAAAGCAATGTGCTATATATAGAGAGGTTTAGGTACAAAGAATTTTACTTTTTATGATTCCTGTTCTTCTACTTCTTCGGCTTGTAACACTGCTGAAGTAAGCCACAAACATAGGACACATCACACATGGTAAGCACAAGGTAATATAAAGTTGTAGAAGATAATTCAAAATGCCAGCAGACATTTCTGTAGAGTCTTAAACCCCCCATCTGTCTTAGAGAGTTGTTAATCTACTTTCAGACCAATGTACTTTTTCTTTTCACCTTCCATCTCTGTCTTCACAACTCTTTCTTTATTCCCACCAGTGAGCCTATATAATCCACCATAAGATGAACACATTAGATTAGGTCTAGACCAAATGACTAGAATCATTTTGAGGTGAGGAGTTCTCCCCTTTGATATCAAGGATACCAAGCTAAAGCCACCACTTGCATCTCTGAATGTCCCCAAACTCCTTGATCAATATAGCCTGGTCTCTCAGACAGTCATCATGTTGCCTGCCTTAAAAGTACATTATTTTAGATGCCTCTTGAAAGTCACACAGAACAATATGCTCCCCAGTTTTCAGGCTACAGACCATGTCTTGTTTAGAGGTTCTTGACTGATAAGCTGGTGGTCAACCTCCAGGCATTACATCCAAAACTAGGCTTCAAGGCTATGATAAATGTTAGATACATATAGTAGGCACAAAAACTCAAAGTACATCTGACCCCCAAACACAAAACAGGTTTTGCAACCTGCACAGGCCAAAATTAGCTGACGTTTATTGAAAAAGAGCTGCAGCATTAAAGGAAATGACCCTCTTTGGCACAATATACTGTACAATGAACAAGGCACATGAGACAAATAATTAACTATGCAGCAACCATAATACAATGATACGAAATAATTACTAAACAAGACAATTTTCACTAAGAAATAATAACATGCAAACAGAACAAACACATATTCATTATCCTACATTAAATAAAAATATTCAAAAGACAACAAAATAAGTATGCAGAAAATTAAGAAACTAGAGACAGAGATAAAACACAGGTGGGACAATAAAAAGCTAGGGATGGAGCACTGGCTACAAGCACAAGGTTACATACAACTATCAAAAATGCCCACTAGAGGAGGAATCCAGCACAACCAGCTAGTAACAAGGGCAAACACAGAATCTTTATAAATAAAAACATTTATTCTTCACAAAATACTCTGTAATAACAGGAAGATATGTGGTTCACAAAAGGCAAAAAGGAATTTCCTGAAAAGGCAACGGCAATCCAAAGGGAAAAAAAGTCTCAATACAAATTCTTAAGAGTGGCCAAGAACAGAGCAAAAAGGTTAAAATATCCAATAAATCACAGACACAAAGCACAAATAAAAAATGAATCAAGAAGACATAAAACAAGGATTTGAACTCTAGCCAGTAGAGGAACCATGGCTTAAATATAATATCCATATGAGTCTTTCAGTTTTCTGGAGGTCCATATTAGGATGGTCTCTTGACAAATGCCTGCATGGAGGCATTCAGGTCCTTGACAAATATTTGTCATCAGGTTAGCCCTTTATAATATCCAACTCTAGGTTTACTGTGTACAGCCATGGGCAAATGTGCGTCCCTGCGTCCATTTCCTATACCACTTTAGTCTAGGTTTAACATGAAAGGGAGCTAGATGAAGGACTGGAACCAACCCTGGACTGAGTACCATTCCATGGCAAATCATTTGCATACACACAATGACATTTGTTCATAGCAGGCCAATTTGGAACTAACAATTAAACTAGCCATGCATCACTGTGATGTGGAAGGTAAACTATGGAACATAAAAATGTATATATTAGCATAAATAGCAAAAAAATTAATTAACAGCTTCTGAAACATTAGATTTAGCATAAATTAGAATGTCAAGCAAATAAGATATGTTAAGTCAATAGTTAAATAAAAGATATTAGTCATATTGCATTATTTTTAAGCTTGAAGCAAAATTACCAATATTGGAAAAGAGAGGACAGAATAGAAAGAGAATGACACACAGACACTATCGAGGACAGAAGAAGGGGGGAACATAAACACCTGTTGTTCGAAGGTTAGGAAGCAAGGAACATACCAATGACATAATACAGAAAAATGGTCCTGGTAGGCATGTGAGAAGCAAGCTGGAATAGTGAGTCAGCAGAAACAGCAAAGGTATTGATACAGCAAGGTCAAGATGATGTAATGTATGGAAAATAAAATATACTAGCATAAATAAATATAGAAAAATATATTAGCATTAACCTTAGTGCAGAAATTAAGGCAAGTCAGGCATTCCAAGCAAATGGTTAAATAAAGGCACATGCCATATTTCTTTTTAATTAAAAGTTTAGCTTTGGGCACCGAATAAACTAGCTTGAAGGACAAGGAAGGGGAAATGATAAGAGAAAGCCCATAAATGGAAGAGAGGGAATGTCTTTCCGGCCTTGGCCAATAAAAAATAAGCAAAACAGAAAATAAAGATGGACAATAGACAGTAAAAATACCGGAGGCCAACTGCAGAAGGAAGACAGGAGATAATAATGGTTCCCATGAGAACTTAAAGTATCGACTGGACAGGTACAGAGAGGAGTCAGAGAAAACAGTGAGTGAGCTAATTTGAGCGAGGTCAGAGTGATAAGAAATTATTATATAAACTTTGATTTCTGAACTGTTCGGGGCTCAGCTCGATTTGTTTTATTGCAATAAAGCTATAACCTCTGTTTGCCTATCCTGAGTCCTAATACCCTTCATTTCAGGTAAAAGCCTTTTGGTGACAATTTTTCGCCACGACAAAGCCCATATGGATATTGGATGAACTGGCAAGCTAGACAGGTTGTGTTTGGGACGCTATCATGAATCTGTGTCAAGCGGGCAAATATGAAGCTCTCTGTTACAGTACACAGTTAGCAGTATGGCAGTGGAAGGTTTGATTGAAATTTACAATATATTGCTGTTACAGTTTTAGTACAAATTTATAACTTTGTAATACATATTTCTGTGATAGTCCTTTGTGATGGATTCTTTGAAATCATACTTCTGAACTTCTTGTTTCTTCTTCATCTGTGCAATCCTGGAATAGATGATGTCTTGCAACACTTTACCATTGGTTCCCATGGCAATGCCATGTGCAGCTTAAAAGCAATCAATATGATTTGATCCATTTCAGTCTTTGATTGTAGAATTACTTTAATGTGAATAATATGAAGTGACAATGAACAATGCTTGATTGCTACTGAGTGTCACTCACTTTGTCCCAAGGTGTAGGATGATTACATTGTTACATTGGCATTGTTACTTATAATTTTAAAATGTGCTAAATCTTTAAGATGTCTTTAAGTGCTCTTACAAATTTATTTAATGTGAATATGGAAAATGGAAGGAAACACCAACATACCAGTATCATTGTAGAATTTACACCAGTTACCCATCACAGTATTTTTAGTAAGAAAAGAATATTAAGTAGGACTAGGTTCAAGACAAACTCCATATCACCAGGTAGCACTCAGTAATTTAGTTTTTTAAAGACAGTCCACACCTTATCTCTTCTGTACATTTTTTAAATTTTACAGTATCTTTGATTATTTTCATTCATTTACTAGCTGTTTTAACTTTGAACCCCTTTTCAATTGCTGCAGTTTTATTGTGTTTCTGAATAACAAAACATGTCATAATTTTTAATCTGCGTAAAGATTTCAGTCAATCCAAAGCAAATGATGATGTCACAATACAAAAAACAGCTATGCTTTGCAAAAAGATGTCCTACAGTACAATTGCCCTATACCATTTTACCAATATAGAATCAAAATCTGTGAATCCATCAGTTTTCTGGACCTACTTTTACCACTGTGTGGTAGTGGGGAGACATAGGCATCTTATTAGTTTAGGGCACAAGACAAGAACTAAATGTGATTAGGATACTAATCCATTTTACAGTACATCCACACTAGTTGACCAAGTATGCTCATCTATGGAATATGGAAAGAGACTGGAGTACCTATGGTAGCCCATCCAGCAAGAACAAGAATGTGGAAATTCCATACATACAATTACTGTTCCATGGATTCTGTATCCCTAGAACTGGGAAGCAGCAGACCACATAGATGCACCTCAGTGACATCTGAAAATTAACACTAGCAATTTTACATAGTTACTTTTATTAAAAGTCTTTAGAACATTACAGCAATCCAGAGAAGAACAGTCCATTCAGCCCAACAAAGCCTGCCAGTGCTATCCACTTAATTCTTGTAAAATTCTTGTAAAATAACATCAAGGTGAGTTTTGAAAAGTCTCCAAAGTCCTTCTGTCTGACACACTACTTGGTAGATTATTCAGTGTGTCCCTGGTTCTCTGTGTCAAGAAAGACTTCCTGTATGTGCAAAATTTACTCTTAACAGGTTTCCAACTGTGTCCCCATGTTCTTGATAAACTCTTCTCTGGACCTTTTCTAGTGCTGCTATGTCCTTTTTGTAGCCTGGAGACCAAAACTGCACACAGTACTCCAGATGAGGTCTCACCAGTGCATTATAAAGCTTGAGTATAACCTCCTTGGACTTGTACTCCACACATCGTGCTATATAACCTAACATTCTGTTTGCCTTCGTAATGGCTTCTGATCACTGTCTGGAAGTTGACAGCGTGGAGCCCACTAAGACTTCTAAATACTTTTCATAAGGTGTACTTTATTTCCTATGTGTAAAACATTACATTTACTTAAGTAAAGTTTCATCTGCCACAAATCTACCCAAGCCTGTATGTTGTCCAAGTCCTTCTGCAATGATTCAGCAGTTTCAAGATTATCAATTGGCTTGGTATCATCTGCAACTTAATCAGCCTGTTATTTATATTCCTATCCATATCATTTATGTATATTAACAACAGCAGCTGTCCTAGGACTGACCTCTGCGGGGCACTATTCTTAACATCTTATGATAAGGTTCCTTGCACCATAACCCTTTGCTTCCCGTGTCTTGATCATATCATGCTACATATCTTCTTGTTGTGTTTATATCATAACATTCTCAATTCAACTTAATCCAACTTAGAGTCACAGAGAATCCGGAGGCTATACTAGCTGCTCATGGTAAAGAGGATGCCAGTGTTTCATAGGGCTCGCTGCCATAGACACTCACACTCCAACTCACACAGGGCCAATTTGGAATCACCAAGCACATCGTGCCCTCTGTCAGCCAAGTCCTTACAATCGTGTACAGTATCCTAACAACACAGCTCCAAAATAGGGCAAAATGAAAAAAATTAAAATAATACAATTCTGTTATCTTGTAGTTATGTTACTATACAATTCACCAATGTATTAATATTCCCTGAGGTTTTAAACCTGCAAGAAACCACATTGGGGCAGCAGAAAAAGTGTATGTGAGACCAAAAAAAAAAATTAGCAAGTTTGCCCAATTCATCGCAATCGGATCAGTGACACCACCACCTCCTTAAGTAACAATGATATAAACCTTCTGGCATAAAGAAATTATAATTTGACTCAGTAAACTGGGTTAATTGTAGAACCAGTCCATGCTGGTAAGATCCAAATGGGCTGTGAGCTGCAAACCCAGACTTCTTTACATAATAAAGATTTGTAAGTATAAGTAAGAATTAAGCAAACAAAAAGCATTAAATTACAAATACTTAATTACTTGAACAAAAAGTTTTGGATTCTTTTTATCTGATTCTTAATCACAGAGTTAATATTTCATTCCTCAATCACATCTACTGTAAAAGCAACCAAATGGAAATCTCTTCTGTAATGCATCATGTTTAATACACCATCAACGAGCCTCAGTTTCACAACAAGTTTCTCCCGTGTAAAGATCACAGCAGACGATGTTTCAGATTAGATCTTTCTTACTTCACAGTGCAGCTTGAGCTGACTCCACAGCCAGTCAGCTATTAAAAAAAAAACACAGAATTTTGTGAGTGTTTAGAAGATACAGTAAGTCTAAATCTACATGAGCATTTTAATACCAAGTTTTGCTAAAGAAAATTTTATTTTCACATGTAGCTTAAAATATTCCATCCAGATATTTTTCTGAACATTAGTTGGCACAAGAATGATTGAAGACAATGCCTTGCTCTTCATCAATATGTGCAATTCAGAAACCATTCCTATAGACTGTATAAACTAGGTGAATTATGTTTAGGAAATTTTGCAGTCTTTGGTAAAAGTCACCAATAGAGTTGAGGGCTCTTGTGTCATGCACTAACCTCCCTTTATAAAGAACATTATAAAGTAACATTATTCATGCATAGTTTAAGTAGTGTCAGTGTGGCATGAACTAGAGACATGTCATTGGTTATGTAGTCTCAAGCTGAAAGGCAACAAGCAAAATTAAACTAAATGTGCAGATGTACTGTACTTGCATTGAAAGATATCCAAATCTACTGACACCTCTGCACACAAACCATAGTTTATAAAGGACTCCCTTTCTGATACCATTTAGGGCTGTTGCAGATGGGCAATCTGGCATTCTTTGTTCAGCAAAAACAGAAGAATTGATTCAGATTTTGCAGAAATGGAAAAGATCACTTTTTGTCATGATCTTTAGTCTGTAGCAGACTTTGCTGAATGTTACCTTATCTTGATTAATGAACTTATTAGCCGATTGGAAATTTGGGAACATTTTGAGTCATTCGGTGTACCCAACATTTTCAGAGGAAAGACACAGAAACTCCAAAAAAGCATGCATATGTTTGCATACATATGTGCCAACAGAAGTCAGATTTTCCTACCAATACTGGAGCTTTAGCCTATTCTAGACAGTGTAAAACAAATGTCTTTGTTCTTCAGGACTGTAAAGAAGAGCCTGTCATGCAGTCTGCTGCAAATGGAGAATGCTAGTTTAAACTTAATGTGAGCATAATATGTAATATGTAAGGCTGAAAGTGTTTGTTTGAGCTATATTTAAAAGCAATGAAAAACCAATAAGCACACTAACAACACGTAATTTTACATTGAGCAGTGACACATGTAAAAAATGAGAGCAGTATTCATAATTTTCTATTCACATAAATCTCTCATCGCACTTAAATGATTTATGGATTTATTTGTAAAAGTAATCCATGTTGGCCGGGGGAAGTTTTCTGTGTATTTTCTCCATATAAATATATATTATCCAATATATCATTTTTGTATGGCATATTGCACTGGAAAATAAGCAGTCCTAAATTCTGTAGAACGAATAAAGTGATGCACTGATTTTTCAACACTTTGCTGTAACATTATAATCACATTTATTTTACTAAGCTTTTCTATGATTTACAAGGATAGGAGTCCTATCTGTCACTTTACTTGATGTGAATAATTAATCACATAATCATTTACTTAGTCTGAAATCTTAAATCACAAGAGAAATGTTGGCTTGTTTCCAAATGAAAGATTTGAAGCCCTACTTAGGGTTTACACATTTCATTCTTTCCTAAAAACGGTAACAGAACACTGGACTCTATTTAATCTATGAGTATACTTCCTTATGACTTACAAATGATTCATAGTTATTAATCTTCAAGTGCTGTTTAGTAATTGACACACAAGAATGACATTGGTAACATATTTTTTGATCAGAATAATTTCTTACTCAGCATTATTAGCTTTGTACCAACAGAAAGTTAATGTAAGCCTTGATATTTAGAGTACCATGAGTTATTAGCCCACAAGGTTAAGTGCATTATCAATTTGATTGGGTTCTATTTAGGTCAATTGAAAAAAGTCAGAATGATTGCTGCTTGTCTCTTTCTCAATATAATTGCTTTTATTAAAACACCTTTTTCACTTTGAATTTAATAATACAATCTTGGCACTGAGTGATGTTTCTCTGCGTGTACCGAGTTATTAGTAGCGTTTTTTAAATCAATCCTTAAAACAACTGCTCTCCTTTAGATGTTCCTGAAGAACTGAAAGCTAAATGTAACTAATTGAAGAGACATTAAGGGTTTTTGAAGGCATTCTATAATAGAGGAAGGCAACTGTCAAATGCAAAGAGAAGCTTTAGTGTGGATGAAGTTTAAATAATTATCACATTTTTATCTCTGTCGATTTACACATTATGCAATAGTTTTACTTCATATACACACACACATATTGTACATACATAAATTACATACATTTCAATTGAAAATTGTAAGGGTCTAGCCCTCTCCCAACAGAACTGATTTCAGGTAGGAACGAATCTTGGGCAAGTGCATTGCATGGCCCACTTATTTGCATCCATTGAGGTGAAATTATAATTGTTAACCTAAAATTCAAGTCTTCAATATTTGACATAAAGACATGGAGAGAACATGCAAAGTCCACACCAACAGGCCCTGGGTATAGGACTCAAGTGCAAGATGCTGAATCTGAGAGACTGCAGCATCATACTGCACTCATTTTATGTCACATACGTATTTTCAAATGTGACTTTATTTTTACAAACTAGCAACTGGTGATGGTGCAAAAATCAGTCAGAGTCACTTTGAATACTCATTTCAGGCAGCAGAATAAAAGAGGCTATGAAGTATCTTAAAAAGAAATTTATTAAACAGATATTTAAATGAACAAGCTGAATTACAGACAAACATTACGGCAACATGAAACTTCTGATCACAGGGAGATCATAGTGAGATCTTTTTTTTACATGTGATCTGAAAACTAACTGTAGTTATGTAGGTAAACTACAAAGAGTACAAAAAAACTATTTTCTTTATTGATTCATCTGTGTCCTCACTTTTGTTATTTTTTTATTACTCGTATTCTGAGGATTACAGTGGCTGCTTACAGCTCAATTGTGGGTAGCCCTGAATTTTAAATTTGACCATTTTATTTTATTCTGTTTGACAGGTTTTACTGAATATTTACGAAAGACACATTGGGACAATAGCACCAGGATTTAAAACTATACCTAACCATTGAAAACATTTTAAAATGTTTTTGTATAGAATGAATACCACTTGGCCGGCATGGTGGCGCAGTGGGTAGCACTGCTGCATCACAGTTAGGAGACCTGGGTTTGCTTCCCGGGTCCTCAATGCGTGGAGTTTTTGTTCTCCCCGTGTCTGCGTGGGTTTCCTCCAGGCACTCTGCTCTCCTCCCACAGTCCAAAGACATGAAGGTTAGGTGCATTGGTGGTCCTAAATTGTCCCTAGTGTGTGCTTTCTGTGTGTGTGAGTGCCCTGTGGTGGGCTGGCAACCTGTCCAGGGTTTGTTTCCTGCCTTGCTCCCTGTGTTGGCTGGGCTCCAGAAGACCCCCGTGACCCTGTAGTTAGGATATAGTGGGTTGGATAATGGATGGATGGATGAATACCACTTACTTTAAATATCTTATTATTGTAAATACAGACCTTTTCAAATGAACAGTATATGCAGTAAATAATTCATTATCAGTATCCTTATCTATCCACTTTTATTTGAGCAGAAATTATGGGCTAGGACGTGTGTGATCCTGTGTGGACTGCAGCTCCACTGCAATGCAAATACATGGGCTCAGGCGGAGTAGCAGTAGGTATGCACAAAATGTAGAGTGGAGAAGGAAAGTAAATTTTAGGCAGAAAAATATACCATATTTGAATCTGCAGCTCATGTACATGAAAAAAGCAACATTATCAGCTCATTAAATGTAATGCTTTTTAATGTGCAGCATTATTAATTGATTTCAACTTAAAAGATCTGCAGTCTTTTAACCAGTAAGGTTTTATCCTTTTGTTGTCCTTCAGTGTGTAGATTTGTGGAATGCCTGGTTAAATTAATGACAACAAGAGATAATGCAGTCATGAATACTAGAGTGGTAACAGTCAAACTGGAAGAAGCAAGGATCCAGGGCAAAATGTTCAAGTAGGAGTTAACATAAATTAAGAAAATAAATCAATTTGATATGAACATATTTTTTAGAAATCTCTTAAGGCCAGAAGGGTATGCCAAAAGCAATAGTCTGGAATTAATTTTTTTTTTAATTTATATAAATAAGTTAGATAAAGATGACATCAAACCAGCAGATAAAAATCCTAGAGTTGTTAAAGTCACTCCAGATAAACTTGAATAAATTGTAAAATATAAATAAACAATGTGGTAATGAAGTTTACCACTCTGGAGTTGACTTAGCAAGTTTTTGCTGTGTTTATTACTTTATTTGTTTTATGGATCTAACGTGTCACCAAATTTTCATTGTTTTTTTTGCTCTGTGTTGTGCATTTCTATAAAATTGTTTTCCTTTTATTTTATTTGCATGTACTCTTCTAGTGTATCCAGGATGATGATTATGTCATTATCACAGAGTTTTCACATGTTGTCATTGGTGAGATCAGGTGGTTGGCATATCATTCACAGGGCATGGTCACATAAGCCTTTGGAACATTATAAAAGCATATTAGTACCTGGAAGTATGGTCTGATCATCAGCCGCTCTGAGGTTTTTAGGAGAAACCATACTCTGTTCTTAAAAATCATTTACTCTTTTAAACTAATTTTTCCAAATGTAATGGTGAATTTAGCACAACATATTCTTTGCACTTTTTGAGCAAATTTTGTTTTGGTGCTCATGTTGCTTTTGTGTCTTATTTTTAAGGGTGTTTACCTTTATGTTACTTAAACACTCTAATAAGAATTAATTAAAATGGATGTGTCTGTCTCGCCCAGAAACAACCACAAGGCAGTTGGGAATGTATGGGATCAGAAGATAAATCAGACTCAAAAAAAAAAAAAGAAAAACAAGCCAAAATTCTGAACCAGAAATCCATCCTATCTTTCACCTAATCAGAAACCAAAATTATTTGTCAACAATTAGAGCCCAAGTCCAGCATATTAAAGGTCAAACAATCTGTCACTATCACTATCACTGTCACTGTCACCAGTTTTGTATGTACTCTTAGACCACCAGGATGTGCATTGTGCCGATCTTTATACTGTTGCCCTTGTGAGTCACAGGTCACAACCTCTGAGACCACACCCCTTAACAACAGGCTGCTGCACCGTGGCAACAAAAACACAAAATGATGGTGTAATGAAAAACAAAATTATGTCAGAAAACTGAAAATAAATTAACATTAAACTAACTCAAAAATAAAAACAAATAATGAACTATAATTCCTAGGGCATCAAAACCTTTGATGTAAAACATTTATGTATAACCACAAAGAGACATAAGGAAAATTAAATTTTAATTATAACACATTGTGTTAAGTAAGGAAGTGAAACAAGCTGTTAGGAGCTCTGTATGGTTCTATCATTTAGCTTCCTTTTTCAATCTTACACCACATGTCTTCTGCATTTTGTTTTCTTTGTTGCTGCTAAAATCTTTGTCACTCAGCATCAAATTAGTACAAATGTTTCTTTTTTGTATGTGCCTGCTGGTTGGGACATACATATAAGTATGTGTTATATTTATGTGCATAATGTATGAATCAATGTGCCATTTTGTTTATAACAATTTTTAATTTTGTGTCTGCACTCTGACCTGTCCTTGGGATTTTTCTGTCACTCTGTGCCATCTAAAGCTTTAAAAATAACAAGAACAACTTCAGAAGGTTTTATTTTTGGGATCCTGGTTTGTTTAAAAAAATAAGTTGCTTGTCTTCAACTGTGAAGAACCTTGTACTCTGGATAGAGTTGAAGAGCCAGTACTTATTACTAATACTAAGTAATTAGTTTCAGGAGTTTTTACTTTGATTTTTTGTTCTCTACTCTCCAGCAGCAATTTTGAAGATATATTTTGAAGGCTGTGCTTTTGCTTTGACTTTTTAGGTTTTTGTCCTTACAATGCTTTCAGCTGTCAGACTTGAAAATGCAGTATTTTTCTGTTATATCTGTCCACTTTAATAAATGGATAAGTGTCTGTCTGTGTGTTTATGTCTGCCCAGTTGCTATGTCTCTGTCATTCCAAAAGATGGTGCATCACACACATTGTTAGTAATAAAATGCATTGCATTTGTCACTCATATAGATGGAGCATCACAAACATTTACACTGCTTTTAAGAATTCCATACCAAATAGCATATTACAGAGACATAAGCATTGTGTAGGAGAAAGTGGGCGATGCCCAATCTGCTAGGCCTTAGTGGCACACCAGGCTTGTTAAGACAACTGATTAAGCAGGCATCCAGCTGCAACTTCCCCCAACTTGCATTCGAAACTAAGTGACTACTGAACCCTTCGTACCAGGATCTGCCTGTACTTCATATGATAACAAAGGTTTAAATCAGAGTTGCACTAACATCTTTGCAGAGACTTCTTGAGCAAGAAGGAGTTAAATGGACTCAAACAAGAACAAAGAGCTGTAAATCAATGGAGGACAGGAGAACTCACATATGAGGAGACACTGATTTTGTAACTGGAAGTGACTTTACTCTAATCAGGAGCAGTTATACATTTCCTTAAAGTTCAGTGCACCATTCTGAAGATTCTCTATGGCTCACTCAACGAAACTCTGAGGAAACTCAGTCCAGTAGAGTCTGAAAAGGCCTGAGAAGCAGGAACTTCAGCATCTAAGCTTTTGTGCTAGAAAGGGTAATACGTTTCCCTAAGAAGCACACCACAGACAAAGGATCACATGGCAAAAAGACAGACTGCACTACAACGCAAGAAGAATCCTCTACTTGAATCCAGAACAGTGTGTAGCAGTGTGTATATATATATATATATATATACAGTAATCCCTCGCTATATCGCGCTTCGACTTTCGCGGCTTCACTCTATCGCGGATTTTATATGAAAGCATAACTAAATATATAACGCGGATTTTTCGCTGCTTCGCGGGTTCTGCGGACAATGTGTCTTTTTACTTCCTGTATATGCTTCCTCAGTTGGTTTGCCCAGTTGATTTCATACAAGGGACGCTATTGGCGGATGGCTGAGAAGCTAACCAATCAGAGCACGCAGTTAAGTTCTCCTGACTGAGAAGCTAACCAATCAGAGCACGCAGGAGCTATGCAGTGTTAACCAGGAAGTCTCATCTCGCTCATTCAGCATCAACGTGCTTCGCTGTGTAAAGAGTTGTGCTCTTTAGTGTTTATCTTTGTGCATAGTCAAGCCCTTCATTATGGCTCCAAAACAATCTGCTACTGCTTCAGGTGCCGTGCCCAAGCGCAAGAAGAAGATGTTAACGATTGCCGAAAAGGTAAACGTTTTGGATTTGTTGAAGGCTACGCTTCTTTTTATTTAAAAAGTAGGAAAGGAATATAAGATCTACGGCTGCAGCGTCCTTTTAACCAGGGTGCAAAACGAGTTGTAAGTGGATGTAATAAGGCAGTAGTCTGGATGGAATCTGCTTTAGGGATTTGGATTGAAGACTGCCAGAAGAAGAACAATGGCAGTGCTACACAATCACCTGAAGTGGCTCCTTTACAAGGGCTGTAACGCTCTCCTTTGTTGTGCAGTAAAATTAAACTCATTGTTATCGGACAAGTCATCGTGTCATTGTTGGTGAGTAACCATAATTAATTTTCTTCTTACAGTGCTTAGTACATGTATGTACGTTTAGTGTCACTGTACACACATTTACTGTATACTATTTTTCTTGCAATGTACGTATTTATTGCTGGTGACCTGTCTATCGTAATGGCTGTAACATATGTGATATCGGAGACGCTCAATATCTTTAAAATAATATTTCGGTTTTACTGAATATAAACAGTGTGTGTTTATATACATAATTTCAATGAATCTTACCTAATATCTAAGAGAATACAAAGGGATTATGCTGTATAACGCTGCGGGGAATATTTATAAACAGTGCGGGAGAGTTTATAAGGGCTTAAAATATATAAAAATAACCATACAAACATATGGTTTCTACTTCGCGGATTTTCACCTATCGCGGGGGGGTTTGGAACGCAACCCCCGCGATGGAGGAGGGATTACTGTATATATATATATATATATATATATATATATACACAATTAACATATTTCCATAATATTCATTTATCTTATTAATAAATTGTATTTTTATTTATCCAGGAGAATTGTGGGGTCATCAAGATTCAAATCCTTGAGGCAGAATGGCGTTAAAGACACTGCGAATGTCAAAGAACATGATCCTGACTGTGTTGCCAGCTTTGTCCAACTTGGAGTAGGCTGTGTGGAGCATATAGATAATAGCATTCTCCACACCTATATGTGTCAGATATACAAACTGCAGAAGATCCAGATGTTCTGACATATTTCCAACTTAAAAAAACATTTGGTTTAGCATGAAAACAATACAGATTTTGCTATATTTACTTAAAATATTTCCATTCAATTCAACCATGACATTCATAAAGGTGCGTGTAATCTCATAAAAACAAGAAGTAAAATATGAAATTGCAATAACAATTACATAGTGAATTTATGAGATGTCAGGGTGGCCTGACCTCCTGGGGCTTCACCTACAAAGTACATGGAATGGAGTCACACTTAAAGTTACAGAACATAATTACAAACAGAAAGAAAAAACAGATATGAAAAAAATCATTTGAAAATTATAATAAAAAACAAAATGTACAAATGTACAAATTCAGACCACATAACAGAATGGGCCACTTAGAAAAGAGTAGCAGGCCCCAGTAATGCTGAAGGAATTAGTTCTCTCACATGTTCTGGGTGTTTCTTGTTAATTCTCAGAAGATGAACAAGATAGTTGCTGGTGATAATGAGGCCTTGTTAGCCCAGCTCAGAACATTGCTAATGCAGTTCACATCAGAAAAGTAAAATAAAAACAGTGGTGAAGATTATGTTACTTTGCTTAAGTTTGTTCTGTTAACAAACTTGAATAGGAATTTTGTAAAATAAAAATGCTAATTTTCTTAATGCCCTACATAAGTTGAAGTCAAAATTCAGGAGCTGAGGTAATGGAAGAAGCAGACTTCTACTAGAGAACTGAAATGAAAACTAATAAGGTTCTTTTTAATGTTTGGTAATGGTAATGTAAGCAAAGTACCAGTCACTGAAAAACACCATTCTGAAAACTGAAACAACAGGAAAAAATAAAACAGAATTCACAGTGCAAAATCCCTAATAAGACAGGCAACAAAATAAATCCAAAACTAGCAGACATTAAATAAATGAAACAAGGGGCAGTTAATGAAGTCAGGAACTTATAACTTGAGAAGAGTTCCAGGTTTTTAAGTACAAAATGGCACTATTCTACTCCACGCAGGAGGCATGAAAAGTGAGAAAACACACAAGGATTGAATATTGGGCTTGCGACAGGGGAATGGAAAATTTTTAAATCAGAAGGGAACTTACATCCTAACCAAATATTTTAATTTGATTTGGGTACCAGCATATTTGTACAATTTGTTGTTTTCATTGACAGTAATCTCTTAATAAATATATGGAACATATCAACATCAGATAAAACAAATTGTTAAATTTCATTTAAAAGTTTACAAATTAATTAAAAGATATCTGAGTGGAATGGCTTAAACACAAGAAGAAATGAACAGCTAGTAGGGTTTTAATTGCTCTGTTTGACAATTTGTAATTAGTTACTTTTTTAAAATACAGGTTAAATAAAATAAGACGTCATCTACTATTTGCAACCCAGAATGACTCTATATGTTATTAGGGGACAAGCCCTTATGCGACACAAGTTAAGAAATGATATGATTAAGGTTGACAATACTGTGCACTTCACAATCATGAAGAAAGAAATAACCTTTTCTTAGCACCAAGGAGACAGGTGTCTCAAATCTTGCTTTGCTGACGTATCAAGGGGAACATTTGCCATTAAGGCAAGTACACTAGTTACATTCTGAATTGTCTGCAAAGGTCAGCTTATGAAAGTATTAAAGCTTTATCAGATAAAAGAAGATGTCAAACAAAAGCCTTGGTCTTTTAACCTTATAAAAGTAACTAATGTACTTTGACCACCAACTGTGAAATGTCTTTTATTATAATGTTTTCCAAAGGAAGATAGCAATTCAAAACTAATCTGTCAAAAAAGTTCTAAAGAGGTGAAGTATGTTTTCAAATACTGATGGATGTGTGGGTGTTTTTGTATTTTTTTCGAGTGACATATGTGTGATACTTTTCTGATTTCCAGCACTTACTATTTTTATCAAGGTAATTCTGTATTCATTTTTCACATTATAATACCACTGAAGTTGCTTTCTTTTAGTGTTCTCTTTTATAAATGGAACAAATACAGTGTACTTAATTTAATTCCTTAAGGAATTAACACATCATTCTTTATGAAAAACCATCTGATATTATTTAAAAAATTTATAAAGATAATCAGTAGTAGTAGTAGTAATCAGTGCAAAAATAATAATTGGTTGTTTTATTGTCATTGTTTTCTTGATAGTCCGCAGTAATTAGTCTCAGGCTAATCCTTTATATTCATGATCTGTCCATTTTTCTATTGTCTTTTTAATGTCTAATACTACTGTATGTACATCTCCTTTATTAGGGGAGCCTTCAACAGCTATGTAAAACAATTAAATGACAATTTATTGATTTGCTAAGTTCTAAGTTCAGCCCAAAAGGGAAGTCGTTCAATACTCAGGAACACTGCAGTATAGAGCCTAAATCATTTTAAAGTATGCATTTAACAGAAAACAAAATGTAATCATAATATATGGCTATTTCACCGTAAAGAATTTAGAACAGTGACTGCTTAATTGGGCCTTTATTATAGAAGTATTATTACAGTATAAAACATCCCTTATTAGAAACAAAATGTGCCTTGTTATGTCTTAAGTGGTAATTAACCAAACATAAAGATGTAACAAATGTCTTGATAATGTAGTCATTGTAAGCATTAGCATTTCGTTTTCTGCTTTTGAAGGAAAAATGTGAATAATACATTGGGCCTTGACACAAGAACTGCATTTATTTTTCCATTATTGTGAAATGAATAAAAAAGAATTGCAATGAATAATATTTTATAACTTTAAAAATTCTAACTGTTTTTCCTGGTACGTGAAGTGATACAAAACTATACTTTTGTCTCTATGCAAATGATTATTTTGACATATTGAGGTGTCTTCTGCCATTATGAAAAATTAAATACTTCAGGGAATGTTGTAGATGTGCTATACAAATGGAAGAAGATTTTTAATCACAAAATTTCCTTGAGAAATAATGTATGGCTTACTTCTATAAAACAGAAAGGAAACATGTTAACAAATCACTTTTTGATGACAGTGTTGTTCTATCCTGTTTTACTTCTGAGTGACATAGGTAAAACTGATCTTACCTAGCACATCTCAACATGATTTCTAGTTGGATAGCATGTTAAATTTATTTACTGCAGTTGCTGAACCAAATTACCTCTAAGCGTTTTGACCTATAAAACTAGAAATTAGGAGGTGGAGGGGCTTCCCTCACAGGTTTTCTTCATGGTTCCAATTCTCCTATTACCACAAAAGTACTGTGAGATCATCTCAAGTTGACAGCCATTTGGCATGAAATGCCTAGTTAGCTTAGCGACTGAACAAATGTTTATTGGGTATGTTGAATTGTGCTGCAGTCTTTTTATTTTCATTGAGCCAACAGGCTTAATTACTTGCTCTAATGCTTGGAAAGCGTCTGCTCTGTTTGCACAGTCCAAATACTTTTCTTGCAGTCATTTTTGTTACTAATTGTTTATAGGCATTACACTTCTTGATGAATGACCATTTACTGTCAGCTTTCCCACAAACACAAGACCCTGCTCCTACAGCTAGCCACTCATAGATACAATGAAACCTTACAATGCACAGAGCATTATTACCGACTTGCTGGGATTCTCACAATGCATGACTGAGGATCATAGGCACAAGGACTCCTGCTTATAATGTACCTTAGATGTTTGAAATAATGTATATTTGATATCATTTTTTAAATATTAACTTAATATTTTTAGGTAATTTTTATGTACCATCCTTTTAAACCTGCTTCCATTCCACGTGTTTCATTTGTGAAGCCCTAGGACTGCCTTTTAGGCAACTCCGTTCATGATCTTTAGGAATTTTATTTTATTTTGTTGTTTTGTTAATAAATATTCTATGTATAAATATTCTGTGTTGCCCTTTGAAATTTAATCCAGATTTCCTTTCTTTGAGCCTAGTCAGACCAAAGCTTGTAGGTAGCCATCTGAAGTTGGCTGGACTTGGGTGTGTCTTAGCTAGGCCGTCTAGTGCTATTTGAAGGCCACACATCCATCTGCCACATTTGAAAGTCATTATCCCAACACTGAAAAATTAACCAATACCGTTTGAATTACTACACCAATCTGTTAATTCAAAGAATTAGGAATGGTGCAGTCAGTCAAGTCTACAACTCTAGAATGCATCTTCACCAGTACTCTTTCTACGATAAGAACAGGATGAGTGACTGATGAGAAAACTCATGTATCCTGTGGATAAAAACTCTCTCTGAATCTAGTGGTGTGAGTGACAAAAGTCTGTACCATTTGCCAGAATAGGGAGAAAAGTGTCTGTGCAGGACATGTGTCCAATAATACAGCTTACCCTGCTAAGGTTTATAAATGTTCTGAACAAAGGACAGCTGCTTGCTATTAATATTCTCTACAAATTTAACCATTCTCTGAAGTGGTTTGCAGATCTCAGTCTTGAAGGTACCATTCAGTAGGATTATGCAGCCATTGAATAAGGATCCTCCTGTTCTACAGTAGAAGGTGGGGTACATTTATAGAGACACAAAAGTTTTCTTCAAATGTCTAAAGAAGTAAATGCATTTAGGGGGAATCTTGACTATAGTTGAGATGTGTTGTACCCACTTTAGGTATTCAGTTAGTGTCAGTCCAATAAATTTAAAACTGTCTAATCAGCATTTTTCCATTGCGGACTGGAGTGTGGTCTGCCTGAAGTCTGTGACGAGCTACTTTGTTTTGCTCACATTAAAGGAGTAATTATTGTACTGGCCGTACTGCCTAAATACACACCTATTCTTTCTCGGCAGCCTACGAAAAAACTCGTAATCCTAGGTCACCTTAAATTACTTAGCGTCTTTTGTTTTGTAAATGTGTTTGGTTATGCATTTCTAGCAGGATAAAGAGTACAGATAGTGCCTCAAAACACTCCCCTTTGGGTATGTATCTTGAGAATAGCATAAAAAATATAATTTTACTAATCTGCACATGATTGGGTCTGCTAGTTTCAGAGAATATTAAGTTCTAAGTCTAGAAGCTTTGTGATTAACATAAAAGGAAAACGAGTACTGAATGCTGATCTGCAGTTTCTCCATTCTTTAATGTAGAATGTTTATTTATCCTGGTATAACATAGTGATGTGAAATGCGATGGGTATGGCATCCTCCGTGGACAAGTTGTGACGATATGCAAAACTGAGGTAGTCCACACATTCTGGAATATTGTATTTAATTTGTCCCAGCACCAGTCTGTCAAAGTATATCTTCACAACTGGAGTGTCACCAGTCTGCAGATATTGAGACAGTCCACTTAGATTTTCCATGGGATACTTCTCTTTTTGAATTAAGTGGTGACCATAGATTCTCCTGTGCGAAATTAAAGATGCTTGCTAATTGACCACAGCAGATTTTTAAAATGCACCTTGACATTCTGGGACAATGTGAACTAAAAATGTGTTGCATTTTAATTATAAATTAAGTGAAAGTGAATTGTATAGCAAATATGTTAGAACGGTAACTGAAATAAAATGACAGTTTTTACTCTTGTTTGATTAAATTTTTAAAAAAAATTTTTTTGAATCATGTATGCATGAATGTTTATGTTATATACACTAGACACTAATTATCAAGCATAATGAGAAATTGTATATAGAGCAAAACAATACATAAGGATATAAAATTAAAATAAATGAAATTACTCTGAAATAAAAATAACTACTTTCTACTTTAGGTCTGAAATTGGTTTTCTTTGTGCTTAATATAATAATAGCATAATTTAAAATGCTGGGGTGTACCAGCTTTTAAGTCTACTTTGAATTTACCTATGGCTTAAAAGAGAAAGATTTTAGGAAATTAGCTTCCAAGTGGTAGCAAGATATTCTATGATTCTTTAAAAATGTCAGATGCCCCTGGGATGTAAAATTTGTTCAGAGAAGGGTTTTTAACTGAACATCTGGGCTATTTTCAGAAAGTGCCTGCAAAACAGATAGCACACATGGCCATTTTTCACTGAAGTGAAAAGAAAAAAAAATATTAAAAAATTATACTGGAACATAAGTCGGTTATGGCAGTAAGAGATATTAGGTAGGAGAACTGTGAATCACTGATACAAGAAATATCCATCCATTTATCTTATAATTTGCTTTACCTCAAGCACAATTGGGGGACTGGAGCCTATCCCAGCATGCATTGAGCACAAGGCAGGAACAATCCCTGGTCATGGTGCTAACACACACACACACACAAACACACACCATGGCCAATTTAGTATTATCAATCCTACTAATCTGCAAGTCTTTGGACTGTGGGAGGACAGCAAAGCACCTACTACTAGGATTAGTGCTACCACTGCACCACTGTGCCGTCATGACACAAGAAATATATGTACACACACTGGAAATATTATACTTTTATTAGTATCTATTGCATATCTCTAGGCCGTGTGGGGGAGGCATGCTTTTAAAGAACTTTTAGGAAATATTTACTACTAATTCAACAGAAAGTGTTCTAATAAGGGCTAAAAATTGACTCTCAGAAATACATAATTAGTAGTGCATTGATAGCAGGTGCTTGATGCAAGCTCTTGTGCACTTGATTTAAGGCTTTTGTTTTGCTTGTGTGAGTGCTTATTACTCTCTTTTCCCATCACAGGCTGTATCCGCTGTTTAGGTCTTTCTAATACAACCAAATTTAACAAACCTAATAAAATTTCTATGTTTAACATAACTGCTGTTAGTGACATAAATGCAGCTATAATCTCATTTGCCCTCACTGCATGTTTTAGTTATGGATGAGGAGGCAAAAATTGCACTTTAGATTAACTTTAGTATAGGGTTATTACTTTTGGATTTCACTTTGTTAGGTTTCTGAAATTAAGTGGGTTTCTACTTCTTTTAAGGAGCCGCGTTGTGTCTTTTCTACATCTGTCTGTGTTGAATTTTGCTAAGCTGGAAGGATGCCGAACCTTTGTCACTTAATTATTAAATAACTGCCTACTGGCCTAAAAATGAATGAAATGTCACTTTAAAGATGATAAAAGCATCATTGTACAAATTACAGCTAAAGCAAGCTGGAGTCTGGGTCCTGCTTTGAAGATTTTCTTTGGTTACATGGGATTTCCTATTAAATGGATGTCTGTGAATAAGCGAGTATGCCATGCAATGGACAGGTGGCCCACGTAAAAATAGTTTTCGTTTTTCTTAGATGTTGGTGGGACAGGCTGAAGCTTTCTGCAACCTTGTATTGGAATAAGGTTTTTGGTGCAGATAATGAAAGAGGGTTACTTAGTAGTTGGTCAGATCTGCCGATGACACTGTCCTAGACGGACTGCTTGATACGCAAACATCAGCTAAATACCTACAGCTGAACCTGGGATCAGAAGATATGTGGCAAAAGTATTAATTGATAATAAACTGAATGTTCAACACTTAAGTAAAAATTTCTAGACACTCTCTACAGTCAGATGGCTTCGTTTTACATTGTGTATTGGCTTCAAATGTTCCAGGATTCCAAGATGGTCATAATGTTGTGATATCAATGGGATGTTTAATGTTGTTATTGTGGCAACCATTATATTCCCTGTAAAAGGAGGCCAACAGCATCAGATCATCTCATCATTTTTTGGAGGGCTGTTTTCTTTGATAATTTATAGCAGTTTCCTTTTTGTCTTGGTACTTTTAGGTCATTATGTTTTTGGCATTTGATCTTTTTTGTTCATTTCTTGTTTTCTTTCAGCATGTGGTAATTTTGTACTCATTAGGGTTTTATTATATTTAGGCAAGTGCTTACACTGACTGCACAGAATCAAGGCTTCCATTAGGTTTTTTTTTTTGCCTCAGGCTAGTGTTACGGCCTATTAAATTCTCTTTCCACTATGTGCTGTATTCTTTGAATCCCCCTGTTGCAAATTAATTGAAGCAAAATAACAGCACATTTCTGCTTCATCAATATTTTATTTTTATTTTATATACCATGGTCACATTTTCCTGTGCAGAGTTACTTTTTTATATAGCTGCAACAGAGTGACTGGGCAACAATTGGGTTAGCAGTCCCTTGCTTATAGGTCTCTTAGGTAGGTGGAAAGTTGTCATTGAAGAGGAGACGTTTTCCTTAAAAGCGCCATTTTATATTTCCAGCTATTTACCGTGAGCATAGCAAGCATTGGCATGGTCTATAAATTAAATATTTGTTGGCCTAGTCTGAACAGAACATCCTATTTTTATTATCAACATTTTAATGCCAGCTGTGACATTTTATGATAGCTAAGCATGTAACAATTTCTTTCTTACCCAAACAGTGCAGTAAATTTAACATTACTTGAACATCCACTGTTTTGCAGTAAGTATACTTTATATTAGGAGATTAATCTAAGATATGTGACCTTGCATGAATAAAAGGTTATGATTATGGTTGGTTTAGAGCAGGGGTGTCAAACACATGGCCCATGGGCCAGATCTGGCCTGTGTACCTTCATAATGCAGCCCATGTTTTTTTTTCTTCAAAACATGTTACATACGGCCCTTGATGATGCGTTGGTTTTCTCAAAAGACCCCCTTTAATGTTCATTTCATGTATTGATCATACCAATATATAACTTAGCTGAATTGCATTTTTACCAGACATTAAAATACAATTTCCGTGTCTTATCACGTTTATTCATGCAGCACAGCTTATCACAGTTACTAAACTGTTAAAATACAAACTGGTAACGAACCAACAGAAAAATGTAAAAATAAGTTGTTAGGCCACACAGCCCTAAAGAACATTACTGTTTTAACATTATGATAAAGGTATCCCAGACTCATGAAGATAGATAGATAGATAGATAGATAGATAGATAGATAGATAGATAGATAGATAGATAGATAGATAGATTTGCCACTCTGCTTACTTTAGAAAGTTACAAGGGCATCAAGGCTGGCCACTTTTATGGTACTGACAGGTCTGTACTGTGTTTGATTTTGAAAAAAAGCTTTCAGACTTTCTGACTCGCATGTACTTTTGTTGCTGATGTCAGATGTATTCATGATACTAAAGTTATTTCTGACTGAAAATAGTGGTCCGTCTGAGGTGATTCAGGAATATAAAGAAATTGTTCTGCCAGTGAACTTTGAGGATCGCTCTGATGTTGTTTAGAAAAGTTCAGAAATTGTAACAAGAATCATCAATATTCATCGGAAATTGGAAAGCAAAACAAGAAGAGAAAAAAAAAATTATTTGCATTTATATAGCGCTTTTCTCATTACTCAAAGCGCTCAGCAATTGCAGGTTAAGGGCCCTGCTTAAGGGCCCAACAGAGCAGAGTCCCTTTTGGCATTTACGGGATTCGAACCGGCAACCTTCCGATTGTCAGTGCAGATCCTTAGCCTCAGGTGTTTTTTTCAAATTTACAAATATGAGCATCTAATAAGCAATGTGACAAAAACACATACAGAAACAAAAGCTGTGCTGTGTCTATTACTTGTAGTCATAGTGATGATATAAATGACACAAGACAGCCCATTAACATTATCAAATGCATCTTGTAAATGGGTCAGCAGTGCGCTTATAATAAAAGAGTCAAAAACTACTAATCTATCACTAAAACTCACCAACATTTATTAAGTTCAGCTAATCTTGTGATTGAACACTCTGCTGTGCAAGTATATGTTTTGAGAAAGTAGTCAACAGTTTCGTGCAAAAGTGTTGCAGTGTTTATTATTTCTGTGTGTATCATACAGTATTAGACTAGTAAAATAACTAGTACTGCATAAGTTAAACTCATATTTATAATTACACTTTAAGAACTGGGAATACGACGAATTATTACATTGTAATAAAAACACCTCTACAAGTATATCTAAACAGTAAAACTGTATTAAATTAATGGTTAAAAATAATAAAAACAAATGCATTTATATTTACAGTTATGCAGTTAATTGCTTCAGTATGCAAGAATAATTTATGGATAATTGTATTTCTTTAGACTGATTTAAAACATGGAATATACATAAAAAAACAATTTAAATAATATTAAAAGAAATGTAGAATGCATGTATTATCTTAAAGTTTGGATCCACCTCATTTAGTTTTTCCTCATATTACATTCCAAAGGAAAAAAATAATATCTAGCACTAAACACTTTGCAATATTTTAATAAACAGATCTATAAATAAAAGACTGTTTTTTTTAAATTGTTCATCAATATTTTATATTTAATTAGAAGTAATCCTTGCAAATCCAGTGTAAGCAGCTTAGCTAAATACAGGTCTTTAACCAATATTGTTCAATCTAATGATAATACTGTAATGATGATAGAATTTTTGTTGTTTACTTTGTTCATTTTTCAGGTATAAACATATACCGGACTTTGATTTGACCTTTTTTTCATTGTTGCATTACTGGATTTCCAGACAATTAACTGTTAAATTATAGTAAGTTTCTTTACTATAGCAATAGTTCTCAATCTCAGTCCTGGTGACTCAATGTGGCTGCAAGTTTTTATTCCTGCCAGTTTTGCAACATTGAATGCTGAAAGGCTGCAACTACTTCAGTAAATAATGGAGAATGAACTGTAAAACCTGAGAGCACTAAATGATTCCCATGTAACATACGTACAAGCTTGGTACATTCTAGTAAAAAAGATTACCAAATAGATTTCTACATTGACCCAAAAACTTAAAAACAGGGAAATAAGAGTTCGAGACTCAGAGTCAAATTACAAATCAGAACTTCTTTTGAACAAAAACATGCTGCCATAAGGGGTCTCCAAGACTGAGTTTGAGAACCACTGGAATATAGTGATGTCAATCGTACATTTCAATTGAAAGCTAAAGTAACATTGTTAGGTTACAGTGTCCTTTGTTAAGCCAGTTAAAATCAGTTATGTTTTTAATAAGGCCCTAATAAAGTCTAAGCATAAAGCTTCATGACCTCTAAATCTTCCACTGATTTCCACCTGCATTGGGTATATATACTATTATTTAATCTGTCAATAAAATTGAGTTCGACACCCCTGATTTAGAGGCTGAATTTTGTACTCTTAAACACACTACCAATTGAAGCTATATGCTGTTTACTAGTATTTCTATATATTTGGTATGCTGTCCTTTGAAGAACCCTACTATGATGTTAACAAGGCAATGATGCTTGCAGCTTGACCACAAACAGGGGACATGGACAACCTGCATTCAGGCTGTTTAAATGCTTTTTATACTTCAAGCAAAGACACACTTTGCGACTGCTCACAATTGCAGTGAGTCGAGGCTGGAGTATAATCAGAAATCTTGGGACTTACATTACATCATTGTGTCTGTCTATTGTCTGTATATGAATGCACAAGTGTTGCAATAATTACCATCACATGGGAAAATCAAAAACAAAAACAAAATGCAAATACTGGAAGAATGTATATAAAACTACACCAAAAATTATGTCAATACCCAGATTGATAAGAGCAAACTCAAAACTAAGCCAAAACCCATATAGTTTTTTCTGAAATTTTTATTAAATATGTCTGAATTTTGGAGCCATGTATTATTTCAAATAATAATAATAATCATAAGTAGCAAAATCTAGGGCAAGCTGTATTCAAAAGCCAAAGAGTATAGTGCCAAAGTCAAGAAAAATATGTGAGGTCCTAATTACCTGATTCACAGAATTCTGAAATTTAGACATCAGTAATAGCGCACTGTTAATATATAAATCATTGCTGTGATAATATCACATACTGCACTTCTGATTGTACTGTCTGCAATGGATAGCAACAGATTGAAATGGAAAGGTAACCAAGAGAAGTTGTGAAATCAGAATAACAAGAAAAGAGTCATAACCATGAAGACATAAAATAGATGAACAATGCTCAGGGGAAGCAAGGGTAGAAGTCAGGATATAACATGCACTTTCGTAGTCAAAGCAGAACATGTAACCAGAGTCAAATCAAACAGATGTATTTGTAATCAAAAAGAACAATTTCTAAACCTGTAATCTCAGGTAATCAAGAAATTCACTACCTTTAAACAATCGCATTGATGATGTCGTGTATCATGTACTCCTGATTGTCTTGCTTGGTAATGACATAGCAACCGTTAAGAAAAAAGTCTCAGTATGGTGGTGTCGCCCTTAAGAAAACAACAGAATGCTGCTGGAGAGTATAGTTTACTTTTAACACTGATAAAAACACTATGAAACTAAGAATTCTTATGTCAAGATATGGACTTTTTAAATATTTTTTCATTATTTTCCATGACCTATAATAATAACGGAGATATCATTCTGAGAACTTAAAATGTCAAGTGGTTTTTTGATTCAGAACGTTTTTGAAGATGTTATTTTTTTAATATGTCTTCCTGCGGCACCATTTAGTTTTTATTATGGGTGCAACCTTTGTTTGCTGTTTGTGATGCAGTATGGCTAGGCAGAATGATTGGGAATGTAAAATGCCTCATACACTTCATAATTGTTCAGATTTGTGGATAAACAAAACAAAAACAACTTGCACTGTTCTTCTTAAGGTCTCTCTTGTTGCAAATTCTCTACTTTCCGTTAACTGAAATTACATGTTGGGTTTTGTCTTAGTCAACATGAAATATTCTGTATATTGATTCTCTCACTACCTTTCTCAATCTATCTTTTTGCCTTATAATACAATGCCATACAATTCATTTTTGTATAGCGCAAAATCGCACAAGAAGTGCCGCAATGGACTTTAAAAAGCCCTGCCTCTTGACTGCCCACCAACCTTGACTCTCTAAGAAGACAAGAAAAATCTCTCAAAAAAACCCTAGTAGGGAAAAAAAATGGAAGAAACCTTGGGAAAGGCAGTTCAAAGAGAGACCCCTTCCAGGTAGGTTGGGCGTGCAGTGGGTTTCAAAGAGAAGGGGGTCAATACAATGCAATACACAGAACAAAACACAAGTAATCCTCAATATGGTATAACAGTAAAATAAAGATAGTACAGAGCAGAATTTAACAGTAGGTGATATCACATAATATGATTTGCATCCTAGCTTTTGTTTACTTAATTTCTACCATGCCAGTTATGATCTTGGCTTGTTATTACTGTACAATAACAATCCTTATTCTGATTCCATCTTACCAACTGCTACTGTCCAAGTCAGCCAGTGTAGGGAGTAACTAGTGGACTCCTTGGTCTTTAAAACCCTGGAAATTATGTTTTAAAAAATTTAAAAGACCAAGGAATGGTCAGAAAAAAATTAATTCCCCAGCCAAAACTGAGAAGCACAAGGTTAGCAACAGGGAGATTATGAACAATATGGGCGCAGGAAGTGTAGAATATGAAAATGCTGATGCCTGTGATAAAAAGCAACAAACAAAATGGCACAGCAATAACATTATAAAAATAAGAATGGGTGTGAAAAAACAAATTCAAAATGAGTTTTGTATAAAAATTAAGTTCACAATTTAATTCTGCATGTTTAAAACCACCCAAACCACAAGTAATTTACTTTACCCATTTGCTGTTATATCCCGCATGACTCATGACATTATTATAGTGTGCCATGAATTTGTGTTGCTATATTAGGCCACTGCCACACTCAAGCCTGTGCTCACTTATTTGTGACATCACTAGCATTATGTTTGTAGAAACTGGGCTGTAGTTAAGGTACCTTGCTGTTCTTTTCTAGCTAAGGAAAAAAGTGAATAAGAGAAAGCTTCCATTTTGGAGTTTTACAATCTAAAGCAGTTTTCTTTATTTTCCTAGTGCAGGCCATGAATGAGAACAGCTGCTAGCAAATGTGTACTGCAGAGATGTTTGTTTTGTTTTCGGTTTTTATTTTGTTTTCCACCTATCCACCTTACTGAGTGCAAATTGTTTCGGGATCTTGAAGTGTGTGAGAAGCAGTGAGCTGCATTTGTCCAGTTGCACTGATACCACCGAGTGTTTGAACTCCAGCAGTCCTATTCTGTTAGCTGGCCATACACAATTGTTTGCTTTTTCTCAGGATATCCACCTTAATTGTGTGTGTGTTTAGTCATGTAGCCACAAATTTAATGACATCTGTCTGTATCCCAGCTTTTGCCCATCTGTTCATTTCAGTAGCTCTTAACCACAACAAACCAGTGACCACCACATTTTGTTTGTCTGTATAGCTGACCAGTTCTTATCCTTAATGATTGTAGTCCTTCATTTGAATCATGTTAGTGTAGCTGCCATATTTTTGCTTACGCTTATCAACATCTGCCTTCTCTTGTTTATCTAGACAGTTTGCCAGTACCCTAAGTGTTTTCTCCCTGGTGTCTTTCCCGTCCTCCTGCTTCTTATTGTGGTCAATAAAACTTTCAGTTCCTTTCACGTAGCTATGTGAGCTCCTGATTCTGACACTGGAATCCTATGTTTAAGATTTTGTTTTTTCATCATTTTGTTAAGATGCCATGCATTGAATTTTATGAAGAACTCAAAAAACAATTATACTTTTATTGTTTTCTTTATTTAGACATTTAGTCTTTTTCTTTTGATTTTTAGACAACTAACTTCAGGAAAAATTGTTCTTAATATAAACTGCTCCAAAAAATTAAAGGAACACTTTTTAATCAGAGTATAGCGTCAAGTCAATGAAACTTCTGGGATATTGATCTGGTCAGTTAAGTAGCATAGGGGGTTGTTAATCAGTTTCAACTGCTTTGGTTAACAACAAGTGCACTACAGGGGCAACAATGAGACGACACCCATAACAGGAATGGCTTAACTGGTGGAGGCCACTGTCATTTCCCCCCCCTCTCATCTTTTCTGACTGTTTTTTTACTAGTTTTGTATTTGGCTACAGTCAGTGTCACTACTGGTAGCATGACGCGATACCTGGACTCTACAGAGGTTGCACATGTAGTCCAACTTCTCCAGGATGGCACATCAATATGTGCTATTGCCAGAAGGTTTGCTGTGTCTCCCAGCACAGTCTCAAGGGCATGGAGGAGATTCCAGGAGACAGACAGTGACTCTAGGAGTGCTGGATGGGGCTGTAGAAGGTCCTTAACCCATCAGCAGGACTGGTATCTGCAAGGAGGAACAGGATGAGTATTGCCAGAGCCCTACAAAATAACCTCCAGCAGGACACTGGTGTGAATGTCTCTGAGCAAACAATCAGAAACAGACTTCATGAGGGTGGCCTGAGGGCCCGATGTCCTCTAGAGTGCCCTGTGCTCACTGCCCTGCACCGTGGAGCTCGACTGACATTTGTCATAGAATACCAGAATTGGCAGGTCCACCACTGGTGCCCTGTGCTTTTCACAGATGAGAGCAAATTCACCCTGAGCACATGTGACAGACATGAAAGGTGTGGAGAACGGTATACTGCCTGTAACGTTGTTCAGCATGACAGGTTTGGTGGTGGGTCAGTGATGGTCTCAGGAGATATATCCATGGAGGGATGCACAGACATCTACAGGCTAGACAACGGCACCTTAACTGCCATTAGGTTTCAGAATGAAATCCTTGGACCCATTGTCAGACTCTATGTTGGTGCAGTTGGCCCTGGGTTCCTCCTGGTGCATGACAATATCCGGCCTCATGTAGCGAGAGTATGAATGCAGTTCCTGGAGGATGAAGGAATTGATTCCATTGACAGGCCCCCACGCTTGCATGACGTAAATCCAATAGAACACCTCTGGGACATTATGTTTTGGTCCACACCACCAGGTTGCACCTCAGACTGTCTAGGAGCTCAGTGATGCCCTGGTCCAGTTCTGGGATAAGGTCCTCCAGGACACCACCCGTCATCTCATTAGGAACATGCCCCGACATTGTCAGGCACGTGGGGGCCATGCAATGAAATTTTAGCAAAATGGACTAGCCTGCCACATCATTTTTTTCACTTTGATTTTCGGGATGTTTTTGAATTCAGCCCTCTGTAAGTTGATAATTTTCATTTCCATCAAACGATGTGGCATCCTTTCGTTCCTAACACATTACCCAGTCCATATCTGTAGAGATATCCAGCAGGATTTATTTTCCCATTTGAGATCTGATGTGTTTTCAAAGTGTCCCTTTCATTTTTTTGAGCAGTTCATTATCATAAAATGAAAACTGTTTAATACTATAGTCTACATATAATATCATCTCTGCTACCAGCATTTTCCAGAATAATATGACAGTATTTCATAATTGGACTTTTGAGCTCCTTATAAAGGCCCAGTAAACAGTAGAGCCTCTCTGTTTAAAGAAATAAAGGTGGTAGTATCCTTGAAATTTCACTTAAACAAATATGTTGTAATCATTGGGGAATGATCCATTTTTAATCTATCTGCAAAAATGACAATTTACTGGCAAACAGAAAAGTCAGTGACACTTACAAGTAGACATACTTGGGCACAAGTAGTGGAGCACAGAAAACAAATCTAAGGTTAAGGTTAATAAGATACAAATGATTTCTATTCAGAAGACTCTTTCTTGCCAAGTTGTGCTTGGTGTAGGGAGCAAACACTTTTGCTCAAGGAGTCAAGCTCTCACACTTCCCTTATACCAGGAATCCTCACCTTTTACTAAAACAAGAGCTTAACAGAAGCAAAGTGAGAAAACAATTTATTCAGACTTTTCAAAGATTCTGTTAACTGGGCTCATTCTCTGGATCAAAGTTGGTGGTTAATTAATTTGAGGGTAAAACTCTAACTGGACTTTCTTCGTAGCATGCAAACGCTGATGTAACAATATGTGATGAGTACTGAGTACACTTTGCTTGATTTAACATTACTGATTGTTTAATAAAAGTTATCTGGAAACAAAGTTTTTATGCATGATGCCACCAGCAAGATACGTGGAAAAACTCTGTATAATTTTCCTTGTTGTTAAAGTCAAATGCCTTACCGCCACAATAAATGTAAAAATACAAAAAAATAAAAGACTGTGGAGTGAGAGCAAGCATGGAGCACTGAGTAGCATATATTAGCCGGAAAAATAGTATTCAGTCTTTAAAAGCAATTACTTGAATAAATAAGAGTCTGCTTTAAATCTTTATTTCCTTTAAGAAACCAAAACACAAAGATACAGGTAAACAAAAATGTTTATCCGTGAGCTGTCTGATAAACATCCCAGACTAATGTAATTCTTCATATATATTGAAACAAATTTGGTCAATACTTGAGAGAACTCTTGTTTCCTGATATCCTGTTCTCTCTTTTCAGGCAAAACCAAAAACACCTAATTATGGACACACTTGAGAAGAAAGACTATATAAGCAAAGAGCTCAAATTATCTTAGGTAGGAATCAAGAGGACTATTCCTTCTGTGATATTCCCCAATTGGAATATAAAAGGCATGACGGTTGGCTTTATGTGTTTGCAGATGGCGAAACTGTGCCAACTAAGGACACAGAAAGCCAGTATGTCTGCTTTAACCTAATTGCTTTAGTGTCATGGTTCAATGACTGCTCTCTGGCAGGCACATGTGCTATGAGTGAATCTGTTTAGTTTAATAAAGTATCTCATGGTCCTGTTGCAACCCAAAACCACAGTTAGAAAACCGGCCCTTCTGTAATTTCTACAATGTGTTGAAAAAAAATAAATTCTTTATGAGAACTCCTTAAGAATTATTGCCTGTATTCTTCAGATACAAAAAATTAACTTACAATAAGCTTAACTTTATATTTTACAAAAATGTAAAATGTGATTATGGAAGATTTATTTTGCATTATTCATTTATACCCATTTCTGGGTAACACAAATAGAACATTTCAATTTTTACATCTATTGACTAAAACAATTTTATAATTTTTGGAATTACCAATTAAAAACAAACCCACTTGCCCATACATTGCTTGCATATACAGTAGCTTAATTTGTGTAATGTGTAATAAAACAGTATTTTTATTATAGTTAAGTATTATTACATTGTAAACATAAATTGCTCTCTTGTAAATAATGTTTGTAGAATAAAAAAACTTATTGAAAACTTTGAGTCATGATTGGTGGAGATTTTCAGCAGCTTAAATCCAACTCAATTTAGTGAGAGTACTCTATTTTTAACTTTTCAGATGCAAATGAAAGGAAAATTGCAGCATCCTTTTAACTGCAAGGGCTGGCATGAAAAAGAACTGATTGAATTGCAAGGAAAAAGGAAATACTACAGAGCTGTAAGGGCTCCAGGGATTATGGAAATGAATTAAAAAGCAGATCCTGACACAGCTGCACAATTTTCTTCAGTGCAGGTTTCAGCGTAGGTTTGTAAATAGTTGTGATCTGCAATGTAGAAATAAAAATAAAAATACAACTGGATGCACAAGTGAGATCTCTTGCTAAGTCACTTAAGGACTTTTTATGGCAACTCGAACAAATATTGTAGAATGGTCAGTACTACTTGGTATAGTCCACCATTCTGATTAATATGAAATTCTAAAAAGCATAAAATAATATTTTGATTTTAATTACTTACACTCTAGTGGCAATCGGAAGGTTGCCAGTTTGAGTCCTGTAAATGCCAAAAGTGACTCTACTTCATTGGGCCCTTAAGCAAGGCCCTTAACCTGCAATTACTCCATTTTGGGTATGACGTTAATCTGCATCCAGCCCAGCATGTAGGCCCTCCAACCTGCAGGGAAAAATCTGGGGGTTGGTGCCAGAATTGGCACTCTGGCCACCATAAAAAAACTTACACTGGTTCCATTCCATTTGAACTAGTGTGGTGCTGAGGTGTCACCCGCTGCATGGCTACATGTGGGTACTAATCTGGGATCCTGAGTTGGTTTGTCAGGTAGTGGGTGCAGCAATGCACTGTACCAGTGCGTGCTCCTAACCTATGGTGTGCCTTAAGAAGATTGACAAATATGGTTTGAGGATTGTCAGTGAACCACAATCAAAGGATACCCTATTACATACAGGCATTTCTCAGCTTTAGTTTATAAAGGTTAGTTCCTGGAAAGCCTTTCTTGGCTAAATTTGACTGAAGTTAGAAGTCTTATATAGATTACTAGCAAAATACCCGCGCTTCGCAGCGGAGAAGTAGTGTGTTAAAGAAGTTTATACACAAACACACACACATATATAAATATATATATACATATATATCTACATATATACATATACACATATATATACACACACACACACATATATATATTATATATATATATAAATATATATATACATACATATATATCTACATATATACATATACACATATATATACACACACACACACACACACACATCCACATATATACACATATATATATATATATATACACATATCTACATACATACACACACATATACTGTATATATACACATATCTACATACATACACACACATATACTGTATATATACACACTCACAAATACATATACAATATTATATATATATATATATATATATATATATATATATATATATA
>JANRMT010062792.1:38799370-38820810 GCA_026402145.1 Polypterus bichir lapradei
ATAGATAGATAGATAGATAGATAGATAGATAGATAGATAGATAGATAATTACTTTATTAATCCCAAAGTGAAATTCAAATTCAAACAATATAAGATAAGGACTGGGTAATGTGTTAAGAACAAAAGGATTCCACATTGATGGAAATGATAATTATCAACCTACAGAGGACTGAATTCAAAGACACCCAAAAAATCAAAGTGGAAAAAATGATGCAGCAAACTAGTCCATTTTGCTGAAATTTCATTGCAGCAACTCCAAATTTTACTCAGTAGTTTGTATGGCCCCCATGTGCTTGTATGCAGGTCAGGCGAGCGTAGGGGCCAGTCAATGGTATTAATTCCTTCATCCTCCAGGAACTGACTGGATACTCTCGCCACATGAGGCCGGATATTGTCATGTACCAAGTGGAACCCAGGACCCACTGCACCAGCATAGGGTCTGACAATGGGTCCAAGGATTTCATCCCGATACCTAATGGCAGTCAAGGTGCTGTTGTCAAGCCTGTAGAGGTCTGTGCGTCCCCCCATGGATATGCCTTCCCAGACCATCACTAACCCACCACCAAACCAGTCAGGCTGTATGATGTTACAGGCAGCATAACACTCTCCATGGCTTCTCCAGACCCTTTCACATGTGCTCAAGGTGAACCTGCTGTCATCTGTGAAAAGCACAGGCCTCCAGTGGTGGACCTGCTAATTCTGGTATTCTATGGATAATGCCAATTGAGCTCCACATTGCCTATCAGTGAGTACAGGGCCCATTAGAGGATGTTGGGCCCTCAGGCCACCCTCATGAAGTCTGTTTCTGATTGTTTGGCCTGCTGGAGGTCATTTTGTAGGGCACTGGCAGTGCTCATCCAGTTCCCCCTTGCCCAAAGTAGCAGGTACCGGTCCTGCTGATGGGTTAAGGACCTTCTATGGCCCTGTCCAGCTCTCTTAGAGTAACTGCCTGTCTCCTGGAATCTCCTTCATGCCCTTGAGACTGTACTGGAAGACATAGCAAACCTTCTAGCAATGGTGCATATTGATGTGCTATCCTGGAGAAGTTGGACTACCTGTACAACCTCTGTAGGTTCCAGGTATCGCCTCGTGCTACCAGTAGTGACACTGACCATAGCCAAATGCAAAACTAGTGAAAAAACAATCAGAAAAGATGAGGACGGAAAAATGTCAGTGGCTTCCTGTGACAATGCAGGTTCTGCTCCATGCTCTCATCTGCTGTTCGGGAGCCCTTGATCCCTACACCGTCAGTAATGTTACCGATGAGCTAGACAGTGAGGCAACAACATAGCAAGGGGATGGTACAAAGTGCAAAAGTGCTTTTATTTGTAAACAATCAAAAACAAAGTGTTCAAATTAAAGTGCAGTGCCTTATCAAAAGAGTCATTAAATAAATAATCCATAAAAGAAACGTGGAGGTTTAAAAATCAATAGAAAAACAATCCTTTAAAAACGAATTTAAAACGTTGCTGGAAGCAGTCCTTTAAAACAATGACAAGCCCAGTGCTTCTTTTACACTAGCATCTTACCTGCTTCTCCCGTTCGGGCCCTGCAGCAAGCGAGACGCTCTCTCTGCAGCTGACCTTCTTTCACTTCCAAACAGGTCTGGAGGCCTCTCGATCCTGGCTTCGGTCACGCACTCATCCCAGTCCTGAGACTTGGTATTCACCCAACGGCCAGGACGAACATGCTGGGGAATCCACCAACAAACCTCCCGACTCCCGCTGCCTTCCCGGCCTTACGTGGCCAGTCGCCCTTCACTGGTCACTCCTGCTACTCGATCACTCAGCGGGAGCGACGACTACTACAACTCCCGGGTGTCGGCCTAACACCCAGGCTTCCGTACAGCTGCCTGCGAGCACTTGCTCGCTCACCCGCACCGGCGCTCTCGCTCTCTCTCTCTCTCTCTCTCTCTCCTACGTCCTGCTTTCTCCAGCTACCTCCGTCTTTCTTTCCTTGTTCTACCTTTTTTCTCCTAGCCGGCTCGCGCTTCTATATAGGTCGAGAGGGCATAGCAGCTGCAGCAAATTAGCAGCCCCAGGAACAATCACGGATGTGGGCAGTCCCTCACCTGGGCACTTAGGTGAGAAACGCCCACATTGCAGATCGCCCTGAGAACTGCTTCACCCACAACCACCACGCCCCCTTGCTAAGCCGCGAGCGCGGTGATTATTTATCTAAAACGGGCCTTTGCTGAGAGCTGTGGACCCGCTATACCACACTTCCACCTGTTAAACCATTCCTGTTATTGGGATCATCTAATTGTTTCTCCTCTAGTGCACCTGTTGTTAATTTCATTAACATCAAAGCAGCTGAAACTGATTAACAACCCCCTATGCTACTTAACTGAATCTGACCAGATCAATATCCCAGAAGTTTTACTGACTTAATATATATATATATATATATATATATATATATATATATATATATATATATATATATATGTTTCTTTTAGTAAGCAAATTGTAAAGTTACTTACATAAACAAATCTAAGAATCGCAAGAATCACAAACAGGACCTTCAAAATAAAGCAGAGGTTGAAACCAGTCAATCCAAGGTGAGGAATGCAGTCTCAAAAGACAAAAATGCATATCCAAACCATAATCCTAAAGTGGTAATCCATCAGCAGCTTTGATTTAAATACTGATGAGCTGGCGCTCCATTAAGCATCCCCACCTCTGTAGGCTCCACTTACGAAAGATAGGCCAGTTAACAAAAAACTCTCTATATATTCTTTACATAATGCATAACAGCAAAATTAATAAACAACACTATATTACATAAGTATAAAATAGACAGATATAAACTAGAAACAGGCTTGATAAAATAGCATACAAAATTATATTTTGTATATAATAACAACACAAGATTAAATAAACAAAAAACCTGAGCCATGGCAACAACCATAGCTGTACCATAATTGGCTGGTGCATAATGATTTAACCAATGAATATACTGTATGTTAGGTTCAAACCCAAATTTCCATATTTCTATATTTACCATTCTGTGGCGTCCAATCACATAGTATGTTTGATAGATATCAAGATATAAAGGGGCACATATTACAATAAACAAATCTAGACTGATCTTAAGACAAAATAGAAGGAAGTACTTTCAATATTATTTTCCCTGAAACTTGTATGATAGAGATCTGAAAATGTGGATTTTCTGTTTTTTAAAGCATCTTTGCTGTTGGAGTGCCTCAGTGGCTTATGTATCTTGTTTTTGCATAGTGCATAAAGTTTTATCATCTTCATTACAAACTAATGATCACAATGTGCATTAGCAATGTCATAGTATACCTTAAATGTTATTTTTTGAGTTCAACACCTTTAATTCCAATTGTGTTATTAACTTCAGTGATTGTGTTCTAAATTTCCTTCATATGTGTTAGTTGAGCTAAAACTTACTAAAACATTGCCTTTTTTTACAAAACTAACAGCATGACTGAGGAGTCAGTTGATTTGGTTCACTTGTGGTCATAAAACTCAGCATTAGATTATCTTTCAAATCCATAGTCAAGTTTAGTAATCTCTGATTACCTTCTAGTTTGCAGTTTATTTTTGTGCAAAACTATATGGTAATATTCATTCCTTCAAACCTGCTTTAAATGTTTCCCAGAATATTACTGCAGGCAGTCATACAGATAGATTAGTCTTTATGAAAATAGCAATTTCTGTAGGTGTTCATTTAATTGAATCTAATTTTAATGGACTGAGTCACCAATTGCAAGTTAAAACTATGGTGCAAATTAACAGTGGCTTTACACTTGCAAGATCTAACAGAATGCAGTTAATAAATGTCAATAATTTGATGATATTAGTTTATGGTTAACACTGATGCAGTAGTACAGACATTAATATTGTGAACTGACATATGATCCTTGATATAATATATTTTTAAAGCAGTTTTAGAGATTATATTTACAGTCACTGATGCCCTAACTAAAGCCAAGTTTAAGAAACAATCAAAATCTCATGTCTTAATAGATCTATGAGAACTGATATTGAGGATTAATGTGAGAATAATTTATTTTCCCAATGGGTTGCATTCACATTATCAGAATTAATCTAACTTCTTCTGCTCCCTTTCAACTGTAATATAGATAGATAGATAGATAGATAGATAGATAGATAGATAGATAGATAGATAGATAGATAGGCCTACAAAGTCTGATATTGCCTTCATAGCTATGAAGGGGGATCTTCAGTCTCCTTTCTTAGTGGGGAGAGATAAGTGATATTTGAATCTGGCAGCTTGTTCAACCATAGAACCATTCGTTGTGGTTTTCACCTTTGTGCCATTTGTTGCCATCACTTTTGTTTTGTTGCCATTGATCTTTAAACTTGTTGTTGCATGAAATAACCTATCCAGTAGTTCTTGCAAGTCAACTGGTGAAATTAGAATCAGAATAATTAATAATAATTAATTGTATTTATATAGCATTTTTCTTGCTTCTCAAAGCACTCTACATCAGTGTTTCCCAAACTCGGTCCTGGAGACCCACTGTGGCTGCAGGTTTTTGTTCCAACCAGCTTGTGTTTTTAATTGGACTCCTGGGCTAATTAAGTCATGTGCTATTTCCCAAGTTCTGTGTTTTGGGACAAAATCTAGAAATTAGAAAACTAAGTTTTGGTAAAAAAAATAAATAAATAAATATATTAAAAGTTACATAGGAATAATGTATTTTTTCACGCTGCTGTGCTTTTCTGAATGTAGAATAAGAGAAAAAAAATACCAGCTAATACCAGCTAAGATCAATACTATCAGGTGTTGTCACTGATTAGGAATCTGGTTGGAAAAAAACCCTGCAGCCACATGGGGGGCCCCAGGACCAAGGTTGGGAAACACTGCTCTACATAGACAGAAGGGAATCACTTCAACCACCATCAATGTGTAGCACCCACCTGGATGAGGTGATGGCGGCCATTATTGTGCCAGTACACTCACCACACATTAGCTATTAAGTGGTGAACAGGTGAAAGAGATAGTCGATTAGAGACAGGGGATGATTAGGGGGCCAGAATGGAAGAGGCCATGAAGAGAAATTTATGGAGTCAAGCTAGTTCTGAGTTCTTTCCACCTTACTTTTAACTTTGCTCCAGATCTTTGCTGTTTCCATCTTCGGACAAGTTGCTCCTGCTATAAGGTGTGTCAAAATCAAATTCACAAAGCTGCTTCAAGATGAGAATACCTTTATTGAAATATACATGGAGCCACTGCAGTTCCATGAATTAGATGACTGAACTACAGTGTATTACACTTATTCAATACACAGTTAATTACAGGAGCACAGGAGTAATGGTCCTTTTTCATGTCCTTTCTGACAGATGGACCCGCAGAATGTCTGCTGCTTTTGCTTGTTTTCTTATTGATACTTAACTTTGTACTGAGTAACAGTGGGACTGGGTCATAGATCAAGAGCCTTTATTTAAAGTGTTTTCTAGAAGTGCTCAGGGCAAAGACTAACAGTTAACAAGAATTAAAGACATTCAATATAATCAATATACTGTATAGGGTGGGCCATGGAAAAGTATCCCGCCTCCAATACTTTTGCCACGCTCTTTGGAGGAGGCCATCGCCACTTCACAACCAGAAAATTACTGTTTGGTGCTCGGTGTCAGGAACACGAATACTGGACCCAATTTTCTTAGAATCAGCTGTTAATGCCGTGGTTTGCCTGGACATTGTTCATTGAACAATTTTATGACTAACTAACACCAGAAGAAAAAAATGTACTGCTTTTTCCAACAAGATGGGGCAACATGCCACACCTCTCGTCACTCACTGGCACAGGTTCATGAACTGTTTACAGAGGAGCGAACTGTGAGCAAGGGGTTATGGCCACCATGTTCCCCGGACTTGTCCCCATGTGATTTTTATCTGTGGGGAAATTTAAAGCAGAAAGTGTATGCCAACAATCCACATACCCTGGATGAACTCAAGGAAAACATCATGAACACTATCCGCAGCTACACTGTTGAAGAGCTGCAAGCAGTATCAGCCAACATGCTCCGATGTGCGAAAAGGTGCATAGACGTGAACAGGGACCATTTTCAGCATCTGTTGTAACTTGTAGGTAAGTGAATAAAAACAATCCACTTGCTTGTTTATCTTGTCATACTGTCGCCGGATGCTGGCTACTTTTCCGTGGCCCACCCTGTATAATCAAATAATTAATGTTTAACTGAAAAATCAGCTCTGACAGGTGCAACAGGTGGGGGTGATCTCAGTGCTACCTGTTGAGTATGGAAACATTTAATATATTCCACATTACGCTCTGAGTCTCTTAGATTCTTAGATTCAGTTTGTTCTTTCATTAAGGATTTATGAAAGAACAAAGCAATGCTCTTTGAAGTACTGCTTCAGAGTGTTATAACGGTAAAGCACAGTAAATGATGATGTGCAAAATGTCGTCTTTGAGGGTGCTTCCAGGGATTTAGTTCATGATCTCGGGCATCCAGGCCGATATTTCAGTTCCTCCCATTCTGCATTCTGACATGCATGGACAACTGCATGTAAACTCCGCAGGACCACCCTGCTTTTCAATCTAACATATATGTTGGACCAACAGCATTATCGGAAGGGAGGAGGATTAGCCACTGATAAGTGCTAAAACTAGCAATATCCCTGACTGTACCTTTATTGGTGACCTACTGACTTAGCTATAGAATGGCCAGTAGGGGAAAGGTCTCCGAGATTTTGACTGTGACTAGCTTCCCTGACTCCTTTTCTACAATCTGGCTGTGGTTCTTCAATTACTTGATTGACAGATATTGCTGTGTTTCATTTATGTTAATTAGGTACTACTTTGTTTTTAATGTAGTTAAACAATTCCGCATTCTCATATGAGATAGTTCTATATTTAGTGAGTGGTATTATCTGTTCTTCTAATTTTTGTTCAGAGTTCTCATGGCAGTTTGTGCCAGCATTTGGGTGAGGAGTGCTGTGCAAAAATTATGCATTTTGTACTGTTTTGTTCCATTTCAGACAGATTAGCCATCTAGCTCTGTGAAGAGGATTATTTGTGTTCTGTAGTGTGTTTTGTTTTGTATTTACCCCACTTTTTGACGCCCATCGCACACCCAACTTACCTGGAATGGGTTCTCTCTCAGAATTGTCTTTCCCAAGATTTCTTCCATTTCTTTTTTCACCTACGTGGTTTTTTTTCTTTTTTTTTTGGAGGGGGTTCTTGTCTTCTTATGGAGTTTAGGGTAGGTGCCTCACAAAAACAGGGCCTGTTAAAGCCATTGAGGAATTCCTTATGTGCTGTTGGGCTATACAAGAAATAAATTGTTTTTGTTGTTGTACTAAATTTACTCTTGAATGTGTTTTAGTTTCCTGGGTTGTATTCTGTCAATAGTTATTCTCTTACATTTGAATGTTGCCACTACCCTGCAGGTGCAGGTTGAATTAAAAAAAAAATAAACCCTCAAATTTATGAAGCACACAATTTATGGTGGAGTTCCAATGTAGTTACTTAACATCATCAAATATACTGTATTACTATTTAAATTATTCAAACTCTTCTCCAGAAATCTGTGATTTTAAACAGCATTCCACCCACATTCTAAAGACATTTAGGTTAGATTAATTGACTAAGTTGGCTGACTGCAGGTGCGTGCACATACATTATGTACAGTCATCCATTTTCATCCAGTACACAATAATGAATGCATTACATAAATGTATTTGTCAAAACAGAAAAATTGGTTTAATTCATCCTATTAGAATTACTAAATGTAAACAACTTTTCCACAAGCAGTAACTGGCAAACGTATGTACTGTGGAATAAGAACAGCTGTACAATACTGAAATACTCGACGGAAGAGTAATTAAATGAAATTGTCACAGGTTCCCAGACCCAGTGATTCACTTGCAGACTTACAAGGTTGGTGAGAAAGTGATTCAGCTTGTGACTCATCAAGGCAACAGTTGTACTAATTCACTTTCTGATTCACAAAGGGGGTGGAACTGGAAAGAAAAAGGACTCATTGTGTTAGTCATTGCCTTTAATGAATGAACCAAAGAGTCAGTCATCCTGATTTTGTTCCCTGAGACCCACAAAATCTCTTGAATTACATTGAGTCAGATTCCTTATTTCTGGAAAGTGTGTCCAGCCAGGCACCCCATACAGGATTTCTTCCCATCTTACATTTGATGCTGCTGGCATAGGCTTTAGCTCATTGTGATTCTGAACTGGAATAAGTTGGTTCAGAAAACAGATAATTTTAAGTCCTTTTACAAGCATTTATGATTATATTCAATCACAGAGTTAGACAAGGTTTAGCACAACTTCATTAATTTAAGTAGAACCCACAAGGATTACATTTCAGTTTTTCTTGGTTGAATGCTTCGCTCACATTACAAAATACTTATTACGTTTTTTCAATGGCAGTTCCACATGGTGTACCACTTACAGTACACTGATGTTTTTAATGATAACTTGACTGACAAGTTTCCATTCTCATTTGTAATAAAGCACTTTGTTATACATTGACTATCATTGTGATTTGAAAATATGTTTAATTCCACAGCTTTTTACTGTGCAGTGGACTTCAAACTACCTAGATTTTTATTCCAACCCCATCTTTATATTTTAATTAGTGTTTTTTGTATGGCTTTGTTAGTGACAACAGACTGAATGAAAATAATGGAAATGAAATAAGAAGTAGAATTTACATAAAAGGGAAATGTGATATGAATAGAAAAAAAAGCTTTTGGTGGTAAGAGTTTCTGGCTTCCTTCCCTTGAGTGGCTTTTGGCCAGTTTAGCTGCATCCTGGAGCTATTCAATTTTTATTCTGAATACTGCAGAAGCACTTATAAATGATGCTATTTAAACTGCACACTGATAGATAGTTTTTCATCACTTGCACAATTTGAAAGCAAGAATAAAGCTTCTGTAATTGGTTCTGTTTTAAAATAATTTATGAAAGGTAAATGTTTTGGCACATAGAGAGGCAGAACAATGTGAAAACACTATATTTAACACTTTAGATATTAACAGTGATATAATTGTCAAAAAAATTACAGAGAAAGACAAGCGGTGCAAAGAAGCGCTCTGACTATGCAATGACAGATAGGAGACAATAACATGAAATCAGGGGATACAAAATATCATGAATTGAAAGGAAAATGTTCATTTTTTTTGATTTGCAAAGAAAAGTAAGGTGTTTAGGTTGGATATAAATGTTTCAGTTTAAGAAGCATTACAAATAGGCAAAAGGAATACATCTTTATGTACAGGGGATTTAGAAAGCACTCACAAGCCCTCAATCCTCATTTGTAACATAAAAATATTTGCTACTATTATTGCTAGAGAAAATGACACCAATAAAGTATAATAAAGACATTTTTAAAGCATTTAAAACAAATATTCGAATTTAGTTAAGAGCGATGCTTGACACCATTCCTTCACTCCCAATGTCCTTCACTGTAAGCATACTTTGGATGTTATTGTAATGATACTGAGTGTGCATATGAGACATAAATACAGAAGCAGCCAATAAGACCACCTCATCACAATGTACTGATAACAGAATGTGGAAAATTCTCATGTGTAATTTCTTCTCCCAAATAAATTACAGAACAGCTGCAGTGTTTTCCTTATGCAGAATACCATTTTTATGAAAATATACCATCTTATTGCAGCAAATGCAATACAACACCTTTTATTTTTTTGTATAGTGTCCTTCATTTAATCGAGGTGCAGAGCGCTGTGAACAATTCTCAGTTAAAATAGAAGTATAGATTACAAAATACAGATCTGGCACACATATAGATGCAGATTTGGTAAAATATACATAGAACAAAGTAGAAACTGATTAAAAACAAATCAAAACTATCAATATATATCTATTAATAAACTGGTGAAGAATGACTAGTTAACAATGATGGAGATTAAAATTATAAAAGAGAAAGTGAAAAGTAAAATCACAGTCATGAAGACCACAGCCAGCTGGCCGACTACCAGCTCCTGGGTTTTTTTTATAAAGGACGCTATGCTGCCCATCCAATCTGATGAGAGAATCTTTCCATCCAATGATTATAATGCTCATTTATCCAAGATGATTTTTCCATATGCAGGAGAGCAGTCTGGCAATAGAGCAGTGGCTCCAAATACCACATCTAGATACAAAGAGGTGAAACAGAATAGAAGAGGATTAGTAATGGTTTAAAATATTTTAATATTTATATTTCTGTACAAATGACTTACAAACAGAAATGCAGTATGCTAATCATCAGCTCTAGTCATGGTATGCTAGATTAAAGAAGTAAGTCTTTGGCCTGGATTAAAAAGCTGAAACTGAAGGGGCATCTCTTATGTAAGTGGGCAGCTTCATGTTCTGTAACTAAAAGCTCAACTACCCACTGTTATTTATTAATCCTTGGAATCTTACAGTAAGTAGGCCGGCATCTTGAGATCTCAATGTGTGCTCTGGTTTGTAAGTAATGATAGGCTCAGATAAGTAAGTAGGGCTTCAAAAATTTAAAGCTTTAAAAGTTAAATGAATGATTTTGAAATCAGTCCTAAGCATAACTGGGAGCATTTAAATTGTCCTAAAACTTCACAAGGCTTTAACACTACAAAGAAAAAATCTAAGTAAACCTATTATGAACAGTGTATGACTGCCATCCATTAGATTTATGCCATTCTGTCATAGCCTGGCAGTCACTTAGAAGTAATTCTGTGAACTATTGGTCAAAAGGTAATTCAGTGAACAAGCAAGATATGTAGAGGACAGCATTGAAAGTAATAAATTGATCTAGTGACATGTTGTAACTGATCAGACTTCATAAAAATTTGAATGATGTTTTTAGTGGCTTTATAGCCAAAAGCAAAACAGAGAGAGAATAAGGAATTAAATGGCTTTACAGGAGCTTGAAGGGACACATTAAGACACCTTTTCCCGAAAATATCGCTTATCCATTCATTTTCAACCTGCACATCCAACTCAGTGCAGAAATGGTTTAAAATAATGTGATACTTAGTGTTTCTGTATTAATGACTACCAAACAGAAATGCAGTATCCCCAGCTATTCAGCAGCTCTGCATGTCTAATATGAAATCTTTATGAAAGATTTAAGATAAATGATTAATTATTAAGTCCGTTATTAACAATTGAAAATGAATTTCAAAATTACTTACAAATACATCAGTAATTCAAAAAGACACTACACACATGCTTTGCAAAGTTGTTTTAATATAAAGAGTGGATTTAAAAAGAAAAGATTTGATTAGCATTTCCAAACTACCTACCATTAGGTAATCTTCAAAGATAAAACAAGACAGAACTATTTCCAAGAGAAAGATATGTGGATGAGTGCAAGAACATAGAGTAATATTTGTCCCCAGGGTGGAAATTTGGGTTTTTACAGAAGCTCTTTAAATAAATAAATACATAAATAGTTAGGTAAATAAATAAATATACAAATACACTTTGGTCTTGACAAACACCAGAATGACTAAACAGCAGGAAAATTAGAAAGAAAGAAAAGTTCATACTTGGCTGTCACAATCACAGTGAGGCATAATGCACACATATTGCTATTGGTTTAAAGGAGCCCCCATAGCATTTTTAACACATTTCTGGTGACTAATTAATTGGCTGAAAGTTACAAGTGTTAGTGTGTCACAGAGAGGATGTGCAGCAATGTTTATAATGGTACTCAGTTTTGTTTTGCAACCCCAAATCAGAAACAATGTTGGTTTGGTACAGAAAATGCAAAAAAAAAAAACCCACAGTGATTCTTAAGTTTTCTTCAACGTTTATTTCATTGCAGGCAGTATGAACCCAAGATATTATTTCATGTTCTGTCTGGTCAACTTCAATTCATTTGTTAATATACACCCATTCCTGCATTTCAGGCCTGAAACACATTCCAAAAAAAGTTGGGACAAGGGTAAATTATTGCTAATAATAAGGTAAAAAAATTAAATAATGATGTGATTTCAAACAGGTGATGTCAACAGGTGATTGTAATCATTATTTGGTACAAAAGCAGTATCCAGGAAAGGGTGAAGAGCAAAGATATGCAGAGAATCTCCAGTTTGTCCACAAATCCATGACAATTTTTTTAAAAACAATGCTCCTCAAAGAAAGATTGGAAGGGATTTGCATATTCCTCCGTCTGCAGTGCATAACACCATGAAATGCTTCAAGGAATCTGGAGAAATTTCATTGTGTAAAGGACAAGGGCACAAACCTAATCTGAACATTCATGACCTCCGATTCCTCAGATGGCACTGCATTAAGAACCATCATTCTTCGATAGCTGATGTAACCACATATGCAAGGGATTACTTTGGCAAACCTTTGTTAAACACTACAATACAGAGTTATATTCACAAATGCCACTTAAAACATTACTGTGCAAAAAAGAAGATTTATGTTAACCATGTCCAGAAGCGGCGACAACCTCTCTGGGCTCTGAAGCATCTGGAATGGACCATCACACAGAGGAAATTTGTAATGTGGTCAGACAAATCAGTATTCCAGATGTTTTTTGAAAGAAACTGACACCATGTGCCCTGGCCCAAAGACGAAAAAGAACATCCAGACTGTTATAAGCAACAAGTCCAAAAACAAAAAACAAGGGCCCGTCATGGTATTGGGCTGTGACAGTGCCCTTGAAAAAATTAATTTATACTTCTGTGATATCAGCATTAATGCAGAAAAGTACATTGAGATTTTAGAGCAACTTATGCTGCCTTGCTGGAGAGATGAGACGTTCCACCCACCTACCCAGGTGGGCCGCCTCAAATTGGGACCTAAGTGCTGCTGTGCAACGGGCGATGCCTCAGCACCACACCAGTTAAAATCCCCAACAGACCTGACCCCATTGGCTCTCTAACTCAACAGTTTTGACTCTTTGACAGGGATGAGGCTCCCAAGTGCGCTCCCCCATTCACTTCATAATGGGAGTAGCCTTCAAGATGACAGCCTCCTGAATGAGGCACATTACCTGTATTGTGAGAGATTGAAAGTTACAGCACTATGGACAATGCAGCAATTCTCTGAGGGTGATTCAGCTCACAGGATCCTCATTGCTGAGAACCCGAGTGGCTGGACCAGGCCAAGGAGATGCCCATGTAACACCTAGCTGTGGGAGATAGATTATGGCACTGGACTGGTACAAGTACTGGACTGGCCTGCCTACAGTCCTGACCTGTCCCCAATGTAGAATGCGGAAGACTTTAAAAACAAAAAATGTAACAACAGCGATCTTGTACTGTTGCACAACTTAAGATGTGTTTGCAGGAAGAATGTGACAAAATAACACCTGAAATGCTGTATCACTTGGCATCCTCACTGCCAAAACATCTTTTAAGAAGCAATGGCATCATTACAAAGTGGTGAATGCTTTACTGTCCCAACTTTTTTTGGAATGTGTTTCAAGTCTGAAATGCAGGAATAGATGTTTATTAAGAAAAGAAACAAAATAAACATGAAATATTTTGGGTTCATACTGTCTGCAATGAAATAAAAGTCAAAGTAAATTTAAGAATCACTGCTTGAATCCATTCCACATCACTACTTGAAGAGTGAGCAGACATAGAGGCTGTTTGGTGTTGCAAAAGGTATTAAACAGATCCTTGGTTTTGCTGATGTTAAGATGCACATAATTCTCTTTGCACCAAGAAAAAAACTTCTCCACTATACTCTGTCTCCTCCCCCTTATCAATACACCCAATAACTACAGAAACATCTGAGAATTTCGGTAAGTTACTTGACCTGGTGTTATTTTTGTAGTTGGAGGTTTACAGAGTGAAATTTAAAGGAGACAGGACTGTTCCTTGTGGTGCTCCAGTGTTGCTCACATCCATATCAGAAACACAGTCCTTTTGTCTCACAAACTGTGGTCTGCCTGACAGACAGTCCATTATTAAGGACACCTTAGGCTCATCTACCTTCATATCTCTGAGTTTACCCCTTAGCAGGGATGGCTGGATGGTACTGAAGGCGCTGGAGAAATCAAAACATAATCCTCACAGTGCTGCCAGTTTTGTCCTGTTGAGAATAAGTGTTGTGGAGCAGATAGATAATTGCTTCCTCCACCCCACTCTTTGTCTGATAGGCAAACTACAGAGGGTGCAGGTGGTCTACCACAAGAGGGCTCATATAGTCCAGGACCAGCCTGTCAAAGGTCTTCATGATGTGAGACATAAGTGCCACTGGTCTGTGGTCTTTAGGTGAAGAGACGCCTGCTTTGTTTGGAACAGGAACAATGCAGGATGTTTTCCATAGCAGAAGCAGTTTCTGGAGCTTTTGGGACAGGGCTGGTAACAGAGGACACCGCAAAGTTGGTCAGCAAAGGCCTTACACACTTGAGGACTGACTCCATCTGGTCCTGCAGGTTTTCCTGTGTGCATCTTCCTCAGTTGTCTCCTTACTTAGTCTTCAGTTATGGACAGTCCACACTGAAGATCAAAGGTGGTCTTGTCACTGGCCATTCCAGTTGATGTGGTACGAGTTATTGAGATGTAGCAGGAATGTGGGGAGACTGGTCAATGGAAGAAGGTGACAGTGGGAGGAAAAATCTATTAAAAACTAGTTCAGGGCACAAAAAGGGGGATCCACTCTAATGATATCGCTCCTGCACTCATATGTGGTGGATTCAGTTAATGGAGACCCCCACCCTTTGGTGGGTTGTAAAGGCATTTCTATGAGAAAAATGGGATGCAACACCAAAAAGGTCAGGAAACTATGCATAATGTATCTGACAAAACTTGTAATTTGAAGACACCCATACTGACATCATTCTAAGATCACTTTTTCTGTCATTTTGAGCATAGTAGAATCAGAACATAGCATATCATCAAACACATCATGAAACTTACATTTACATGTAAGAAGAAAAATCCAATAGTATGTTATGTAATATTTTGATGTTTCACCTATTTCCATAAGAGGGCAAATAACATTTTAAACGCCTGTTGATGTTCTTATACAATGCCAGAACACATTAAATCAAATTTAATGACAACAATTTGCACATGACCTGCTGTATTTTTTATGTTAATAATAGGTGCAATACCTTTAAAGGGTTAAATTGCTTTGTGTTGTGTTTTATTGAAAAGCTGTTCAACCAACCTTCAAATTCAATGGCTGCTGTAACAGAGGCACATGGATCATGATATACTGTACAGTACAGTATATCCACCCATCCTTTTTCTATTCCACTTTTACTCTTCAGTTTTGAAAAAAAAAGTAACAAGTATCAGGGTATGTCAATGGAAATGTTAGTTAATTTATTTTAAAATTTTTTGATGTGTAAATGTAGCTACTAATACTGTGGTAGGTTAAAGTCTAAAAGTAAATTAATATTTTAATATCAGAGTGGCACAGAGCCTAAGCCCTGTTGCCCCACAGCTTCAGAAATCAGGGTTTAATATCTTGCCCTGTTATTATTGTCTGTGTGGAGTTTTCAGCTTCTCCCTGAGTTACCTTCCGTTTTCTTTTGCTGTTCCACTTTCTTCCTACATTCCAAAGATGTGTGATAGTTTAATTTGCTGACTCCATACTCACCTGGCAGGAGTGAGTGAGTGCTTGCATAAATTAATGACTCATGTTATCTTGAACTGCACGACTCCTGGTAAAATCTCTTTGCATGTCTTTTCTTTCTTCCATAGTTGTACACACTTTCTCAAGTTCTTGTTACTAAATCAGCTAAACAATTCTTATTCTTGGTTATTTAATATCGTTTAAAGTTACTTCATGTTTGTTAAAAAAAATAGCTAGTGCTGTATATTACAGGAACAACTGTAACAGTGATTATTTCCATATAGTATTAAATGCTTTATAGATGCATGAAGGAAATTTATTATCAGAAAAGTAACACTTGAACTCAAAGATTAAAAACTATGGCATGAATCTATAAAAGATGATTATACATTAATTCATAGCTCTTGTAAACCCAGTGTTGGACCATGCTTGTTTCCACCATTTATCATCTAGACCACATTTCCTTCCGATTTTTGAGAAGTATTCTGTTGAAACTGAATCCTACAGTGGGGTAAGAATAATTTGTAGTTATGCAACTCTAATTAGTATGCAACAAGGCTAGCATGAGATAGCTGCAGAACATGGCTTCCTGCCAACATCTAAAGAAAAAAAAAATCATTGAATACAGGAACACTTTAAAATGCTTAGAGTCTATATAAAGTCAAAGAAATTTAGTGTAAATAAAAACAACTGTGCCTGTGAAAGTGCTAGATTTGTGCTGATAAACTTAATTTTTGCTAGGCATCAAGGAAATAGTGTTTGTTATGTGTAAGTATGTTTGTATTGAGCTGAATTCATAAAAATAAAAATAAACTCACAAAAATAAAAATAAACCAGCATAAAAATGATCAGAAATCACACATTTACAAGAAAGGCATTTTATTTACTTGGTACTGACCTGCAGAATTTTCCTTTTGATAATACCATTTTTATTAAGTTGGGTGTCAAGTGTATTGTCGATTATGCAGTGATATAAAAACAAAGTACGTCTTTTAAATGTGTGGTGTTACATATTAGGAGGTAACTAACAATCATGTGTTCCTTACCAGCTTTTAAACTTAAACAAATCTAATTTTAGCAGTCGAGCAAAACATAACAGATTTTACTCTGTCCTGTTATCAGCAAAAAGAAGAACATATGGACACATCAGTCCATTAGGTCCAAGTTAAATTAACTGTCATATGTACAAAGTACAGTGAAATTCTTACTTGCATTTATGACTAATACGGAACAAGTAGCTACTCTCCAAGGTCAAGTCAAATGGGGGCCTTGCCTTCTAACTTTCCTGTTTTAGGCAGGGTCTTCACACCAACATAAATGTTGTTTACTCATCCTTAAATATTATTTTGTATATAATTTTTTTAATATTAGTTTAGTTATGAATTGTTTATTAATTATGTATGAATATTGTTTATTTTTGTACTATTATGTGCCCTGTCTCCTTTATATAGATTTCGGGAAGAAGAGGGAATACCATGGTGTTTCAGCTATTCCAGGTGGAGGATCAGGTTCTGCATATCAGCCTTGAGAGCTGTTTGGTAAACATTTTTATTAGGAAGTGTTGTTTGTATTTTCTTTTTTCTGACATTTATTGCTCTGTGCTTGTGAATTTTAAGTATTGCATTTTGGACTTTATTTGCTTATTCTGGGCTGTCTGTTAGGCTTACTCATTTTGATCTTTTTTTTTTGTTAATAAATATATTTTCCTTATAATAAATCTTTTATAATTTTTTATTTTGTTAATTGTTCATTTACTAATGATTTCAAGATTTTTTTGGTGCCGAGCTTTTAGTGCCTGTGTGGGCTGAAACCTTCTTATTGTTATGATGACACCTTTAATTAATTTTTTTGAATCTCCTGACTGTTATAAAATTAATTTTGAAATCTTCTTAGTGGTTTTTAGACACAATTAATTCAATCTTGCAACTTATTTTCTGTATAGAGGTTTCTCTAAAATTGTTTCAATTATTTAATGCAATTTTTTGCTGCCATTTTGGGGATGGTGCTGTGGTAATCTTTCCCATGATGCACAGGGAGTCCACAACACGTGATTTCTTTGACACTACCGTGTAAAGGTCACTGTCTGCATTTCCAGCTTATTTGAGATTAGTAAAATACCCGCGCTTCGCACCGGCGAAGTACTGCCTTAAAATTTTTATTAAGAAGAAAATGAAACCTTTTTAAACTGAAGGAAAATATACCAATAATTATTTGTTAAGGATCTCTTTGTATACCACATTGTCATTTCGGCCCTCCGGTTTTAATATGACCAAGCTGTGCGCTGAGCTTACTCTTGAGCATACAACGTACAGTTGGCCATGTGAAAAGTAATCTTGTTTTAAATCTCACAGCTTGGATTCCTGCTGTCATAATCGATTTGAGTTACATGGTTTGTTTCAATTACGACAGTATTTGCAGGACTTGTGTTGAAGTGACATTCGGCATCTGTCAAGCGTTGTAAGCATACAACCGGTTTCATCGATAACTTCACATCCAGCTTTTGAGAGTTTAAACATTCATAAACATCAAAGTGTCCACTACTGAAATTGTCACTTGTGAATCTAAGATATTTAACACTAGAATTACCAGAGCCTACGAAAAACCTCGTAAATCCATCCCACCTTAAATCGCTTCTTAAATCCCTTCACACCTCTCCGCTAGCGTCCTTTGTCCTCTAAATGTGCTGATAAAGAGAAGCTAGAAGCAGCCGGCTATTCCATCCCCCCACCAATTTAGAACGTGCACGAACTTCTGAAGTGAAGTGAAGTGGAGTTTTAGAGTGGAAATAATAGATCGTTATTTGGAACACACGCATTTCATGTCTGTTCCGTTTCTACAGTAATCTGTGTAAACACATTGTTAAAACAGAAACGTTTTTTATATTCTAGTAGTAGATGACAAAATGTAGGCATAAACTATATAATGTATGAAGCCTGAAGTCCAAATATCAAAGAAACATTTTCACAAAAGGTAAAAATATAACACAACAATTGCGCTTTTATTCAAAAATATAACTGCAGAAAAAAAAGCCGCCTTAACATGCAACATTGACATGCGTTTATTACGACTGCTTTCGTGGCGCAATAGACTCAGCTGTCGACTGGGAATCAAAAGGTCGGGAGTTCGAACCTGCACCGCTTCGTTTTGAGAAGTAAACTGCTCTTAGTCTTACTATTTTAGAATAAAAGCATACATTTGATTTCAGTCTGTAACAGCCGGTGTAATTTATGATCCTTGTAAAGGTTAGCTTTGTTTTTTTTTTTTTAATTCACTTTTCATTCTCTCAGTCGCGTTCAGAATCAATCCATACAACCCCATCTGACACGGCTGTTTTCACATAAAGACGCGCTATAGCTCTGCAGTGTACTTGTGACTGCATTCTCGTACCAATGTTTGCGAAATGAAGTGTCTGCGTGCACTTTTCGTGGCATTACACGTGTATTTTTTGAGCATGCCCGTTTGAGCATGCTCAAACACAGGAACATATGTTGGTGTAAAAGTATAACAAAACAAGTGCACTTTTATTCAAGACTACCTGTATAACCGAAGAAAAAAGAAAGCAAGTTACAGTAGGCGATTGATACGACAGCTTGCATGGTGCAATGCTAAGAAGTGCTGATTTTCATTCCGTGCTATATAAAATCATCACATTCAAATATTAACAGTTCCCACACACCCAAGGACCGTACTTCCTACATTTACGACACGTGTACTTGTTGCAGTGTACACACCTCTCTGTGCTATGGTTCCTATTACACTGAATGAGCACCTGACACTGTACTTTCTTCCCTGGGGGAATGTCCCACATCAGAGAATTTCCAGTTCCAGCAAAAATTCACACCCGATCTGACGCTGTTCGTTTTCAAATAATATTGCATTAGTGCGATGATGTTTTCACAAATATTGTCTCTTCCTTTCAGGTGTGTAATAGAAACCACAGCATAGAGAGAAGTGTGTACATTGCTTCTTACAGGAAAAGGCGATGGAACAAGTGCACTTGAATAAAAGTGCACTTTTGTTATACTTTTACACCAACATATGTTCCTGTGTTTGAGCGACATGAACAGATGGGGAGTGTCTGATGATTGCATGCGGGGACTGACAGGAACACTCAATAAAACTGAATAAAAAGAAAATCAAGTGACGGTGAGATACGAAGAAGGCAGCTTTGCCAGCGTTTGTGTGTCAGAACCCTTTGGGGGGGCGTTAGTATGCATCGTGGTACACTGCAGAGCTATAGCGCGTCTTTATGTGAAAACAGCTGTGTCAGATGGGGTTGTATGGATTGATTCTGAACGCGACTGAGAGAATGAAAAGTGAATTAAAAAAAAAAAAACAAAGCTAACCTTTACAAGGATCATAAATTACACCGGCTGTTACAGACTGAAATCAAATGTATGCTTTTATTCTAAAATAGTAAGACTAAGAGCAGTTTACTTCTCAAAACGGAGTGGTGCAGGTTCAAACTTGAGACCTTTTGACTCCCAGTCGGCAGCTGATTCTATTGCGCCACGAAAGCAGTCGTAATAAACACATGTCAATGTCGCATGTTAAGGCGGCTTTTTTTTCTGCAGTTATATTTTTGAATAAAAGCGCAATTGTTGTGTTATATTTTTACCTTTTGTGAAAATGTTTCTTTGATATTTGGACTTCAGGCTTCATACATTATATAGTTTATGCCTACATTTTGTGATCTACTACTAGAATATAAAAAACTTTTCTGTTTTAACAATGTGTTTACACAGATTACTGTAGAAACGGAACAGACATGAAATGCGTGTGTTCCAAATAACGATCTATTATTTCCACTCTAAAACTCCACTTCACTCCCAGATACTCAATCAAGGCATGAGCTGGGAGAAGTTCGTGCACGTTCTAAATTGGTGGGGGGATGGAATAGCCGGCTGCTTCTAGCTTCTCTTTATCAACACATTTAGAGGACAAAGGACGCTGGCGGAGAGGTGTGAAGGGATTTAAGAAGCGATTTAAGGTGGGACGGATTTACGAGTTTTTTCGTAGGCTCTGGTAATTCTAGTGTTAAGAGGCATTGGCGGTTGTCCAAAGGTGTAAAATATTTGGCTATTTCGGTACACTTGAAAGCGACAACCGAACAATTCAGCGGCAGCCATCAACTCACATGCAGAACTATAGGTGAAGGGCTTAAGCATTCCACTCTTATAGTGCTCCTGTGTAGTATCATTATCTCCTGTACCGTCATCAGTCCACACCTTGAACCTGTCCCAGTCATTTAATACATAAGACACAATGTTCCTCCGGATATCAAGAGTGAGCCTGATATGGCCGTGCAATACATAACAAAGAGAATGGAAAAGGCAGGTGTCATCTCCGGGCATGGAAACCACTCGGTAAGTGACAGTTCTTTGATCGATGGTGATCACCTCGATAGACATGTTAATAGGGGTATGGTTGGAATGATAAAGGAAATGGGTACCTGAACAATGTAAAGGAACTCTAAAATACCTACACAATATCTAAAATTGTAATAAACGAACAATAAAACACCGGAGAAGCCGTGGATTAAATAAAAAGGGTGTAGTTATCAGCAGGGAGTCGTGAATCCCATGGCAAAGCAAGGAAGGGAATGTAGAGACCGGAGTGACGGACGGCCTTATATAGGCAGGCAGCCAACAACGTGGGAGACGTTGGGATGGGGGACCCAATGCTGCCTCACACGGTGACCGAGCTGCAGGCTATGGACGTATATATGTACGTAAGTAGGATTCAGTTAGCGTTGGGAACCCGCATACCAAATTTCTTGAAGATGGGCCCATAAGTAACAAAGACCGTTTGAAAATTCAATATGGTGGTTGACAGTGGCATCATACCACCGAAATAAGTAGGTACATTGGTTTCGGTTAGCTCAGGGAAGCCGCCTACCAAATTTCGTGAAGATGGGGCCATAAATAAG
>JANRMT010062792.1:38820820-38856846 GCA_026402145.1 Polypterus bichir lapradei
CAAATTTCGTGAAGATGGGGCCATAAATAAGAAAGTTCAACATGGCGAACGTTGTCGACCGTTATGACCATCACGTGTAGAATTTCTAAATGAAACCTGCTTAACTTTTGTAAGTAAGCTGTAAGGAATAAGCCTGCCAAATTTCAGCCTTCTACCTACACGGGAAGATGGAGAATTAGTGATGAGTGAGTCAGTCAGTCAGTCAGTCAGTCAGTCAGTCAGTGAGGGCTTTGCCTTTTATTAGTATACAATAGATTAACTTAAATAGCAGTTTTGCAATTCTTATTTACTGCGGTGGGCTGGTGCCCTGACAAGGGTTTGTTTCCTGCCTTGTGCCCTGTGTTGGCTGAGATTGGCTCCAGCAGACCCCCGTGACCCTGTAGTTAGGATATAGTGGGTTGGATAATGGATGGATTCTTATTTATTTATTTTTGTGATTCCTGCCAACTTTTGATTTTTGGTTTGTGATATGGCTTTATAGACTTTCTTTCTGACTTCCGGTATTGACCTTTGCAAGTTAATGACCATGTCCCGTCCTCCTGGTTATTACAAAAATATTTTTTTATTGGCTACATTTTCAGTCAGTTCACTTATAGTTTTTGGAGAAGCCATACTGAAGTCCAGGCCTCGATCATGCCTGGGAATAGATTTGGAACACAAGACCTTATTTTGTTATTTTTGTGACAATTTTTTTTAAAAAAGCAATCTGAAATCTCAGTGTTACCTCATAGGGTGAGAGATTGTAAGTTACATCTTAAAGAAACATCCATTGGACATAATTGAAGAGATCCAGTTGAGCTATCTTGTGTACTGGAAAACTGGATGGGAAGTCTAAACAACCTCTCGCACTTTTCACAAGCATCATCCCAGCCCTGAAACTACTCTTGGTGCCCATGTAACTACAGTACTACATACTGGTCCAATATTATTGTGAAAAGCAAAAATATTTTGAACCCATATTTCAATAATTACATAGTTACCGTCACAGATCTTGCTCTAGAGGATTGTCTTCTTCTGTGAATTCTGTAATTTGCATATTATGTGAAGGTTGCTAGGCTGCCAAAGTACAGTAAAAAGTGTCGGGAGCAATGTCATATATATTCTTGGTTTAAAAGTCATAAAAATATATAATGTTGAAGCCACATGGATATGTTCTAAAAAATCAGCAGTTTCTTTTTTTTTCTTCTGTATTTCTGTTTATCTGTGTTTATCAGGTGGTGCAGTGGTAGCGCTGCTGCCTCGAAGTTAGGATACCTGGGTTTGCTTCCCGGGTACTCCCTGCGTGGAGTTTGCATGTTCTCCCCGTGTCTGCGTGGGTTTCCTCTGGGTGATCCCGTTTCCTCCCACAGTCCAAAGACATGCAGGTTAGGTGCATTGGTGATCCTAAATTGTCCCGTGTGTGTGTGTGCACTGCGGTGGGCTGGCGCCCTGCCTGGGGTTTGTTCCTGCTTTGCACCCTGTACTGGCTGGGATTGGCTCCAGCAGACCCCCGTGACCCTGTGTTAGGATATAGCAGGTTGGAAAATGACTGACTGTGTTTATCATATAACTATCTGTCTTCACTGCCTAACGCATCATACTGCTGTCAAGGTGTCCCAGTCAAGTTTATATATTCCATAATGGTTGGATTTTTTTGCTGTAGCTAATCAGGTGTTTAGTTTGTGTGGAGTTTTGTCTCTTTTTGAAAATATGAGAACTTCACCCATTATTGTACTCCATTTAAATCCTTCCCTTCAAAAGTGCACCTATGGTCATAGATCCCACAATAATAAACAAAGTATGAATCTTGAATAATATTTGAAGACGTAACCTTTTTCCCCTAAAGATTAACACTGTACACTAAGTACATTATTATGCAACAAGGGTAATATACGCAGTACCTGAGGACTACTTTCAAGAAATGTGTATTTGTTTTGTCAAGGCAAGCTATGAACTCCAGGGAGTACTTGTTTGAACGCTAATGCCTCAGGCTGTGCTTATTTTGCATCTGCATTCTCATTACCTGGCTTTACTGCCTGCACAGAATGTCTTCCAGAAACTAACTCTAAGAATGCTGGGTGATGTTCGGTCATGCTGAAACAGATGACTATATAAGCATATAAAACTTTAAAATAAATAATATTTAAATGTGCTGCATTAGAATGAGTAAAGTGGTCATCTTGACCAGGTAAACGCAAGCTAAATTTAGGTATCACTTTTAAGTCTCCCACTAACAATATTCATTTGTATTTTTGATTTGGATCATTTGTTTCCATTGTATTTTTATTTTAGACCTAAGCTTTATCAATTAAGTTTAAACTGTCCCAAGAATTGGGGAAAAAAATGAAAGATGACATTGTGCTAGTCATATTTAAACCATAAGCCATCATACTAGAGTTTGACAGTGGATCAACTATTCATCTGCACTAATTTACAATATCTTTCTGGCTACAGGCTATAAAGATAAAACAGTTTTCTAAAGGGTCTGCTTGGGTATTTCTTTCATTTCATTATTTAGATGGTTAGCCAGTCACTGTTATAATTTCCCACACAAAAGCATAGACAGCACAGTCAAAGATAGGTTTGAGCAGTTGCTAAAAGTTGCTTTCACTTAGGTAACAGTGGTAACACTGAGGTAATTACACTCACCTAAAGGATTATTAGGAACACCATACTAATACGGTGTTTGACCCCCTTTCGCCTCCAGAACTGCCTTAATTCTATGTGGCATTGATTCAACAAGGTACTGAAAGCATTCTTTAGAAATGTTGGCCCATATTGATAGGATAGCATCTTGCAGTTGATAGAGATTTGTGGGATGCACATCCAGGGCACGAAGCTCCCGTTCCACCACATCCCAAAGATGCTCTATTGGGTTGAGATCTGGTGACTGTGGGGGCCATTTTAGTACAGTGAACTCATTATCATGTTCAAGAAACCAATTTGAAATGATTCGAGCTTTGTGACATGGTGCATTATCCTGCTGGAAGTAGCCATCAGAGGATGGGTACATGGTGGTCATGAAGGGATGGACATGGTCAGAAACAATGCTCAGGTAGCCCGTGGCATTTAAACGATGCCCAATTGGCACTAAGGGGCCTAAAGTGTGCCAAGAAAACATCCCCCACACCATTACACCACCACCACCAGCCTGCACAGTGGTAACAAGGCATGATGGATCCATGTCCTCATTCTGTTTACACCAAATTCTGACTCTACCATTTGAATGTCTCAACAGAAATCGAGACTCATCAGACCAGGCAACATTTTTCCAGTCTTCAACTGTCCAATTTTGGTGAGCTCGTGCAAATTGTAGCCTCTTTTTCCTATTTGTAGTGGAGATGAGTGGTACCCGGTGGGGTCTTCTGCTGTTGTAGCCCATCCGCCTCAAGGTTGTGCGTGTTGTGGCTTCACAAATGCTTTGCTGCATACCTCGGTTGTAACGAGTGGTTATTTCAGTCAAAGTTGCTCTTCTATCAGCTTGAATCAGTCGGCCCATTCTCTTCTGACCTCTAGCATCAACAAGGCATTTTCGCCCACAGGACTGCCGCATACTGGATGTTTTTCCCTTTTCACACCATTCTTTGTAAACCCTAGAAATGGTTGTGCGTGAAAATCCCAGTAACTGAGCAGATTGTGAAATACTCAGACCGGCCCGTCTGGCACCAACAACCATGCCACGCTCAAAATTGCTTAAATCACCTTTCTTTCCCATTCTGACATTCAGTTTGGAGTTCAGGAGATTGTCTTGACCAGGACCACACCCCTAAATGCATTGAAGCAACTGCCATGTGATTGGTTGATTAGATAATTGCATTAATGAGAAATTGAACAGGTGTTCCTAATAATCCTTTAGGTGAGTGTATGTAAATCTATCGAAGACATGTAATTGAATACATTTAAAAATATTTGATATTTCTTGTCCAATGTGTACCCTCTGCATTCCTGCTATGCCTTTCCTTGGTATCCCTATGTGTCTCAACTTCTCTTGCCTGACGCTTTCTTTCTTGATCATGTTCTCTAAAGTCTGCTTCTCAGAACCTGTCATTTGAGGTGTCTTGCTCGCCTCATGTCCTCTTTTTGACTACCAACAAACAAAGTTGCCACAATGAAGAATTAAACTTCACATCTCTAATGTATTGTGTCATCATCCCTACCACTGAGTCACTAATGCCAAACTAACCAATCAGACCAAAGCCAAACTGACCAATAAGATTACTTTGAAGGTCTGGATACACACATACACAAACACACACACACACACACACACACCACACAGACAGACAGCAGCATTTTATCATATAGTAAATTGATAATTGATCAAATATTGGTTATAGGTTATATGGTATAGGATGAAGAATGGATGGATAGGTGGATAATTGGATATTTGGGTATTCTTATTACTATTGATGTAAACAGTTATTTTGTATAAGTGTCTTATAGTTCTGCCTAAGACATTTTGTGCTTCTTCCTTAAATTTTAAAAAAGGGTTTAGAGAAAAATAAAGACCTCTTTTGTAACTCTTGGTTGCATCTTAAGTAACAGAGTAAAACAGGAAAATTGTGAAGAGAAAAAAAGAGATGTAAATTTTACAAGCAGTATTTTCTTCTCGTAGCAGCAAAACTACAGTTTAAAGAGTGACGGATCTTTGAAGTTTTTGTTTTGCTTGTGATATTGAGAATGTATTAGCAAACTGTAAGGCTGACTGGGAAACTTGCTGTGATGTTTGGCCAAGGTTAGCACATGCCATTCTGCCGCTTTAGGCAAAAGACAAATTTGTGCCAACTCTTTGAATTAGCAACATCACATCCAATACGCAGAGACATATAAAGAGTAAATATTGTAGCAATGGAATTTTCACCTTAAACACTTGCTAAGTGTGCTATAGAAACGCTTGAGCCCTGCAAGACTTGTGATGATTTAATGACAGTACAATACACACATCCTGCACCACCTCCTCACGCATCCTGCATGAATCAATAGACAGAAACTGGGGAAAATATTCCTTACAAACCAGACTGGTAGCATAGTTATAGTAAAAAAGGCATTATAATAAGTTTGATAATAATACATTAATTTAGCTTGTTTTTCAGAAGTGTATATATTGGACCTTCATGACAGCAAAGCATCTTCTGTTTAAATTTTCTGCACCAGTTTATCCTGTTTGGAAATTGTAGCCAATTAGAGGACTCTTGATGGTACTATCAGAGTCAATATGTTTTAAAAACAAGCTTTTCTGTTTTCTGTGTGCTTACTGTTTTTAATGGTATCTTTTTTTTTTGTATTCACAGTCAGACAGATTTAGTCCCTTTAACATGTTGCATCTCAGTGATCAGAACTTGCATGTGACAGTGTGGGTTGGCGCCACACTGTCGGTTTCCTTCAGAATCCTTTTGAACCTGACACCATAGATATTCATAACAGGGATGAGCTGGGCAGATGAGGACAAACACACACACAAAGCAAGGGGTAGCTGCCTCATTGCTTTTATTAAAAACAGTGAAACAATGTGCCAAAGTGCAGTGCAAAGTTCAATCAATAGATAATTCTAAAAAAGGAATGTGCTCAGTGGAGGTTAAAAATGAATCAAATAAATATTTCTTTTAAAAAATGAGGTTAAAACACGGCAGGAAACTGTCCTTAAAATCTTGAACCCAGGTGAACTCCCTTAATACGTGACATCCCCTTGGCTTAACCCTAACAAGTCCTTGAAGCCAAGGAGGTGCCTAAGCTGCAGTTCAGCCAACCTTCCACACTGCTCCTCGGCTCGGGCCTCTTGTAGCCCTCTCTGGCTCCTGGCAGGGCACCCCTTCAAGCTTCTAACCCCCACTGCCAGGCTTGTACCCCTGTAGTCCATGGCACCACCCGCACCCGCTCTCTGAGCCTCTCTCTCCCTTGCAGCTGTGCTGCCTCTCTTCAGCAAGTTGCTCGAACCGAGCAGCATGCAGCGATCACTCCAGCTTCCAGGTTGCTCAGCTGCAGTGACTATCAGCCGCTGAGTGTTGGCCACGTGCTTCTTCGAGGGACTTCCTCCCGGCTGTCTGTCCTCTCTATCTCTCTTTCACTTGCACTGGCTTTCCCTTGCTCCTGCCTTCTCTCTTTATCCTCCTTTCTTTTTCTTCCTTTTCATTCTCTCCAATCCCTTGTTTTCCTCTTTAGACATCTTCTTTTTCTGCTTTCAGCTGCTCCTGCTAGGGGTTGCCACAGCGGATCATCTTCTTCCATATCTTTCTGTCCTCTGCATCTTGTTCTGTTACACCTATTACCTGCATGTCCTCTCTCATTACATCCATAAACCTTCTCTTAAGCCTTAAAGTGCATAAATTAAGTAATGTTTAAATAAGTGCATGCATTTACTTTGTGCTGATAATAAGAATATTTTTCTGGTCTGTGAAAAAGAACATGCATATACTGAATTTTACAGAACAATGTTACAACATAGTGACTGTAGGAGTAAAGTACTTGTGCATAACTCAACAAGCTTAGATGCTTCTCTAAAAACTTGAGAGAACACTAACCTCAAATTTTTTAACTGTTACTTAATTAAGGGAAATATAACTCAATTTTGTTACAGTCAACTTGATAAGCCCTCACTATTTAATGGATGTGTTTCAGGAAACCTTATCACGAAGGATTCTACCAATTAAAGGCATGTTTTATGGAATATTAGAATTTTTTTCACAGTGACATTTTATCCTAATGATGTTTAAATAATTATTTCATGCAGCATTACAAATGAGAAATTAGTGTTTCTCAGAAAATATAACATCATTTTTTTTACATTCATGTAAGTTACATAAGATTAATAATACATTGAAAACATTTTAATTACATTTGGATTAATTAGGATTTTTGATGGAGAGTGTTTTTACTTGCATTAGGTTTCAAAGGAGCTAATAAGTCACCTTGTTACAAACTGGTTTGATTTGTGTTTAACTTTCAACATGCTACTAATGTAATCCTTCAACCTGCTTTATCCAAATGCAAGAATTGTATTAAATTTAAACTTATCCCTCTCTCATAAAATCTTAACAGACTGCTACTGGATATTAATTAATTTCTTATTAAAAAATTAACCTATGTTAGCTTTAATGAAACATCTATTTAATTGCACCGGGAAAATGTTTTAATCAGGACAGAATTTAAAAATAAATGTACATTACTAAAATGAGAAATTTGTAGCTGAAATTGAGACTAGAAGCAGGCTAATAAAGGCATGAATAGAAGAGCATTTAGATTTAAATGTCAAACTGATGTGTCTCTTTCTCTTACTCTGTAAATTTTCGTAATTTGTCTCTCATCAAAATGTAATCATCTGACTTTGAGAAATAATCATATTCTTATTTGGTAAAGAAAATGGCATTTTGTCAATTCCAAAATGAAAGGCTGGATGGGAAAACAACTAGTTTTTGATAGTATATCCTTAAACTTTATATAAGGAGAAACTTTTATGCTTATCATGAAGACATAACTGACTTATACAGTTCTTTTTACAAACACACGGTATCAATCAAAAACACTCCAAGGTATTCTATTGAAATTTTTAGGTTTAATTGAACAAAATATGAAAATAATTTGTGAATGGTCCCTGTGGTCTTTCTACTGCAGTCCCTGTCCTGTTACAAATAAAGTATACATTTGCAGATAAAATGAAATTAAAACAAATTTTCCTTGATTTGATTCCCTTTTGACACACATCAACATCCATTATATATATTCAGAATCTGAGCTTGAATATTTAATAAAAAATATAACATAATTTTAATATATAAAAAATATTTAATACCAGCTGTGCTACCCGTCGAAGACAGGATGAAATCTAAGTAATCAACAGACCTCAGCATTAATGTTTGCAGTGCACCATGCAATGCACACGTATCTGTTATAGGCCATTTGGTATGGGATTTGCAAAAGCTGTGTTAATGTTTGTGAGGTGCCATCTATTGAAATGACAGAGACACAGCAACTAGACAGACACACAGACAGACACACGGGTATTTATGTCTTTATTAAAGTGTATTATTAATTTTTGGCAGTAAAAATGCTAGCAAGTTAGATAAAACTTATAAGCATTGTGTGATTTTTACTAGTTGAGGAAAATTAGTAGCGATGCTTAAAAGATTGTAATTAAGTTGATGAAATCATGATCATACAGAGCTGTTTCTCATGGTGAGTGACCCCGGTCGAGGCTCTGGAACTGTTCTCCTCTGTAAAGTAGGGGCACTGCCAATGAAATGTGAAATACCCTTCAACTGGCAATACTGTCTCTGACTTGTTTCTCTCTTTCTTGCATGATAGTATAGCTTTTGTTTCCACTGACAAATGTACACGGCCCACTGATTCAGGTTGTGTATTTCCCTACTCCTTAATGAAATTTGTGCCTTTTCACTTAGCCATCAATGCACTGACCAATGTTTTATAATTTACCCTGTAGGTACAATGCTTTGGTCAATCGGCTGCTGTTTTTTAAACATTACCTTTTACAGTTTCAGGATTATAATATGATATTGTGATAGACAGCCGGGTCCCATGCCTGGCCGGGACGCCCCTGCTGCATATGTTCCGGGGGAGCCACCATGTGCAGCTCAATACCTCCCCTGGGACGCTTGGTGGCAGCCTCCCTGGCCGATGTTCATTTCCCAGTCTCCCGCATGGCTCCATGGGACATGAAGTCCTCCACAACCTGTGTGGGAGCTGGGGTGGCCGCTAGGGGGTGCTGCCGAGACTCAAAAACTTGGCTGGACGAGTCATCAGTCCCACCCGGAGGTGCAAGTGGGACCAGGTGGTCAAGCACCTGGAACACTTCCGGGTGGGCTATAAAACGGGCCAGCCTCCAACACTAAAGAGCCAGAATCGGGAAGAAGAGGACGAGGTTGCCTGAGAGGAGTGGTGGTGCAAGGTGAAGAGTTGTTGCTTTTGTGTGTTGAAGAAAAATAAAAAGACTGTTGATTTTACACGTGCCTCTGCGTCAGTCTGTGCCGGGTCAAGCGCTATATAGTGCCCCTATCACAATATAAAAAGATTGATAACTGTTACAAAATTTTTTTTTTGAAATTGTATTAATTTTATTACAATCATTCCATACAAATCAATCAATTTTTACAAAAAGTAGGATTGAGAGCAAATCGACCCCCACCCCTGAGAGTGAGAGCAAGGCCAACGGAGTAAACTTAAGGCTTGTAAACATACCTAAATTGATGAGTTTGATAAGCCAAAAGAGATGAATGGAGAAGAAAAAGAAATACAGAAATAATTGCTTCCTCTGTGCTTTAAGAGCTTATTCTAAAATATTACTGATTAGATCCTGCCATGTTTTGAAAAAAAATCTGTACAGATCCTCTAACTGAGTATTTGATTTTTTCCAATTTCAAATAGTATAAAACATCGGTTTCCCCCTGACTTAAAAAAGGAGAGTTAGGATTCTTCCAGTTTAGCAAAATAAGTCTGTGTACCAAAAGTGTAGTGAATGCAATCACAGTTTGTTTGTCCTTCTCCACTTTAAACCCATCTGGAAGAACACCAAACACAGCTGTTAGTGGATTAGGAGCGATTGTGACACCAAGGCTGTCTGAAAGGTAATTAAAAATTTTGGTCCAGAATGACGTTAATTTGGTGCAGGCCCAAAATATGTGACCCAGTGAGGCTGGGACTTGATTGCAGCGTTCGCAGGTTGGATCTTGCCCTGGAAACATTTTGGAGAGTTTTAGGCGAGACAGATGTGCTCGATATATAATTTTGAGTTGAATAATTATATGCTTTGCGCATATGGAGCTCAAGTGAATTTTCTGCATTGCTATTTTCCACTCCTTTTCTGATATATTAATTAAGAGATCTTTTCCCCAGTTTCCTTTTGGATCTTTGGAAGGGAGGGACTGTAAAATAATTTTATATATTGCAGAGATGATGTCTGAGTTCATGAAACTGAGCAATATTTTTTCCAGCGTGGATGAGGGTGCAAGATGAGGAAAATTGGGCAGGTTCTGTTTAACAAAGTTCCTAATTTGAAGATAGTGAAAGAAACGTGTAGCTGGAATGTAAAATTTAGATTGTAATTGTTCATAGGATGCAAAGACGTTATCTATATAAACATCTCTAAACAAGTGAATCCCAAATATTTTCCAGATATTACAGACTGCAAATGTTTGCGAAGATTGAAAGAGGTGGTTCTCTTGCAGAGGTGTCACTGGTAAAAGATTCTCCGTCTTAAAATGCTTCCTACATTGGTTCTATATTCTGAGTGAGTGAAGCACAATTGGGTAATTAGTATACTGCCGATAACTTGCATTTATTGGGGCACAGAACAGGGAATATAAAGAAGTACTGCAGGATTTTAGTTCTATTGCGAACCAGGCCTGTGTATGTTCTTCTATTTGTGTCCAGGTTTGCTGCCCAGTAATAAAACTGGAAGTTAGGTAGAGCCATGCCACCTTCTGCCTTTTGTCTTTGTAGGGTCACTCTTTGGATATGTGAATGTTTTGAGTTTCAAATAAATGAGGTTATTGCTGAATCTAATTGCTTAAAAAATGATTTATTGATGCATATTGGAATGTTTTGAAATAGATAAAGGAGCTTAGGAAGAATATTCATCTTAAGAGTGTTAATTCTTCCAGCTAGAGTGAGATGAAGGGTTGACCATCTATGCAAGTCTTGCTTAATTGTTTCCATGCAGACGGCGAACTTTTGTTGATAAAGAGCTTTATGTCTACTTGTGATGTTTACCCCGAGGTATTTAAACTGATCTACAATGATAAAAGGTAGGGTGTCTAATCTAATATTATATGCTTGAGAATTCACTAGAGTACACTTTAATTCAGATTAATTCTGAGACCAGAGATCTTTTGAAATTCTGTAAGTGCTGTTAAGACTGCAGGCACAGAATTTTGTGGGTCTGATATATACAGTACCATATCATCTGCATATAGAGAAATTTTCTGTTCTGTTCCAGTCCCTCTCTGATAATCCCCTTTATCTGATCAGCATTTCGACAGTGTATTGCCAGTGGTTCAATGGCGAATGCAAACAGCAGCGGTGACAAGGGGCATCCTTGTCTAGTACCACGTTCTAGTTTAAAGTAGTCTGAACAAATGTTGTTGATACAAACTGAAGCTTCTGGATTGGTATACAGTAGTTTGATCCATGCACAAATGTTCGGGCCAAATCCAAATTTCTCTAATGTAGTAAAAAGGTATTTCCATTCAATCATGTCAAATGCTTTTTTTGCATCCAATGATAATAATATTTCTGGGGTGTTTGACTTAGTTGGTGAGTATATTACATTAAATAGGCATCGAAGATTTGAAGATAAGTGTCAACCCTTGATAAATCCACTTTGATCTTGTGATATTACCAAAAGGAGCACTTTCTCCATCCTTCTAGCTATGATTTTTAAAAGTATTTTAACGTCATTATTCAAAAGTGAAATTGGTCTGTATGATGCACATTGTAATAAGTCCTTATTTTGTTTAGGAAAATCTGTGATTAATGCTTGGCGAAAAATTTGAGGAAGAGTTTGATTGTCTCTGGCTTCTGTAAATGTTGCTAATAGGCAGGGAGCTAGCTGAGCAGAGAATTTCTTATAAAATTCTGCAGGGTAGCCATCAGGGCCTGCTGCATTCCCGCCTTGAAGTGACTTTATAGCATCTAGTAATTCTGATAACGCCAGAGGTTTATCAAGTTCCTCCACACTAAAAGTGTCTATTTGTGGTATCTGTAATGTATCCAGAAATGCATTAGATTGTGTGTTGTCTTCTTTAAAATCAGTAGAATGTAAGGATTTATAGTAGTCTCTAAATGTGTGCATTATATTTCTGTGGTCGATGATTTTGTTACAAAATTTAACTTCGTGTACTTGATAAATGATTAAGAGTACTAAATGTTCCCTATCATTACCTTTATATATATATATATATATATATATATATATATGTTTGTGTGTGTGTGTGTAGTATGTCAGAATAGTGCAGTATTTATTGTTAATAGTTAAAATAATTACTTTTTGTCAATTAAATTAGTCAATACTTATACGCAAGACACACTGAAAAATAGAACTTTTTCAAAAAGTCCTTATTGGTGAATGGACATAAAAATTATAAAACCATTAAAGATATAAGTTGAAAATATCTGAAATAAAAGATATTTTGACCCAAAATAAATTTTCATGCTGCATCGACACTTCTTATTTATCCATATCAAGTTATCTGTTCTTAAAGTTTTAAATATGAAAACATCATAGCATTTACTCAAGCATTTTACAACTGAGTTTCAAAATGTTTACTTGACAAATGATCTAGTTCAAAATTCTAATTAAAACAGAATAAAATGTAGCACTATTAGCTTCAGAGTTTCAAAGGAAATGTATACAGATCTGCCGCCGCAGCACAAGGCTTTGAAGTGAATACAAGAATGCCATAGCAGCATGTAGTGCGGAATGCAAATGTTGAAAGACGCCACTTTTTTCACCAGAGTAAGGCATACATTAAAATAAAGCATCTCCCTCAGAATAAAAAATATATAATTCTTCTATTGCTTGACAACAATGATTTTCTAATAAGAATGGTATAAAAGATTCTTACTAATCCAAGAATTATCATGAGCCTAAGTGGTTCTGTGCATTCATTTATTTTGTACATGAGCATCGCTTACTACATTTTCACGTTTTGTGTAAAAGCATTTGTTGCAAGTGTCACACATCATTAGTATTTCAGGCATGAGATAACTGAAGGTATAAACAGAGAAGACAAATCCAACAAACATTATCACCTCAAACCACTATCTTTTGGATATCCATAGTGTAGGCACTGCATTTATCTCTTTGTCACCATTGCCTTGATCTGGTCAGGTAGTATAAAAATGAATGCCTTTGTAGTTTTCTGTTAGTTGTTAAAATACCTACTTAGAAACCATTATTTTTGAGAAGTATGGAAGTGACAAGTCAAACAGAAAGTTCTCCTAACTTAATATGTGACTGCAAGTCACAATTTAGTTGCTATGGTTTTAAGGTCTGTAGATTATGTAATGAAATCATTTTAGGTCATGGACACTATTCAAACAAATCCTTCAAGCAGAGTAATTATTTTCAGCTGGGCACAAAGTGAATCCATCTAGTGCGTACTAATGCTTGGTTCTGATATGTGTACAGCAACATGTATTTAAAAGACAGAGAAGGAAAGGGATCTTCACGGTAGAGGTACTTAAGACATAGTCTGAGTTTCTTTTACTTTTTTTCATTTCAATGAGTAATAATATTTAAAAAAAATGTGAGGGAATTAATAAGATTGATGGTTTACAATTAAAAAAAAAACATAATCATAAGGGCAACTGGCATAAATATGCTAGGTTGGTTTATAAAAGTCTGTTCAGGTGTGTTTAGGGCTCTGTCTAGCTTTGTAATTTCTGTCAAAACATTTTTAGTGTTTGGTGTCTGCCTAAAGCCAAGAGCATGTATTATGTAATGTCATCCTGAAAGAATAATTAATTGATATAGTGTTTGCCTAAATGGATGCTTTTGAGATGCAAATTATTCAAAACTTCTTTCAGTCATTTGTGTTTTTATAAATGGCCTTCAATATCCATATTTAAAACTCAATTTAATGTACTCTGAGGAATAATTAAATTTTGTGCCCACTTTTGTTAAAGAAACAAAAAATGACTTTAAGCCTAAATGCTGAAATGCAAGCAACACAGGTGTACTTTTCATGGATGATTAGACACAAAAGCACTATAAATGATAAAGGCAGCTTGAAAAAAAAAAATGACATTACGAGGTTCATTTTGAAATAATCTGGAATTTAATTTGTATCACAGTAAACACGGATGCAGATATATTTATAGATTTTCTCAACAAATGTTTTATAACCTTTTAACAATTGATACTTTGCACATAATATATTATTAATACATTCATAAATGATAAAAAAGTGTTAAATGTCATATAAATTATTTCAATATCAATCCTTATTTAAAGCATTTCAGCATATATTATTTTAGGCAGTATGCATGAAAATAAATGCTTTATGATCATCTTCGCATGTTTTGGTTTTTAATGTCTCATTTCCCACAGTATGAATTAGCATAGTCTGACTGATTGATGTAGCAGTTCTGTGGCTTTGGTAACATTTTTTTCCTATTCAGTCACCAATGAATGAATCCAGGGTTGCCAACTTTAATGTTTGTTTAATACGAGTAAAATATTCAATCATAACTGCTCAGTCCCTCTCTTTTCCTAAGTGTCCAGAATAGTATCATCAGATCAGATGACACAACCACAAAGTCAGTCCTTGAAACTGTGTCTATGATAAGCTAGCAGCAGGTACACTTACAGTATGAGCATCTTGTGTTTTAACATTGTGGGGTACAGCCCGGGCACAGACAGGAAGACATGATGTTTCACCACACACACGTATATTTACAATATTATATTTACAAAGGTGCACCAACCCAGTGCCGCAGCACCAATCACCCCTCAAGTCCAGGCCTTCTCACAGTGCCTCTCAGTCTCTGGTCCGCCTCTACTCCTCTCCTCCAAACTCTGACCTCTTCCACCCGACTCCAGCCATCGAATGGAGGGAGGCGGCCCCTTATATCCACACCTGGACGAGCTCCAGGTGCTTCCCGACACTCCTCCACTGACACTCCCTTGTGGGGCGGAAGTTCCGGCTGTGCACCCGGAAGCACTCTGGGTGTCCCCGTTCCCCTTCCCCCCAGCACTTCCGGGTGTGGCGAAAGTGCTGAGGTCCAGGGCTGCAAAGGCATAAGGACGCCCCCTGTGGCTGACCATGGGCCTCTACAGGGTGGAGCTTCAAAGCTCTGTACCCGTGGCCCCCAAAGGTACCAGGGTGGTCGCGCCCACATGGTCTGGGGAAGGCGCAAGCCCTCCTCTGGTCCTCCTGGGCGTCCCGGCTGCGTCGCCTCCCCAGCCGTCTCTGACAACATACAGTAATTTAAGAATAACCCAAAACTAGTAGACAAATCCAGTAATAATTCACTGCTCATGTTCCGAATCATATAAGCCATATCTGACAATCACAGCCATCCAGGTTTTCCTGTTAGTTTCAAAGTGAGGTTGAAGTCTTGTAGTCAGTAGTAGTCAGTATCCCCAAACCCAACTGGGCCCTCTTCACCTCAAAAATCAGACAGGGAGAATCTCTGTGAGTTAGACGTCTGGTTCCAGGATAGTGTTGTGCATTGAGGTGAGTACAGTCATAACTAGCTCGTATTTTTCAGCCAGTGTAGAAACTATAATCCTAATTCTTAGAGGTAATTTCTGTTGCCAAAAGATATTAGTTCCTTTATCTTTCATTATTTTGTTCGTCATTCAAATAGCGTTAACACCTGACGTCTCTGCATGAATGCTACCCGGACCTTTTCAGGTTGAACTGGGTAAGGATACATCAATTACTCTGCCACAAGGCCCTTACTGTAAACACCGCTCCCCAGACTCACTACAGGGTGACATTACAAGGTATCACTCTTCCAGGCAGGATATATTTTTCTTCTTTGAGGATAGTATTGTCCTCATGGCCTCATCAGATTGTGAGCAGTTTCCCAAGTTGCCAAACATTTCTTTTCACTTTTCAATTAAGGATAGATTATCAATCACTAAGGAACTGTCATTTGGAACTAAATGAAGACTTAATGAACCTGTCCAGGTTGTATAATTCTTTGTATTGCTCATATTTGCTGCAATTGGTTACTTTGCAAATAAATATTTAAACTCAATGTCTCTGTCTGATTATTGACTACTTGCATTGCCGAGTGCTGGATTGCCATTCCTTGTCTAGCTGTGGTCTCATAAGAGTACAAATAATGATTTGTAATGCATCTATTGGTGGTAAACATGGTTGAAGTAAAAGAGTGAAAATAGAGAACAGTCCCAGTCAATGAGCAATCTGCCATTAGAGGTAACTAGCGTTTAAAATTTAGGGTACAATAAGGACAGTAAGACACTTAAGAGATTGCCATTAACAGTTACATAGCTGGTTTTGACATCCCCCAATAAGAAAAGAAACTAAGAGGTTATATTGTTACCCTTCGTGTTACAGTAGGTGCACATCACTGGTGATGTAATAACGTGATAAAACAATTAGCCAAAGTGAGGTTACTGTATAAGGTTGATGGAATCACTTCCATTTATGGCTGAGGAGCTCAGCAGTCTGCGAGGACTTTGAAATAGAATGTCCTTAAGAGACAGCATTTGACTTCTTAGTAACACATTTGATAACATTCTTAATAAGTAGTGTCACACACGCACGCATCAGAGACAGCAGCAGGGTCTAGTTATTGTTGAAGTGCAGCATGGGACTGATTATGTGCGCTAATATCTTCTCTCATTCTTTGCAGGAACAATTAAGAACAACTCTACTTCCTATTTCAGCATTAGGCCGTCCCTGGGATGATGTCACTTCGCGGCATAAACACTAATAATTTAATTACAATTACACCTTTAGATGAACAATGTATTAAATCTATAAAAACAGATTATAGATTAAATAAAAAATGCACACAGAGCGTCGCTAATAAAAATAACTTAGTTTCTATTCCAAATACCCATAACACACATAGAATTCAGCTCTGCTCCTCTGAAACATTAGATATGGCACTATTAAATGTTAGAGCATTAACCAACAAGACTTTTTCAACGATCTTATTAGTGATAGAAAAATTGATTTTATTGCACTAAGTGAAACGTGGCTTAGCTCAAATGGTGCGGATGTTTTAATTGATTCTGCACCTCCGAATTACAGTTTTACTCGTGCGGATCACCAGGGAAAGAAGGGTGGCGGTTTAGTAAACATTTACTTGAGCCGGTTAAAGTGTAAAGATGTCAGTATTGGTAAATTAAAGTCTTTTGAGTATCTTGCCGTTGTTATTCATGGAGATTCTCACTTTCTAGTATTATCCGTGTATAGACCTCCTAAATTTAATGCGTCTTTCTTTGAGGAATTCTCAGTCTTAGTGTCAATTATAATTACAAACTATGACACACTCCTAATAGTTGTCAACTTTAACTTTCATATCAATAATCAGTGTGACCAAAACGTAAAGCAATTCATGAACCTCATGGGCTCTTTTGATTTGAGACAGCTCGTTAATCAGCCTACACATAAAACAGGTCATACATTAGACTTAGTAATTACCAAAGGACTAAAAGTTGATGTAAAGCAGATCATTGATATTGGTCTATCAGACCATTTTCTTTTACTATTTAATATAGAAAAATTGATAGAAAACATTCATGAGAAGCATATTCTTAAAAAAACGCTTCTTTGACTCTTCAGCAGCTTTAAAACTTACAAACATTCTAAGCAATCAGTCTGTTTATAGTGCTAACTACAATAGCGAGGATAACGTAAATAGTAAGGTGGAAAAATGTAATACTAAGGTGAGAGCTGCTATTGACATAGTTGCACCTGAAAAGACAGTTAAAAAATCTTCTAGCATTGTTATACCATGGAAGACCCAAACAGTGTCTGATTTAAAGAGAACATGCCATAGAGCTTAGCGTAAATGGAGGAAAACTAAATTAACTATCCACTATGAGATATTGAAGGTTAAAATAACAGAATACAATAACACAGTCCATCTTGAGAGGTGCTGCTATTTCTCTAAGATTATAAATAACAATGCTAGTAATCCCAGAATCTTATTCTCTACGACTGATCGTCTGCTATACCCAGGTAACGCAAAGGAATGCCTCCAAAATACTCCCAATGAAACCTGTGAAGCTATTGCTGTATTTTTCAATCAAAAAATTAATGATATTAGAAATAAAATCTTGACCCTTCTGCTTTTGAAAATTTTAGACCCATTTCTAACCTGCCTCTTTTAAGTAAAATTCTAGAGAAGGCAGTCATTATGCAGCTAAATGACCACCTCAATAAACATGCTATTCTTGATAAGTTTCAGTCGGATTTTAGAACAAATCACAGTAAAGAAACTGCACTTGTTCAAGTAGTAAATGACCTGCGGGTAAATGCAGATAGAGGCCATTTATTTGTTCTCATCCTCTTAGATCTGAGTGCCGCATTTGACGCCATTGATCACAACATTCTTAGAAATCACCTTAGTGAATGGGAGGGCCTCTCTGGTAGTGTCTTAAATTGGTTTGAATCCTACCTGGCAGGTAGAACATTTTTTGTTAGTTGTGGTAATTACAACTCAGAGACCCATGATATTCTATATGGTGTTCCACAAGGCTCTATCCTGGGTCCGCTGCTCTTTTTGATCTACATTCTTCCCTTAGGTCGGATTATCTCGGGGCATAACGTGAGTTACCATAGCTATGCTGATGACATGCAGCTGTATTTATCAATAGTCCCTCATGACCCCAACTCTATTGTTTCACTAACACAATGTCTTACTTGTGTTTCTAAATGGATGAATAGTAATTTTCTCAAGCTAAATAAAGAAAAAACAGAAATTTTAGTGAGTGGCAATAATGGTTATAATGAGGTTATTAGAAATAAACTTGATGGATTAGGATTAAAAGTCAAGACGGAGGTAAAGAACTTAACCGTTGACTGTAACCTGAATTTTAAATCGCATATTAATCAGATCACTAGGACAGCATTTTTTCACTTTAGAAACATAGCAAAAGTTAGACCTCTTATATCATTGAAAGATGCTGAGAAATTAGTTCACGCTTTTGTTTCCAGTCGACTAGATTACTGTAATGCATTTCTCTCAGGACTACCCAAAAAAGACATAAATCGTTTGCAACTAGTACAGAATGCAGCTGCCAGAGTCCTAACTAGGAAAAGAAAATCCGAGCACATTTCTCCAGTTTTGATGTCACTACACTGGTTACCTGTGTCATTCAGAATTGACTTTAAAATACTGCTTATGTTTTACAAAGCCTTAAATAATCTCACTCCATCTTATATATCAGAATGTCTGACACCTTATATTCCAAATCGTAACCTTAGATCCTCAAATGAGTGTCTGCTTAGAATTCCAAGAGCTAACCTTAAAAGAAGTGGTGACGCGGCCTTCTGCTGTTGTGCACCTAAAATCTGGAATAGCCTGCCAATAGGAATTCGCCAGGCTAATACAGTAAAGCACTTTAAAAAAACTGCTAAAAACTCATTACTTTAACATGGCCTTCTCATAACTTCATTTTAATTTAATCCTGATACTCTGTATTTTCAATTCATTATCTTAACTATTCATGGTGGCTCTAAAATCCGTACTAACCCCTACTCTCTCTTCTGTTTCTTTCCTGGTTTTCTGTGGTGGCGACCTGCGCCACCACCACCTAATCAAAGCACCATGATGTTCCTACATTGATGGATTAAAAGCCAGAAGTCTACATGACCATCATCATCAAGTCCTTCCATGAGAACCCTAAATACAAAGAGGACTGATTCATTTATGTTAGGTAGAATGCCCAGAGGGGGCTTGGCAGTCTCATGGTCTAGAACCCCTGCAGATTTTATTTTTTCTCCCCAGCGGTCTGGAGTTTTTTTGTTTTTTCTGTCCTCCCTGACCATCGGACCTTACTCTTATTCTATGTTAATTAATGTTGTCTTGTTTTAACTCTTACTTTGTCTTTTTTCTCTTTTCTTCATCATGTAAAGCACTTTGAGCTACATTATTTGCATGAAAAGGTGCTATATAAATAAATGTTGTTGTTGTTCCTATTGATGATCCGCCTTTTCCTCCCTCTCGACCATATAAACCCGACAATCCTCCTGTTCTTCAGTCTGTTATATGACTCAGTCCGAAAATACTACTCTCTTGCTAATCAAAGCAATTTTGCCTTACAGCAATCTAGACAATATACGGGGCGGATCCCCCCCAAACCTTTATCTTGTTCCCTTTGTTTTCTTACACTAGCTAATAATAAGGTATAAACTCACCTAAGGTTTAGACCTTATATCTGTAGGGCAGAGTTTCATGTGGAGCTATATTTCAAAAGAGGAAGATGCATTGGTCATTATTTATGTGTTGTATTTGCACAGCTGATGGTAACAGTAGGCTATCCAAAGGGGCTGGAAATTCTTTTTTCTGCCCATTGTATTGGGATTTCTGTTGTACATTAGTGTACTGCCTTAACGTGCTAGTGGCTGTATGGTTTCTTCACACTGTTACATTGAGGGCTGCAGGAAAACCAATGCCCAAGGCAGAAGTGTGCAAAATGCTAGAACTGATAAAAATGATAAAAAAGGGAATCAGACAATTAGGTAACAAGAAATTAACTGTCTGAGAAGTGGCGTCAGATTAGGTAGTCAGGTGCAGGAAAGAAACAGATTAACAGCATGTGCATGCCAAAATACTAAACCGAGATGTACAAAGGCTCTAACTTGAAGCTGTTGATATAAGTAAGGTTTGGTAATGCTTATGATTTTTTTTTTAAGTACAGTTGTATCTGCTAGAAATGCTGAAGAGATTACATTGGGATCAAATGCTAAACAAGTTTATTCATATAAAACTTTAGATTGCATTAAATTAGTTGTTAAAGTATTGTAGAAACAGTTTTCATATGTATTGTTTTACATGTTTTCTAATATTTACCTAAAAATGTATATTATATAAGAATCCTGCTTCTTGGTATGAATCCTAGCTTAACAGTGGAGCACCAGTTTTTGAGATTTAACATTTATGCAACTCTACAGAGCACCATTTCAGAACTATTTCTTAGGAACCCCTGGTGAATTAGCCTTGTAAAATACATTTTTGTGTACATTTCTCTTTGCTACACCCTTATTAAAGTTTGTATTGATTTCTATTTGAAGATATGCAGGGACTCATTAAGAAATAGATTTTATGGGCAATAACATTTGAAACATCCATCCATCAATTTTCTGATCCTGAAACTGCAGATTCCACAGAGACAGTCATGTAGCCATGAAATCAAACTCAATTCCCATGAACCATGTGGCAGATTCCCTTAATAGTTGTGCTGCTGCGCTGTCTGAAGCAAAGCAAAGGAAAATGACCAGGCAGTGTTCTTAGAGTTTTCATTGTCTAAAATTCATATAGTATATGTAATTTTTCATTTGGCTGACTCTTGTAAGCATTAGATATGAAATGAACTGGGACTTTCTAATTAGTTCCTGGAGCAACTCCAGTAGTTAGCTTTTGTTTCAAACAATTTTCTTCATCTGAAAACAAATGAAGTTCTATTGTATTTTATGAAAAATACCAGAAAGTGTGTGTTTTACTTCTTTATTAAATTTAACATGAAAATGTTTAAATGACTGGATAAGCTTTTCTCGAATTGTTCCGTCAGATTTGCTTTGTTATTTCTTTGCACATGATACACAGTCACTTAGTGATAGGTACGCACAATAAATGTGGAGACTGAATAAGCTGCTCCTCTATAGCTGCTTTCATAATTTTACACTTGTCTTAGCTGCCTGCTCAAAAATATGTTTGTGGTGCTAATTTCTTAATAATCAAATAATTAATTACAGTGGAACCTCGGTTTACGAGTAACTTTGTTTACGAGTGTTTTGCAAGACGAGCTAAATTTTTTAATAAATTTTGACTTGATAAACGAGCGATGTCTTGCAATACGAGTAGTATGGATACACTTTGTCTGCTGAGCGTCATGTGATCACAACTGAGCTGATGGTTCTCCTCTCTCTCACATGCGTCTCTATCTCCTTATCTCTCTTGCTCGCGCGCGTTTCTCTCTCGCTCGCGCACGTCTCTCTCTCTCCTTTTCTCTCTCGCTCACGCGCGTCTCTCTCTCTCTCCTTATCTCGCTCGCTCCCGCGTGCGTCTCTCTCTCTCTTCTCTTGAGGGAAATCGTCTCCTATTCTCCGTCTGAGTCTGTGTGCCTCACTCATATAGTCAACATCCATACGAGCGTATACTGTTTACTACAGCATTGTGACTGTGTGTGTGTGTGCGCGCGTGCGCGCACGTGTGCACTGTGAAGTGTGAGTCCCTGTCTTGAGCCCCAAAACACGAAGCTGAGTTTCAGTACTTTAACAACACCAGCTTTATTCAGCTTGAAACAGCAACAGCGCGGTTATTTATTGTAGCGGGATCTTTATAATGTTCCTTGTATCACCCATCGACAGCAGGCGCTTATAGCATGTCCGCGATCTTTTTGGATACGGCGAACTGCTACAGCACTGGGAGACTGTGATTGCTTTGGGACGCTCTTCCGCGTGTCGTCCCGTTGGGTGGAATCCCACAAGAGTTTAGAAACTCACTCACACCAGCCATGATTCTTTTTAAAGGTAAAGTGCAGGTTAATTTGTTTTATGTATTTTTACTTTATATTTTGTATTAATCATTTTTATATGAATAGTTTTGGGTTGTGGAACGAATCATCTGAGTTTCCATTATTTCTTATGGGGAAATTCACTTTGATATACGAGTGCTTTGGACTGCGAGCATGTTTCCGGAACGAATTATGCTCGCAATCCGAGGTTTCACTGTATATGGGTGCAAAAAGAAAAAAATGAGCAATTTCCAGGTAATTACTGATAAGACATGTCTCTATACAAGACTATATCCTGATAAAAAGTGGAAATTAATAATCTTATGGAGCAAAGATTGTTCTTAAATAACATAAGATTACAGGAAATGTACTCAGTGGGTAGCTGTTTAATGTTGATGATCAAAAAATATTTTTGTTATATTGTGCCATCTATTAAAGAACAATAAAAGCTAGGTTTCAGTTACATTTATGGAACCAGAAAAAGAGCATTAGACACTTCAGTGGTATGTTAGTACAAATGCAGAGAATGTCTTCTCAAAGTTGAATTAGATGACATGTATTTTTTTAGGTTTCTTTGTTTTAACAGCAATGATGCATATCATAATAATCAAAGCAGACACCTATACATATGTGATAATATAATCCCAGAGTGAAATGCTGTAGTATAGGCTTTGAAATGGACAGCTCTCATAAAGTGGGAGCAGCTGCAATATTAGGTTAGTAATAAAGAGATTCACAATTGTTCTCTGTTCATGCACTTTTTTATTACAGTACTTTCCTTTAACATTGCGATATTTGAATGTTTAATAAATATTTTTGCGATTAAGGTTTTACCAAAAAAAAAAAGTAAACCCAAATTTCATAAAACATTTCATTATTTCAAATATACGAAAACAAACAGAAATAGGATGACAATACCCCTCTGTACAAGTGCTTAATGATTCAGTTGCGTTAGAAGTAGTTATAAGATGCCTCCGATGGGTGAGAGAAAGGGATGCGATGTGATGAAAGAGTAGAAAGGTTGAGGAGGAGGAGGATTTGAGGGGACAAAGAAATGGGGGAGAAAAGGATGATATACAGAGATATGGGCATATAGCATCAGAGGGCAGCAACAGGAGAATAGTCCCATAACATGTGGACAAAGGTGCCAGAGAGTCTAAGCAGGCAGCGATGACAAAAGGTTTTTCCGAAGGGTAAGATATTGTCTGTTGTAGCAGTAGGGGGAACTATTGCTCCCTTGAACCCTCACGTACCACGCCAAAACACCAGGTAAAAAGTCCAATAATTATTATTTATTATAATAATAAAGTGCACAAAGCACCACCACCCCACTATTCTCAATAAACAATACAAATTCAATAAATCACAATCCTCCACTCCCAGACGCGTTGCCCTCCTACCACCCAGCTCTGCTCAGCGTCTGGGACTTCCCATGGTCCTTTTATATTTCCTGACACGGAAGTGAATCCATCCTACAGTCCATTAGATTCCTTATCACTTCCGGGTCGGATACAAAGTCTTTTTCTTCACCCCGGAAGTACATCGTTCCTACTGTTCACATGATCAGGACGTACTTCCGGGTTATAGGGCACATAGCACTCCCCAGGCCTCCCTATAGCGGCTCCTGGTGGACCCCATGGTATCCAGCAGTGCTGTTTATAAAAACCACAATGTCCATGAGGCTCTGCTGGAATTCGGGGAACTTCCATGCCGCTGGGAGGGCTCCATCTGGCGGCTTGGAGGTGTGGTCCGGAATATATAGCCAGCCATCCTTCACAGTTCCCTCCCCTTAGCGAAGTCCAATGGGACAGAGCATCCAGCCCCGCGAGTTGTGTTGTGAGACAACATGTTTTTACAGCATCTTGAAGTCAGTTCCCAAAGCATTCACACTAACATAGAGCTGAGTGTGGTTATACTAAATGTCTTGTAGTGAATTTTCTAAACTTTGGGAAAGGAGTCATGTGGTAAAAAATAGCATCTTCATGTGAACTGTCCTCAGCCTGAATAATTGTTCCACTGAACTCCAAAGAGAAGAACAATGTTTGTTTTGTAGGTATTGTCTAAATAAGTAGCATAAGTCACAGTTAATGTTCTGTTTTGAAGCTTTTAATGTGTTAAGGGCAGTTAAAATGAAAACAAAAATTTAAAGGACACAAAATTGCTAATAAAAGTTAGCTTACTATTCATAATTTATACAGTGCTGTGGCAAATCAATTTGTCTGCTTATTTTCAAACTCTGTTATTCTGCTACAGGAATATAGTGAAGCAGAGCTTTCCATTCAGAATTAGGCAAAAGTAAGGAAACACCACTGGATGGAATGGTTGTTCATTTCAGGGCACACTCATGAAAACATCCCAATTTACTGTAGTTACCAATTTGGGGGCAATCAACCTAATATTCTGTATCTTTGGAATATGGAAGAAAAATCAATATGTATGAGGAGAATGTACTAAAAGAATATGAAATCAGTCTCATGGAGCTGCAAAACATCAGTACTAATCACAGCTCTACTTTGATGTTAAATAAAACCATCACAGAATTCATTTTTATTGTGCTACGTTATCCCTTACCTATTTTTTCACTTACTTTAGTTAAGTTTAAAGGTTTTGAGGTTCAAATACATGTAATTAAATCTTTGATGAACCTGATTAGCAGTGGCTAGTATTACTATCCATTAACTTCAGAGACATGATTCTGGATACTTTATATGTGAACTTTGCATATCCTTCTCACAGCTGCTGAGGATTTTTCTAGGCAAACCATTTTCCTCCCACATCCTAAAGACAATATGAGATATTATTCAAAAGCAGTGTTGACTTGCTCTTTGAGAGTAACACTCAACTATGCTTAACAATGCAGTTTCCATTGTGTTACTAATTCATTGTAAAAAATTTAATGACTGATTATTAGTTGTTCGTAAACAGTAAAAAAAAGGTACATAAGTTAAAGTAGACTAGTGGGTGTAAATTCTAAATAAAGAGGTACTATCAAATTGGTTTGGCTTAAACCTCACATACAGTAATTTAATTGGGCTGTTTGATGCAGATTGTTATTATATTATTCATTTTAGTATTCATTTTACTCCACTATGTCTAGTTTTTCAAACTTAGAAACATAAGACAAATCTCACTATGCATTTTTTCAGAAATAAAGTGGCAGTGTTCTACTCACACACACTTAGAAAGAGTCATTTTGCTTCACTTCTTATTGCACTCACACACACTTAAATCATTCTGTTATCAACCTGCAGCTAATTGAAAATGGCATCAAAGGGTAATTTTCAAACTAAGAAATACAACCTTACCTTATGTTATAACTCCTATTAAGTATTTACAATGAGTTCCAGTTAAGTAAGACTGAACTGAAAATTCTTCTAGTATATAAAGCTCTCATTGGATTTAGGCCCTTTCACTTAACAAAACCTATTCATGTTGACACTCTAGGCACTACACTACAATAGTATATAATTCCGTGAATGCATACTGTAAGTCTACTTTACATTGCTTATATTCATTCCATGTGGCATTTTATTTTAATCATTCCATACAAATCGATCAATTTTTACAAAAAATAGGATTGAAAACAAGTTGACCCCCACCCCTGAGAGAGAGAGCATGGCCAACGGGGTAAAACTTAAGGCTTGTAAACATACCTAAATTGATTAGTTTAATAGGCCAATAGAGATGAATGGAGAAGAAAAAGAAATGCAGAGATAATTGCTTCCTCGGTGCTTTAAGAGCTTATTCTAAAATATTATTGATTAGGTCCTGCCAGGTTTTGAAAAAATTATGTACAGATCCTCTAACTGAATATTTGATTTTTTCCAATTTCAAATAGTATAAAACATCGGTTTCCCACTGACTTAAAAGAGGAGAGTTAGGATTCTTCCAGTTTAGCAAAATAAGTCTGCGTGCCAAAAGTGTAGTGAATGCAATCACAGTTTGATTGTCCTTCTCCACTTTATGCCCATCTGGAAAAACACCAAACACAGCTGTTAATGGGTTAGGAGGGATTGTGACACCAAGGCTGTCTGAAAGGCACTTAAAAATTTTTGTCCAAAATGATGTTAATTTGGTGCAGGCCCAAAACATGTGACCCAGTGAGGCTGAGACTTGATTGCAGCGTTTACAGGTTGGGTCCTGCCCTGGAAACATTTTGGAGAGTTTTAGGTGAGACAGATTGGACGAGGGTGCAAGATGAGGAAAATCGGGCAGGTTCTGTTTAACAAAGTTCCTAATTTGAAGACAGTGAAAGAAATGTGCAGCTGGGAAGTTAAATTTGGAATGTAATTGTTCATAGGATGCAAAGATGTTGTCTATATAAAGATCTCTAAGCAAGTTAATCCGAAATTTTTTCCAGATATTAAAAGCTGCATATGTTTGCGAGGGTTGAAAGAGGTTATTCTCTTGCAGAGAGAATAAAAGAGAGAGAGATAAAAGCTTCTCCATCTTAAAATGCTTTCTACATTGGTTCCATATTCTGATTGAGTGAAGCACGATTGGGTTATCAGTATATTGTCAATAACTTGCATTTAATGGGGCACAGAGCAGGGAATATAAAGAAGTACTGCAGGATTTTACTTCTATTGCGGACCAGGCCTGTGTATGTTCATCTATTTGTGTCCAGGTTTTTATAGCTTGTAAGTTTGCTGCCCAGTAATAAAACTGAAAGTTAAGCACTTTTCTATAAATTAAAAAAAATATCTTGCCTGCACTGGTACTTTACAATTTAGGGAATAGGGCACAGAGGAAAAGCTTAAACACTTACCAAATATGTCAATTTTTCTAGCCAAGACGGATATCGAGTATTGATCCACACCTTCCAAGTTTCTGGTGCATGTTTATGGTAACAAAAGTGATCTAGATATAATCATTTTATCGCATATTCCTGGTGCTGTTTTTCTTGTGGTAAAGATACATTTTCTGTTTGGATGTGCAAATTCTCATACAGAAGTGACTCAAAATGAAACTAACCACAGGGCATGAAAGGTTTACTGTCATTTGGTCTTTGATGAAGAAACCATCCCCTGATGGGAAATGAAAGGTTATTAAGCACGAAGACTAAGTGCTGAACTATCATGCACAGCTGCTCTTTTTTTAAAATGGCTGAATCTCATAATATTGGTGTTTTATTGTTCAAAAAGTACATATATTAAGTATTTTACAATGTGTGTGTAATTGCCAGATACAGGTCAATAATCAACAACTGTCTTGGCATAAAAAACTGATGTATTTGGCAAGTTTTTAAGACAATGTTTCCCTATACAATGAAATTCTTTCTTTACTGTCCACACCAAATGACAAAACCAACATATAAAGATAAACATAAATAATAAGTAGCAGATAGTTAATAAGTAACAGAGGCAGCATAAAGTATAAAATGTAATGTGCAGGTAGGTGTGTGATGAATAAGTCCAATACAGTTGTGTGAGGTAGATAGAATGAGGTGGCCCATGGTTATAAACTCCAGTCAGTTATTTAGGAGTCTAATGGCCTTGGGGAAGAAAGAGTTCTTTAGTCTGGAAGTCCTGCATTTCATACTTCTATACCTCCTGCCTGAGGGTAGAAGTGTGAAGAGTTCGTGTTGGGGGTGGGTGGAGTCCCTGAGGATCGAGGCAGTTCTCCTGCAGACTCTGCAGTTGTAGATGCTCTGCAGAGAGGGCAGTGGGGTCCTGGTGATCTTCTCAGCAATCTTTACCACTCTCTGCAGGCTTTTGTGGTCCATAGCAGTAGTTTTGCCGTACCACACGGTGATGCAGCTGGTCAAGATGCTCTCAACAATGCAGCTGTAAAAGTTGTCGAGGATCTTAGTCGAGATACCAAACTTCCTCAGCCTCCTCAGAAAGTACAGCTGCTGTTGAGCCCTCTTGACCAGCTGTGTGGTGTTAAGTGTCCAAGTAAGGTCCTCACTGATGTAGACGCCCAGGTATTTAATGCTGCCCACCCTCTCCACTTCAAGCCCTTGGATGAACAGTAGCTCATGTCCACTATCATCTCCTTCATCTTGTCGGTGTTGAAGGTGAGGTTGTTGTCTTCACACCATGACGCCAGGCTGTCCACCTCCCTCCTGTAGGCCGCCTCATCCCTACCAGTGATGCGTCCTATCACTGCGGTGTCTTCTGCAAACTTTAGGATAATGTTATCTTTGTTGGAGGCGACACAGTCGTGGGTGCACAGGGTGTAGAGGATGGGGCTGAGGATCCATCCCTGTGGGGTGCCTGTGTTTGTGATAATGGTGGCTGAAATCCTATTACCAATCCTGACAGACTGGGGCCTGCCAGTCAGAAAGTCTAGGAGCCAGTCACAGAGGGTTTGGTGCAGGCCAAGTGCAGACATTTTATGGGTCAGTTTATGGGGGATAACCGTGTTAAAGGCAGAGCTGTAGTCAACAAAGAGCATCCTGATGTAGGAGTCTTTGTTCAGATGGGAGAGGGAATAATGTAGTGCGGCCGCGATGGCATCTGAGGTAGACCTGTTGGGCCAGTAGGCATACTGCAGGGGGTCCAGAGTGTCAGGTATGCTGCTCTGAATGTGGGCCAGCACCACTCTCTCAAAACACTTCATGATGATTGGAGTGAGTGCTACTGGCCTGTAGCCATTCAGGCAGTTGGGTGGGCTTTTTTTTAGCAAGGGGGACGATGATTGTAGTCTTAAAGCAGGACGGAACAATGCTCTGACTGAGGGAAAGGTTGAAGATGGAGCAGAGAACATCAGCCAGCTCATTGACACATGCTTTGAGAGCCCGCCCAGGGATGTGGTCTGGTCCTGCTGCCTTACAGGGGGTTGATCTTCATTAGTGCTTTGTGTACCTGACCTGAAGAGACCATTGGGGGAGGGGAAGGGTGTTGGGTGGTCCAGGTGTGTGTGCATCCACTCTGTGCTGTTGCTGTATGTCTCAAAGTGGGTGTAGAAAGTGTTGAGATCATCCGGCAGACTGATTAAAAAAATTCTGCCTTTTTTGAATATGTAGTTTTGCCATTTATGTTTAACATTATGGCTTAGTTTTTTTCCAATGAGATAACATACATACAGTATACCGTAGATCCCGGAATACAAGCCGACCCGGTATATTAGCCGATCCCCTTCTCTACCGACTAAATTACATGTATTTGCCGATGACCGGTATTTAAGCCGACCCCCTTCTCCAAGCAAAATTTTCAAAATTTCCTTAAAAGTGTCTCTTCGGGTATATTTATAATGTTTATCGGCGAGAATTTGAGACTGCCGGCATTTTTGATGGAAACTAGGAAGTGATTGCGGAGAAGTTTGGTAAATTGGAACCTTTGTGTTGAAACTATATACGCAAATATGGTACATCGGCGGGTGGATTTCCGGAGACTTGTTATAAATTTGATTAACTTAAATACGCAATACAGTGGACCCTTGACTTACGAACTTAATTCGTTCGCAAAGGCTAACCCATAATGCGTTCCAAACCTCCCACTACAACACTTACTTAACCTTTTCATAATAAAAAACACCAATATTTTTTCTAATGTACTAACCAAAAAGTTATAAAAAGTGCCTAGCCTACTTCGATTAGGCTAGGAGCATGGTGGCGCGCAGCGGCTCAGGGCTCTCCTTTTCAGTGCACTTTTTTGTTGTTTTTGTACTTTTTTTTTGTCCTTGTTTGTGCACGATCGGTTCAGCGAACATCCGCTACACCATTCAGAACCTTATAGATGTCGGTGTCCAGAGCCAGACATCTGTTTTGAGTGTTTTTCATCACACTCACAACATCCCAGACAACATAGCGAGACCAGCGGGCTCTCCGTGGTTTGTTGTCGGGTCTAGGAGATGACACAGATGGAGGAGGGAAAGAAAGCAGAAGCAGGGCCGCAGATACGGCGTTATGCTAAGGCTAAAAAACAACCATACAAGCCCTATACAGAACTTTTTTCTGCACTGAAGGAGCTGCTTTTAATCTCATTGTAGATGCGTATAGACAGTAAAAGGCATTCTATTCTAGAAACAATTTCATACTGTACTCACCATTTAATTTGACATCTTTGGGCTGCAGGAAGGGAGGAGGAGGAGATATTTCCACACAATGTCCATCTTCGTTTCGAAATTACATCCACAAACACATGTATCTGGGCTCCGACTGACGCTACTAACGCTCTCGGTTGTTTGTTTACAATCGCGCAAGCGGATACACGTGACCGCATCCGTTTCGTAACGCAAGATGTGGATCGTGAATCAAAATAAATTTTATTTTAAACTTCCCGATAATTTATTACAAATTTTATTAATAAAATCAACAACTAAAACACTTTTTTGAATAAATTCTTTATTTAATTTAAAGTACCGGCATGCAAAGTTACTTCTTCATCTGAAAGATGGCTCTGTGGTTTCGTCATTATTTACTTCCGTATTCATCGGCAAAACCGGCATTGCGCTGGAAATCTGGAATCTGAAATGATACTCGTTGTATAAACCGAACCCCAAACTCCAAGCCAAAAATCTAGGACGAAATTCTCGGCTTGTATTCCAGGATCTACGGTATACATCAGAGATATTGTAGTCACAATTCCTGCTTTCTTTACTGACAATCATTCTGTTTTCTGATTAGGGACTATTCTACTCAACAACAGGCATAAAGGAAAAATGGTCACTTTTGGTTTCTTTTTTATCCATATGAATATGAGAATTTTAATTTTAATTTATTAAGTCACTGTACCAGCAATTGCTAGAAGGATTTGGCACATAATTGGTAAGAGATATTATGACAGGCGAGTTCCTGATTTTAGAACATGTCCGGGACATAGGGGTAACTTTGTTGATAGTTAATCCTGATCAAGAGCACTAAGTTATCATTCTCAGCACTGGTAAATTGTGATGCGTCACTGACACTATATTTTCATCCTATCTGCACGTTTATCTCTCTCTCTCTCTTGTTAGTACAGTTTTCATCTGAATCGATCTCATTGTTTTCTGAGTTATTTGTACTGCCATTTTCTTCATCAGACAATTTGTCCCTCTTGAGTTTGCTTTGCAGGTGCTGACGTGTGCTTTACAAACGCTAGAGGCTGTTGAGAGTTTTTGGTCTGTTCTGTGGTATGAGATTTAAATAAACAAATACATTTTGCTCTTAAAAACTTGGGTTTTGGCTGCCACTAAGGAACCATGTGGGAATGTTTAAAGCTTTTTTCCCTTTAGAAAGGGTTTTTTTTTTGCTTTTTTTCGCCCACACAAGAGCAAAGTAGCTGGGTGTTTGGAGGAGCGCTTGGAAAAGTTACTTGTACTTGTATGTGTGCTTGTTCTTGTTATCTGTATTCGAATTAGCATTGAGAAGGCAGGGTAGAAAGCAGTGGTAACTGATATCGGCATTTGTAAGCAAATAACCGCGTTGTCGTAACAGCGATTCCTTAGTTTAAAGGACAAAGAAAAAAAAAAGAAAAAGGCTGCGGCTGCGGTGCGCAGGTAAGCAACCATCGTTAAGATGCTGATCAGGCACAAGGGGCTGTAGGAGCAGATACGGTAGTAAAGATTTAATTATTTGTTTATTTTGGATTGAACAGTACTTAGCGGTCCAGATGTAGAACTGTTAAACGGGCGACAGTTTACGGGTTCATTAATACGGGGTAATACAAACTGTGCGAGTGGAGAGCTTATAAGTAAGTGGAGCGCAAAGTTAGGAGAAGAGGCAGAGAAAAGTAAAGTTAACCTCATAGAAAGACAAATAGCAGGCAGCTGAGAGTACAGGAGCTTAAGGGGTAAAGGTGTAAAACAGCCGTAGCAGATCTTAGTGTTACCATTAAGTTACAGTCATATGAAAAAGTCTGGGAACCCCTCTTAATTCTTTGGATTTTTGTTTATCATTGGCTGAACTGTCAAAGTAGCACCTTCCTTTTAATATATGACATGCCTTATGGAAACAGTAGTATTTGAGCAGTGACATTATGTTTATTGGATTAAGAGAAAATATGCAGTATGCATCATAACAAAATTAGACAGGTGCATAAAGTTGGGCACCCCAACAGAAATATTACATCAATACTTAGTTGAGCCTCCTTTTGCAAATATAACAGCCTCTAGACGCCTCCTATAGCCTTTGATGAGTGTTTGGATTCTGGGTGGAAGTATTTTTGACCATTCTTCCATACAAAATCTCTCCAGTTCAGTTAAATTTTATGGCTGCCGAGCATAGACAGTCTGCTTCAAATCATCCCATAGATTTTCGCGATGATATTGAAGTCAGGGGACTGTGACGGCCATTCCAGAACATTGTGCTTCTCCTTCTGCATGAATGCCTTTGTAGATTTCAAATTGTGTCTTGGGGCATTGTCTTGCTGGAATATCCAACCCCTGCGTAACTTCAACTTTGTGACTGATGCTTGAACATTATCCTGAAGAATTTGTTGATATTAGGTTGAATTCATCCGACCCTCAACTTTAACAAGGGTCCCAGCCCCTGAACTAGCCACACAGCCCCACAGCATGATGGAACCTCCATCAAATTTGACAGAAGGTAGCAGGTATTTTTCTTGGAATGCGGTGTTCTTCTTCCGCCGTGCAAAGCACTTTTTGTTATGACCAAATAACTCATTTTTTGTCTCATCAGTCCAAAGCACTTTGTTCCAAAATGAATCTGGCTTGTCTAAATTAGCATTTGCATACAATGAGCGACTCTGGTTATGGTGTGAGTGCAGAAAGGGCTTCTTTCTCATCACCCTGCCATACAGATGATCTTTGTAAAAATTGTGCTGAATTGTAGAACAATGTACAGATACACCATCTGCAACAAGATGTTCTTGCAGGTCTTTGGAGGTGACCTGTGGGTTGTCTGTAACCATTCTCACAGTCCTGTGCATATGCCGCTCCTGTATTTTTCTTGGCCTGCCAGACCTGGGTTTAACAGCAACTGTGCCTGCGACTTTCCATTTCCTGATTACATTCCTTACAGTTCCTGACAATTCCTGGCAGTTTAACATTGGAATTACCAGAGTCTACGAAAAAACTCGTAGATCCGGCCCACCTTAAAACCGTTCTCACCTCTCTGGCAGCGTCCTTTGTCTTCTAAATGTGCCGTATGCTGCACTCTGAGAGGCAAATCTTAACACTACACCACTGAAGCTGATGTGTTGTTCTTGAACCTTTTGTGAAAGTGTTTATTTGATGTTTGGACTTCATGCTTTACACATTCTATAGTGTATGCCTACATTTTGTAACATTTATTACTAAAATATGAAAAAGTTTCTGTTTTAACAATGCGTTTACACAGATTACTGTAGAAACGGAATCAACATGAAATGTGTGTGTTCCAAATAACAATTTATTATTTCCACTCTAAAACTCCAGCAGTTGAGTCACTCCCAGATAATCAAACAAGGCATGAGCTGGGAAAACTTAGTGAACATTCTGTGACGGTGGGGGAAGGAATAGCCAGCTGCTTGCTGCTCGTCTTAATCGGCACATTTAGAAGACAAATAACGCTGGCGGAGAGGTGAGAACAGTTTTAAGGTGGGCCAGATCTATGAGTTTTTTTGTAGACTCTGGTAATTCTAGTGTTAAACCTCTGAGATAGCTTTTTGTAGCCTTCCCCTAAACCATGATACTGAACAATCTTTGTTTTCAGATCTTTTGAGAGTTAATTTGAGGATCCCATGCTGTTAATTTGAGGATCCCATGCTGTCACTCTTCAGAGGAGAGTACCTTTTCTCATGATTGGACACACCTGTCTATGAAGTTCAAGGCTTAACGAGCTAATCCAGTCAATTTGGTGTTGCAAGTAATCAGTATTGAGCAGGTACATGCATTCAAATCAGCAAAATTACAAGGGGACCCACATTTTTGCACAGCCAGTTTTTCACATTTAATTTATTTCATACAACTAAATACTGCTTCACTAAAAAACTTTGTTCAGAAAACACCCCAGTATTCCTAGGAAATGAAAGACATACTACTGTTATCTTTTTTGTTGAAAGTAGAGTAAATTATTATGTAGGCTGAAAGGGGTTCCCAAACTTTTTCATATGACTGTAAATTATTTAATTTTAAGAAAAAAAAAGTTAAGGCAATTTTACTAATCCCACATCAAATTTTAATAATGAGGCCCGTGCAGTGCAAGTCCTGTTGGATATTAGACTCTTTAGATGATGGTTTGGAAGACACAGTTGCCTATGAGGGCTACATCTGCAAGAGATGCCAGCTGATCCAGCACCTCGAGCTCAGGGTCGCTGAACTGGAAGAGGAGCTGGCTGACCTGCATTGTAATAGAGAATTGGTGGACTTGGCCCAGGTGTCCTTTAGAAAGGTAGTGTGCACCCCCAAGGAAGCGTGGGAGGAAATTCCAGATCAGACAGGTGGAAATAGGTGGGTCACGGTCACAAGGTGTAAGGTAAAGGGTGCACACTGTCCAGGGGCATCAACCACAGAATTAGAAGTGTCAAACTATTGCGGAGCTGGACGGTGTCTCTGATAATTCCGAGGTGGTAGGCAGGGATGTGTTGCCTTCCAGGAGCACAGGTGGGGACCTCCCTGGAAGGGTGGATAGGCTCTTGGCCAGAGCAGGGGTGGATCCAGTTGTCATTGTCCATGTTGGAACAAATGACATATATAAGGGTAGTCTGTTAGTTCTGCAATCCAAATTCAAAAAGTTAGGTGCCAAGCTGAGGACCAGAACTGACAAGGTTCTGGTCCTCAGCTTCTCCGAAGTTCTGCTTGTGCCACGCTCCAGTCCAGGTAAGATTGAGGAGATTAGAAGGCTTAATGAGTGGCTCAAATCTTGGTGCAGGGTAAAAGGGTATAGGTTTATAGGGCATTAGGACTCCTTTTGGAACAGATTGGACCTGTTCCGCCGTGACGGGTTACATTTGAGCTGGAGGGGCAACAATGTATTGGGGAGGCGTATGTGTAGGCTATTCGAGGATTGTTTAAACTAGGGAATGGGGGGGCAGGGAGTTTACGACAGGCCAGGTTTAGATCTATACATGGAGGAACAAACAATGGTGTAGAAATAAAAATGCATAGTCATGTAAATTCTAAACAAACATTTAAATGTAGAAGGAGTAACACATTAAAAATAGCTTGCCTTAACACTAGAATTACCAGAGCCTACGAAAAAACTCGTAAATCCGTCCCACCTTAAATCGCTTCTTAAATCCCTTCACACCTCTCCACCAGCGTCCTTTGTCCTCTAAATGTGCTGATAAAGAGAAGCTAGAAGCAGCCGGCTATTCCATCCCCCCACCAATTTAGAACGTGCACGAACTTCTCTCAGCTCATGCCTTGATTGAGTATCTGGGAGTGAAGTGGAGTTTTAGAGTGGAAATAATAGATTGTTATTTGGAACACACGCATTTCATGTCTGTTCCGTTTCTACAGTAATCTGTGTAAACACATTGTTAAAACAGAAACGTTTTTTATATTCTAGTAGTAGATGACAAAATGTAGGCATAAACTATATAATGTATGAAGCCTGAAGTCCAAATATCAAAGAAACGTTTTCACAAAAGGTACAAATATAACACACCAATTGTGCTTTTATTCGAAAATATAACTGCAGAAACAAAAAGGCCGCCTTAACATGCGACATTGACACCTGTTTATTATAACTGCCTTCGTGGTGCAATAGAATCAGCTGCCGATTGGGAATCAAAAGGGTGCGAGTTCGAACCTACACCACTCCGTTTTGAGAAGTAAACTGCTCTTAGTCTTATTATTTTAGAATAAAAGCATACATTTAATTTCAGTCTGTAACAGCCGGTATAATTTATGATCCTTATAAAGGTTAGCTTTGTTTTGTTTTTTTTTTTAATTCACTTTTCATTCTCTCAGTCGCGTTCAGAATCAATCCATACAACCCCATCTGACACGGCTGTTTTCACATAAAGACGCGCTATAGCTCTGCAGTGTACCACGATGCATACTA
>JANRMT010062792.1:38856946-38885651 GCA_026402145.1 Polypterus bichir lapradei
AAAAGTGCACTTTTATTCAAGTGCACTTTTTCCATCGCCTTTTCCTGTAAGAAGCAATGTACACACTTCTCTCTATGCTGTGGTTTCTATTACACACCTGAAAGAAAGAGACAATATATGTAAAAACATCATCACACTAATGCAATATTATTTGAAAACGAACAGCATCAGATCGGGTGTGAATTTATGCAGGAACTGGAAATTCTCTGATGTGGGACCTTCCCCCAGGGAAGAAAGTACAGTGTCAGGTGCTCATTCAGTGTAATAGGAACCATAGCACAGAGAGGTGTGTACACTGCAACTGCAACTCTTGATCTTCAGTTGAATGATGACCCCCATCTTAGTGAGGACATGTGGCTTCGCCTGGAAAATATTAGGGAAATAGGTCTTATTTTAGGAGTGTGTTATAGACCACCCATTTCAGACAATAATTTCAACAAACATCTTTTTAGTAATATCAAAAAGGCAAGTTTACAGGGGGATATTATAGTCATGGGGGACTTTAATTATCCAAATATTAACTGGGATAACCTTGCAGATGGAGGAGCACAAGAGTTTTTAGAAGTAATCAGCAACTGTTTTTTAACACAGCATGTTAAAGTACCAACACGGGGTGAAGCCTGTCTGGATTTAGTATTCTGTAATAATCAGGATAGAATTGAGGGTGTAGAGGTGATTAAACCACTAGAGTCAAGTGACCATAATGTAATACAGTTCTCAGTATTTTGTAATAGTACGGACGCAAAGACTAAAATTGTTAAGTTGAACTTTGGTAGAGCTACTTTTGAGCAGATGCGACAAAGTCTAAGTAGGATAGACTGGGATAAGCTTTTAAGTGTGGAGACAGTCGAGGAGCAGTGGAGCAGGTTTAAAAATGTTTTACATGTAATGCAGGACAGATACATACCTAAATTTGGAATTAATAGGAAACTAAAAAAAACTCCACGATGGATTAATAAAGATTTAAAAAAGAAGTTGCAAAGGAAAAAACTGCTGTATAAGGCATATAAGACTAATGACTGCAAAGTGAATCGCAGAGCGTATGAGAATATGAGAGCAACCATTAAGAAGGATATCAGGGAGGCTAAAAGACAGTTGGAGAGGAATATAGCAGATAAAGCGAAAGAAGACCCCAAGAGATTCTTTCAGTATTTTAGTAGTAAAAGAACAGTTAAGGAGGAGGTCAAGTTCATCAGGAATAGTAAAGGGGAATTAAAAGATACAGACAATGAAATAGCAGATGCCCTAAACTTACATTTTTCTGAGGTGTTTACAAGTGAGCAAGTGGACAACCTCCCAGAGGTAAACGCAACTACTAAGGAGGTATTGAGGGATTTGGAAATTGAAGAGGAAGAAGTGCTGCTCAGATTAAATAGGCTGAAATCAAACAAATCACCAGGCCCAGATAATATTTATCCTCGTGTTCTTAAGGAGGCTAGTGAGTACATATATAAACCCTTGACACATATTTTTAGGAAGTCACTGAGCACTGGAGAGATTCCGAAGGACTGGAAAATGGCAAATATCATTCCATTATATAAAAAGGGTGACAGGGCAGATCCAAGCAACTATAGGCCAGTAAGCTTAACATGCATCACAGGAAAATTAATGGAAAGAATTATTAAGGATAAGATTGAGCAACACATGGCAAGGACAGGAGTTATTCTGACCAGTCAGCATGGGTTCAGAAGAGGGAGGTCGTGCTTTACTAACATGTTGGAATTCTATGAGGTTGCAACAAAAGCATACGATCAAAGTGGAGCATATGATATTATTTATCTGGACTTTCAGAAAGCATTTGATAAGGTGCCACATGAGAGGTTGGGCATGAAGTTAAAAGAAGTGGGAGTTCAGGGTGATGTTTTTAGATGGGTGCAGAATTGGCTCAGACACAGGAAGCAGAGGGTGATGGTGCGAGGAACCTCATCAGAACTGGCCAATGTTAAGAGTGGTGTTCCACAGGGGTCAGTGCTAGGGCCGCTGCTATTTTTAGTATATATAAATGATTTAGATAGGAATATAAGTAACAAGCTGGTTAAGTTTGCAGATGATACCAAGATAGGTGGATTAGCAGATAATTTGGAATCCGTTATATCATTACAGAAGGACATGGATAGCATACAGGCTTGGGCAGATTTGTGGCAGATGAAATTTAATGTCAGTAAATATAAACTATTACACATAGGAAGTAAAAATATTGGGTTTGAATACACAATGGGCGGTCGGAAAATCGAGAGTACACCTTATGAGAAGGATTTAGGAGTCATAGTGGACTCTAAGCTATCAACTTCCCAACAGTGTTCAGAAGCCATTAAGAAGGCTAACAGAATGTTAGGTTATATAGCACGATGTGTGGAGTACAAGTCCAAGGAGGTTATGCTCAACCTTTATAATGTACTGGTGAGGCCTCATCTTGAGTACTGTGTGCAGCTTTGGTCTCCAGGCTACAAAAAGGACATAGCAGCACTAGAAAAGGTCCAGAGAAGAGCGACTAGGCTGATTCCAGGACTACAGGGGTTGAATTATGAGGAAAGATTAAAAGAGCTGAGCCTTTACAGTTTAAGCAAAAGAAGATTAAGAGGTGACATGATTGAAGTGTTTAAAATTATGAAGGGAATTAGTACAGTGGATCGAGACTGTTATTTTAAAATGAGTTCATCAAGAACATGGGGACACAGTTGGAAACTTGTTAAGGGTAAATTTCGCACAAACACTAGGAAGCTTTTCTTTACACAAAGAACGATAGACACTTGGAATAAGCTACCAAGTAGTGTGGTAGACAGTAAGACGTTAGGGACTTTCAAAACTTGACTTGATGTTTTTTTGGAAAAAATAAGTGGATAGGAATGGCGAGCTTTGTTAGGCTGAATGGCCTGTTCTCATCTAGAGTGTTCTAATGTTCATCTTGCCAGTTTGCTCTTTGAGCTCTTTGTTATCACTCTTTGACCAGGCATAGCTATCGGACTTGAAGGAAATAAGTGTTTAAGCAAAAACAAATGTGATTTTAAGATAGCTGTTTTTCACTATTTTGTGGGTTCCAATGTGCCTGACATAGACTTACCCATTTTCTAGTAAGACTGCACATGTGCACTTTTTGAACTTTAAAATTGCTTTCTGTAATATAAAAATTTATATGAGGCTTTATATTAAGATATAACAGAATGATGTTAAATAGACATTTTTTTATTTCTCACATTTGTGGGCCCCCAATTAGTGTGGGGTTACAAGGTGAACATCTTTCACTTACCTGCTGGCTCTGACACTGCATGCTATGACCAAAGCAAATGCTGTAACTAAGAAATGAGCCACCTTGGTAAGGAATGAAGATCATCTTGAAACTGCTCCTGCTATTTGTTTGGTACTCTTGCCTATGACTCTGCATATGGTATTAAATATCCTTATATCCATATTATATTGAATAAAAGAACACTTTATCTGCATTGCTAATCTGCTTATGGTTTCTCACAGGGAGAATTAAAAGCTTATTCCTAAATTTCTGATCACTGAGGTAAGAGGATACCTTCATCCATTAATTGAGTAGTCTTACTGTAGGTGAAACTGCACTGTATAAACAAGGATGTACCTTAGTGGCTGAAGTCCTAACTGCCTATTGGGCATGCTGTGGCTAAAGATCCTGATGTCTAGTAAGAAGAAACATGAACCTTCAAGTGAAGGCACTGCATAATACTACATTTTTAAATATATGCTCCCGTATAGCAAAAGAAAGCTAAGGTACAGTATCAGTGAAAAATGTAAAACACTTCCTAGGATAAAGAATCCCTAAAATAGGCATACTGCTTAAGGCCCTAGAAATTCAAAAAATGACTATGCCACTAAGATCCCACCCTTCTCAAAATGGTGCCTTCAGTATCCCATAAACCTGAGTCCCTTTTAATCACAGCAAGTTTTCAGCCACGAGGTAAACATTGTGACCTCCTTGATCTATTCTGAGGTGCTGAGAAGACCTTATTGTTGGTTCTGCCCCTTGGCTTAACACCCAACATTTTAAATTTGCTTTTCATAACAGACAACCTTAGTTCTTATAAGACTAAATGTACTGCAAAGTAATGCTAGATTTTGTTGAATAACTGAGTCACTCTCCTATGCTTTCTAAATCCTACCAAAATACTACCTGAGCTTTGATGTGTTTACCTAAAGCGGATCAATTTAACAGCTAGATGTAACAATCCCAGTTAGTGCTTTCTTTACATTTCACAAGAGCTTTTGCCTGGGCTTGATAAATACTTATTCACTATTAATTAGCTATTAACTTTCTACCACAAACTTCCATCCATCCATCCATCCATTATCCAACCCGCTATATCCTAACTACAGGGTCACGGGGGTCTGCTGGAGCCAATCGCAGCCAACACAGGGCGCAAGGCAGGAAAAAAAACCCTTTGCAGGGCGCTAGCCCACCGCAGTACCACAAACTTAACAGACTTTATCGTCTGAGACTTTAAACGTCTCTTAAAGCACTATTACTTCCTGCTACTGGCCTCTTTAACTGATTAAATACATCAGTCACATGTACAGTATGTCACCACTCAAGCTTCCATGTGTCACTTGTAGCATGGTCGGAAGATTTCCTTAGCTTTGAGTGTCATTGAGAATGTCAGAGAACTGCTCGTTAACTGAGAAATAACTACAAACTTTTCATTCCTCGTGGCTGCAAATTAACATTTTAGTATGACTCAGGGATTCCATTGCTTGTTATTTTATTTTTCTTTAGTTTTAGACTGTCATTTATGCCTACACTAATTTCCTGGCTTTTCCCAAGTGAGTGTGAATGAATGCATTTTACTAATTGTTAGGTTTACGCCTTCAAACCTGAGTGGTCTTAAGTAATATGAATTTAAACAAAGATTAGGTAATTAGCAGTCTAATTACCCCTATCTTCTTCTCACCTCTCCTGTTGTAGCTCAATACCTATAGAACAAACATAAGCTTTTTTTGCTGTGAAGATGAAAAAAAAAACTGAACAAACTCCTCTTAATGGAAAAAGATTCTAAAATATGATGTGCGGCTTCTTATTGAAACTATTCAAAGTTAGCTTCTTATTTAAAAACTTGTTTGTTTGCTTTAATTATTGTTATATGACTTGTTTGAATGACAGGCGGTACCAAAGCAGCTAGAAAAATAAGCCAATGAAATGGTAAGTGCCTTTAACAGTTCATTGATATGAACGTGCATTTTGAAAAACTGTGAAAAGGGCACTGAAGAAAGAAAAATCAAAAATGTAGCATAAAAGTCACACCTGCCAAAAACCAGGATGAGTACTACAAATTGATAAAAGAGGTTTTCATTTTATATGTTGAGAGATGCAGAGTGCATTATGGTATATACTGTAAGTATTCATTTGTTCAGCAAGGTTGACTGGAGTTTAAACTGTCATATTTTGGGAAGATAAATGAATTGTTAAATCAATTCTAAACTTAGCTGGAAGCCAATAAAGAGGCTTTGGATTTGGACTAATGCCATAATATTTCCTAACTCCTGTTATGATCCTTGCCACTGACATTTGATAAACCATAGAGTGGAAACAGATTGATTTAAAGAATACTATACTCTGCATGTTGTAAAAATACATCAATAGTCTTTTATGTATCTTGGAAAGATTAAATGAAATTTGTTGACAATATGTCTACAATGGTGAAAGCAATATTTTAATAATGAGTTAACACAGTTTCAGGTTAGTTTTGTAAAGTGTAAAATAAGTAGTACATAACATGTTAATTTAAATGAATGTTTGAGGCCCCTAAATGTATATTTTTACAAAATTTTATTCTAATTAATCTCATCCACAAATTGTATATGTTTTTTCTTAGATATGATATTATTCTGGAAAAGGACTGGCAACCTTTGTTGGGCTGGATGGCCTGTTCTCATCTAACATTCTTAGGATTTAATGATGATAACATTCATTCATTATCTTTATTATTACACTGAAGAATGTAACAATGGATAAAGTTGACATGTAATTTTTTAAAGACAAGTCAAAGCAATAGTCATTAACCCAACTATAAATACAAATTTTACAGTACAGTACAGACAAAACCATATTGTAAACAACATTTGTTTATGCAGAAATCGATATATATAACTGGAAAAATGTCATTACACTTTTGCAAAAACTAGTAATAATGTGTTCAGCATAATGTAAACCCCTTAATGAATATCTAATATAATTCATAAATCTTAAAAATACTGGGATCTAGCTTTGTAGTCTTCAGAAGTGGTCTGGCAATAATCTATTGTGACAGAGTTGGGAACAACAACTAAAAGAAAAAACAATGGCTCAGTAAGCAATGAAAGAGAAATCTTTATCAATCTTTTTGAAGTGGAATCTAAGTGACAAGTACCAGACTTTGATCCTTTGCCTGCTCAGTTGCTTGGCAATGCCTAGCCATCACATGCATTCCAGTCCTTATTATGAGTGCTATTTGGAGGGCAATACAGATTATAACTGGGTGTGTTGTATTTGAGTTATGTTATGTTGCTATAAATAATACATTTTGTGTACTACACCTTCCCTTCATTTGCAAGATTATATCAGATAACTAAAATTCTACCTTGTTCAAAAAAATATTCAATAATAAATTCTTTGATAGAAAAAACAGTAATGCAATATTGCATTGAAAAGAGTCCACTAAGAATGGGGCTATATGTCTAAGCAAAGCTATCAATTTACTGTTCAGTTAATGGGTGGTCCTCACCTATGATTATAAACTGTAAGTAGTGACCAAAAGAATTAAGATTGCAAATAAAAAAGACCAAAACGATGTTAGTTTTCAGGGCTGCAATCCTTACTTTGCACTATTAGGTGAGAGGCTTATCGGTATGGGAAGGATTTCGATTTTGAATCACTGCTTCTGCAGACTGACAGAAGCTAATTGCAGTGGTGTGGTTACATGATCATGATGCCCTTGATGTGTCCTATGGAGTAAAGTACTTAGATAAGACCACTAGGAGAAGATCAGGAGACAGATCCAATGCTGAGGGGATTATATCTCAGGAATGGCCTGATCTGTCCAGCTTATGATGTTGCCACCATAGCCCTGTTCAGGAAGAGTGTATAGAAACACTTGCACAGTTTGCAAAGAAGAGTTAAATTAGAGAGTACAATTTTAAGTAGTCCTTATTCAAATGCAAGCAAGAATTTGTTACTTTTAAGCACAACTAAAATGTGAATACTGTTTTAGCTCAATAACAGCCTGTAAAAGGCTGTAGAATGAAGGCTGCATTATGCCCAGCTGGCAAGTATAGGAACTGCTGTCAATAGACTACAAAAAGTAGGGGGCATCAAGCCATAATATTGTGTATGCAGCCCCACACCAAGTGAGTCCAGCAACACCAGTTTAAGTGCAGGACACTGGGTGGATGATATTAAGCATGTAATTATTTGGGTGACTAGTATAGTATATGTTCCTTTGTACCACAGAATAATAAAAATGTATCCAGGGAGTTGCCTGGCCATTTACTAGAATGCTAAGGTCCAAGAATGCATGGACACTTCTTGTTGTAAGGGGGAGTTCTGTCAGGACATCTTCAATAAGGTCTCCATCTCTTTTCTAACCCCAGAAATGGTAGTTTGGTTTCCCCAGGAGCAGTTTCAGACAGGGATTTAAAACATAAAAGGATGGAGACATGATAGTTTTAGTCTTATTTTTTTATTTTTGTACCTTTACCTTAAATCAATGTATAATTCTGACACTTTTTTGCTTTAATAAAGCCCTTTCATTTCTTTATATTTTTTGTCAAGTTTGCATTCTTTTGATTTGGGGTCTACAAGAATGCATGCTCTGGCCACACAGACCTTGAAAATACATTCAAAAATAGGAAGATAGGAATAACTAGATTAGTGTTTTTGAGGTTTCCATGTTAAACATTTCAATTGTGAGAAGTTTTTTGTCAATTACTTTTTAATATATGGCAGGATGTTAAGCAGCAATGACAGGTTATCTGTGATCCTGGAGTTAACAGCTTTCTGAATTAGTAGTAGAGTTTGAAATATAAGATATTATAAAGGAAGCAAAGTAGTTTACCAAGCCGGGATGATGAATCTTACTCTATGTCAGGATTCTGATAGCAGCGTACTAAATTGTTGTAAACCATTTTATCTTTAATTTTTCAGTTTAATACACTAATAACAGAAAACTTTTTTTTATTTTATTTTGAAAAGAGCCATGCAATAATGTTAGACAAAAAATGTTATTTACAGTTAAATATCCTGAAATAAGAAAGAATGTTCCATATATAAAAGAACATAATGGTTAAAATATGTATAACCAAGACTAAAAATGGTATGCACCCATCTAAAGATGTTGAAATAAAAAACATGTTGAAATTAGAAAAAAAAAAATGTTCCACATATAAAAGAACATAATGGTTGAAATTATGTATCTACCACTACAGTAAAAGTAGTAATACTTACTACTGGGCTTTTGTTTTATGTTTGTAACTGCATGTCTCTTTTAAAATATGCTATACACAGTACATCATTAAAATAAGCAAAAAAAAAAAAAATTAGAAATATTCATGTCAAATGACAACCACAGTCAAAATACATGTCTAATTGTTGAACTTCCTTCCAGCTATTGGTGACACTAGATGAAAAGGTGAATCAGTAGGGTACTTTGCATGAATGGCCTAAAACAACAGAATAGACTAGAAAAAGGACTTTATCATATGTCATTATATTTAACTCATTAAGGTTGAGTGGCCCCTGGGGTATTGCTATATAAATATGAAGTAGATTTTGTTAAGTCCTTTCTGCTTTAGACCTGCAATTCAAGACCAAGTTACACACATTTTTTGGCTTGGCAAGATATTCTTTAAAATCATAATTGAATAAGAAAATTATAAGAGTAATAAAATGGCTTGTTAAAATGTTTCTGTTTTATATGCTGTTACCATAGATAGCCACTTTATTGAGTACACTACACTAACGCAAATATTCTGCTCCTCTGACCAGCCAGTCATGCTAATGGAACCAAGTTTTTTTAAATTTATAGCATGCAGACAAGGTCAAAAGATTTTGTTGTTTTGCCAAACATCAGAAATGCAAAGACACATTAGCTAAGCAGTTTTAACTATTGTATAACTGTAAGGACAAATATGTTGATTTCAGTATCTCAGAAAAAGCTGACCTCCTAGGAGTTTTATAGTTTTTTTTTTTTTTTTTTTTTGCATTACTGTGTCTTTGGAGTTTTTAAGGAAGGTGCGATAAACAAAAAGTAGCCAGTGTGTCCAAAAACAACCTCATAAGAGAGGTGAGAAACAAAGCAAACAAGAAATGTCATAAATATTCAAATAACAGGTGTTTAAAACAGTGTTGTGCAGAAGGGTTTATGTGACTGCATAAGACATTGTACCTAATTTTTTTATTTAATTTTATTGATATTATTTAATGAAAATAACATTCCATTTAATCATGTCAAACTTAACAAACTATAATTCAACCATCATGTGAGAGAAAGAGAGCAGAGACTACAACAAAAATAGGAGAATGTCCTTTTCCTCAAATTAAATACTTATTCTAAGATTTGATTAATTATATCTTGCCATATTTTAAAAATGTTTTGATCAGTGAGAATTACATTTTTTCCATTTTCAAATAGTGTAAAAAATCAGTTACCCACTGACTTATAGCAGGTGGGCTGAGAGTCTTCTAGTTGAGCAAGATAAGTCTACATGCTACTAGTGTGGTAAAGGCAATTGCAATCATTTTGTTCTCTACTTTAAGGCCATCTGGGAGTGCAGCAAACACAGCTATTAGTGGATTGGGAATGATTGTGACACCAAGGTTGTCTGATAAGTATTCAAAGAATTTTGTCCAGAATGATGTTAGTTCGGTGCACTTCTAAAACATGAGGCCCAGTGTGGCTGGAGTTCAATTGCAGGTTAAATTTTGCCCTGGAGAATTTTAAATGAGATTAATGTGCTCTATAAAAGATTTTAAGTTGAATGATTGAATGCTTAGCGCATATAGAGCTGCTGTGTATTCTATGCATGGCTGCCTTTCACTCCTTTTTAGATATCCTAAGTGGAAGATCCTTGCCCCACCATACTGCAGGATCTTTGAAAGGAAGAGACTTCTGTGGTGTCTGAGCACAGAACCCCAGAATGCAAATGTTCATTTTATGATTGGTCTGAAAAGTGGGATGGGAGCTTTTTTTTTATGTACAATGCATCCTGGGTGCTTATTGTGGTGAAGAAATGAGAAAATAGAAGAGTAAGCATCTCTGAGGTTTGAGAGAAATAAAAGTTTATTTTTGTTACCTAAAAGGTCTGCTGCGCGTGTTTTTGGCATAAAAACCCATGAGAACCACCACCTCCTCAGTGAGTAGGGAAAGACAGAACAGTGGCGACGAGTATCGGATGGTTTTGTTTTGCCAAAATAAACACAATTGGTTTTACTTGACTTCATTGATGCAGCAGACAGAACAATTGAATAGAGACGTCATTTTCTATTTAATGAGTTAAGCGGATAGGAGCGAGAGCAATATAGCTTTTGGTAAAATTTTATTTTGGACAAATTTTATCGCTGAGAGATGCAAGTTCCATGCTAGAAATCAACTGGATGGAGAATCAGTGAGCAAGTATGTCGCTATTCTGAGAAAGTTAGCACCAACCTGCAAATTCAGGACTTTTTTGGATGAAGCAGCACTGTGTGATAGATTCGTATGTGGCGCTCAAAGCGCAAAGCTGAGGGACAGGTTGTTGAATGCAGCTCACACCAAAGATTTGACTTTAGCCCTGGCAATTGAAATGGGATAAACGTACGAAGTAACAAAGAACAGTGCACTACAATTTGCTCAGCGGACACTTAAAACTAACGTCTTAAAAGAAAAGTTGACCATGAAACCTAAAAGTTTTGGAAAGACACTGGAGGTCATTGAGAACGCATGTTATGGATGCAATGGCAAGGGTCACCTACCTGAATAACTGTAGATATAAAGACATGGAGTGCCGTGAGTGCAAGAAGAGAGGGCATATCGCTTGTGCCTGCTGTGCACGCCAGGAAGGCCAAAATAATAAACATGCAAAGTAGATAAGGCACCTGGATATTGCTGAAACAGACACCACCTCTGCAGCTCTTCAGCAAACGTCAGAACCTTCGTGAAGGATACAGGCAGGACTGCTCGTTGGTGGGGCGTCTCAGCACAAGGGTGATGAAAGTCTTGCCATCAAGCAGTTTGAGATACAAGGACAAGAAGCTGATTTGACAACAGACTACAACCCGGTTTTTGAAGGTGAACTTAATTATTTTCTTTAGAGACTACCAGAGACAGTAATAAGACCTACTATGTATATGTGAGTATAAATGGTGTCAGAGCGAAAATGGAGATCGATACAGGTGCAACTGTATCAGTCATTTCAGAGAAACTGTACAATTGTAAATTTAAAAAGATAAACTTAAGCCCTGCTAATTGTAATTTGAAGACTTATAGTAACAAAATGCTTTCTCTAAAAGAAAAAATCACTGTTTTGGTTAAATGTAAAAAATGTAGACTTACTGGTGGTTAAAAGTAACGGGCCAGCATTGATGGGTAGAGACTGGATTAGTTGCTTAAGGTTAGACTGGCCTCATGTAAACAAGGGCACCAGTAAAACTGGCAGAGTTGTGTGACAGGTACTCCACAGTTTTTCACCTTAAAATAGGAACATTTAAGGGAATCAAAGCCAAGCTTTTTGTTAAGGATGGTGTAGTACCAAAATTTTGTAAGACACGCACAGTGCCATATGCGCTACATGAAGCAGTAGAAAGGGAGCTTCCTAAATTACAGGATGAAGGTGTTATTAGCCCCATTAGTTACAGTGAGTGGGTGGCCCCAATTGTTTGCATTCCAAAGAAAGATAATACTGTGAGAGTCTGTGGAGATTATAAGGTAACGATCAGCCCGGGTTTGGAGATAGAGCAATACCCTTTCCCAAAAGTGCAAGATTTATTTACAAGACTGTCAGGGGGTCAAGAGTTCACCAAACTTGATTTGTCGCAAGCATATCAACAGGTGAAGCTGGAGGAAGGCTCAAAACCCTACCTTACCATAAATACACATAAAGGCTTGTTCATAGTAGACTTCCATATGGGGTTGCTAGTGCTCCTGCCCTTTTTCAGAAAGCCATGGACCAGATATTACAAGGTCTAGATGGTGTAATATTTTATCTGGATGATATATTGATAACGGGAAGGGACTTGGAAGAGACTTGGAAGAGCATTTGAGAAACCTGGAGGAAGTGTTGAAACGGTTGCAGAGGTACAATCTAAGAGTTAAGCATGAGAAGTGTTTCTTCTTACAGAATAGTGTGTCTTACCTAGGGCATGCTATAGATGCTACAGGTATTCATCCCTTAGATGAAAATACTGAGGCTATTGCAAAAGCTCCAGTTCCAAATAATGTCATAGAGCTTTGGTCTTTTTTAGCTTAATTAAATTACTATGGCAAATTCATTCCTCGTTTATCCACTATTATACAACCTATGACAGCATTGCTACAAAAAGGTGTGAAATGAAATTGAACAGAGGAATGCCAGAGTTCATTTAATGAGGCCAAATTACGGTTGCAGTCTAACAACGTCTTAGTGCATTATGACCCACAGTTACCCCTTATTTTAGCTTATGATGCATCACCTGTAGGTGTAGGTGCAGTAATTTCTCACAAAATGAAGGATGGCACTGGAGGCCAATATCATTTGCCTCATGAATGCTAACCAAACCCAACTGAAATTACTCTCAAATTGAAAAGGAAGCTTTAGGACTTGTATTTGGAGTCATGTATTTCCATTATTATTTGTTTGGCCGAAAATTTACATTAGTAACAGATCACCAGCCGTTATTAAAGATTTTTGGTCCTAAGACAGGCATACCCACACTCGCTGCTGCTAGAATGCAAAGATGGGCACTTATTTTGCCAGTCGATACTTATGAAATTAAATACAAAAAATCGGAACAGCATAGTAATGCAGATGCATTATCCCATTTGCCCCTGTTGAATTCAAATAAGGAACTGAAACCAAATCCAGTGTATAGGGTATGTTTACTAGATAAATTGCCACTTACTGCAAAAGACATTGCACAAGAAACTGACAGAGACCCTGTGCTGAGAAGGGCAAAACAGTATGTATTATGTGGTTGGCAAAATTGTATGGCAGATGACACTTTAAAGCTGTATTTTACAAGAAAATTAGAACTTACTATAGAAGATGATTGTATTCTGTGGGGTCTTCAAGTGGTGGTACCTCAGAAGTTATAAATTTGGCTACTGGCAGAATTGCATGAGCATCACTGGGGGATTGTGAAGGTGAAGGCACTAGCCAGAAGTCTGTTCTGGTGGCCTGATCTAGACAAAACCATTGAGAATGAAGTGAGTCAATGTAATAGACAGATAGATAGATACTTTATTAATCCCCAAGCGGAAATTAACATACTCCAGCAGCAGCATACTGATGAAAACAATATTAATTAAAAAGTGATAAAAATGCAGTGCAAGTTAAAAAATGCAAGGTGGTGAGTGCGAGGCAGGTGTAACAGTCTATAATCTTGTATAGTGTTAACGTTTACCTCCCCGGGTGGAAATGAAGAATCGCATAGTGTGGGGGAGGAATGATCTCCTAAGTCTGTCAGTGGAGCAGGACAGTGACAGACTGCTCCTCTGTCTGGAGATGATACTGTTCAGTGGATGCAGTGGATTCTCCATGATTGACTGGAGCTTGTGCAGCGCCCATCACTCTGCCACAGATGTCAAACTGTCTAGCTTCGTGCCTACAATAGAGCCTGCCTTCCTCACCAGTTTGTCCAGGTATGAGGCGTCGCTCTTCTTTATGCTGCCTCCCCAGCACACCACTGCGTAGAAAAGGGCGCTCACCACAACCGTCTGATAGAACATCTGCAGCATCTTATTGCAGATGTTGAAGGATCTTTTGTTGTGGGGCAAGATATCTTGGTAAGAAATTACAGGGGAGTGGAAAAATGGTTAAGTGGTTTAATTTCAGAAGTGTTGGGTCCTGTTACTTATATGGTTCAGATTGATAGGAACTGTGTAAAAAGGCATGTAAATCAATTGTTAAATACAAAACTAAAGAGAATGGTAAAATTGGCGTGGAGAAGGCTGATTTAGGCCAAACTGGAGGATCTCTGGACATCGATGATACTGAGATGAACATTGTAGTGGACGCTGACACTGACAAGAGTCAGGGCAACATGGAAACCGATACTATGCAAGTGTCTCCACTTAAACCTCCACCACAGGTTGATTCACAAGTATACACAGTTCGAAAACGACAGACAACCACAGAGGTTAGATTTATGAAAATTGTTTTGGAGTTCTTATAAAAAAAAAAAATTGGTAACTGTAATACTGAGCTGTCAATGTAGAGAAAAGCCAAGCAAAATGACACCTTTTATTGGCTAACTAAAATATTACATAATGCATGCTTTTGAGGCAACTCAGGCACCTACTTCAGGCAAGATGTCAATGTAATTTAAATAGACTATGTTTTCTGGTTCACTGTTCAATCTGGGTTTAGTATTTATAGTGGAGGAGCTGTGCTGTCTGAGCACAGAACCCCAGAATGCAAATGTTCATTTTATGATTGGTCTGAAAAGTGGGATGGGAACTTTGTTTTTTTTTTATGTACAATGCATCCTGGGTGATTATCGTGGTGAAGAAATAAGAAAATGTAAGAGTAACCATCTTTGAGGTCTGAGAGAAATAAAATTTTATTTTTATTACCTAAAAGGTCTGCTGCGCATATTTTTGGCATAAAAAACCGTGAGAAACACCACCTCCTCGGTGAGTAAGGAAAGACAGAACAACTTCCAGATGTTTTTTTACATATTGTTGAGATGCTGTCTTCAAGACTGATCAGTTTTTCTTCTGGAATAGAAATAGGTGAGAGTTGTGGAAAGTTTGGGCAGGTTCCTTTTAGCAAAGTTTCTTATTTGAAAGTAGTCTAAAAAAATGTGTTAATGGAAAGTTAAATCGTCCATGTAGGTTTCAGAGGATAGCACAAGGTGATTATCATGTAAAGATGCAACAGATAAGAGTTTCTCTGTCTTAAAGTGCTTCCTGCATTGGTTCTATATTCTGAGTGAGTGATGGACAATTGGATTATCAGTATATTGATGATATTATTTGTTTACTGTGGCATAAAATGGTACATATAAAGAAGTACAGCAAGTTTTATTTCTACTCCAGAAAAGGTTTGTATATACTCATCAATCTGTGTTGATGTCCATGGGCCTCATGTATAACCCCACGCATAGAATTCACACTAAAACATGGTGCATGGACAAAAACAGAAATGTGCATATGCACCAAAAACTTCAGATTCCTAAAACTGCGTGTAAGCAAACTTCTATGCACTTCCCCTTTATAAACCCCACAAAACGTGCATTTTAACACACATACACATGAACATTTTAGAATACTAAGATTTATGCTTGATATCATTTTCATGATGAAAGGCATTAAAGCATGTATTAAACATGTGGCGGCATGGTGGTGTAGTGGTAGCGATGAATTGGTGCCCTGTCCAGAGACTGTTACTGCCTTCTGTGATGCACACGACCCAGGATAGAGTAATTTATTGCAGCAGTACTGTGTCTGTCAAACGTCTCAACCCCCAATTCCTGTCCTTCTGTTTTCTTTTTCCACGTAACCAATTGCCAAATAATAAGCGTTTGTAATAAATTAAAAACCAGCTACAAGCTTAGAATGATGATTCTTCAAAACTTCTAAAGAACACCAAAAAATCTTCATTATATATATTTAATAATTCCATCCATTTTCCATCCAGGGTCGCACCAGTTCCAGCAAGCACAGATCGCAAGGACAATCCCTAGACGGGGCATCAGCTCATTGCTACTCCTGCACCACTGTTCTCCCACATGTTTAATTATTAACAGTATACATTATTTAAATGAAGTTAACAATTCATTTTTAAAATGTAATATATATACTTTAATGGATTTCATCATAAAAATGATATCAAGTATACATCCTAGTATTCTAACAGCACACATATCAAAGATGATAGCTCTTGGAAATCTAAATTGACTTAGAAGCCAGTCATAATCATCTGTAAATACGCGCTCTCTTCTATTGAACTGAATTGAATTGTATGGTACAATGAGATTCAATATGCAACTCCTCCTTAAACTTATTTTCCTATAAAATGCTAAAAAATAATAATAATAATATACTATACTATATAAATGCATAAGTACAATATACATGTACATATGGTGCAGATAGTCAAATGGTTCATAAAGTGCCTCAGGTTGTGCAATGTTACAGTTGTAGTGCCAGTTTACTGTGAGGTAATTATAATTAAAAGTACAAACATTTCTACCAGGAGCACTTGATGGACTTATTTAGTGCAATTACAGCTCTTGGATGAAACTGTTTCTGAGACTTGAGCTCCATGCAGAAAAGGCTCTGAAGCGTTTGCTGGATGAGAGGAGTTCAAACATACTGTGGCATGGGTGAGTGGAATGCATGCAGATGCTGGTGACTTTGCTGAGGCAACGTGTGCTATAAATGTCCTCCAAGGCTGGAAGCTGTATCCTCAGCTGTAAGCTGTAATCCTATGTGCTCCATGCAGCTGTGATACCACACACAAATACAACAAACAGGTTGAAATACTCTCTGTGGTGTACTAAGGGTAACAACGCTAAAGCAACTATGGTATTTGCAATAGTTTGGCCATTCTGTACACCATTATATTGTTATAAAATGAGTCAAGTGCCTTAAATTTGTAAATGATATGCAATTCATTTCGGTGTATTTGATAATGCCTACATCGTGGTTGTTAGTATTAAAAAAGACCACAGAAACAGTAGCACTGCTTTGCCGCTGGGTGCTACCAGTTTGCAAAACCAAGCAGAAAAGTGTGTATGCATGGAGTGAGACTGCCTTAAAAATGGGTGAACATGGAAATGGGCATACACACCATTAACAGTTATACATGAGGTCCCAGGTCTTTATAGTTTGTATATGTGCCTCCCAGTAATAACATTGAAAGTTAGGTAGTGCCATGCTCCCTTCTGCTTTAGGTCATTGCAGAGCTGCCCTTTGGAAGAATGGATGTTTCAAATTCCAAATAAATGAGGTTATAATTCAAATCTAATTTCTTAAAGAATGATTTGTTAACTGCGGTGGGCTGGCGCCTTGCCCGGGGTTTGTTTCCTGCCTTGCGCCCTATGTTGGCTGGGATTGGCTCCAGCAGACCCCCGTGACGCTGTAGTTAGGATATAGCGGGTTGGATAATGGATGAATGGATGATTTGTTAATATATGGGGATGCTCTAAAAAAGAAATACAGTAAAACCTCGATTATCCATCATTTGATTAACCATCAGTCTCCATTAACTGTCAGGGCAAAAAAAACCCCAAAACATTTTGCATGCCAGCGTCTACCTATTACTACTGCCACGCAATACACTGTGAGCTACACACACTGGAACAACTATCCCTTTTGCTAGCATGGTTTGTTTTCCTCAGCACCACGTGTCATGCCACATTTTGAAATCACAGTATCAGTTACATACTTTTAGCTTTAATAGTGTTTCGTAGCTTTTCTCTTTTGTTATAATTAAATTCCTATACATTGTTATGGCCAATAAACATATGTGTGTGCTGTTGGAATTGCTACAAAAAAATTAAAATAATAAATGTTTACGAAACAGCAAAAGCGCTTCAAGTATTGCTTCAATTTACGGAGTAGAAAATGTAGGACTGGCAACAGCAATGACAACAACAGTAAATTAAATAAAGTGTGATGCCACCAAAATTGGAAAATGATAACCACTGATGATAATGTTATTCAGTATTAATGTTAATGTTCTTCTACATTGTAATTTTCTTTTTAAATTCTGTTACATCATGTTTTGTTAATATATTGTGATGTGCAGGAATCTTGTAATGCACTGTGCGGGAGCAGAAAGGGCTGAATGCTGTGTAAGTGATAGGACTGGGTGAAGGGCTTTGTTCTGTGAGGGGCAGAATGAGAGATAAGTGACAAGAGAAATTAGGAGAAAAGGGAAGGTGTGGTGGAAGGAAGTTTTGAATAGGGAGTCAGGAGGCAATAAGCAGGAGTATTTGCAGTACAGAAAAAGACAAAACATGAGTTACTGGTAGGGAATGCTTTCTTTTATTGTTTTAGGGATGTGCTCTGTAACCCATATAACAGAGTATAAGACAGAGCACCGTTTGTTACAGAATGAATACTCCAAGTAAAATGTAGAAATCTCCAGTACCTCTGGGTTGTATTTGCTTATCATGCTGGTCTTTGCAATATTATATGAATTAATTTTGTTAAAACTATATTATACTTTGTTAATATAGCTTTTTTAATAAATGTGGCTATTCGCTAATCTACTGTACTGTATATCATTTTTTAAGTGGTTGTTCTGTTATCTGTCTTTTCTCTTATCTGTCACAGCCTTGGTACTGACCTCTGATGGATAATCAATGTTTTACTGTAGAAGCTTGGGATGGATGTTTATCTTGGGAATACTGATTCTCCCTGCTAATGTGAGATAGAGAATAAACCACCTGTTCACATCTTGTTTAATTTTTGTAAATGCATATAGCAAAATTTTGTTGAAAAGACATTGTACTTTGATGCAATATTAGTTACAGCTGCTAAAGTTCACACTGAATTCAATTTGTGCCATCTAAGAACAAAAGACATTAGGCTACGAGGGCAATTAACTACCAAAACTGGAGGCATCCTGATTGGAAAAATGTCACCCAAGCTGAAGAATCTTGATTTGTAGTGTCTCGTGCACATGAAAGGATTGAATTTTGGCAGAAAGAGCACTATGGATACATCCTGTCTTCTGTCAAAGGTATAGGCTGATGGTGATTGTGAAATGTCATGGAGAATGTTCTTTTGGAGCAAATGATGCCTCTTAATACCATATAAGCTTTATTTGTATGCTAGAGTGTACTCATGCATAGTTGCTGACCTGGTCCTTTATGGTCACAATCTACTTTTTTCCAAGTGTATGCTTCTGGCAGGAACACATGTATTTTCTCAGACCGGTCCAACAGAAATAATGATGATTTAATTTTACTCCAATGGCCTATACAGTTCCTGTACCTCAGATCAAAGGACTCCCTTTTGTGGTGATCCCAAGGTCTTCATTCCTTCACCCCTGCTAAGATGAATCAGCTTTGTGCTTCAAAGAGCATTCAAAGACCACGTACACAAATTGAAAAGGATATACTTCCAAAAATGAAAAGATGCCCTTAAAACAAAAAATGTATAGTAACAGCGTCAAGTGTTTTGGAAGAAAAGATGAAGAATAAGCTGACCACACTACTGCTTCAAGTTGCCAGATTTAAACATCTAGTGCTCATTTAAACATCATTGAAATCACATCCAGAATTAACCACAAACACTGGAGAACCTATACTCCAAACCACTACAATGATACAAGCAAACACAACAGACAGCAAGAAAGTGTCAACAGTGCATAATAACAAACAATAAACAAACAAACAAAAAATTAATAAATACAAATCTCAGCCAACACCACTGGGCAACAATGATTTATATACTTAAAGGAGGCTTCTATTATTAACTTTGCATGTTTTTGAATTGGCCATGAAACTTTCAACAAGTCATTAATATGGGTCACCACTGAAGGTAACAGTCTATTAGCATAAAAAGTAATTGACAGTACTTGCTGATATGATAAAGTTGAAGAGTTCAAATTTGTAAGAGTAGAATGTTACACATGGTTTCAGGTAATTGATGGAGTTCCTCAGAGATCTATGCATGGGTGATTTCTCTTTCCAATATATATTCATGAAATAGATCCTGGTATGGTTAATAAATTTGTTAGATTTGTTGATGACACAAAAATATTGGAGACATAGCAAAAAATTTCAAAATGCATAAACAATCTAAAAACTGAGAGGAAACTGGTGAAAATGCAGTTTAATGTAGGCAAGTGCAAAGTTCTGCACAATAATAATAAATGCAAGACAGTTAACTGTGACTTACAGTACAGGAAGCAAGATGTAGGGTTTTAATAGATACAACATGTTCATTATCCATGCAAAGAGTGGAAGGAATTAAAAAGGCAAATAAAATATGCTATATTTTAAAATCCTGTATAAAAATGAAAGGATGCTATGCTCAGCCTCTATTATGGTGTTGTGAAGGGTCTGTGATGATTTTCCCTGTCCACTTCATGACTTTGGAATAGTACGGGCCCTAAGGTAAAGTCATCCCTGATGGAGGATCCCAGAAATCGTGGGGTAGAGGGGTCCTTTCATCGGATTGGCTGGCCAAACGCTGTTTCAGCTGTGGAATAGCCAATAGAGGGAGGAAGCTTGATGGCCAGCTAGGTCTCCAGGACTCTAAACAAATTCAAATCATATTATGTGATATCATCTACTGTTAAATTCTGCTCTTTCTGCTTTTTATTTTTATTCTGTATTGAAGATTTGTTCTGTTCTGTGTATTGTATTATAATGACCCCCTTCTTTTTGACACCCACTGCATGCCCAACCTACTTGGAAAGGGATCTCTTTTTCAACTGCCTTTCCCAAAATTTATTCCATTTTTTCCCTACAAGGGTTTTTTTGGGAGTTTTTCCTTGTCTTCTTAGAGAGTCAAGGCTGGGGAGCTGTCAAGAGGCAGGGCCTGTTAAAGACATTGCAGCACTTCTTACGTGATTTTGGGCTATGCAAAAATAAATTGTATTGTAATGTATTATGGTAGGAAGACTGGTGCACTTCTGAGCAGTATGCTCCATAAAAGACATAGCAGCTCTATAAGCAGTGAAGAAAAAAAGTCCAGTGCATTCTTAGAGTAAAAGTCATGTTTTATTCTGGTATTTTAAAACAATTAACCTTCTTTAGTCTTCAGTATGGAGAACTAATACAAATCTAAATTGTCAATAGCATTGATGAAGTTAATTTACCCGAATTATTCAGATTAAAGAGTTGACCATCAGTGAAAATTAAATGAAAGTGTATTCAACACAGATTCTGTTTACACAAAGGGTCATGGAAATAAAGTACACAGTCACATGTATGTAATGGAAACCTTCACAGTTCTGGAAAGATACTGGTCTACTTGGTTATTAGTTAAATGACTGTGATGGATTGAAAGATTACCCTCCTTTTTGTCAAAGTTATATTTTAATTTTCTAACACCCAAATTTGTATGATTCCAACATATAATACAGTATTTTATACAATACAATATACAGTATGAACATATCATACGATATTTTAAATAAATAATAAACCACAGTGTAATGAAACAAATAGCACTACTGTTTTACACTTCTTAATACTGAATTTTATTTTTGGTTTACACACTGTCTCACATATAATGTCTTTCAAAATGCACTATCTTCACCAATCCCAAATCATATCAACACCCGCAGGTATGAATAAGTCTTAAAATCTGCTAGCAAGACGGTTTGGATAACTGACAGCAAAGTTTTGAAATTGTGTAATTGGGTAGGTATTATTCTACCTTCTTAAATTAGATTAGATTAGATAAGGAAATTTAGATGCATACTGCAGCAGTACATACAAAAATGGATACAGACACACAAATAATAGAGCCAATCAATTAATCATTCAATCAATAAACAAAGGTATATTGTACAGAAATTTTAAAATAAACTTAACAAGTACATTGGGAGGAAGTACTGGTGGCACTGGGCAGAAAAGATCCCCAGAGGTGCTTCTTTCAACATCGTGGTGGAATAAGCCTGTGGCTAAAAGTACCCAAGACAGCACCTCCAGGAGTAGATGGAAGGGATTTTTCATGGTGGCATCCAGTTTTGCCACCATCATTTTTCTCACAACAGCTTCCAGTGTGAAATTTACCCTGTGATGGCACGGGTTTTCCTGATAAGTTTGTTCAGGTATTGTGCTTCTTTTGCGCTCTAGTTGCACAGAAAACTGCAGAGTTGAACACCACACTGACTACGATGAACTGATTTCCAACAGCTTGCTGCGTACATCAAAAGACTGAGTCTCCTTATAGGACGTACAGTCTGCTCTGGCCCTTCTTGTACAGCGCCACTGTTTTATCAGACCAGTCCAGTTTGTTGTTTATGTGAACCCCCAGGTACTTGTAGCTCTGCACCGCTTCCACATCCAAAATGATGACCCGTATCAGAGGTTCCTTGGCACACTAGAAGTCCTCCACAACCTTCCTTTACTTTGACTTGTCTTCATTATTAACACAGCCTGTGAGAGAATGATAGAAGAGTTATCTGGAAATTTCTGTAGGTGGCAAGCGCTACTGTTGTACTGGAAGTTTATTGTGTAGAAGGAAAACAAAAAGGGAGACAGGTCTTTTCCCTGAGGTGCCCCAGTATTACACACCACCATTTCTGACACACAGTCCCTCATCCAAATTGCTGTCTGTTGATCATGTAGTCCATGATCCAGGAGATTGTGGAGGTATCAAAATCCAAAACTTTGAGCTTTTGTCCCAGTCAATGAGGAAGAATGGTGTTAAAGGCACTGAAACAAATCAAAGAATATGATCCTGGGTATGGTGCCAGCTTTGTCCAAGTGATAGTAGGCTCTATGAAGCATGTAGATCGGAGCATCTTCCACAACTGTATGTATCTGATAGGCAAAGTGCAGAGGATCACAATAATCTAAAACCAGGAGCTGTAACTGTATTAGGACCAGGAACCGATTCTTAACTGTATTTTTGTTCTTTGCAGGCAACACTAACATGCAAATTTTGTCAATGTAATGCTTTTTTTCTAACTTGTATTATATTTACATATTATCAATTACTTTTGACTCTGTAAAACATTTTATAGGTGCCACAAAAGGAGTAGCTTTCAGCACTGTTCCTTATTGATCCAGCATCACCCCAATTTGAATCCTGAATGCAGATGTTGCCTTTGTAGTCTTTGCATGTTCTCCTTGTGCGGGATTTTTACGGGTATTTTTATTTTCCTTTCATCTCTAAAGTCGTACAGTGTGTATTAGGTTGATTGGATAGTTCAAACTTGTCTGTGTGACTTTGTGCAGCGGTGGTTCCTAGGTGGCAATGGGTTCCTGCCTTGTGTCCAATTCTGCCAGTATAGATTCTGGCCACCCTGGATTAGATTTGAGAATGCTATGCTATAGCAGGAAAGCCCAACTAGTTTACCACACTCGATCAATCTATTACAGAGTGCGTCCTAATTGAAAACAAGAGTACTCAATGAAAGATCATTAATTAATGAGCCACTTGAATATTTACCTGTTTCAGTAGTCAAGTAATTGTTAATTTAGTGTGCTTTGTGCATACAGTCTCATACATATTACTGTACATTTGTGTGTTTAACACTCCGTCGTCCAGTATATTGTAAAAGTCTATGTTTTGCCAGGTTGCTGGATGACACAACTCTGTGCTACCTAAGAATGTTAACTTGGTTGCTTCTGCTAAAGTGCATATGATGCAAAACAGAATGGCCAAAAGTTTGATAAGTTTGACGGTCTATTTGATAAATTAAGTGTTTCAGCTAAAATGAGTTAAGTAAAGAGACCAAACAGGAACGCTTGGTTATTTTTGGTGGTTTCATAGTATATGTGTCTAATCTGCAATATTAACAACGTCTTTGCAATTAAGGGAAATAGAGAATGCACTGTCATAGTTTCTCCAGGGTTCCACCCCTGGTTTTAGTGCCTTTTCTGTTTATTTTGGTGTTTTTTTATAAATTCTTTTTGGTTTTATGTTATTTAATATATTTCTGTTTTCTTCTTTTTGTATTGTATTGCACTCTAACTAGTGTAGCTCCCTCCAGTATCCATGGGCACAACAGTTCTTTGAATTAACTGATGGTTTTTTCCGATTTTTACAAAGGAGGATGATTATCCAAATTATCACCATCGTGAGAACTAAAAGAAGTAAATTATGGTGACTCACAAGCTCGGCATATAAATCTTAATTTAATAGAAACATAACCCTATTCAGAAACTACATCACTTATATTTTCTTCTGACTCACATATAATTAAGTTGAAAATAATTCTAATTTAAATCCAAATAAATTATCTTTCATAAATAACAGAATATACAGTATTCCATGAAGAAACATCTTACTTTAAGTTTTAAAAATAAAAGTCTATTCCATAATAAACAATAGCGTCTTACAGGACATGTTTTAATTTGCATTTAACTTTGAAAATGTACCTCAATGGCTGCTTATTACAAAAGGGGAGATTGACGTACTCAATTCTTTATCTAATTATGCATCCTTATAACTCACTTGAGGGACTGTGGTGCACACTCTGCAAATGCACGCCAAACTTTTTTTTTTTAAAAACAAGCAGCTCTTTTCTGAAAGTCCCATAGCATCAGTATCTCCCTAGAAACGATCCCTTTCAAACTTAATTCCTTCATCGTTTAACTGCATGTTGTAATTACATATTACATACAAATGTCAATAGTTCAACAGTTTATTGTCAGTTACAACTAGCATTTTCTTATTTTTTAATTTTGCTTGTCTTCTTATACTTTTTTGGTTAATTATATTCCTCATCTTCTGCATGTTGAACCTAAGGGAGTGGGCCCCCTGAACACTGCAGCCTAGGAATTAGCTGTTCCTTGTGTTTTTTGGCTCTCAAGTTTGCATTCTGGATTTAGATTTTTTTTTTTTTTGCAAATTCTCTTTTTGATTCTTCACTTTATGGACTTCTACTCTGGTATGATTACTGGTATAAAGATTTAGATTTTTGTACATTTTTGGGCTGCCTCTATGTCCTTGTTTAAGTGTAAATGCAGCAAATCTGATTTTGACTTGCAGTTCCAAGCTTACTTTGTGATAGTGAGGCCTAGCTATGTTTTTCAGGACTGCCAGGAATTAAGGCCCAGTTATTGACAGTGAATCCTTTCTTGAGTTTTACAAACCCAGCGACTCAAAAACAAACACACGCACACACACACAAGCACACAATTGTATTGTTGGTTTAAGCAAGAAGTCATTCAGCTAAGTCTGCTGACTCTCTGTTTGGAGGTTTAAAAAACAAATTAAATGACAACTGCCCTGAGTAGCCTTTGCTTCTTAAGTAATTGTGTAACAAGGAAATGTGAAGCTATGCAAAAGATCTTAAGGATTAACTAAAAAGGGACACAGCTGCCTGTAAGTGTTCTTCCTTGAAATTTAAGTCGATGACTAATGGATTCATTGCACCATGTAAATGAAGTGAAAAGCTGAACTTTTCTAGATTTTATTTATCATTACTCTGTAATTCACCAGTCAGGTGGAAAACATTAAAGATGTAATGGAATTTGTGATAATGGTCATGTGCTTAATTCTGTCAAGAAGCTTGCAATGCAGGCCTACAGGTAGAAGAGGTAGAGGTAGATGACAAAGACTTGGGTCAGCAGAAGTACATTTCTGGAAAGTTTTAGCAAGCTGTTGCCTGAGATCAAAGATTTTCCTAAGCCAACTAACACTAGCTTCCAGATTTAGCATTCCTCACATGCAGGGAAAAGAGGATTTTTTTTGACATGATCAGCAGTGTTGGGAGCTTCACATTCAATTACAAATGCTTTCAGGTAAGCTTCAACATCAAGGCCTACACTACTTTAATCAAATGCATTCAGAGCTTGAGCATTAGGGCAAAGATGCAGAGAAGCTTGACAGTGCATGTTACAATAACTTTAGATTACTTGACCCTTTTGCCTCATACAAGTGCTTCTCACCTTTCTCAGATTTTGATATGGGAGCTATAGCCTTGAATGTGAGTTCACTCTTTCTCATCAACACAACAGCAGTACAAAATGAAATCCTCAAATACTGAGATGAAGAGGGAGCTCTTGTAGCAACTGTTGTTAAGAGAAGTGTCCCAACATAAGAAGGTTGCAATTCAATTTTATGCTTTTTGTTAAATAAACCTACTGTATTTGTGTGAGTCTGCATTTTCTCACATACTTTGCTGTTCAGGAAAACTGTCCTTTCATTTCAAGCACTTCATGATTTAAATCTCTAGTAGTGTGAGAGAGAGAGTGAAACAAAGAGACAGTTAATATGAGTGCTCTATCAGATGGGTCTACAGCATGTAACAGAGGTGCTTCACAATACAATGTGCCCCTTATGTCTGGAAGACTGGGTTTAAATGCCTACACTATACAATACATGCCTTCATTGTATGTCTGGATCTTTAGGAGTGGAGGCTTAAGCCGGATTACAGGATAAGATGAATTTGAAGAAGCAGGTGTCACACATGTGTGAGTGGAAGGACGTTGTATGGACCAAGTGAAGGTAATTCCACACCAGGCTAGGGAGTGGTGGAATGCACTAAACCTTCTTCAGTTGTCTTAGAAGACTAGCTGTGGGAAAACCCATCTGACCCATCCTTGAAGATGTCACTTTCCGTTTCCAGCGCCTTAGACAATGCCACTTCTGGTTCCGTTGCCTAGGCTTAGGTCACTTCTGGTTCTGGCACCTAGACTAAGGTCACTTCCGGTTCCGGTGCCTAGGCTAAGGTCACTTCCGGTTCCGGTACCTATGATGATGTCAGAAGAAGGTCACTTCTGGTTCCTGTGGTATAGTGGGTCCACAGCCCTCTCAGCAAGGGCCAGCAGTTTTAAGTAAATAAATAATCACTGCACTCGCAGCTTAGTGAGTGGGCTTGGTGACTGTAGCGAAGCCGCAGGGCGATCTGTGGTGTGGGTATTTCTCACCTAGTGCACAGGTGAGGGAATGCCCACATCCGTGATTGTTCCTGTTGGCTAAAGTGCTGCAGCTGCTATGGACCCTCAATATAAAAGAAGCGCGAGTCGGTTAGAAGGAGGAGATTAGAAAACGAAAAGAGAAGGAAACGGACGAAGCAGTAACGAGAGAGAGTAAGGCAGTGCAAGAGAGAGAGAGAAAGAGACACACAGAGTGTGTGAGCAAGTGAACGAGCGATCATGGGCAGCTGCGAGGAAGCCTGGGTGTAAGGCTGACACCAAGAAGTTGAAGTAGCAGTCGCTCCCGCTGAGCGATCAGGTAGCGGGAGTGACCAGGGAAAGGCAACTGGCCACAGAAGACCAGAAAGGCAGCGGGAGTCGCAAGGCTTGGAGTTGCAGTCCTTGGTGTGGGCGTCCTGGAAACTAAGGAGTCCAAGTCTCAGGCCTGGGATGAGTGCCAGACCGAAGCCAGGATCGGGAGGTCTCCAGACCTGTGTTTGCGAATGGAAAAGGGCAGCTGCAGAGAGCGTCTCGCCTGTTGTAGGGCCTGTATGGGAGAAGCAGGTGAGACGCTAACACTAGTTTGAAAGAGCACCGGACTTGTTATTGATTTTAAAGACTGCTTCCTATGGAACGTTTTAACCTCGTTTTAAAAGACTTGTTTTTTTGTAGTGTTTTTATCTCCACGTTTTTCTTTTATTGGATTATTTAATGACTCTTTTTGAAAGCACTGCCCTTTATTTGAACACTGTTTTTGTTTGACTATTTTAATAAAAGCACTTTGCACTTTTTAAACCATCCCCTTGCTCAATTGTTGTTGTCTCACTGTCTAGCTCATCTCAGTGACATTATCGACGGTGTTGGGTTCAAGGGCTCCGGCACAGCGATGGGAGTGTGGAGCCAAACCCGCATCGTCACAGTTCCCCTACATCACTTCTGGTCTTCCCACTTAAAACCGCCATCTTCGCAAACCTCAATCAGTTCATGTCTGGACTCCAACCAAGACACTTCTGTCAAACAAATCAGAAGTTTGTTGAGTCTGATCTTTCACATGAGTTATCGGGCAAATGAATACATGTTCTTTGCTCTTAAAATTTTTTAAAGTGTAAATGTTGAGGAGTAGGTAAGTGTTGAGAAGTAAGTAAATTTTTTAAAAGTTTAAATGCTGAGTAGTAAGACTGATCAGGCAAATGAAGGCATGTTCATGGCTCTTATAATAGATTTTTAAACATGACATTTTTAATTATTCCAGTTTATGTTGCATATTTGCAGGTGAACATGTTACACTTTGCAATTAGGAATTTCAAGATACTCTTGACCCGCGACAATAATGAACTTATCCACGCACGTTGCACAGTAGTAGCGCTGCTGCTTTGCAGTAAGGAGATTGTGGGTTTGCTTCATGGGTCCTTACTGCATGGAGAATGCTTTGAGTAGTGTGAAAAGTGCTATATAAATGTAAAGAACTATTATTATTATTATTATTATTATTATAAACTTACATATTTGCTCTATCTATAGTTAATCACACATGCTATTCTCCATAAATGTAACATTTTTGGGATCAAATGTGAAAACTGAAAAATACTTTCAATTGCATAGACATTAGGGAGGAATCAATCCTGGAGTGCCCATATGCATGCAGGTCATATTCTGAGACATCCTTACATGTCGGAACTTTTTTCATTATGAACAGTATCATTTTCCTGATATTTGTTCCTGGTGTTAACTTTAAAGAAATTTTTTGTGTTTGTTTGTGTCTGGGGAGTGTGATTGGGTTGTTTTAGTTAGATGGACATTTTTCCAATAGCTCAAAGATGAATTAAAGGGAGATGAAAGTTTTAATAATATAATATAATATAATATAATCCATTTTCCAACCCGCTGAATCCGAACACAGGGTCACGGGGGACTGCTGGAGCCAATCCCAGCCAACACAGGGCACAAGGCAGGAACCAATCCCGGGCAGGGCGCCAACCCACCGCAGATATAATATAATATAATATAATATAATATAATATAATATAATATAATATAATA
>JANRMT010062792.1:38885661-38965610 GCA_026402145.1 Polypterus bichir lapradei
TATAATATAATATAATATAATATAATATAATATAATATAATATAATACAACTTTATTGTATTGGAGGGCATAGGATTGTTTTCACTGGAGAATGCCTAAAAGTTAGTGCCTTTAGTGTTGTGATCCATCTGGTGAGCAATGGCAAAAAGACTAACTTTTAAATTAGAACATCAGGATGCCTGCTGTTATTTTTTGACTGGCAGATATTAACTATATAATAGGAACAGCTAATCCCTAGGCTGCAGTGTTCAGGGGGCCCACTACTGTATATAAAGTCATGGCCAAAAAACAGAAATAAAGTGCAAAAAATCAGGGTGTATTAAAAGAAAGGAATACCAGAGTTGAACTGAAGCGATGTAAATACCTGAATAATGTTGAAGACCGCATAGCCTGAAACTTTTTTTTTTTTTTTAGAAGACCCTTGTGGTTTAGATTTTAACCACTGTCATGCTCTACAGACTGCTAATTGGTATTTCATACTTCTTGTGCATTTTTAGCATTTGTTTTGTTTGCTTTTGTAGTTGTTTTTGTCTTTTTTTTTCTTCCAGGATTGAAGATGGCCTCAGTAGAATGAAAGCATAGTGAATGTTGCTGTGTGATGTGATGGCTATAGTCACGCATATGTAAACGTTGTGTCATTATAACAGGTTTTGCTGTCGGTGGTTCTTATTTTTTCAGACTGGTGTTAGGGTTTTACACAACATAGTGTTCTCCATATTTTTCATCACTGATGCCAAAAAAACAGAAAATTCAGCAGGATGTTTATTTTTCATTTTTGTTTTTATGTGCCAGCTGGCCAAGGCATAATTAATCTTTTGGCAAGAAATAAAAATCCAACATATTTAGCAATATTTCGGAACTCTACATCTGACAGTTTGGATTACTGTCTCTCTCCCTCTCTTTTTCTGTACAGACCTTTTAAAGTCTTACACCACCTTGGAGTCATCTTTGCCAGCCTCCTACCAGCTGGGCAACATGCTAATTTACAGTATACAAAGTGAAAGATTTATCTTTATAATACAGATGATGAGTCACAGAGAGGGTGTTAATTAACAAAAGCTTATTTTGCAATATATTTGAGACTAAAACTGTGTAAATACACCTTACTAATTTATTTCCCCTTTATTTAAATTTATTGTTTTTAGTATATAGTAATTTGTCTCATATTGTTTTCTTTGAAAAATGTTAGAGAAAAAAAATATTCATTTTGCCATCCTGCTGAGACTTATTCACTATTCTTGTGAGTCACTGTCACTGTCAAGAATTATGGTACGCAAGTTCTTATATGAAACAAAAATATTCTGACATACCATTTTCAACATACCACTTAAAACCCTAAAAACCACCTTCTTAAGTATAGTTGGCCTGTGTTACACCTGCCTACCCAAAGAAGGCAATACTTTCCATGCTAAATTCACATTTTTCCATAGAGTTAGATGGATACTGATGTTTCAGTAAAATTGCAAACATTTGTTAACTTCATAAACCATCTTCCTCAACACTGTATCATATCCAAAACTCAAAGCAGCAATCAAGTCCAGAACTGGTGCTATTCCCTTGTAGAGCACACTAACACACCCATGCCCACGTACACAATATAACCACAATGTAACCACATTGTTTTGGCACTAATCATGAAGTGCATCTTCTCTTTATCAAAACTCCATCCGTTCTAGCTCCAACTCAATCCTCCCTGCTGATAAAAGTTTCTTATCTGTACCCCAGCAACTTCTGACAAAATGTCATCTTTTCTCTTCCATTCTGTATACATAAAGAACTCTTCTTGTGGAACAATTCTTGTGGAATTTCCTTTTCTAATTGTCTTATTTAGTGAATTGTTTCAAATGGCTTTGAAGAAGAGGGCTTTGAGCCTTTGGAAACGTAAATCAAAGCTTTCCTGTAAAGTTAAGTGACACTCCCTCATCAGGAGACGTGATATATTAACACTCAAAGGACATCTAAACTCTTCATCTGTACTTTTCAAAAAATATTTTCATTTATTTCTTGGTCATTCTGTTATTTACATTATTTAACCACATTGTCTTTTTTCCTTTTTCTGTTTTTTTGTTTTCATATAATTCTTTGTTATGTACACGTTATATACTGTACATGTATTCATTAATCTACTTTTGAATTAATTATATCTTAACATTCCACTGCTTCTTTGATGTCATCTTTATTTTGTTGTATAGATGTTTATTTTCATTATATCCTTTGCAGTTTCCAGTATTTGTGTTATATTGCTTCTTTTTTTATTTCTAATCACTATGTTTACTTATGTTTACTACATTGGATTTTGATTTTTGAACTTGATTCATGTATAATTATTTGAATATACTGTTCTCTTGTATTGCAATTGTGTTCACTGTGTTAAGTCTATAACTTTATTATTACTGTTTATGTTAAATCTTTGTCTATATTGATTATTACTAACCATCCTAAAAACCATCCACCAAATCCATGTTGCCAGAACCAATCTGAGCAGCACGGGGCCTCACATATCTAAGCATACACCCAAGCAAGTGGAATTTATTACTGCCCGTTAGTCTAACACATCCATAGACTAGGTCCATAAATATTTGGACAGAGACAACTTTTTTCTAATTTTGGTTCTGTACATTACCACAATGAATTTTAAATGAAACAACTCAGATGCAGTTGAAGTGCAGACTTTCAGCTTTAATTCAGTGGGATGGACAAAACGATTGCATAAAAATGTGAGGCAACTAAAACATTTTTTTAGCATAATCCCTTCATTTCAGGGGCTCAAAAGTAATTGGACAATTGACTCAAAGGCTATTTCATGGGCAGGTGTGGGCAAGTCCGTCGTTATGTCATTATCAATTAAGCAGATAAAAGGCCTGGAGTTGATTTGAGGTCTGGTGCTTGCATGTGGAAGATTTTGCTGTGAACAGACAACATGCGGTCAAAGGAGCTCTCCATGCAGGTGAAAGAAGCCATCCTCAAGTTGCAAAAAAACCCACCCGAGCAATTGCTACAATATTACGAGTGGCAAAATCTACAGTTTGGTACATCCTGAGAAAGAAAACAAGCACTGGTGAACTCAGCAACGCAAAAAGACCTTGACGTCCACGGAAGACAACAGTGGTGGATGATCGCAGAATCATTTCCATGGTAAACAGCCAACCAAGTGAACAACACTCTCCAGGGGGTAGGCGTATCGATATCCAAGTCTACCATAAAGAGAAGACTGCATGAAAGTAAATACAGAGGGTGCACTGCAAGGTGCAAGCCACTCATAAGCCTCAAGAATAGAAAGGCTAGATTGGACTTTGCTAAAGAACATCTAAAAAAGCCAGCACAGTTCTGGAAAAACATTCTTTGGACAGATGAAACCAAGATCAACCTCTACCAGAATGATGGCAAGAAAAAAGTATGGAGAAGGCGTGGAACAGCTCATTATCCAAAGCATACCACATCATCTGTAAAACACGGTGGAGGCAGTGTGATGGCTTGGGCGTGCATGGCTGACAGTGGCACTGGGACACTAGTGTTTATTGATGATGTGACACAGGACGGAAGCAGCCGAATGAATTCTGAGGCGTTCAGAGACATACTGTCTGCTCAAATCCAGCTAAATGCAGTCAAATTGATTGGGCGTTGTTTCATGATACAGATGGACAATGACCAAAACATACAGCCAAAACAACCCAGGAGTTTATTAAAGCAAAGAAGTGGAAAATTTTTGAATTGTCAAGTCAGTCACCTGATCTTAACCCAGTTGAGCATGCATTTCACTTGTTGAAGACTAAACTTCGGACAGAAAGGCCCACAAACAAACAGCAACTGAAAGCCGCTGCAGTAAAGGCCTGGCAGAGCATTAAAAAGGAGGAAACCCAGCATCTGGTGATGTCAGTGAGTTCAAGACTTTAGGCTGTCATTGCCAGCAAAGGGTTTTCAACCAAGTATTAGAAATGAACATTTTATTTCCAGTTATTTAATTTGTCCAATTACTTTTGAGCCCCTGAAATAAAGGGATTGTGTTAAAAAAAATACTTCAGTTCCCTCACGTTTTTATGCAATCTTTTTGTTCAACCCACTGAATTAAAGCTGAAAGTCTGCACTTCAACTGCATCTAAGTTGTTTCATTTAAAATTCATTATGGTAATGTACAGAACCAAAATTAGAAAAAAGTTGTCTCTGTCCAAATATTTATGGACCTAACTGTATATCCTAACTACAGGGTCATGGGGGTCTGCTGGAGCCAATCCCAGCCAACACAGGGTGCAAGGTAGGAAACAAACCCTGGGCAGGGTGCCTGCCCACCGCAGTTTCTGTTATACAAATAGAAACCTTTCTAGACATACGGATGAGCCCTGACTAGAGGAACAAATGACATAGGAAAGGCTTTCAGTTCTGAAGGACAAAATGTAAATACCCACTCAGGGGCAGAACTGACAAGGAGGTCTTCTCTAACATGCCAGACCAGGTAAGATTAGGATATTTAACTCATGCATTAGTAACATGTAGCATGTTAAAACAAACAAGTCGACATAAATGTAATATTCTATAATAATTAAGAGGGAGTGTTGTATTGAGGGAGTGTGTATGCATAACCTGCATAACATAACATTTCATTCTTAGAACGTTTTAATCAAATTCAGGGTTGCAAGGCAGCTGGAGGCCCTGAGCCCTGGGGGGTATTTTTTGTACTTGGATTACTCGTTTACCCGGATGTAATTGTTGACGATTTGGCATGATCCCGGATCTGCCGGTTTTTCGAAACACTTGCTGGATGTGTTGTCATAGCCGCACATCCAAATCCTCAAACCTGCTAGGAGCAGGATTGTTCTATGTAAACAAGGATTAGCTCACACACTTAATCAGTTTCCGTGCATGGAATTCATTCAGTCATGGCTTCACTGTTCATGAATGAGCAACCAATTGATATCGGTGTGCAAATTATAAGAAGAGAATTTCATATAGAGAGGGTTATGCGCGATCGGCAAGATCCTTTATTGCTCCTGGAGGAAATTCTTTTCGAAAGATCCCACTTTAGCCATGGGGGAATATTGTACCTCAAAGATTTATTAGCACTGTCGCAGGTGGCTGGGTGTGGTCGGCAATCAGCCACCTATTTAAGGAGCCGCCGCCCTGCAATCAAGGCTGGAGTTGGGTGAGGAGGAGGACAAGGTCGAGGCAGAGGAGGTGAAGAGAGGCCCAAGTATCGTGTGAAGAGGATTGTGTTTGTTGACTTTGGGGAACTGGGGGTTTGGTGGTGGTGCACTTGACTTTGTATAAATAAACGTGTGGTGATGAAGCAAACGGTGTCCGCCTGTGTGTGTCCGGGCCGCTATATTTCACAGTGGCGTAGCCGGCAGGATGCTCCACCTGGGTCAAGGTGGGGACCTGCATCCCCTAAAATGTCTGTGAAAGGCCCGGCACAACAGGAGAACTCACCCACATGCCGCAGGGGCAGCGTGCACCCAACCCCACAGCAACGAAGTGCTGCATGGACCTATGGGGGTCCATTGACGGACTTTGTTTTTAAGGGGCGGCTCACCGACGCGGAGCCCAGGAAAGGGGCTGCCGATAAAGAGAGGCTGTGGCTGTGGAAGCCGCAGCAGCAGCGGAGCTGCCCGGAAAGACGCTCTCCAGTGAGAGAGGAGAGCGAGAAGCTCGACCAAAAGTCCCTCCTCAATACAGGCACGGGATTGGACAGCGTGTCCTGTTCTCTCGCCAGCGGTTGGCCGAAGGCGAGAGCATGGAATGTCCGTCCCGTGCATCCAGGAAACCCGAGTGGGCCGCAGGGAAAGGCCCATAGAGAGCAGTCGGTCGGTGGAACCCCTCACAAGGTAAGCCCACCGCCGGCTGTTTCTCTCTCCTTGACGGCTGTGTTACAGGAGCTGCAAGAAGAACTGCACCTTGTGCTGTTGCCGCCGGCCGAGCGATGTGTCCTCCGGGCGGAGACGCTGGACTCCGGAGGGATGGTAGTGGCGTCGGATCGAGAGCTGCAGGCAAGAAAGGATTGGCGCACTGCAGGAGCTCCTGGACGGAGAGGTACAGCGGGGAAGGTAGGTGAGACCGACCCCGTGAAGCTCCGGACACCAGTGGGGCCGGGTCTGCCCTCTTACGATGAGCAGATCCAAACCGCCACGGCGTCCCAAAGTAAGCGGCTTGGGGAAGCCAGTTCCTCTGACATGGGAGGACGTGTCGCTGGGTGCGCATGTCCCGCGAAGGGCCGTCTTCTGCAGAGGCAGAGGAAAACCCCGCAGTGTGGGAAGTAGACACAACGCCTGAGCCCACTGGTGGTTCCGTGGCAGGGACTGCCAACTTACCGTACGGGGAAGCCGAACGGGGGAGCATCAGAGGGCCGATCGGAGCAGAGAATGTTGGCCCAGCTGCAAGGACGAGCCGAGGGGCTGCGTCAGGGCAACGTCCCCGCCCCTTGTTTTTCTGTTTTATTTACAGGCTCGGGCCCTACCATGCAATGTGTCGGCTTGGTGCCGAGGCATCTTCGTCCTCGTGGAATGGTCCGCTGGTCCCGGGATGTCCCAGCTAGTGGGGGAGTATTGTCGCAGGTGGCTGGGTGTGGTCGGCAATCAGCCACCTATTTAAGGAGCCGCCGCCCTGCAATCAAGGCTGGAGTCGGGTGAGGAGGAGGACAAGGTCGAGGCAGAGGAGGCGAAGAGAGGCCCGAGTATCGTGTGAAGAGGATTGTGTTTGTTGACTTTGGGGGACTGGGGGTTTGGTGGTGGTGAACTTGACTTTGTATAAATAAACGTGTGGTGATGGAGCAAACGGTGTCCGCCTGTGTGTGTCCAGGCCACTATATTTCACAGCACCTTATATTCAAAGTCAAACTAGGCGAAGTCAGGCTCTCACAACCACACAGACAGTATGCATTGCTTTGAGGTTTTTTGCAAGTGGCAATTTTTTATATACTGTAGGCGATGCGGAAAATCTATTTAAAAGTGCAGTTTGCCCGGCAATTCGTAAAGTCTGTTTGGCTCTGAAATATTTCCTTCAGGTTTTCATAGTGTTTCCTGGACACCTGCGTGTCCAATAAAAGACAATAAAAGAGGCGTTTCATGCCATTGCAGGTAGGTAATACACAGGCAAAAACACCCACATTTCCATAAAGAATCTCACAATCAGCCTAGCATTCTCATTACCCAGGATTTCCAAATGTGATTGGAGCACATGGGACTGATCAGAGTGGAGTTTGATCAGACAGTATTTGGAAAATGTACCTTTCCTCCTGATGAATAATCAGACACAGTGTCTTCATCAAATAGTTGACCTTCGTCAATATCTCATTGGTCAGACACAAGTTCTAGGGATATGACATTCCCTGCAACTGACCCAACAAAAAAAGAGGGCTATATGGAACATACCTATGGCACAGATTGAGGACAAATACATGCAATGACCATCCTTTACCTGAAATGAAGTGACCACTGCATTCTGCCACATTTGTTCTGAGGAGGAGCTTCCCCCTGGAATGCCCTCAGAAACAGGGGGATGGGCATTTTGCTGGAGAGCATGGACCTCCACCTGTTTTTTGCTTGTCTGCCTTCTTATAAGCTTTCAAATTAATGTTTTTTATATTATGATTCTTTATGTCAACGATTCTTTAATTATATAGCAATATTTACCAGTTTGAAGTATATTCTTGTACTTCACTTTAACCTGTTCCCATATTCTCCTTGTGCTCCTGTTTGATCTGGAATTATAACATATTAAATAATAATTAATCTGACACATAGGAAATGAAACGCTGCATTCAGTAAGTACAATGCACACTACTTAGCGTTTAATTTGTCGGCCACTTTTTGCCAGCCGTCTTTTCTGGTTTGGGCTGCTTTTGCAGTGTTACCCCTCATGCATATTAAGTCTTGAAATTCTTCATATCCTTTGAATAAAAGTTCCTGCTCCACTTGTGTGAAAAAATGCGCCCGTTCTTTCGTCATTTTGTTACAGCTTATCAAAGACTTGCTGATCATGTTTTCTAGACTAAATATATATGGGCTTTTCAATCAGCGTGGGCGCGTGCATTAGCTAGACTAATCTACTACACGACTGCGTTTAAAAAAACAGAAAGACAGATTCAACGCTGCCATAAAATCCAGGACGCCTGGAAAGCAACGCTAGCCACTTCCGCATTCCATCCCTTCCTGGTTCGGTCACGATGACGTCATTCCTCCCACACACCACCGCGGTTCCCTTTCAGCATGTCCTTCAATTTCTGGTCCCTCCTTATTTAAGTTCTCCCCTGCAACTGTGACTGTGTGATGTGATGACCTCTTGTCAGAGCATAACGACTTTATACAAGCTCAATATTTTTTGTTGCTTTATTTCCTTACAGTATACAGGGCCAGAAACCCCAAACCTTTATCTGTCTTTTTTCCTTTATTACTATATATATATATATATATATATATAGTAATACATTTTATATATATAAAAATGTACCAAGCAGTAATATAGGAATGATGTTTTAACTGACAAGCCTGTTAAAGTTTTCAGAGGATATTAAGAAAGAAATTACATATGAAAAAAAAGATATGTAAGATATAACGAAAGTCCAGAGGAGAGCTTCCAAACTTAACTCTAGGAATGTAGAGTTGTGGGGAAAAAACTGAAGGTGTTAAATATTTAAAGTTTAAACAAACAGGAAATAAGAGGTGATAAAATGTTTAAAATTACAGTATGACAAGCAACACTGCAGAAACTACAGGTAGGCACTTCCAAGCATGAACACAGGATACATAATGATAATATTCATTCATGGTCTGTGTATAACAAAATTTCTCTGCATGCTTTTATTCTCAGGTAACAAGTACTGCCTTCTGACCATCATCTAAGAGCCTGGCAAACTACTCTTTTCCTGGATTCTGCTTACTACAATAGCCTTTTTTCACTGTAGTCAAAGGTTGTTCTGAAAAAGCAACTGATGAATGATAGTAATGATAAAAAATGTTGTCAAAAGGTAAAAGATTAAGGGCATTCAGTTCTATATTTTTGTCTGAAGGACTTTATTGTAAAACACAGTAATACTCTCTAAGTATGGATTTCTCACAAAAAGGTAAATGGCATTTTGTGTCAATAAACACATTCAAAACTATTTTTGACATACTTTTTTTAACACTGCTTAGGAATGAAAAAGTGTACTTTATTACCACCTCATTGTGGTCTCTGTGCCTATACAGTATTGCTATACTTCAAGATAAAAACCTGTTTCTCTGTGGCAACTACAGTCTCTTGGCTAGATGTGATTTATTTCAGTTTTGAAATTATTTTATTCTCTTTATGAACCAATTGTAGGTTTCACATAATGGTGTGAGTAATGCAGTATTAAAATGAGCTAAATATTGACATTACAAAATATATAAAAGATATTTTAAGCCTTTCAAGGCAGGTAATATGATTTGGCCCAAGGAACTTTGCTTGCATAAACTAAAATGCAACATTTATTTGAATGAATCATTAACAGTCTGATTTTGCATTGAATGAAAGAAAATACCTGACAGCTAGATTTCTGTGAAAAGCCTGAATTCCTCATTACTAATATTAGATTTGAAAATCTTGTACAGATGTGATTTTGTTAAAACACATGCTAATCATTTTCTATTGGCTTAATTTCTTGGTTCCATATTCAAAGAACTTTTTCTCAAAAAAAAAACCATTGCATTTTTTGGCCTAAAAATGATGTTTTTATTAAATCTCATCTTTCTACTGTAAAACATGCAAAACACTAAAAGTATAAAGTCAGAAGTATAGAAAGTATAATGATACAAATAATAATAGTGATGATGAATAATAATAATATTAACAGAACACTGCACATGAGCTAGTGACACAAGTGTCACTTTTGGAAACCAGAATCCCTTTTTGGTTTCACTGACTGTTTCAGTTTGACTGCCTGAAGACAGATCCACTTTGTCATCACTGCTGATGAGAGGTGTTTCTTGCAAGACATTATCATGAGGCTAGGAGAAGACACGTAATGTAATGCTTGGGCCTGACACTGTTGGCACTTTACCAACCAAGTAAATCTCAGGACTTATGCAAGATGTGTCTATACCATTGCCTGAGTGACAATCGGGACTAACTCTGTTAGCACTGTTTTTACAGCCCGAGTGACGCTTGGGTCCAATGCTAAGGAGGTTAAAACTCATATTGTTCTTTAACACACAACTAGTTGCACCCAGATGCAGTAATCCCATCTTCAAGTTTCTATGCACCAAGACTTGGTGTCAAACAGTCAAATGGTGTTTTGTGTTACATCCACATAACCTTGTGAAAGTTCTCCAGTGGTTCACAGAAGGTGTCATGTGTGGGGCATAGGGGACAGCTGAATGACTCTAGTGACTGTAATTCTAATGCTGCTCCAAGGGATAGTGCGGTGTCTTAACACTAGAATCCTTGAAGCCTATGAAAAAACTCATAAGCCTGGCCATCCTTAAATTTCTTCGCACCACTCCATTAATATCTTTTGTTTTGTAAGTGTGTCGATCAGCAAAAGCAGCAAGCGACCTGCTGCCCCATACTCCCCAACGCTGCAGCTCAACTTGGGCAAAAAGTTCTCAAAGCTCGTCTGTTTATCTGGGTGTGAGGTGTCTGGAGTTGTATAGGGCCAATAATATATTGTTATTTGGAACACATGTATTTCATGTGTGTTCCATGTCTACAATGATCTGTGTAAATATAGGAATACAGGAAATGCGAGAAATGCAAGAATTGTTGAACACATACCTAAAACAGAAACTTTTTTCATGTTATAGTACTAACGACAAAATTTTGACATGAAGTGTATAATGTGTGAAGACTGAAGTCCAAATATCAAATAAATACTTTCACAAAAGGTTTGCATATAACAAAACAAGTGCTGTTTTATTCAAGAATATAACTGAAGAAAAAGAAATTGGGTTAGGGTACAACACTGACACAACTGCTTGGGGGTGGGGCAGCAGTAAGAACTGCTGAGTCATAATCAAGAGTTCATGGGTTCGATTCCGGGCGATTTCCAAGGTTACCATTTTGAGTAGTGAGCTGCTCATGTTGTTACTATAATACAATAAAATCATAAATTTGATTTGAGTCTGTAACGGCCGGTGTACATTTATGGTACTTGTAAAAGTTAGCTTTTTTCTTTTTATTCAGTTTTATTCTCTCAGTCGTGTTCACACTCCCCCTATCTTACACTGCTGTTTTAAAATAAAGACATGCTATAACAGAGGTGAACTCAGATGAGGATGAGGTTTCTACATTGGAGAAAGAGAACAGAAGCCCTCCCTGCAAGAAACATCCACTCACATATAAGAACGACACAACTGCTCCAGGCGTAAAGGTGAAAAATGACACTGTTGGTGTCAATCTGCCACACACATGTCCTTCAACGAAACAGCAGGGCATACATACCAAGCTTCCCAAGGTATCGTGTAAAGTTCTGTTTGTGATTATGTTTTGTGATGGTCTTTATATGAAAAACATGTATATGTTACTTATATAAACACCACATCGAATGTTATTTACCTTGATTTATTTACTTATCTTCCTACAGAGTAAAGTCACAAATAGACTGCAAAACTTCCTGTGTTTAATCAACACGGGCATGCTGACAAAGTACATGTGTTATGTTACTTCAGTATGCAAATGACTTTAGCTGCAGGTGGAAACTTGTTATGGTTTCATAAACTTTATGACCTTAGTCTCGGAAAGTCTTTCTCCTGTGGGATAACTGGGATCTTTTCCTGAATAAGGAGTGGCATTGCACATGTACTTTGTCAGCATGCCCGTGTCGATCAAACACAGGAAGCTCTGCAGTCCTTGTGGCCTGTTGTAATATTCACGGGTCTTTCTTTGGCGTTGTGAATCTGAGCTTCTCAGATCCTTCCAAACATATCTGTGAGGCTTTTCGCAACCACTGTCAGGGATATAAAACTGGAGGGCAGCTATGAGTGAGAGCTTTCATTCCAGCAACTGTCTTAATTAGTAACTAATTACTATGGCTAATGACACATACCCATTTTGCCTTCACTTTAATTTACTTGCTTTTTAGAATTCAGAACTCTTACTTGTTTCTTTTTTCCTTCACCAGTAGTCAAGCAATAATGAAATGAAAAGCAAGTCAACAGATGACCACATACCTCAGTGCTGTCAAAGTCAGGTCCTGGAGGGCAACCATTTTTACTCAAACCAATTTCTTAATTAGAAACCAATTCTTGCTGTTAATCTAACACACAATTTAATTATATGGCCTCTTAGTGTTATCATTCTGCCACACAAGACATTTCCAAAACTGTTAATCTCTTCTTTTCTGAGAACTCCATTCAAATGTTTTGTGGATTACAACAAATCAATATTACTCAGACATTCACATTTTTCTTTAAATAAGAAACATTTAAGGGTTGTAAATCTTAAAAAGAAAGTCGATTAAAATTAAGGCAAGAAAGTCTATTGCATTAGCGGCAGTAATTTGTTGCTAATTAAGAAAGTGGCTGGAACAAAAACCTGCAGTCATTGCGGCCCTCCAGGATCTGAGTTTGACACTGCTAGTCTATAGCATTATCTGTTCATCATTCTCCATACATTGGGTTGCCCACACACACTCACAAGGCCATCTGGCTCCTATCAAACTTAGTCAATTATTTGTAAAGACTTTCTTGATGTACTCTACTAGAAAATCAAGTGTCACAAGGTCCAAGATATCTGACCCACGCTGGCTATCAGCTTTGTTTGGTAAGCCTATTGTATGGAAGTCTACTGGTGTATTGGCATGCAAGTCTAATCATTTACATAAATACTTCTAATTACAGCTTAATGTACAGTATATTTGTCAAGAACATCAGACATGTAAAGTATACATGTATATTTACATCAAAGGAATAATCTCACACTAGTACAGCAAACAATGAGCAAAGTATAAACACATTCAAATGCCCTTCTTCTCTGTTGCCACCTGGTCTTAACTTTATACACCTTTCCAATTTATTATTCTGTATTTCTATACTTGTATAGAGCTCATAACTTCTACACTGTAAAGAATTCTCTCTATATATAATTTATTATTGTGTATTTATTTTTCAAACGTTAAAATTCTTCATCTTTAGTACAGCTGGTGGTTTACATTAATTTTAGTAATTTTTCTGTGGGGGAAAGCCTGTTAACCATATTACAATTTATATATTCAACCACAGGAGCAACATAAGAAACTATAACAAGACATCCCCTGTTTCTAGGAATTTTATGGACATATCTCATTCCCCTTTTTTCTATACACTGTGCTCCTTTTGCACTGTAGCAGAGATTGTCAGAATTTATTTTAATGTGAGGCCCTTGAGAAGCATAACATTGACATTTTGTTTTCTAATTGACTGGATTAATTTTTGACCTCACCTATGAAACCACAGTTTTGTTATATTTGTTGTACATATGACCTGGATAGGTCTGGCTCACCACCGTCCTTAAAAACACACCATTGTTTTGCTTATTATTCCAGCCAACTGATTAACAATGTTTGTATCCATACAAGTTCATTGTTAGAAACATTTTACTTGGTATAATAGTACTAGGGAAGATCTTAAATATAAATGCTTGAATGACCCCAAGGTGGCCTCAGCAGTATAGCAGTCTGAAATGCCAGAAAATGGAGGGCTGAAAAGGTACAGGAGGTGGCAGAGTCTAGACAGAAGGCTTTAGTGGGAACTACGGCAAGAGGAAAAGGCTGGCCTGGGGTATTTCCCTAAGACTCAAGCCAACAAGACCTATAGAGAGGAGCTGGTTGATACAGGAAGAAGTGCGAGCAGGAGAGGAAGAAGAAAGAATGAGCAGAATGGTGGGGCTGAGACAAACAAGGACGATGGACAAGGAGGGAGAACTCAAAATAATGAAAGATTTCTTAGTGTAACATCAAGCAAGCAGACTTGTTGAAGCTGTTCATGATGCTCTACCAAAACCCACAAACCTCCATACATGGGGGAAGAGAAACACCTCGTCATGGCTACTTTGCTCGAGAAGAGGATCACTGCCCATATCACAGCCCATATAAGCCATATGCTATAAGAGTGTGAAATCAAGGACTATAACAGTACAGAATAGTTTTTTATCCACAGGCTTGTTAATAATTACCATCCATTATCTCTTCCCCTCATAGTATGTGACTCTGGCACATTGGTCCAATTGGTAATTTACCTGCTTTATTCACCCTTTGAATTATGGTATATTTATTACAAGTTTGTCTGTTTTTTTTGATTGTATGGTTCAATCACACTTTTAGATTTATGTGATGTGTAATACTCATAGTATTTGCATTATCGGTCAAAAGTCTTATCTTCATTTCAAAAGAGCCAGTCCCATGTGACTTGTGTTTCCTATTTATGACTTGCACTGATTTTTCTGGAAGTATTTATTTAACAGTGTTTTAGCAAACAAATTATGCATTTTGAATGCTTGGAGCATATGATTAGATAACTGACATGTGGAATATGTAGCACAAGTAACATTAGTTGTTTTTTTTCTTTCTTTCATGGATTTTTTCATATTGTTTGCCATTGTACACTATTGTTCACTGTTGGCTTCTATTATATCCCTTTTTTATCTGAAATTCAGCATAAAAGCATGAGATTCAATTTTTTTTCTCGGCCATCACAACAGATTTCATGGGGTAAGTAATAAAAAAAATCATTTTTGAGTGAAGTACTTCTTTAATGGTTTTGGGGAAGCTGATAAATTGACAAATCCGTATCATGGTTAAATATGAATACTTATATTTGGAAAGTGAATCCTTTCCATTTACTTTGCTTCATAGTTGCTTCATAGAATGAAATGAACCAGATAGATAGATAGATAGATAGATCGATAGATAGATAGATAGATAGAAGTAACAGTTATCTATCTATCTATCTGTCTGTCTGTCTGTCTGTCTGTCTGTTTGTTATGTATAAATCTTTAAATATTTCAGGAAGACGTTATGGTCGAAGGAACATTAGTTAAAAGTTAATAGATACAGATTTTACGATTATGGCTGTTATCTATTTTGCTGATGCCTTTTTTTCCCAAGATGGGCATAGAAGATTGGGATGCAATACAATTATTTTCATACATTTTTACACTTAGAGCAATGGCAGGTTAAATATCCTGCTTAGGGTCAGAGAGAGTCAAAGACAGAAATTAAGTAAGCTACCATTCGATTTATAACTCAGTCTATGCCACTAGAGTATATGACATGGTGTGCATTTTATTAGGCTGTTTACATTTTTGGGTTAATCTTTCAGCAATGGTGTATTGAGCCAAAGAACTGAGCAAAAGCATTTGCTGAATAATGCTTGGACTTAAAATAGAGAAAGATGCATATTTACTAAACACATGAACTTAAGGATTTAGAGCAGTGAAAGTAGTTCTTCTGGGAGTGGGATTTGTTCAGATGTGAAAAGAGCAAAATTTACTTTGCTCAGAGATTAATAGTGTAAAACCAGTCAATTGAAATTGAAATCTTAGAAAAAGACTTTACTTGTAGTGTATCAAAAGCTGTACGGGTGGAAGTACTAATAAAAGCAGTTATTACCATATAAGTTTAGATTAATTATTGCATTATTGTTTTGGTATAAGCAAAGAAATAAATTAGAAAATTGAAACACATTTAGAGAGTTCCTGCATTAGTGGGAGTAGGAATATACATTGAAAAATTAATCGTTTTTTCACATATCCAGTTCAAAGAGAAAGATAATAAAAACAGCTTATATCATTACTGACTATGCCACAAATATTACTTGTTAATTCTCAAGATCATACAGGATCCATTGTCTCTGTTTGCCTTGTTTTATTTTCTGAGTTATTCCTCTTTAAATTTTTTTACTTGTTATCAGTTTCCATTTAGTGTTATTGTTTTATATGAATTAATTTATTACACTTATTTTGGCAACTTATATGGTAACTATTTTTCCAACTTTTTGAATTGGTTTAATGCTATTTATTTGTTTCCTATTTTAGTTTCTTGCAGCAGAGCTCGGGGGACTGGGACAACAAATCTTGGAGGTGTACTGCTATTAGAGTAGCCACCTGAGACCTTATTTAAGAACTCTCTTTGCCCCAAGGTAATGATGGGCACAGTAGAGCCTTGTGAAGCACCAAAACATTTCAAGTAATTGTGCAATTGTTCATGGTTTCAAAGCATTTGTTACCCATCTCTCTACAGACATCTCCTGGCCGTATGAAGTAACATTACACACTGTCAATGGAGTTTAATGACATTCTGTGAAATACTGACCTTGAAAGCCACTGACAAACCCTGATCATTGTTGCAGCTAAGATACAATGGCCTTTTCCAATCTTTAGTATTGGAAAATAAAAGTACACAATATATCTAAAGTCTGTAGAATGTGGCAAAGAAGAAACTTAATAATATGAAACACAACATGTCACTCATCCTAATCTCCTGGCTCTTTTCACAAATGTTCCCCTACTATCAGTATTAAAACCAATGACGTTTTAACATTATTAACCCTCATGTTTTATTGAGTTTGTCTGGGGACCCAGAGCCTCCAGTGTTGGATGTGTAAAAATAGTAAATAGGTTAATTTTGAAATCATTATTATTTCAAATCAATGTATTGCTTTCCTCTGGCTTATCAATACCCTGCATCCTCCTTGCCATTATCAGCAGCATTTAACAGCAAATTCTACAGATAATTTGTGGGAGTCTCTGGAACCTCATCCTCAGAACATGATGATTCTGCTGATGATGATGGAACTAAGGGGGTAATGTTGCTGGATTTGGTTCTTTTTGAATAACATATGTAGCACACATTTTTATTCACAATACCTACTAAATCCACACAACATTTTACAACAGGCTGTCTAGAACAAGGTGTCTGGCAATGACCGCATAGGGATACAGACACTTGAATTTGAGATGCCTCTCAGCTTATCTGAAATGGCTGGATTGACCAAACCTAGAGTTTATTAATCTTGGAGCCAGCTGAGCCAATTTAACAATTTAACAAAACACTGAATGGAACAGCAATGGAATTCAACAGAACAGAAGATGCAGATCTGATACCAGTGTCTTAAATAGCACAATTCTAGGAAACAAACCCTAATGAAAGTAGTAAATATAAATCTGTGTAGCATAAGCAACTTTGGAGAACATTGTTACATTAAAAATATCTTCTTTGTTTAGTCATTATACAGATCTATCATAGTGGTTTTAATAGAATGTTGCATTCAGAAATGAGGTGAAACAGATTTACATAACACCTTCAAATCTTAACAGTACTGTTATTGCTGCAGCAGACCAGGTGGTGCTGTTTACAAGAGCTACTGTATAGTGACATAGCCAAGAAAGTAAGACGTTACAGTCCACACAGTGTACTGTACTGTTAAGATCTGCATTTCAGATTTGATTAGAAAATTCATAGTTCTCATGGCCAAATGAAAGAAAATACTGAGATTCAGGCTGTGGATACTTACAGCTATGTTCTAAAGTATCCAGTAATGCAAGAGTTAGGATTCTTGTATAAATAACAATTTATCAAATTTCTAGTGCATGTAGAAATTTCAAAATAAGCTTCTCCTATTCATTAATTACTTCTATCTAGAAATTTTGTATTGACCAACACATTAGAACAATTACCACAAAGATGGTCTCTGTCTTCTCCTTTGTAGATAATTTTTACATATTTTGTTATTTATGCTGTATATGTTCTTGAATCCTATCTAACCAGGTAGAAAGAGGAAACATCAACATTGACAGCTATGAAAAAACAAAATGATCTCCATCATTTCAATTCACTTTGTTTAGCCCTTTCCTCTAATACTTGTATGCCTATGGGAAGAAAAATGTTTTTGAGCATTTAAAAATCTTGGATATTTTTGTTACTGCTTTATCAGTCATTAAATCCATCTTGCACTCACTTTATTGCATCCAGTGTCAGTAAGAATAATCAAGGGAGCTGACCTATAATGAATAACAACTTTCAAATCATTTTCAGCAACTGTGATATATCTACTGTTTTTAATTATGGTGCCAACAAGTTCCATATTGCCTTTGGGTCTGAATGTCTGAGACAGTGCTGAATGATCTTCATTTCTGAAGTGGTTCACTCAGTAGCTGACATATTGGTGATTAAAGCAACTCTGTATGCCAAAAGTCTTCTTTAAATCTCTTTAAACATTTAGGGTTCTCATTCAGCACGAAGAAATCATTTACTTGTTATTTTCTATATGTGCAGTTGACCAATACTGTTTTTTAAAAATATGATCTGTCAGAGATACCATCAACATTTCTTGTCTTTTGCTTGTTTTCTTACAAAATCTACTTGTAGCAATGAAGATAAAATAATCAATAGCTTTTTCTGCTATACATTATTTATTAACTTTCATATTGTTAAGTATACAATATATTATTGAAATATATTTAACCGTATAATATTATTAAATATATTACTGAAAAAATTATCTTTCTGGCATTTGTGCAATAAACATTTAACCCACCATGTTTGTACAGTCTTAACAGTTTATTTATATTCCTCTATAAAATGGCTTATGATGAAACATGCTGTTACATGCAGCAGTATGCACTATATTATAAAGAATGACTGACAGTGATGTGTCAAGATTTATATTTAGGTTTTGATTTTTGGAAAACCTCAGTTAGTTACATTAAATACTATATATTTTTTATTCATGATTTTGTTTTAGCTTCTTTAAGGTTCTTGCAAGGTAAAATTTAATGTCTTTGAATGCATATGTACTGTATATGATATACTGTTATCTTTATTGCCTTTGTTTATGTGTCTTTGTTTCTATATTTATAATATTCTAATCTATCCAATCATCTATTTTTGAACCTTCATAATTCAAACATTAAAAACACTGGGACCCTCAGCTTCTTTTGGCAGCATTAAATCTTAGTCAAATGTTTACGACTGTACTGATGAGCAGTTCGATTCACATACAAAATCTGTTCTGTATAGAATACAGTATGTATATATATATATATAGATGTATATATATAGATGACGCCCATGCGGTTTCAGAAGATTTCTCTGACAACGACCACGCTCTGCTCCACGCCAAAGAAGGAAGTGACGACCACCCCGAAGATGTAGGGGATGGACAGATTAAATGCTGGCCTGCGTATGGGGTCCCACAACGGTAGGAGGTAGTGTTGAGCTGCACTCCTGAGAAAAAGTAAGGAGTCCTGGGGGGTGGGTGAGGTGGCCGCCAGTGAGGTGAGGCAGGCGGAGCCCATCTGGCTCATTGCCAACCCCCAGAACTGCAATGTCCATGAGCCACCGGCCAAAACAGTTAACTGGGTATGTGATATATGGGAGCTGGAGAGGGTCATCCAGCCTGTGCACTCTGTACTACAGATATTGAACAGTTTTAAGTAAAATGATCGAGGGGTTGGAGAAGCACCGCTGAAGAGGGCAGAGGAATATCTATGTAGGCTCGGCATGGGATGCTCCACCTTAGTAGATGTAACGGTACAAGTGAGTGGCACTGGTACCGGATATGATACCGGAACCCAATGAGAATTGACTCATGATGGTTTTGAATGATATGGGGTTCCAACAATTTACCAGGGTGTGATGACCGATCACCTGGCGGGGAATGCATGGGTCCAGCTCGCAAATAATTATTAGAAATTAGAATATTTTTATAAGGTATGTTTTGTGTGAGTAATTTGTTCAGTGTACAAATGACATACACATACTGTATTAGTTTTAATATTGTTTACAATAATGAATTGTACAAAACAACAATTAATACATATACACTTAATGTGTTGTTACTGTATTGTACTTTTATTATGAACGAGTGAATAATCATCAGTGATAAAACTTTCATTTGATGATACTAATATAATTTGAACTCAAAAGACTCATAAATGAAGTGAGTCATGAGACATAATTCAGGCAGTTCTTGTGCATGTTCTTTAAACACCTACTAACAGCAGTAAAACAAAAGACAGCAATGACATCATGCAGGATGCAAAAGTAATCTCATTGAGCTCCACTGAATTGATTTGTTCATGTTAGAAAATCGATTTGTGTGACACTCTGAAAAGAGCTGTTAAAATCAATCAATCGTGAATCAGCTATCACTATATCACAGAGTGCACACCTCTGCACATACTCACATCAGGTCAGTTTCAAGTCAACAATCAAATATTTGCCATGTGAGTAGAAAATGCAGAAAAAATCCATGCAGACATAGACAGAACATGCAAACTGCACGCAGACAATAACCTGGAATAGTAAGGAAGCAAAATGAATCACTGTGTCACTGTGTCACCTTATGATACTTTCAGTTTGTGTTATATAACCCTCTTTTTTAAAAATAATCCATTGAACTTCACAGTGGAATGGTATCATATTTAACATATCTGAAGTATTTTTCATCATTGATATACCCTCTGTCAATATAATGTGTTGAATAGATGTATCCCCTATTAACTACTATATTTTTATTAAATACCTTTTTAATGTTAGCTTCTTAAAATTAACTTGATGCATGTGATAGATGTTCATAATATACACGTCATATCTGATAGGTATGAAATATAAAAATGTATATTTCTAGTAACATGAACTATAAAGTTCTGGAGGTTATTAGTAGTATTTTGTTTACTACACGCCTAGAAACATATTTTTCTTAGAATATCCTAATAAAATATGAATTCAAGAAACTGATCACTGAAGCTTATTTACTTCAATTACATAATAAATAGTAAAAATAAGAAAAGTGCATTTCTAGCTGGCAGTGCAGCACAAATAAAATGTATTTGTGCTTAGTCTCTATTAAATTTTCATATTGTAGTTGCCTGCCCTGTCCAGCTGCCAACTTCAGTACATGAAGGCAAGAGGGACCTTACACACATTGCAGCTAAATGCCTAAAACATACTTATGCCAGATGCCTGCATCTACATTGCAGAATATGAATAATGTTCATAATGTGTGAATAAATTACAACTTGATTATATTTAACTGAGCAAACAGAAAGCAAGCTTTTAAAAGAGTAGGCCAATCATACTTAACATTTGAGGACAATCCTCAAAATATTGTTTTTTATGAAAAGCCAGTAACACTTTGATTTTTTATATCTTAAAATATATAGTGTTACTTTAATTCAAATAAAAATGAGTCATTTATGAATTATTTATTGTAAAAGCAAATAAATAAGTAGACCATTGAATTACATTTATAATGAATAATACAGAATGTACATTTTAAAACCTTTCAATTTACCCTAAGGAGTTGAAATCACACAAGTCTATAACTCAGAAACAGGCAGCCTACTTCCCACACTTGAGACATTATGGACATTGACACACAACCACTTGCATAATTTTAGCATCCTCCTCCATTCAAATACTTTATGACAAGTCATACCAGATCAAAAGAGACTTAGACCCAACATGCACCAATAACATAATGTTTGCTTTCGGCAGTGTGCAGAAATGAAAGTAGCACTGTACATCTAGACTTACAAACAGTTTTTAGCTCCAGGCCATTAGCATGGTATGCTTATTGATTTGTGTACTGTTTCATTGCTAGGTGTTCAGGGTCTCTGAACTAGTGGTACTAGTAAATGAAAATATTTCATTGTAGTGAAAATAAAATAAATTCAATGCAATTAAATTTTTTAATATATTTTTTATTTTCAAAGACAACTTTCTAAGTAACTTAGGCTTCTTAGTTTTCTTGCTCTTTCCTTAAACTTAAAAATACAGCTATATTTGTGTAATAAACATATACATGTATTTGGTAAAGTACATCCTCAGTTATATTCAAAGACATAAAAGAGGCATTTCCTGTCTGAGAATAATCATATATCTTGCTGAAGAACAATTTTGATATCATGGGAAAGAATAAGCATAATCATCAAGCATATAAAAATGCATTATCTGATCCATTATAGCTTATGCTCTAAGCTATAATGAGTAAACTTCCTCCACTGACAGAAGCAAAACTGAAAAGCTCTAATAGTACTGTATTATATTTCAGTAAGAGAAATTACCCAAACTAATTAGAATGACAACTGCATTATTTTAAAACTACTTTGTATACTTAATCAAAATGCAATGAAAAACTGAATATGCCTAGCAAACCAAAGGAACCAAATAATGTTTAATACAGAAACACATATTCTGAGTGTACTGTACAGTAGATGCAGTATATACAGTGCTGTGGGTATGTATTCATGGTTTCTAATTAAGTCACAGATTACAGTGAAATGATACAGGCATATTTTACACCTGACAAGTATTATTAAAACACATAGCTTAAATTAAAAAAGAATGTATCAAAGATAAATAAAAATACAATATATTACCGGCACACAAAAAAAAAACCCTCTATAGTAGTGCTCGTCAGCCAGACTACAAATGAAGAAAAACAACAACTATATACAATTAATAAAATAAATTATGGGTGTTATAATTTGTGAGGTTTGTTAACTTAATTTTTTATGTTTACTTTTTTCAAGTTTATGCGTCATGTATCCGTGAATGCACAGAACTGCAACTGATGGTTCACCTCTGGCTGTCAAGCCAATTATTTCAGAGTTAAATACAGCCGTACCTGTAAAGTGTGGTTTAATTGGTTTAATAAAACAAACCTTCATTATTTAGTTTGTGGAAAATCTGGCTCGAAAATGAGGCAGTTAGGTGGCAATTGGTTCTTTTGGGTTCTTGACTCTCTTTCTGTTTCCAAAATTATGGCTCTCAGTTTCCCCTTTTTTTCTTTTGGACACTCAGTATTTCTGACCTCTTGCTTGTTCCTTTTGAGCATTCTATGGCAAAGCATTCTCAATTTCCCACCAATCCTTAAACTCACAATAATCCCATGAGATGTTGTTCATAATCAATAGTGATGAATACACCAAAAAAGAACTAAACAAAGACCACCTCACTCATGCCTGGCACAAAGTTCAATACAAGCAATCCCATTTTTAATAATATAATTCAAAATAATCAGTTTGTAACAACAAGAAATAACTGCATATAAGAAAAAATGTACTCAAACATCCATCCCCGTCCATCCCCCATCTCTCCTACCAAAGCTTCCTTCCCTCATCTCTACCACCGCTTTCCTGAGTCCTGCACCATATCAGCAGGAATAGTGGCAATACCAACTCAATGTACCCAACAAAACATCACACATTTCTGCTAATAAAGTAGAATCTCAGTTTTAGATGGACCGAATAGAAGTTCCATTAAATCACAAAGCCTAGACTTTTTGGTAATGGAGGAACTGTAAGTGATAAGATCAAACTAAAGAATGAGAAATTCTAGTAATAGTAGTAGTAGCACTGTCACACATTTATAGTACAGTATAATTCTTACTTATCAATCCAACAATCAACATGTCTCCATTCAAGGTGCCATAATAAAAAATAAGGTATTAAAATACATAATTCCATTTCATTTTAAAGAAAAAGCAAATCACCTTACCTGATGAACTCATAGATGGGAAAAGAAAGGCAAAAATAGAGACTGAAACAAGTATTTATACATAAAATGACCTGGAAACACAGAGGGAGCAAAAAAGGCAGAGAATCCAGACAAATGCCTATTAAATGTGTTTTTTTATTGGGCAAGATAAAACCTATGTACATATTTAAATTGAGTAAACTGATAATTAGGATGGGGTGGCACGGTGGCGCAGTGGGTAGCGCTGCTGCCTTGAAGTTAGGAGACCTAGGTTCGCTTCCCGAGTCCTCCCTGCATGGAGTTTGCATGTTCTCCCCATGTCTGCGTGGATACTCCGGTTTCCTCCCACAGTCCAAAGACATGCAGGTTAGGTGCATTGGTGATTTTGTGCTTGGTGCGTGTATGTTTGTGTGTGCGTGCCATGCGGTGGGTTGGCACCCTGCCTGGGGTTTGTTTCCTGCCTTGTACCCTGTGTTGGCTGGGATTGGCTCCAGCAGACCCCTGTTATCCTGTACTTAGGATATAGAGGGTTGGATAATGGATGGATAGCTAGGATTCCTTTGGGATTATCTAAAGAGGATATCCAAGATGAAATGTGAAGATATAATAAAATTCTGAGACCACTGAGAGATGAGGAAAGGGGTTTATAGGATGACATAAGTAGCAAAGTGTTGAGATCAGATAGTGGCTTTCCGAGAGAAGAAGATTGAATTGCTGGGTAGAGCAGATGTGAGTGAGAACCCAAAAGGACCTTAGTATTAAGCACAGTTGCAGATAAACAAAAAAGGATGAGGAAGGAATGCCACAGGAAGGCTTAAGATTTTGGAAAGATATGAGATCAGAGCTACAGAGCAGAGCAAACAAAATTCTGATAACAAAACATAGCCAGGCAAATAGCATATTGGGGTTACCCCCTATCAGTAATGCATGATCATTAAACGAAGGTAGATGCCTGTGCAATCTGTGTATATTGGGCCTTACTGCCTTTCTACGTATTTGCACCAAATTTTAATATTATGTGTTTCAGATTCATACAGGCTTCTATCATAGGCACTGTAGGCTTTGCTTTGTTGCAAAGCATGTACTACATGTCGATGTTATCGTTCTTGGTGGATTGAGCATGGACTATTTCTTCCATGCAAAAGTTTAATTAAATTACAGTATTTGTACCTAAAATGTAGATTGTGGTTGCCAAAATGAAACAATGAATTTTGGACATGTAAATGGTTTAAAAAGAATCAGAAATGAGGAAGCTTTTAAAAGAAACAAACAGTTAAAGAATGAAGACATAATCTAAAACTAGGAAGATAAAGGAAGCACAAAGATTAAAACAAAAACAATGACCGATTAAAAATAAACAAAATTAGGTCCTATTTTGTAATTTGACATCCCTATCACTAACAGTTCTCACCAAGAATTTCACTTTGTGATTTTATTCAAAAGTTGACAACAGGAGATGCATGACACCATCTAGCAATGGGGTCATTGCTGCAAATAATACCCTGTTGACTACACAGGCGTGCACTGCCAACTGAAGCTGACACAGACAAAAGTGGGACACAAGTTCAAGGCATACACAAGTTTTATATTTTTCCTTTTTACCTCGTGGGAAACACCTTCCCCTGTTTTCCACGCTTACAACACAGTCCAAAGCACCAACAGAGTACAATACAACAAGTCTTCCTTAACTCTCTTTTTTCTCCTCCATTCCTCTAGTCAAACAGTCTTCCTCCTCCCGTCTCTGGCTCTCCGAGTAGTGGCTGCTGGCTCCTTTTATAAGGCACCCAGAAGTGCTCTAGGCACTTGATTTCTCATTTCCGGCAGCACTTCCGGGTGTGGCAGAAGAACTGCCCATGATGACTCAGCAGCTCCTGCTGCAGCACGCCCTGGTTGCGCCTGTGGATCCCAATGGGGCTGCACCAAAGCTCCAACTCTCATGAAGCCCTGCAGGAGTCCGAGGCACCACTGCAACCCATCTAGCGTCCCGGAGGAGGTAACGCTCTGGCCACGCTTGCTCCTCTGTTCCTCCCAGTGTGGAGGTGAACCGGCTGGTCAAGTGCCCCAGCCGCAGACTACAACACACACATGAAAAATCTACGCACAAAATCTGTAACATCAAACACAATAGGGCACTATGATGTAAGCAGAAAATAAAAGAAGCATAACAATAAATTGTGTAATAATACAATATGAATGAATATAATTTCAGAGCATCTTCATAACACCTAGCTTGTTTTCTTTTGGAAGTTTTCTTTTCCTCATTTGCACAGGAGCAATATTACTGTGTGTAAAGGTCTTATGATCAACTCTATGACACAGGAGGGATAAGCAGGAGCAGCAAAGATTTAAAACTTTAAATCATGTGTTTCTAGATAAGATGTGTTAGTCAAGAGTGCAGAATTTAATTGCACTATGTACAAATGACAGTAACTCAGAAATTAACTCATAACACCACATTATTATCAAAATAAACCCTACTTTTTTGAAAAAGGCAACAACATTCAACACCTGCATATAATTACAAAGTACAATAGAGATAAGCCATGATGAAATACAACGAAACACAATTTTTAGTGCATGCTAAGTCATTATTCAGAATATGATAGAACGACAACAACTGAGAATGGGGTTATTAAATTTTACTGTTTCTGGAAAGTAGGCATTTATTTAAGTCCATTTCATGATGAGGCAGTTTTGATGCCAATACAGCATTGTAATTTGTGGCTACTTTAAATCAATGTTGAATGAATCAGCATTGAATCATCTTTATAACATTTTCAATTACCATCACTGGTTCTGCTTCCTGTAATAATTCAGAGCTCTGCAATGATGTCTATGATACTCATTCACCTCTCTTATACCATCTTTAACTGTAGATACATTTTCCAATCAATGGAATGAATTATTCCATCCAGTTTATTACTGTGGGATTAAACATCTTTTCTTGAGAGAAAAGCCAAGCAAAATGACACCTTACATCTTGCCTGAAGAAGGGACCTGAGTTGCCTCGAAAGCTTGCATGTTGTAATCTTTTTAGTTAGCCAATAAAAGGTGTCATTTTTCTTGGCTTTTCTCTAAATTCATAATGGCTAACACGGTATAACAACCTAGTACTTGAAACCACAGTAAAACAGAAAATACATTGAAGTAGCATTCATGGTTCCAACCCAGCAAGGAGCTACCTTAATTCCCTTTATGATAATTCTGATTCACCAATGTCCACCACTGGACTTGAGGACTTTTTAGGGAGTTATACACTTCTGAACAGATTCCAAAAACTGACTGAGGCACCTGTAGTGCAATTGGAAAGGTGGAGTGTGAGAACACTCAAATAAATAGTTAGTAGTGAGGTATATAAAACTGGACAGGTTCAAAAGCCACTGGGCATACTAACATGAAGCACCAAGCTGCCATCACCAACAAGTTGTCACACAAGACTATTCTCCAAGCAATACCATTACCTTCTGTTTCAGTATCTTTGTCTTTCTCCAGAATCTAGTTACTCTTCTTTCTGTCAAGTGATGGTTAACCCAGCTGCCTTCTGACTGTACTCAATAAGCTTTTGGCTGACAGGTAGATTTAAACCACTTCTCAAGGTTACTTACATTCATGCTACAGAATCTTTTCTAGTGTCAGAGCAGCAGTCCATTGCCTCGGTGGATACCAGGTTAGGACTCCTCTAGAGACATTTGCACCTCTGAGCCTGCAGTTGATCAGAAAGGACAGGGTCTTCCAAACACTTTTTCCATTGCCAGTTCTATAAGAGAGGCGGTATATCTGTTTCTTGGGGCTGTGTGCCCTCCACTGGCCTGATAGTGATGCTCTCTGTGATATCTCTTCCATAGCATCATTTTTTATATATGGATCTAACATCCCTGTCAATAGCTGGGTCACCTTCCCTGTAGCAACAAAGAGGAACATTGCATGTTCCCATCAATGCCACAAATATCTGTTTCTCATGCTCATACAGATACCCCTGCCTGTTTCCTCCCCAATCAAATGAAAATAAATCCCAAGAAATATGTGCAGAAGGCAAAAGAGGTTTTTCACATTTGAACCATTTGGCTTGAAAATCAAAATGTTTATATTTCAGGATAAACCTGCACTGGAGCGTTAGAAGATTTTGTTAATTCAACTTGAAGCTTTATTATATGAATAGGAGAGTGATAATAAATACAGTGGACTGAGAAAGTATTCAGACCCCTTCACTTTCGGCACACATTATTTTTTTGTAGATTTAATTTTAAATGTAAAATTGACAATACTTTCACATCATTCTATACTCAATCCATAATGACAAAGTGAAAACATGTTTTCAGAAAGGTTTGCAGATTTATTCAAATCAAAATTTGAAAACTCTCATTAACGTAAGTACTTATATCCTTTGCTGTGGCATTCCAAACTGTGGTCAGGAGCATTCTGTTTGCTTTAATTCTCCTTGAGATGTGTTTAGAACTTGATTGGATTCCACGTGTGCCAAACTGAATTGATTGGACGTCGCTTCATCAGGAAATTGCTGTATCATGCTGATGCTCAATTACAAACAACATGAACAAGTTTTTATAAATTCCACATGATATGTTTATTGAGAGTGACTGGCATTGACACATTAACAGCTTCAACTATCCCAGTCACAGATTTTTCCTCTTTTATTGTTAGTTTTTGTCTCATAATCACATCACTTTTAAATTCCTTCTTTATAACTGCTACATTATAAAGTGAACCCTGATGTAGGCAGGATTTGGTTGGTATAATGTACCCTCCACTTGCTTATAATTGACCTGACCATGCCCCGTGAGATATTTTAAATGACCTTGAAATTCTTTTTTATTCTCCTCCTGAAATGGCATTTTTTCAATTACTTTGTCTCTGAGTTGCTTTAGTCCATGGTCTCCATGGTTACTTGAAATTCACTTACCTCACTGTTGGAGCTTTATAGTGAAAGGTGTATTTATTCTGCAATTAAGTGGACACAGTGAACAAAGACAGACTCGTTCATAGTTATTATACAATTTTTAGGTCACTTTGTTGCACCTCATACACCAAATCAATGCATATACTTTTAGTTTAGATTTTAGATTTCCTTTGTTTTATCCATGAATGTATTCAGATTCAGCTTTTGGTAATAAAAAAAACCCCACTTATTTTCATGTTTGTGAATTATTTATTATTTTGTAACAATGTAATGTAATTGGAAATAGATATAATGTCAAGGAATTGAAAATATAATTTTTTGTTTTATTTCAGAAATATGGCATAGCATTAAGAGATTATGATATGCATATTTTAGACTAATAATTCTTCCTTAATATCCTTTCTGCCTCTTAATTCACAATGAACAAACAACATTGTCTGTATGCTAAATTTGACACTCCTTTTAATAAATAAATGTTAAGTTATTTAATTAATATCATAAGAAAGTCATACATGCAAACATACATACTTAAATAAATATATACATATAAACAATCTCATATGTGTTCATTTTGTAAATCTCCTTTGACGTGCCATCACTAGAAGGGGTAAATGCGTACCTACACTCATGCATTATGGACCAATTTACAGTAGCAAAATAACCTAATCTGCAACTCTTTGGAATATGGGAGGAAAACTTGAGGACACAGAAGCGTACAATTCAAAGACCAAGAATATTATTCAAACTTGGAAACACAAAGAAGGCAAATGCACTGTGAATAAAGAAAAAGTTACATTAAAAATATATATATATCTTTGTCATTAGAGGGTAGGTGAATAACAGCAGTAATGTGTATCCTGGATGTTAAGTTTTAGTTTGAATGCTGTCGCAGTAGCATTTAGGTGTCACTGCTTTTATTAACAAAACTTGTATATTTCAAATCATAACTATTCAAAACATTTAAAAATAAAATTATTTGAACAATAAATAATTCAAACTAATTCAAATATTACTTAAGAGATGTGAAAAAGTGACACACCAAAAAACTTTAAAGTTCAAATTCCTGTAGTCAATTTGTGATGCTGTAACTCAAAATAAAATGACACATTTCTAACACATTTTATGCTTGCCAGAAGGAATGGAGGTGTTATCCAAGGCTCATTTTCAACTTCAAATAATGACACTTGACCAGCAAAACTGCATGGAGTCCATCTCTTCCAAAGCTAACTGAACATTACCTCTCTGAACCAAAGTGGCTCCCACAGTTTAAGGCAAAACTGACACACTTAGACATCGGAGTTACCAGTTAGTCTATTTTGAAAAGTTCAAAAGTTCTGAAAGATTTCAAGTAAGTTAACAGCCTGCTGTTCAGATATTATACAGAAGAAAACAGCACAGAATGTCTTAGACTGCCAAAAGAAGGTTAGTTGATTGCTATTACAGCACTATTTGTTATGCGGTGTGGCATAGTGGTTAAGGTTTTGGATTTTGAACTTTAATCCCTGAAACTGGGGGTTCAGCTCTTGCTACTGACACTATGTGACCATTTACAACTCACTTTACCTGCTTGTGCTCCAATTACAAAAACACAATTGTATGTCAAAGGTTGTAAGTCACCTTGAATAAAGGAATCAGTCAAGTTGTAATAATACCATTAAGTCATTAAAGCTGTTTACACATGAAGATACTATACACAAGGGGTGGCCAACTTTAATCCTGGAGAACTGCAGCGGCTGCAGGTTCGTATTCCAACCCAATTGCTTAATTAGTAGCCAACCCTCACCAATAACAGATTTTATTTAATTTCATGGCTTGTTAATGTTTTAACTCTACCTTGTCAGTTCATTCTTAAATCATAGATTTTTTTTCCTTTCTAATGATACATAGATCATCCAAAAATATTTGAAGTCTAAAACATAAGAGTAATTTTAAGTTCTTCACTTTCTCTTCAATTTCATTCTGAGTAATTAATTAAACCAAATAGTGAATGATGACAAGCTAGATGTAGAACTGCTGGTTCCTTTGATATCTGCATCTTATCTATACTAATAAAAGGCAAAGCCCTCACTGACTGACTGACTCACTCACTGACTCACTCACTGACTCACTCACTCATCACTAATTCTACAACTTCTCGTGTAGGTAGAAGGCTGAAATTTGGCAGGCTCATTCCGTACAGCTCACTTACAAAAGTTAAGCAGGTTTCATTTCGAAATTCTACACGTAACGGTCATAACGGTCGACAACGTCCGCCATGTTGAACTTTCTTATTTATGGCACCATCTTCACGAAATTTGGTAGGCGGCTTCCCTACGCTAACCGAAACCGATGTATGTACTTATTTTGATGGTATGACGCCACTATCGGTCGCCATATTGAACTTTCCAACGTCACTAATTTTCCAACTTCCCGTGTAGGTAGAAGACTGACCCCATCTTCACGAAATTTGGTAGGTGGCTTCCCTGCGCTAACCAAAACCGATGTACGTACTTATTTCGGTGGTATGACGCCACTGTCGGCCGCCATATTGCATTTTCCAAACATCACTAATTCTCCAACTTCCCGTGTAGGTACAAGGCTGAAATTTGGCAGGGTCATTCCTTACAGCTTACTTACAAAAGTTAAGCAGGTTTCATTTCGAAATTATACGCGTAACGGTCAACAATGTCCGCCATGTTGAACTTTCTTATTCATGGCCCCATCTTCACGAAATTTGGTAGGTGGCTTCCCTGCGCTAACCGAAACCAATGTACATACTTATTTCGGTGGTATGACGCCACTGTCAGCCGCCATATTGAACTTTCCAATGTCACTAATTCTCCAACTTCCCGTCTAGGTAGAAGGCTGAAATTTGGCAGGCTCATTCCTTACAGCTTACTTACAAAAGTTAAGCAAGTTTCATTTCGAAATTCTACATGTAACAGTCATAACAGTTGATAACGGTCGACAACATCCGCCATGTTGAACTTTCTTATTTATGGCCCCATCTTCACGAAATTTGGTAGGCGGATTCCCTGTGCTAACCGAAACCGACGTATGTACTTATTTCGATGGTATGACGCCACTGTCGGCCGCAATATTGAACTTTCCAACGTCACTAATTTTCATACTGTCCGCCATGTTGAACTTTCTTATTCATGGCCCCATCTTCACGAAATTTGGTAGGCGGCTCCCCTGCGCTAACCGAAACCAATGTATATACTTATTTCGGTGGTATGATGCCACTTTCAGCCGCCATATTGAACTTTACAATGTCACTAATTCTCCAACATCCCGTGTAGGTAGAAGGCTGAAATTTGGCAGGCTCATTCCTTACAGCTTACTTACAAAAGTTAAGCAGGTTTAATCTCGAAATTCTACACGTAACGGTCATAACGGTCAATAACGGTCGACAACGTCCGCCATGTTAAACTTTCTAATTTATGGCCTCATCCTCACGAAATTTGGTAGGCGGATTCCCTACGCTAACCGAAACCGATGTACGTACTTATTTCGATGGTATGACGCCACTGTCGGCCACCATATTGAACTTTCCAACGTCACTAATTTTCCAACTTCCCGTGTAGGTAGAAGGCTGACCCCATCTTCAAGAAATTTGGTAGGTGGCTTCCCTACGTTAACCAAAACTGATGTAAGTACTTATTTCGGTGGTATGACGCCACTGTCGGCCGCCATATTGAATTTTCCAAACATCACTAATTCTCCAACTTCCCGTGTAGGTAGAAGGCTGAAATTTGGCAGGCTCATTCCTTACAGATTACTTACAAAAGTTAAGCAGGTTTCATTTCGAAATTCTATGCGTAACGGTCATAACGGTTGACAATGTTCGCCATGTTCAACTTTCTTATTTGTGGCCCCATCTTCACGAAATTTGGTAGGCGGCTTCCCTGCGCTAACCGAAACCGATGTATGTACTTATTTCGATGGTATGACGCCACTATCGGTCGCCATATTGAACTTTCCAACGTCACGAATTTTCCAACTTCCCATGTAGGTAGAAGGCTGACCCCATCTTCACGAAATTTGGTAGGTGGCTTCCCTGCGCTAACCAAAACCGATGTACGTACTTATTTCAGTGGTATGATGCCACTGTCGGCTGCCATATTGAAGTTTCCAACATCACTAATTCTCCAACTTCCCGTGTAGGTAGAAGGCTAAAATTTGGCAGGCTCATTCCTTACAGCTTACTTACAAAAGTTAAGCAGGTTTCATTTCGAAATTCTACGCGTAATGGTCAACAGCGTCCGCCATGTTGAACTTTCTTATTCATGGCCCCATCTTCACGAAATTTGGTAGGCGGCTTCCCTGCGCTAACCGAAAATAATGTACGTACTTATTTCGGTGGTGTGACGCCACTGTCAGCTGCCATATTGAACTTTCCAACGTCACTAATTCTCCAACTTCCCGTGTAGGTAGAAGGCTGAAATTTGGTACTTATTTCGGTGATATGATGCCACTGTCGGCCATCATATCGAACTTTTCAACGGTCTTTGTTACTTATGGGCCCATCTTCAAGAAATTTGGTATGCGGGTTCCCAACGCTAACTGAATCCTACTTACGTACATATATACATCCATAGCCTGCAGCTCGGTCACCGTGTGAGGCGGCATTGGGTCCCCCTCCCAACGCCTCCCACGTTGTTGGCTGCCTGCCTATATAAGGCCGTCTGTCGCTCCAGTCTCTACATTCCCTTCCTTGCTTCGCCACGGTATTCACGTCTCCCTGCTGATAACTACAGCCTTTTTATTTAATCCACGGCTTCTCTGCTGTTTTATTGTTCATTTATTACAATTATAGTTATTGTGTAGGTATTTTAGACTTACTTTACATTGTTCAGGTACCCATTTCCTTTATCATTCCAACCTTACCAACATTAACATGTCTATCGAGGTGATCACCATCGATCAAAGAACTGTCACTTACCGAGTGGTTTCCATGCCTGGAGATGGCACCTGCCTTTTCCATTCTCTTTGCTACATATTGCACGGCCATATCAGGCTCACTCTTGATATCCGGAGGAACATTGTGTCTTATGTATTGAATGACTAGGAGAGGTTCAAGGTGTGGACTGATGACGGTACAGGAGATAATTATACTACACAGGAGCACTAGAAGAGTGAAATGCTTAAGTGTACCGAAATGGCCAAATATTTTACACCTTTGGACAACCGCCAATGCCTCTTAAACATCTTAGATTCACAGGTGACGATTTCAGTAGTGGACACTTTGATGTTTAGAAATGTTTAAACTCTCAAAAGCTGGATGTGAAGTTATCAATGAAACTGGTTGTATACTTCCAACGCTTGACAGATGCCGAATGTCTCTTCAACACAAGTCCTACAAATACTGTCGTAATTGAAACAAACCATGAAACTCAAACCGATTATGACAGCAGCAATCCAAGCTGTGAGATTTGAAACAAGATTACTGTTCACATGGCCAACTGTACGTTGCATGCTCAATAGTAAGCTTAGCGCACAGCTACAGCTTTGTCATATTACAACTGGACGGCCGAACTGACAACGTGGCATACAAAGAGATCCTTAACAAATAATTATTGGTATATTTTCCCTTAGTTTTAAAAAGATTTAATTGTCTTCTTAATAAAAATTTTAAGGCAGTACTTCGCCGCTGCGAAGCGCGGGTATTTTGCTATCTACACTAATAAAAGGCAAAGCCCTCACTAACTCACTCATCACTAATTCTCCAACTTCCTGTGTAGGTAGAAGGCTGAAATTTGGCAGTCTTATTCCTTACAGCTTACTTACAAAAGTTAAGCAGGTTTCATTTCGAAATACTACACGTAATGGTCATAACGGTCGACAATGTCCGCCATATTGAACTTTCTTATTTATGGCCCCATCTTCATGAAATTTGGTAGGCGGCTTCCCTGCACTAACCAAAACCGATGTACGTACTTATTTCGGTGGTATGACGCCACTGTCAGCCGCCATATTGAACTTTCCAACGTCACTAATTCTCCAACTTCCTGTGTAGGTAGAAGAGTGACCCCATCTTCACGAAATTTGGTAGGCGGCTTCCCTGCGCTAACCGAAACCAATGTACGTACTTATTTCGGTGGTATGACGCCACTGTCGGCCGCCATATTGAACTTTCCAACGGTCTTTGTTACTTATGGGCCCATCTTCAAGAAATTTGGTACGCGGGTTCCCATCGCTAACTGAATCCTACTTACGTACATATATACGACCATAGCCTGCAGCTCGGTCACCGTATGAGGCGGCGTTGGGTCCCCCATCCCAACGCCTCCCACTTTGTTCGCTGCCTGCCTATATAAGGCCGTCCGATGCTCCAGTCTCTACATTCCCTTCCTTGCTTCGCTACCGGATTCACGTCTCCCTGCTGATAACTACAGCCTTTTTATTTAATCCACGGCTTCTCCGCTGTTTTATTGTTCGTTTATTACGATTATAGTTATTGTGTAGGTATTTTAGACTTACTTTACATTGTTCAGGTGCCCATTTCCTTTATCGTTCCAACCGTACCCCCATTAACATGTCTATCGAGTCGATCACGATCGATCAGAGAACTGTCACTTACTGAGTGGTTTCCATGCCTGGAGATGGCACCTGCCTTTTCCATTCTCTTTGTTACATATTGCACGGCCATATCAGGCTCACTCTTGATATCCGGAGGAACATTGTGTCTTATGTATTGAATGACTGGGACAGGTTCAAGGTGTGAATTGATGACAGTACAGGAGATAATTAGGCTACACAGGAGCACTAGAAGAGTGAAATGCTTAAGCCCTTCACCTATGGTTCTGCATGTGAGTTGATGGCTGCCGCTGAATTATTCGGTTGTTGCTTTCAGGTGTACCGAAATGGCCAAATATTTTACACCTTTCGACAACCGCCAATGCCTCTTAAACATCTTAGATTCACAGGTGACGATTTCAGTAGTGGACACTTTGATGTTTATGAATGTTTAAACTCTCAAAAGCTGGATGTGAAGTTATCGATGAAACTGGTTGTATGCTTACAATGCTTGACAGATGCCGAATGTCACTTCAACACAAGTCCTGCAAATGCTGTCGTAATTGAAACAAACCATGAAACTCAACCGATTGTGACAGCAGCAATCCAAGCTGTGAGATTTGAAACAAGATTACTTTTCACATGGCCAACTGTACGTTGCATGCTCAAGAGTAAGCTCAGCGCACAGCTTGGTCATATTACAACCGGAGGGCCGAACTGACAATGTGGTATGCAAAGAGATCCTTAACAAATAATTATTGGTATATTTTCCCTCAGTTTAAAAAGGTTTAATTTTCTTCTTAATAAAAATTTTAAGGCAGTACTTCGCCGCTGCAAAGCGCGGGTATTTTGCTAGTTGCTAATAAGGAATCAATCAATCAACATTTATTTATATAGCACATTTTCATACAAATAAATGTAGCTCAAAGTGCTTTACAAAATGAATAGAAAAATAAAAGGCACAATAAAAAATAAACATAAGTCAACATTAATTAACATAGAATAAGTAAGGTCCGATGGCCAGGGTGGACAGAAAAAACAAAAAAAAAAAAAACTCCAAGAGCTGGAGAAAAAAAAAATAAAATCTGTAAGGAACAGTTAAAACAATGGATACAGCTGTTTAAGACTAAAATAAGTAATTAAGGGTTCCAAATCTTAACAAACGAAACAACTAAAATAAACCAGAAAAATGTCACTTGAGCAATACGTGCTTCATCAGCAATGAATGATTTCTCATGAAGGAATTGGGTTGAAACAAAAACCTGAGGCCACTGCAGGCCTCCAGGACTGACATTGCTCAGCCTAATTTAAAGGGTCTGAGCTTTAAATTGCAAATAAATTAAGTAAATTAGTAGCAAAAACTAGTCACTAATTAAGAAATTAGTTAGAATGAAAATCTGTAACTACTGTGGCTCTCTGGATTGCAGTTGGCCACCCCTGGTATACAACATTGTCCATGAGGACCATGTATTATAGATCAAAACAGTGGAAAAACTGTAATGGGCAGAGAACTATTTACATCAAGTTGTTATCTTCCAGTAGTGGGAGGAAGGTTACAACTTAGTCCTTTCTTCCTTTGCTCCAACAAGCTCCACTTCTGTGCTCTCCTCCTAGCTCAGTTCACTGCCACCCGACTCCAGCTCTTGAGTTGTGGCAACTGTCTCCTTTTATAGAGGACCCGGAAGTGCTCCAGCTGTTTCCTGATTAGCTTCCGGCTGCACTTCCGGGTAAGACGGCAGTCCTGGCCTGAGGGTCCGACGTCCTCTACTGGGCCCTGTGCTCACTGCCCGGCACCGTGGAGTTCAATTGGTATTTGTCATAGAATACCAGAATTGGCAGGTTCACCACTGGCACCCTGTGGTTTTTACAGATGAGAGAAGGTTCACCCTGAACACATGTGACAGATGTGAAAGGGTCTAGAAAAGCCATGGAGAATGTTATGCTGCCTGTAACATCATTCTGCATGACCAGTTCGGTGGTGAGTCAGTGATTGTCTGGGGAGGCATATCCATGGAGGGATGCACAGACCTCTAAAGGCTAGACAGTGGCACCTTGACTGCCATTAGGTATCGGGATGAAATCCTTGGACCCATTATCAGATCCTATGCTATTGCAGTGGGTCCTGAGTTCCTCCTGGTGCATGACAATGCCCAGCCTCATGTGGCGAGAGTATGCAGACAGTTCCTGGAGGTTGAAATCCAATAGAACACCTCTGGGACATTATGTTTCGGGGTGTCTTTGAATTCAGCCCTCTGTAGGTTGATAATTTTCATTTCCATCAAACGATGTGACATCCTTTCGTTCCTAACAGATTACCCAGTCCATATCAGTATAGATATCCCATTGAGATCTGATGTGTTTTCAAAGTGTTCTTTTAATTTTCTTGTTTATTATGTAAATAATAAATACATTATTACATTTCTTATGAACACACCAAATTAAGGAACGTTACATAAATTCAGACTTTTCATTTTCCCATGTTAATGGTTTTGTTAACTTTTTATTTGGCACATTGATTTGTTTTTACAGTTTTTGAATTTCTTTGTGATTGTTAAATTTGTATATTTTGTTCATATTTGTAATAGTTTATTTGTTTTGTCCAAGCAGACATGGCCCCCAACATGTTTCACCTACCCCAGGATTTCGGCAAGCCTCCGATTAGTGCTGAGGCATCAACTAAGGTTTGCTTTTGATGACTGCACCCTCACTTTTCTAGTTAGAATTAGGCTTTTGACCATTTTCATTTGGGCTTGCTGGTTTGATTTTTTTAGCAATAGCTTTTAAGTTTTCATCTTGGTTTTTGAAGTCTTAAGTTGGCTATTACTGGATTACTTGTTTGGTTTTATTTGAAGTTTAGTATTATCTTTGTTATCTTTGAAATTTTTATTGAATATTATAGTTTTTTTCTGGGATTTATTTATTTATAAAAGTTTTACTTTTATTTTCTACTTTTATTTGGATTTGGACCTCCTTATTGTAAATTTTTGTTATGTTGTGGAAAAGCACCCAATGCCATCTTGTATTTTTAGTGAGTGCTACCATTTTAAGCTCCAGCTGCTATGATGCAGATGCCGATTGTTAGAGGGTGTGTCCAGGAATTCTAGTTTAGCCAGTGCCACATCTCCCTACTTATCCAAATTGGTGAATATACTATTTAAACATATCTTATTTCATATCGAGTACATATCGGGTATTGGCATTTTGATTCTTTAAAAATGTATGCAGTCCTCATTTAATCTTCTTGTTTACATTTAGTCCTTCGTCTCTTGGTTCTGTTCTTAACCCGTTAAGGTCCATTGGGTTTTTGGCATTACTGCACCTAAATGACATACACAAACATAAATGTCTCTTTCTCTGCTGTGAAGGAATAAACACATAAAACAAAGATAAAGGTTTGGGGGAACGCCCCGTATAAAGTTGTTGAACTCCGAGAAGTATTTGAATGACTGATACCATGTCAAAATTGCAAAAAACAAACACTTCACAACCAAGAGTTTTGTTGCCGGTCTTTTATGTCATGGTGGCAGGAAATAATACACAGAGGAAGTGGAAATAAGTTGGCAGGAAATTACTCAATGGATGTCGAAACTGAAATCATCAGGGGCCTCATGTATAACGCCGTGTGTAGAATTCACACTATAACATGGCGTACGGACAAAAGCAGAAATGTGCTTACGCACAAAAAAAGCCAGATGCATAAATCTGTGTGTACGCCAACTTCCATGTTCTTCTGCTACATAAATCCTGGTCAGTGAAAAGTAACTCATGTGCACGCGCCTGCTGTCCTGCCCCAACTCCTCCCAGAATTACGCCTCTTTGAATATGCAAATCAATATAAATAGCCCTTAAGCTCTGCCTTCTGTGAAAAGGCAATGACAAAAGCAAGAGGGAAAATAGAAGAATTTCAGCAAATAACAAGTGGAGGCAAAGAAAAACATACTATTTGTTGGTTTAAACAGTGGTATAAACAACATAAGGAAGTTGATCAAGTGACATAGCATGTCGGAGAAACTCAAAAGCTCACGTTCACAAAGTTGCACAGTGCCCAAAATAAAAAAGAAATGATCAGATATCAAAGTCGCCGTGAAAAGGCTAGTCGTAGCCCACCATCTGCGAGTCATCAGAAAGCTTATTAGGGTACAGAGAAAAAAAAAAGGCACACAGTGGGGAAAAAGCATGAAATGTCAACTTTAATCTCTAAATTTCCACTTTAATCACGTAGTTTATTTTGTCATTAAAGTAAAACAAAAACTTCATCTTAAAATCGTTTAATTTACTAGATTCTCAATCCCATCATAACTAAAGTAACACGTTAAATGCTTTGTTTTGTATTTGATCTTCTATGTGCTCTATGTGTGTGAATCACTACGTGCTTCCAGGCTTTCTCTTCCTCCGACAGGACACAGAATCCATTACATTCGTGATATTACAGCTCTATGAATAATTAAAATATTGAGATGTATACGTGATATCCTTTTCATGATGACAGGATGACAGGAGTTAAAGCATGTTATTAAACATGGGAACACAGTGGCACAGTGATTGTTCATGTCTCACGCAAGATGCTTGCTGCACCGTGTGCTACCTTCGATGAAATACTTTATTGTAGCAGTACTGTCTCTTTCAAACGTACTAACCTCCAATTAATGTCCTTACTTTTCTTTCTCCAAATACCCAATCACCACACAATCAGCTCTGTAATAGACGTTAAGCCATCTGTAAGCTTAGAACGCAGATTCTTCAAAACTTTTAAGGAACATCGAAATATCTTCGTATTACGTGTTTAACACTTGAATTACCAGAGCCTACGAAAAAACTCGTAGATCCGACCCACTTTAAAACGCTTCTCACCTCTCCTTCAGCATCTTTTGTCCTTTAAATGTGTTGATAAGCAGCAAACAACAAGCAGTCAGCTATCACATCCCCCACTGGTGCACAGTTTTCTCAGCTCAAGTCTGTTTACCTGCGTGTCAGTTGCTTAGAGTTGTATACAGTGAGAAATCAAGCAAAATGACACCTTTTATAAATACTACAGTATATCGTTATTTGGAACACTTGCATTTCATGTGTGTTCCATGTCTACAACAATCTATGCACAGTAAACACATCATTAAAACAGAAATGTTTTTCAAATTTTAGTAATAATTGACAAAATGTAGACATGAAGTGTATAATGTGTGAAGCCTGAATTCCAAATATCAAAGAAACACTTTCACAAAAGATATAAGTATAACAGAACAAATGCGCTTTTTCCAATAGTATAACCGAAGAAAAAGAAATCAGGTTAGTGTTGTGCGTTGTCCTGACTTCTCGGGTAGTATACTGTTCCGAGCTGCTGACTCCAATTCAGAAGGTTGTGGGTTCGAGTCTTAACGTCTCCCAAAATAAACGTTTTGAGTAGTGAGCTGTTCTTATTGTTAATATTATACAATAAAAGCATACATGTGATTTGCGTTTGTAACAGCTGCTGTAAATGTATAGTACTTGTCAAAGTTAGCGTCTTTTTTTTAGTTTTACTAGTTTTACTTTATTTACTAATCTTCATACAGCATAAAGTCACAAGTATACTGCAGAGCTTCCTCTGTTTGATCGTCAAGGGCATGCTCACAGATTACACGTGTAATGCCACAAAAATACCTTCTGACACTTTAGTAAGCGAGCAAAGATACGAGAATGCAGTTAGACTTTTTTTGGGCACATACACCACACTACTGTTTAGATCTGGATGGTGTAGCGTTAGTGAGCTCTGTAAGCCATGCTGTTTCTTTGAAGGACAGGTGATTGGCAGGATGATGCTGGACTTTCGCCTTTATGCCTATATATAAATAAAGGTAAATAGGCAACAAAGGATGGTGCATGTGCACAAAACATTATTTATATGTTACTTACGTAAAAGCCAGATCTAATGTTATTTACCAACACGGGCATGCTCAAAAAATACACTTGTAATGCCACAAAAAGTGCACGCAGACACTTCAGTTCGCAAGCATTGGTACGAGTTTTTTTCGTAGGCTCTGGTAATTCTAGTGTTAATTATTTTATCCATCTATCCTTCCAGTGTTGCATCAGCACCAGCAAGAATACAGTGCAAGGCAGGAACAATCCGTGAACGGAGCGCCAGCGGCTTGCTAGCGCTGCAGTACCATGTAGTTAATGTTTTATCTGTATAATATAATAAACATATTTTGCTGCATTTCATCTTAAAAATTATATCGTCATCATATGTAAATATGCGCTTTATAAAGTGGATCAGGTTGTGCAATATTATAACTGTAATGCAAGTTTACAGTGAGGTGATTGTACTAATAAGTACAAACAGTTCTACAAGGAGTACTTGATGGACTGATTGAGTGCGTTTAGAGTTCTTGGGATGAAACTGTTTCTGAACTACAAGGTCAGTACCGGAAAGGCTCCGAAGCATTTGTCATATGAGAGCAGTTCAATAGACAGCTTGGCTGAGGCAGCATGTGCTTAATGCTGTATACCGATAATTCTCTTTCCGATCAGCTGCTGTCGATCTGTGATTCCACACTCGGATACAGTGATATAAATACTTTGAGTGGTGGAGTGAGAGTAATATGGAAAAAGATGATCCGATGTAGGATCCGAGGTGCAGTGAGAGTAACAATGCTAAAGCAGTTATGGTATTTGGAATAGTTTGACCATTCTGTGGGCCATTATATTGTTACAGGTTAATTACAATAATATGAATTAAACAAAAAAATTAGTTGCGGTTAATTTCAGTGTATTTATAAAGCCGCGTCAGGGATGTGGATCTAAAAAAGAAAGGATAACCACACAGGAACAGTAGCACTGCTTTGACTCTGGGTGCCACCAGTCTGCAAAACCGAGCAGAGAACTTGCGTATGACAGGGTATGAGCTGCCGTGGAAATGTGCATGGCTTTACGCCAAGTTTAGGTTTTATACATCGCGATTTGAACGTGGAAACGTTCTTACGCAACGTTTTTGTGTGTTTACACCGTTTATACATGAGGCCCCAGGTGAAGACGGAAATAAAATTATTATGGGACTGGAAGTAACGTCATCAGAATCTCATCTGCGTGAGAATGAGGTGAGAGTGTTTTGTTATTCTTCTGTTGGTCTGTCGAGAGAAGAGAAAAGGTGTTAGCAGTCTGTTCCAATCCCCTATCTTTTGTTCTTTCACACTGTTTTGGACACTTTGGCTGCCCCCTAAGCGCAAGTGTGTGACACTACTTATGTAATAAAGGAGCTGAAAATGGCTGAACAGTAGCAAGTACAACATTTTAATTTTTTAAAAGAAAGTATTTATATGATTAAAAACCTTTATTTACACCAACATCAACTAAACAAAACACAATACAATTTGGAGCATTATGAATATCCAGCCATAAAAATGGATTTTATATATCTCATAGCATTGCAAAGTTATAGTGTTTGGCACAAGGTGTCCCCCTATTGTAAACATGGTGTTTCTTTTTGGAAACATTTTGCACCTATACAATCTATCAAAATAAATGTTACAGTTATATTTTATTATTTTTTAGAAAAAAATATATACACTCACACACTATTACAAATTGTAACTATTTACATATTGTACTCATCCAAGCTTTACTTTCAAAATTATTTTTCATTACATTCCTTGAAACAATTTCTGTTTACAACAACACATAGTGAAACAGGTATATTTTGTACACTAGATTGGAGTTTTTGTGCAGTTGCCCCATAGAAGTTCAGTGCATTTTTATTTATTTATTTATTTATTTTCTTTTTCCTTTTTTGTTGCATTTCACATCTGGAATAAACTAAATACATACATACATTTTCATACCAGCTTCTCCCAGTGCTGGGTTATGGGAGTGGGACAATGCTTTTCCTGGAAGCCTTGGGCATAGGGCAAGAAAGGGGCAGCCTTGAGCACAGAGCTAATCATACAGACACATACACTTAAACCAATGTTTCTCAGCCACTTCTGAGTCACTGGTGGCAGTCTCTGGGTTGCAAGAACTTGAGACTTTTTTAAGGTATAATCTGCCACACCCCCACAACCACTACCAAAAGTATCAACAGAGCTGTGCAAAAATGTTTTATTCTGTTTCTAATCAAGCTCGCTTTATTATACTACTCATACTCCACAAAATTTGATTTTATTTCCTGATTGTAATCATGCTTGTTTCTGATGGACGGTTTGGGGTCGAGTGTGATTAAAAACTGTATACAATATATCACACAGAGCAGTCGATGCCTTTGACTTGTGTGTGCTTGGGGGAATTATACCGTGAACAAGTCCCTAGTTGAGATGCCCTTTTTTCTCTCATGTGCTCATGACACAGTGACATTCGATCAAAGGGCGGGTCCTCAAATGAAACTTCAAGAGGTACAAGTATAGCGTAACAGTAACATCACTTGTACTCAAAATTAAAATTGAAAGAGCACATCTCAGTACACTAACATAAGGAGAATATGCAGCAGACAGCGATAGATATGGTAATTGAAACCATGATGTTTGAACTGTAAAACTGCATGCTGTGATGTTTTAAAGTTATGCTTAAAAGCAGTATTTACAATTCAAAGACAGCATCAACTCCGTCATTAAACGTGTCATTTTCAATAGAGTCAAAATTGTGATCAGAATCTGACTTAAGCTTTGTGTGTAATAATGTGTAAAGATGAACTATTGCAAAAGCCATTTATTTCCTGTCTTTTACGCACAGCTGTGACCTGTAATATAAATGACCAATAAAAGATATCTATACATCATTAGAATGGGCTGAAAATTTGCTATCCAATGCTGAGGACCTTTTCCCAGTATGTAGCTTGAAGTAGGTGAGATCTTTGTTAAAATAAGATTCACTCAGTTGTGACATGCTGCTCATCTTGGAGTATATGTGTGCAAATCACATATTTTAATAATTAAAACATGTAGACAACATGGAAAAGTATGATTTATTTGAGCAAAGACACCCTTGTGTATGCAAAAATGCCATTTTTAATTCTGATTAACTTGTGGGTTTACTGCACCATAAACAAACAATATGAAATATGACTGGACACACACTGGCCAGATGCCTCATGCATAAGTGGCTACACTTCCCTTGTGGCTTGCCAGTTTTCGTCTGTGGCAAAAAACACTTGTGTAACATCATAAGCATGTGGAAGTATCAATGAGACTGTTTAGATTTAATTATGGGTCTTAACTAAAACTCTAACTGCCTTTTCTGATTTAAGTAATTTAAATATTTTTGTCTGGGCTCCTTTGTCCAACTTCTTGGTATTGTTATTTTTACTTGCTAAGATATTGTCAGTGCTCAGTTACTTTACATTTTGTCATTTTGACTTCTTGTGTCATTTAATTAAGGAAAACTTTATTTCTGATAAGATGAAGAAGATTAGTTTTGTTACTTTTAATAAATGTATTCTGTCTTACCTGTGCTCAAATTTGTAGCTTAAAAATTGTTACTTTTACGCTAGTAATGATGTGGTATTTCTTATTGATAATAGTGTTCATTTAAACAACCACTCATTTTTACATCACTTGATTTCTTCATATTAGACATCTACTGTTAGAAGGATGTGCTATATAATCTACTCATAAATATGTATGTAGGTCTCAGAGAGATATATCATTTTCTTCATAACCAAGATTCATTTATGTTTTGCAATCTTTTTTAAAAAAAAATCTCCATTATATTATCAGGTTGTGGTCTAAAACATAGTGTCATGATGTGTACAGCTCATATACTAGTCTACTCAAAAATATAAAATCCTTTTTTGAGCCTAATAAACAAGCAAGAGCAGTAAACAAGTTTTAATTAGCTAATTCAAAATTTCTATCCTAAGAAATTGTCAGATAAAAGTATCTAAATCATGTCTCCTGTCTGATTAATTGTAAGTGTGATTGCCTGATGACCGTATTGCTGAGATCATATTGGCAACAGCATATTTTTTGTTGGATGAATATTAACTTGCAATTTAAAAAACTCACATATATCCAGTAATCAATGCAAATAAGCACATTTATTAACTGCTTTGGCTGACATCTCTAAAACAGTAAATCATGTTTTCATTTTGAAAAAGGTATCTTATGTCCTTACATGTGATGGGATTTATTAATTAACATTATTTATACATTTAAAAATCTTAAAAAGAGTAAATAAGGGATGGCTTCAGTCTGACATATAAACTAGTACTAACACAAATTCATCATATCTCATTGCAAATCTTTGGTGCAATGGTTTCGAATTCCAGTCTTGTGGGACCCATGTGATTACACGTTTTTATCCCAACCAGCTGCACAATCATTGAGTTATTTTAATTCTAAATTATCTCATTGTATAATTAAGTGGCCTTTGTTTTTTTATTTTATTCCACAATTAGATTAAGAGTATTAATATGTGAGATTTTTGCAATAGTGTTTAGTTCTTAACTATCTTTTATCATTTTTCTAATAATTTTCTTTTTTCTGTGCATTTTTCACTCTGTATTGTATCTTAATACTAGATAATAGATCCCAACTTTGCAATCAATACAATTAATGAACATATAATTCAAAATAATGTCATTATTTTTAGATTTGATTTGAAGGTTGATTCCATTATCAAGTATACCTATGATCTAGAAGATGGCTTATGAGATCCTGTGATGGCTCTCCATAAATGTCTTCTGTGCTGTGTTTTTCAAGCGAAATTCACATTTGTTGAGTACATAACTGTATCCTAAATTAAGCCTAACTTGTGAGACAATGATTCCACAACACAACATCATATACAATAAGTGACTATTAACCAACAAAAGAACGATGCAATCATGCAAAGTTGAAATCTTTAAACTATTCTTAGAAGTTATAACTTACAGAAATCTTTCAAAAATTCTAATAAGTTAATTGAGTATAAAAATATATTGTTAATGTTAAATTATTATGTACATGCTGTATTGCAAGTTACAGCATTTTGATTATTGAGAATTCTGATATTAATTAATTCTCATATTACATACCTGAATTTAAAAGTCTTTAAAGCTTTTCTTTGCGATCTTTCAAATTTACTCATTCTGAATAAATTGTCTAGATGTAATGACCCTCCATCCTGACGATTTTTTAAATATTTTTCTATATATATCTTCATTCCATTTTATACATGTATATAGTCATATATATATATATATATATATAAAGTATAGTCAAAGGAATGCCTTTGTTAAGACGATGTCACATTGGGCAACTTCTAGCCATTGGGTATGTCACACATTTGCCAACCTCAGATGCTGATCTTGTTGCCGTACAGTGTCACTTTAAATGACTAAAAATCATTTTCCATGTCACATTTGCTGACTGAGTGCTGATCCTCCAGCGTAGCTGTGCTCCCCTCCTTTTGTTAAATCCAATATTGTGATGCCTGATGGAACCAGTGCTGTAAGAAGGGTTAATAGGTACAATGAGTTCAGCTGCAGCCTTGGTCCTTTTTTTGTTTTTTCCATTCTGGTGTGGTATGTAAAACATGAGACATCGGAAGATGAGCAGCTGCTTCTGTTTGTGAGGTCCAAAACACCTTTGTTCTGTATTCCTCTTTGCTACATTAAATGCATTGTACTTCCAGATGAGCCTTTATTTGGTTGTCAGCTCTCATGCACACAGAGTCCCACCTACAACTAAAGACAAGATCAAACCTGTTTTAGCAGAGGGCACAAGGCAGGAATAATCCTCCGTACTGGGTGGCAGTGTATTATAGAGTTCTATGACAAAACACTTCTTTAATTTTATTTTTTAACCATTCATTAACCATGATTCCTCTCTGCACAAGGTGCAAAGAATGTTTCCCGAATAACCACTAGTTTTGCTAAATCTTTTGCTAAAAATAAATATTCTGATGTGCAAATGTCACTATATCTGGAAAACTGTATTTAAATTTCCTTTAGATTTTTTCAGTAAGTAAGAATTTGAATAACAATACTTTCAATTGGATTGTTACCTTTGTCTTCTTTAAAATATTCCAATAGAATATCGTACTTTTGAATTGCTGCTTGAAGAAACTGAGTAACATCAAAAGCATTCTTGGTTTTTTGAAATCTGCATCTTTTGGTGGATGACACAACACTGTGTAGACAGTTCTCATTAAAGTTTCAACATCTTTGATCGTTTTACCTATAGCCAAGCTTCTGAAATACCCAAGTCTTTTGATGTATGTGCAATGTTGCTGTACTAAATGTGGAATATCATTTATCAGCTGCATTGCAACACCATTTACTCTGCCCAACATAATATGGGCGTCTAACATAAACATTGCAATTTTCATAATACCAAGATTATGTTTCTTATAGCATTAACTGACTGTAGTTACTATTGAGGTAGCATCAGATCCTTCTAACTGTAGCAATTCACGGAATGAGATTTTATACTTGGGTGAATTTACTGATCTGTATTTAAAGTACAGTATCAAGTATTTGTTAACTGAAATGTCTGTTATTTCATTAGTAGTTAGTTTTTGGAACATTGCTGATGCAATGCCATCAGATTATTTTGTACTATGTTGTTCATAATGTTAAGAAATTCCTACATATATTTTTCACTTTTCCAGCTGTCTGATATGTGCAGGTACTTTGTTATGTTCTTGATAATATCTTAACAGGGATGATCGTTGCATTCTTGTTAATGGCAAGCAAAACACTGTCAATAAGAACTTTAATGTCTTCTGGACTTGAATGCTTCCACTCATTCCTAATATACCCTTTCTCCTTGGTTTCTAAGCAACATGATGACCCTTGCTCCTCTTAAAGTAGAGTTTTTATTTCTAAATTTACTCACACTGTTGGTATGTGACTTGCTTGACAACACTAACTTATAATTTAACACTCATTGTGATTAAAGATTTTGGTGTATCCATTTTAAAAATTTCTTCAAGCCATTTAGATGTAAAACCTACAGTTAAAGACTGTTTTTTAAATTTAATTTTATTATTCATGAAATTAATACAATGGCACAATAAGCTGCTGAAATAGAATTTCACTGTGTTGTATATTTTTAATTTGTTCTATTCTAATAATCACGCATGTCATTTAAGGACCAGAAGTTTCATTTACAAAGTTCTTAGATGAAAGATGATAATAAATCCATGGGAATTGCTAATAGCACAGAACTAAATGCAAATCAACAAATCACTGTAATTTGAGGAATTTTATGATCTTGCCAAGTGGGGACCTGGGTAGAGTGGCCAGTCAAATCCCAAATCATTGCCATTTTCTTCACAATTTTACATGAACTGTGTTGAGTTTATATTTTCTTGTGTTTACTTTGCTCACTCGTGTCTTCACTCGGTTTTTTGATATTTGTGTGTGTGCAAATTGTTGAGGGAATGCTGCTTTCCCTGCCTCTTCACTGCAGCACCAGTTTTATTGACAACTCTCTTTCAAACTTGATAGACACGTTCACAGCCAAAGTATTATTAAGAGTGCTGTTGTTGACGCTGATTCTTTTTGCATGCTGATTTGGTTTTATTGGAGGGTTTTGACTTTTTCCTTCATTGTATTTATGTTGTGATGGTCACTATAATCAAAATGGTACTATTGTGTCAATGATAATGCTGCAACATGTGCAAGGGCACATATAAACCCAATTTTATATGCTAAAAAATAACAAATCTTTGTGAATAAAGATGAAGACAATGTTAGGGTACACCGGCAAACAATTAAGAAAAGGAATTGGGTGTTTTTTTAACTTTTCATGTCTTCTTTTTTAAACTTTTCATGTCTTATTAGTAGAGAAGCAAAATCTAGTTCATGATTTTAAGATTTTGTTTTTGAGTCACTTAACACTAGAATCCCTGAAGCCCAAGAAAAAACTTGTAATCCAACTTAAATTCCATTGGAACCTCATCATTAGCATCTTTTGTTTTGCAAATGTGTCAATCAGCAAAAGCAGCAAGCAGCTTGCTATCCCATCCCCACCGATGGAGCCGAAGTCAGTCTCAAACTTCTCCCAGCTAATGTCTATTTATTGTGGTGTGGGGTAAATAATACATACAGTTCATGTGTATTCCGTGTCTACAAAGATCTGTGTAAGTGTAAGTGACATGCAATGCAAGGCAAGAAATGCTGAACACATACCTAAAACAGAAACATGCATACAGCATCAGCATGTCACTGCCAGATCTAAACACTAGTGTGACAAATTGCTTGCCTACTAAAGTGACTATAGCTGCAGGTGGAAGTCCCATTTTACTTATGGTGCCAAGTTAAGTTTTGTTGCGGTACAGCATTCTTTTAGCCAGCTAAAGCGCTGTGAAGAAGCTGTCTGTTGTTGGTTTTGCCCTTTTCCAGAAACGGCTCCATAAGCTTTATGATCACAGACTTGAAAAGTCTTTGCCCTGGGTTGTAACTCAAAACACAGTTCTCAACAAAACATTGCCAGATTTCTGAAATTGCAGCAAATCTGTCATTTTTCACACATTTTGCACGGTTGTTTTTGTTGTCAAAGTGCAAATGCCCCATGATAGTCTGATAGCGGTATCTTTGATTAATGGCACAACAAATAGTTCTGAGCAGGCATCAACCACAGCAGCAACTGTGGTCATCACTGCTTTTGTGAAAAGAATGGAGATAAAAGCCATCAACTCAGAGAGGGAGAGGCAAGTTTGTTGTACCATGTGAACGTCACTGACAGAATAAAGCTGAATAATAAAAAAAAAAAACATGCGCTAACTTTCACAAGTAGCCAAAATTTACACTATGTGTTACTGACTCAAATCATATGTATGTTTTTATTATATTACAGCAATAATAATAATAATAGCAGCTCACTACTTAAAATGTGGTGCACCCAGACTCGAACCTGGAACCCTTTTGGTTATAAGGCAACAGTTCTTACCTCTGCACCATCCAAGAATATATATAAACTTTCTGTCGGTTGACATTTAAGCTTAGGTTTTTAACTCATTGACAGCAACATGTAAAATGTAAATGTTTTTTTTTCTTTGGTTATATTCTTGAATCTAAGCACATGTGTTTATTTGATATTTGGACTAAAGTCTTCACACATTATACTCTTCACGTCATTATTTGTATAACATGGAAAAAGTTTCTGCTTTAGGTATATGTTTAGCATTTCTTGCCTCGCATTTCCTTTCATCCTACACTTACACAGATCGTTGTAGACACGGAACATACATGGAATGCATATGTTCCAAATAATGACATATTATTTATCCTATACAACTCCAGTCGCTTAACCCATGGTAAATAGACTTGAGCTGACAGAAGTTTGCAACTGACTTCGGCTCCGTCAGGGAGGGGGGTGGGTTTCAGATAGCAGGTTGCTTGTGCTGATCGTCACATTTGCAAAATTAAAGATACTGATGAGGAGAAGTGCAAAGGAATTTAAAGTGGTCTGGGATTATGAGTTTATTTCGTAGGCTTCAGGGATTTTAGTGTTACAACTTCATGTCCTGAGAAGTCTATGGTTGAGTCCTCAAGTCTTGGCTAAGGCTAAAAAGCCTGAACACTGTCTCAAGGGGTCTTATATGTTTTGCATTTTTGGGCTACCTGGGCTATTCTGTGGACATAACATTCTAATAGGTGGATATCATGCAAACAAAGAGGTTTATCTGTCAGCATTTCCAATAGCCCTTATTTGTCCAGGGTAGGGAAATGGATAAAAATATAAAATACACAATAAATTAATAATTTGAGCCCCTGTAAACTGATTACTGGGTACAGAGATTTGTCTTTCTTTTAAGCTAAAAAGAAATAATCAACCTAGGCATTAATAAGGGCCTTATAAAACCAGTAAAAATTTCTTGGATTTATTCCTTTAGTGTCTTTGATTCAAGAGCAGAAAGGGTATAGTACAGTTAGTAGTAATATGTAATCTGCTTACTAAAGCTATGTCAAAAATCAAAATGACAATTTCAAATCAAAAGGGAAACTGTGTGTTTGCCTCAATTTTATTTCTTATACATATTTGTTTTTTGAAACAAAATTGCTTGTGCTGGCTTTTCTTTGTGTCCAAAAGTGTTTTTCAATTAATTTGTAGTACACTCTCTTTAAAACAAAAGCAAATCAATATTTAGATCAAAATTTCTTTATGTTTAGTTTCAGAGATTTTGTTACATACTCAATAAGTCCATACTAATATATAAGTTATCAAGAGCTGAAACTTGTAATAGGTTTAGTATATCATTCAATCTTAAATTTATCTGCTGCAAATGGGAAATGAATAAAATTCTCTGTAGCAACTAAGTCACTAAAAGCCTGTCCATTGAATGAATGCATACCCCACCTAAGAGCTGTTGAGACTAATAATATTTTAAAATTGTGCAGTCATAAGGAGCCCTGCTTTGAAAAGCTGCTTTTCAATTTAGTGAGCCATACATTCCTACTGTAGCTCAAGCCATGTTAAATGCTCCTTAGTGGCACACTTAAGTGACATGACTGGTGTTATTCACCTTTGGGGTATTTCACTGTTAGTACAGTATAACATGTATATGCAGCATTAGATGGTCCTACATAGGTAAAGATTGGGGCATTACTGATGCTTGGCAGTAGAAAAATAAATTCAAGGTATCCATCTAGACCTTGGTTAGTTATTTGCTGTAGTCAGAATTATTGTTTGACTGCACTATCAAGGTTGTCTGTCCCTCCAAAACTTGCAACACATAACTGCTAGTGATGTGCATTACAGTTCACTTTGCAGGTTTGATTCTTTCAAATGTCCTGTTTAAATGAATTTTTTAATTTGATTCTTCAATATGATGCATTACCCTATTGAACGAATCACAAATATATAGTCAAATAATTAATGCATTGTTATAAATATCTATTAAATTATATATTAAACAGTATTAAATAGAGGGGACATACACTTAAAAATACTGATAAGATTAGGTTAGGTAAACTTTATTAATCTCATGGGGAAATTCAGCTTCTGTAGCCGAGGCGCAGCCAGGGCGTTGAGGGGATCCGGTTTGGTGGACTCAAGATTGGGTCACTGCTTTTTGCAGATGATGTTGTCCTGTTTGCTTCATCAGGCCGTGATCTTCAGCTCTCTCTGGATCGGTTCGCAGCTGAGTGTGAAGCGGTTGGGATGGGAATCAGTACCTCCAAATCCTAGACCATGATCCTCAGCTGAAAAAGGGTGGAGTGCCCTCTCAGGGTTGGGAGCGAGATCCTGCCCCAAGTGGAGGAGTTCAAGTTCCTCGGGGTCTTGTTCACGAGTGAGGGAAGAATGGAGCGTGAGATCAACAGGTGGATCGGTGTGGCGTCCGCAGTGATGTGGGCTCTGCATCGGTCTGTCATTGTGAAAAAGGAGCGGAGACGTAAGTCAAAGCTCTCAATTTACCAGTCGATCTGCGTTCCTACCCTCACCTATGGTCATGAGCTATGGGTAGTGACCGAAAAAACGAGATTGTGAATACAAGCGGCTGAAATTAGTTTTTTCCGCAGGGTGTCTGGGCTTTCCCTTAAAGATAAGGTGAGAAGCTCAGTCATCCGGGAGGGGCTCAGAGTTGAGCCTCTGCTCCTCCGCATCGAGAGGAGTCAGATGAGATGGCTCAGGCATCTGATCAGGATGCCTCCTGGACGCCTTCCTGGTGAGGTGTTCCGAGCACGTCCAACTGGGAGGAGGCCCCAGGGAAGACCCAGGACACGCTGGAGGGACTATGTCTCCTGGCTGGCCTAGAAACACCTCGGGATTCCCCCGGAAAAGCTAGAAGAAGTGGCCTTGGAGAGGGAAGTCTAGGTATCTCTGCTCAAGCTGCTGCCCCCGCGACCCGATCTCGGATAAGCAGAAGAGGATGGATGGAAATTCAGTTAATTCATACTGTATAAAATTATCCTCTTTGACAGCACAAAGCATGACAACATATTGAAAATAAATAATTCATATAAGAAAATGAGTTTAAGAATCCTAAGTAAACAAGAATTCTGTTACTCATTTATGGGTAATGATTTGTTTGAGAATCAAATGAAAGAGAATTGTGCGACTTGTTCATGGGTAATGATACTCACTGATACATCCTGTACTGGGGTGACTATTATATAATTTGTACCCCATCCCACAGATGCTTCATATTAATCCATTCAAGTACTCCTGAGAGAGTAGCAAAATACAAGGAATTGACTCATTATTAAAATACATACATGCAAATTGAGACAGCTTAGTAGACTTAGATTTTTGTATACTGTAAAATATTCATAAGAAAAATATTTGCAGGGATTAGGTAAGAATTCTAGCACATCTCACCATTATGTTAAGGATAATAATGAAAGAATTTTTTTTTTAATACCAAGTTTGGAAACCACATGTTCCAAAATGGTGAGATTGTAGTTATTGAAATATGATGATTATTTCAGACACTTTTTTGCTGTAGGAATTCTGTTAAGAAAAATAAAATGACATGGGTTAGAAAAAATATATTTACCCTTTCATGGGACGAATACCAAACCAAAACAGTGTGATTCTAACCTCCCTTTCTGTTCTATAGTTTTGGACTAAACTCTGGCTTTTTACCCAAAACATGAAAGGATTTCCTTTCAAACAAGAAACTTTTTGAAATTAAATGTCTTTTGCCATAGATCAAAAATAAAACTTATTTTCTTTTCCTTTTCCTTTTGGTGTTTAAAGGTATAGTAGAGTCTTACATTCTCACAAAAGTAAATCCACAAAAAAGGGCTACATTTGCTACAGTAATTTATAGTATGTTGTGCACTGGAATGAATATGTATGACAATGACACATCCGGCATGTCCTGATAATATCATCAACATGTCATTAACTCTGAAAAACAAACAAAATGAAAAATTGTACAAAAAAATAGTGGCAAATGTCTGGAAAGGAACTTACAACTCAAAGTTTGTCATCCCTGAAACCGATTCTTTTTCATTTTGCAATGCCTTTGCCCTTGTACTATTGTTTACTCTTTTGTTTTTAAGACATTCTCTTTTCTCTCTCCATATTTCTGTCTAACAAAACTATGCAATCATCTATCACTGTCCATCATTTTCACCATAATTCTCAATGCTTGCTCTTTGCTTGAAGCCAAGGAGAGGATTTTCACATCAAAGTGCTTGATCTCCTTAAATAAACTTTGAGCAGTGCTGTCAGATGAATATGTGTGGCCTTAAACTGCCCTCATACCATCTGGTACAGATGTGTTTTGAAGCATGGCATATGCATAGCTTTTCACATCCAACTGGACTAGAAATCAAAATCTGTTGAATGGGAACAAAATACAGTGCCTCCAGAAAGTATTCACAGTGCATCACTTTTTCCACATTTTCTTATGTTACAGGCTTATTCCAAAATGGATTAAATTCATTTTTTTCCTCAGAATTCTACACACAACATCCCATAATGACAACGTGAAAAAAGTTTACTTGAGGTTTTTGCAAATTTATTAAAAATAAAAAAACTGAGAAATCACATGTACATAAGTATTCACCGCCTTTGCTCAATACTTTGGCAGCAATTGCAGCCTGAAGTCTTTTTGAATATGATGCCACAAGCTTGGCACACCTATCCTTGGCCAGTTTCGCCCATTCCTCTTTGCAGCACCTCTCAAGCTCCATCAGGTTGGATGGGAAGCGTCGGTGCACAGCCATTTTAAGATCTCTCCAGAGATGTTCAATCGGATTCAAGTCTGGGCTCTGGCTGGGCCACTCAAGGACATTCACAGAGTTGTCCTGAAGCCACTGCTTTGATATCTTGGCTGTGTGCTTAGGGTTGTTGTCCTGCTGAAAGATGAACCGTCACCCCAGTCTGAGGTCAAGAGCGCTCTGGAGCAGGTTTTCATCCAGGATGTCTCTGTACATTGCTGCAGTCAACTTTCCTTTATCCTGACTAGTCTCCCAGTTCCTGCCGCTGAAAAACATCCCCACAGCATGATGCTGCCACCACCATGTTTCACTGTAGGGATGGCATTGGTCTGGTGATGAGCGGTGCCTGGTTTCCTCCAAACGTGACGCCTGGCATTCACACCAAAGAGTTCAATCTTTCTCTCATCAGACCAGAGAATTTTGTTTCTCATGGTCTGAGAGTCCTTCCAGTGCCTTTTGGCAAACTCCAGGCGGGCTGCCATGTGTCTTTTACTAAGGAGTGGCTTCTGTCTGGCCACTCTACCATACAGGCCTGATTGGTGGATTGCTGCAGAGATGGTTGTCCTTCTGGAAGGTTCTCCTCTTTCCACAGAGGACCTCTGGAGCTCTGACAGAGTGACCATCGGGTTCTTGGTCACCTCCCTGACTAAGGCCCTTCTCCCCCGATCGCTCAGTTTAGATGGCCAGCCAGCTCTAGGAAGAGTCCTGGTGGTTTTGAACTTCTTCCACTTACGGATGATGGAGGCCACTGTGCTCATTGGGACCTTCAAAGCAGAAGAAATTTTTTTGTAACCTTCCCCAGATTTGTGCCTCGAGACAATCCTGTCTCGGAGGTCTACAGACAGTTCCTTTGACTTCATGCTTGGTTTGTGCTCTGATATGAACTGTCAACTGTGGGACCTTATATAGACAGGTGTGTGCCTTTCCAAATCATGTCCAATCAACTGAATGTACCACAGGTGGACTCCAATTAAGCTGCACAAACATCTCAAGGATGATCAGGGGAAACGGGATGCACCTGAGCTCAGTTCTGAGCTTCATGGCAAAGACTGTGAATACTTATGTACATGTGCTTTCTCAGTTTTTTTATTTTTAATAAATTTGCAAAAACCTCAAGTAAACTTTTTTCACGTTGTCATTATGGGGTGTTGTGTGTAGAATTCGGAGGAAAAAAAAGAATTTAATCCATTTTGGAATAAGGCTATAACATAACAAAATGTGGAAAAAGTGATGCGCTGTGAATACTTTCCGGATGCACTGTACATGGTCTAATTATTTAAAACAAAAAAGCTATAGAAGAATGCTACACTGCCCTTGATTCTTTTGCTACATATGAAGCCTCAGTATTGTCACAGTCTAGATTCATCATGCCAGATTGACCAGTGTCTCTAAATTGTTGTGGTGTGAGTGAGCATGTGAGTGTGTCCATGAGTACTGTATAGCATTCTTCTCTGCTTACATACAGTAGATCTCAGCAAGACTGGTCAAGGTAAGGATACCCCTAGAAATAAGATGAATTACGTTGATTTACAGTATTGTAGGGAACAAAAGTAAAGGTTATGGCCAACTATGATATATTGTTTGATCAGAACTTCTAGAAATGTCTGGGTATTTGATTTTTACATAACTTAAAAGGTGAGTAGCAATATTCACGGGTGTATCCACAAGAGCAAAGTTACAGATTAAAAACCAAGAACAAGCACACATACTGTTATGGCCCTATGAGGCTATATAAGCTTTTTAAATCAATTATTGCCCTTGGGTTTTTGTCAGCTGGAGAGCTGCAATGCTGAGACATGTTAAAAATCACTAGGCTTTACCTGTGTGAATGGTCCTCAGGAGTCTTGTTCTACTTCTGTTACTGGCCCAAATTCAAAGATTCCAAAAGAGCTGTCACTCAGACATTATGGATTGGCGGCATGTAACCTTTCTTGTAAAGCCCGAATGAAGGAACTGTCAAAAAGATCAGGTCAGAGAATGACAAATCAAGGAAACTCAAATTGATAGAATTATACTTGGCTGAAAAACAAAATCCTTCAGGAATTATAAAAACAGGACAAAATTCAGTACTTTTTGCCTTTAAAACTTTCTATGAATTTGACAAAACATTGCCATAAAGCTGTCCCATTTCTTATCCTGTCCAAAATATTCCAGTTGATCATAGATTCCATGTTGTTGTGATTTATTTTCCCATATACCAATCCTGAACTCACCTAAAATTGGAAAGATTAGGTAGAATTTTTTGATAGATAGTGTGCTTGGTATACACTGTAAAACCCTGAAAAACAAATTAAAATTTTAAAGGTCACAGGATGCTTGATGTATCTTCTTGCTAGAAAATATAAACATACTTCAGCTGTTGGGACAGACAAAAATGATACTGTAACCTGAAATAAAGTATTACCATCATCATTAAAACAAAATATCTTAGCTGCACTATGTTTATAAATATTTAGCAAGGTGTTTTAGAAATCAGTGCAGAAATCCAAAGCCATAAAAACCATTTGTTCCTCCCTATATAAAGGAGATAATATTTGCTTTTATTTATATACAAGTGTATCACTTAAGTGGACAGCAGGAACTAACTCAAAACAGATACAAAGTGAAACAAAATGGGGCAGCATTACATTATTAATGTTGTAAATTACTTTATACTGTACACCACTGGATAGAAACAAAGGGGTGATACATTACAATGCGAAGTATAATGCTAGAGAATAGGGAAAAAGCATAACTTATATTGTAAACTGTTAAAGATATCTTTACATCTATCAAAATAACTAGACTGAAATTGGATATAGAAAAAATGAAGAGCACTTTCAATAAGAATTAATTATCTTCTGGGCAGTGTTAGTGAGGCTTTGAAAGCAAATTCTTTTTGGAATTAGAAGTTAACAAAGACTAAATGGGTTAATATAAAGAATAACCTCTACAGCCAATGTGGACCTGTCTGTTCTGTCTAACAATTTGGACTTACTTAATTCTGGTTACTTTATTGACTTAGATGTGTAATGGTATAAAATCTGAGGATGCTATATATTGCACATCCAGTTAAAGTCCTTTTAAGTCCTTTTTAGGCTATTCGTTATATTTATAAAGAATTCCACCCCAAAAGGACAGAAAGATGTTACCTTGCAGTAATTTCTTTTTCATGTTGTTGGCTACAAAGCAGTCAGAAATAATAAGCATGACACTGGTTATTAACACAACCTGGACATTCCTGGTTTTCAAAAGAGAATAAGAACTCACAAATTTTTTCATCATACATGTACATTTTCCTATTTGTGCATGAAATACTAAAGAAAAATAATGATCACAAAGTTGAATTATATTTAAACACAGTAGGTTTCTTGTATAAGGAGAATTGAAAGGAGTCATTATATGCGAACTGTATATAGTGATGTCTAAAAAAATACACTGTGAGTGTGAAAGATCATTTAGATTTGCTGCAAGAAAAATAAAGTACCCTTCCAAATCAATAAATATCTCATCAATATAACAAAACCATATTGCAATTGATAAAGAAAAGAATTATTTGAATGATACTGTAAATAAGCTGTCATTCAAAAGCAGAAACATACAGATTTGCAATACTGGGGCTATAGGCTTTTCCCGTTCTGTTATATTTAAACTTGCCATTCTGTATGAGTTCTTTCATTCAACTTTTCTGTTCCCTGACTAGCTGCTATCTTCTGTCAATACACTAATTAATTTTTTTATTCTTGTTATGATGAAGGAAACCCAGGCAACATAACCGTAAATGCTTGGGTATCTTTTAAAACGGTTTGTGTGCATTTTCTTTCCATTTTAATTATTATTTATACAGTAAAAATGGAATAAAAGCCAATGTGGTGGCCAGGCATGTCAGTCCTTAATTATCCCACTAGGCCCTCTCGGAGGACAGAAATCAAGGCTGCTTCATTTTAGACTGCCGCTGATAAAAGGGTTTTAAAATATGTAATAAAGTCCCAAAGAGTACATGGTTTCAGCTTTAGCAGCCGCTGATCTCATCTCTAGAGTCTTAAAAAGCTGATAAAATTCTTTTAGGTAATATTGGATGTTATTTCCACTAGGCATGACACTACTAAACACAGTGGTAGCCCACTTGAGAGGTTTATGTTTCAGCAGTGGTTTAGATAAAAAAAAATGTATTAGTACTCATTTTCAGTGTAACAATGCTGATATATATATATATAATTCGGGGACCAAAAAAATTAATCAATTGTGTAGAACTATCACTAAAGTACATTACACAATAAATCATAACTTGTTAATTATGACGGAAACAAACAGTAAGTTATTGCTTCAGTTAGTGCCTGTCTGCTTATTTGGTGGTGCAATGAAGGAAAACACAGGAGCTTAGAGTCTGATCAATCAATTATTTACTTTTACAGAAGGGGGGCTTGAAGTTCAACAGAACAAAACACTTTGAAACCTTTATTGAATAGATGGTGTTTTTATATACTCTCTTCCAACAATTAACATTGTGATTCACTTAGCAGAGTAACATTTAAATTTAGGAGTGTTTTTCATCTGGTACCAGGCAGCAAAATCTTTATTTAATAAACAAGAATATTATACCACAAAACAGAATGAGATGACTTTAAGTTTAATTTATCAGCATAAACTAAATAAGAACTGGTCCTTTGTTCCTCGTACAGCAATTTGAGTTCCAGTGAATCACAATCATATAAATCTATGCCTTAATACAATTCTGGGACCCCCAGCATCTCATAATAACAATTATTTATTTAACAGCCCTTTAACATGACTACATTGCTGCTTTGTTTTTGTTTTTTTTAAAGGGTGCAATAACAGAATTATGGGTTTGTGCCAGAAAAAGTGACAAAATCTCCACAGATTGGGGCATCTGCATAAAAATCAGAGACTAGCAAACGTAACCCTTTTGGCCCTGGATTTTCTGTTTTTATAGAAAAAATTATTTTTGTGAGATGATCTACCTTTGGGGTGTCTAGGAAGCTCAAAAATTTAAAAAAACAAAAAAATTATCACTATTATACAATAGCTGCCAAATTCTTCAATCTTCTTGAGGAAATAAAATTGAAAGTGGTGCGCACGGCCTGGAAGCATCAATATTCACTGTGGTGTTTCGCAGACTATATGCCAATCTCTCCAGTCTGTGCGAGTAGTAGCACGCCCTGTACCAACAGCTGCAAACATTCCTGTGCTTTACAAAAATGGCTGCATATATATGTACTAGTAATAGGATGTCAGGGCCGAAAGGGCTAATGGGAAAGGTCAGGAGGACATCATCAGAGACGGAAGAACACCCAGGGTTGTTGTCTCCTTTAAGTTAGAAGGAATAGTGGTGAGCCTTTCAGGTGAGCCATGCCAGGCTGATGGACATAAACCTTTATAGACCATTGATAATGCTATGTTTATCTGAGCAGTTGGTGGATACTCTATTGTTCCCTTTTGGTGAATGATGGTTGATGACACTGCTTAGGTGATCTGAAAATGATATAAGAACTTTTTTATGTGCTTCTAGGCTCAGGCCAAACAGACAAAATAAAAATACAAAATACTTCTTAAAACAAAAAATTAGACGATGGATGGCCATGAACCACGTAATATAAGAAGAAGAAGAAGAAAGGCAAGAGGTGGTAATTAAGAGATTTTAAACAAGTTAAAGTTGAATTATAGTTAAATTATGAAGTATGACAAGCATATTTTAAAACAGAAGAAAGCTGCACAGTTTAATAATCTTTTTATTAATAACATTATACATTATATTAATTTGTGAGAGTAATTGAGCCTGACATCAATTCTGTTTAATTACTAACTCTCAAGAAGGTAAATCAATGGGGATTGCTGAGATTATGATTGTTTAACTTCATAAATTTTTCCTATGTGTGCAATGTAAGTTGAATTTATCTCAAACGTGCTCTTTTAGAATCCACATGGATTACTGTGTTCCTTTTTAAAGGTTTCATCGGACCCTTCACGTAGTGAATTTCAATTTCTGATTTTTCCCATGGGTATTGTATGGCCATTGATAACCCTCATAATGATGTCCTCTTCACACCACTCTGCTGCCTCATGTAAGGGGAAATCAGTTCTGTATTTAAGTATTTTTTATTTAATTTCTTATATAGACTCTGAAAAATGAATGAAGTGTACAGGCAGTTCTAAAATAGAACACACACATCTTAAAAGATTAATTATTTTCTTCTTTCTGCCTCTGTTGTTAATTTGTGAAATTAATTTTCATGTAATATTGTTAATAAAATAATGAGGTGAGATGCTGAAATTAATTTTTTCCTACAAAGAAAAACTTATAGAACTGGATGTAGAGATGAAATATCTAAATTTATTTTACAAGCTTGTTTAAAGCTTTAATGTTAGCATTATTTTCAGGCAGAAAACCCATTGTATAATGCATTTCATATAACATTTATGATATGATTGTGACTCAATGGCCATTTTATAGATTTGTTTCATTCTCATCATTTAGTTTTATTAAATGTATATGAAAGGTTTAATTTGTGGAAAGCATATAAAACCATTTGGAAAAGTATATGCACATTTTCTGTGTTCTATTTTATTTTTACTTGTTATTGATTATTAGGAATATATTCTAATAAAGGTAAACAGAATGGCATGATGGAAAGCATTCCTGCACGGCAGTTCTAGCAATCCACTGCCCAGTCGCTCTGTGAAGATCCTTGTGAGATTTCCTTAGATATTCCACTTTCTTCCACTGTCATACAGATCTGTAAGTTTAATTACAAATTTTCATGTACATTTAAATACTGTAAATGCATATTTATAGTTTCTATCTCCCATTCAGTGTAGCCAGTATAAACTGTACTCTATATGATCCTGTTCAGGAAAAAAGCAAGTTTTAAAAGTTGATGGTTGAATGGATTTAATATAAAAAAGGTTCTTGTAAAAGTACCAGGGTGTTTCTCTCTCACGGTACATAACAGATATTAATTTCCTGAAGGATCAAGCAGGATTATTAAAATGATGAATATTCTTGCTTTAGTAGAAGAATGTTCATTTTAATTTACGTGACTTTGCACTTGTTATGATGACTTTCAATGATTGTGGTGACAGTTTTATTTCATATTGTCATTGAAAGACAATGAAGGGTAATGAGGAGCATGAAAATGTTTTAAACAGTTAAACGAACTGCTGGTACTGTCAAAGTTTCTTGATGTTTTAATAGCAAAATGGCTAAGTTATGTTTTGCATTTCCAAAATGTTTAGAGATTGAAATCATTAGTATATCTTTATTATGTATTTAAATGTTTGAGAGAATATCAAAATAATAAAACCTTTTTATGTGTTGCCATGAAACCATGATTTCATGTTCATTTTTATTTATTTGTCAGATATTTACCATATTACAATCCTAAAACCCATACTCCTTTTTCCTTCCAATAATAGTCATGTCATTCCCCAACCTGCTTAATCCAGACCAGGGTCACAAGGGGTGGTGGATCCCAACTAGCACAGGGCTCAAAGCAGGAGCAAACCCTGAACAGGGTGCCAGTCAATCACAGGGCAAACACACACACACCTACACATATGAGTGTGGTAATGCGCTGTACCAGTGCATGCTTCCCAACCTGACCTGACCTATATTCTTTTCATAATGCTTGTTGTGCTTGGTTATAGGTGGGTCAGAGTGTTATGGCGTTCTTGACTTACCTGCAGTACCTGTGACTATTTTAACTAGTTAATTCCATTCTTTACTTATGAGTGAAGAAAAAATATTTTGATGCCCATGAATATGTACTGTCCATCACTAATGAGTTATTGTAGAGTGCATGTTTAACCAATATTCTTATTCTCATTCAGTTGTGTCTCGCCCTTGTCAGTGGTGGATTCTGTATTCCTCCGAAGCATGCACTCTGTAAAAGTGAGGGTTTGGTAGTGATGATAAGAAAAGTTAAAAACATTGGAAGAAAAAAGGGATATCATAAAATGTAACGAAATTGGAGAAATGCCCCCACACATTGGTAAAAAAAAAAAGCAGACAACAGCCAACCACTGTCCTCCTATGCACAAGTCTGAAACATTTTCCTGTGAAATAAATAATAAAGCATTATACATTTTTACTGATTTATGAAAAACAGACATTTTTCAGTGCAAGTTCTTTCTGGCATACAAAATTAAATTGTGAACATCCAAAGAAGTAGAGCTAATTAATAACAAAAGACCCACATGTCATGAGTTTCTGAGTTATTTCTACTGTGTTCTAGTTGTGTTATATTATTTATAATATTTATGTTTTCATTGTTCACATAATGTCATCTTGAATTTTCCTGGGTGCTGCCATTTTTGGTAACATTGCTAGGGGCAGGAGCTGTGGCATGTGACATCATTGTGCCACCAGCATTAAAAACGTGGCAATACTAATCAGTCAGCATCCTAATATTGGGATAGTCTTATAAAAGGACTAACTCTCGACTGATTTGAACTCTCATTTTTATATTTCTAGTCTGACATTTTGACATTGAAGTTTCACGTAGACATTTGGTTCTTGTTTTATCTTTGGCAGCACAATTGTGTTTGACCACTTGGTTTTGAGTTAACAACATTTTTTGACTATTCTGTTGTTCATCTCTTGTTTTTTTTTTCCCCAGCTGTCCTTTAAAAGATATTCTGCACTTTTTTCACCTAAAGACACAACACCAGTAATTTAGCATGCTTTTGTTTGTTGAGTTTTGGTGCCCATCTTAAGGTAGATGGTATAGGCAGTTGCTCAAGTCTTGCTTTGCCTTTACCCTAACTATCATTAAGATCTGTTAGTATTTTTTACCACTATATACATACCACACTATATGTCTCCTCATTGCCACCTTTATCTAAATATTTGCTATTTATATACCAGGGACTAGAAAGAGATGTACAGTATATATATGCAGTGCAATGCATACAATGTAACCTTTATTTTATGATGTTTAATGAGTTGTTAATTAAAGAAAGGACACTTGTAGACATTAATTACTGAAAAATGAGGTGTCTTCATAATCCAAAAGAATTTTTCTAGAGCTACAGCACAGATACAAATGTCTAAAAGCAATAAAGGAAGGATTTTAATATGTCACAAAATCACAAAGCCAGTGAAATTAAACTGCAGTTAGATGTTTTAGCAAATGGTACTCAGTCAAGATTTCTTTTCATTAAAACACCACCTGGGTACAACAACATAACAACCTGTTATTTTCTCTAAAATACGTACAAGTATTTATAGTAAATAATAGCCTAGTAATCAAATATATTCCTTAAACCCTTTCATTAATCCTTCAAATAGAGAGGAAAATTAGCACTGATCTAAAATAATTTAAAGAAGACTAAATGCAGTTTAAGCTAAATTTAAAACGATCACTGTCCCTCTCAGAGTTGATAAAGTAGCTATTCATCACCACAGACACCAATGTATATAAACACTAAAATCTACTTATTTAGAAGAAGACAACTATAATTTGAATAAGAAGTTATATATGGCACACTACCAAATAAAAATGCACAGTAATTTATTTTTATCTGTGAGCACAATAATGTAAGGTACATTATACAGTATTATAAAATATACATTCTTTTTGCTATACACATAGACACTACTTGTAAGCTGTTAATTTTGTGCACACTGCTGTTAAGAAAAAAAATACATAAAACCCTGATTGAAGTATTTAGAAGAGGGAACACGATAAAGTCAGCATTCAATAGACCATCGTCCATCCCAAAATTTTGCATAGAATAAAATAAAGATAGCAAAGGAGTTTCTTGGGAAAAAAGGAAAGGAGTGCCAGGCCATGGCCGTGTAAAGCTTGAAAGAAGGTGAGCTTATTTGTTTGAAATGTTCTTGAATGATCGACTAATTAATTATCTTTCTGAAGTAGGACTGTCTCTTTTTGCACCTTTCCTTAAAAAGCAACATTAAATAATTCTAGCCTCATCTTTATTCTGCAAGACAGGCATACATATAATTACTTATTTATTAATGTGTCTCATTTAAAAAATAATGGCACCGCCATTGCCTATAAATCACAACATCTAGGCATTACTGTTATTAATAGTATATTGTAAGCAGAACTATAAAGCACTTTTTTGTTTTCTAAGTTTTACCTTTGTTAAGATGTAAGTTTTGTCCTTCTTTTTATTTTGCATGCTGTACACAACCCTGACTACGTACAAGACTGCTTCTAAGAATTGTTAATAATTATCCAGATTATCAGAGATGTCTCTGTTTCTGCCAGAGAATAATTAGTAACCATGAAAGTTTCTGTATATTTAACATTCTAGTGACTTGGAGGAGGCAAAGAATTTAAAAAGAGAATACCTTAGCAGAACTCTAGTATAGAAAGAAAAGATCTGAAAGCAATTGCTGAATATGAAGGAGGAGAAGGTGTGCGTGGATGCTATATTTTCATTCTCACATTAAGCTGGACAAACCTGTGTCACCTATTATCATTATTTCTATTTAGCATGCCCATATTGGATGCTGTACATTGGAATATGATTATTTTCTACATTGCAGAACATAAATAACAGGAAAGATAACTTAATTTTCAAGTACAGACTAAAAATTATATTGCTGTTTGTAGAAGCAGTTCAGGCAGATGTAGAAAACATAGAGATAATTAAACCCCATCATAAGCACTAATAGTAAATAAGTCAGCACATTCCCAAAAAAGAAAGAATTAAAATATAAAGAATGAATAGTAGATAATAAATTACCTTATGCTCAAATTAGTAAGCAATCCCACTAGGAGAAAAGCAAGAGTGAAGAGCCCGTTTGAGGTCTGTGGTGTTAGGCTAGAAAGTAAGTAAGGAAACTGTAAGAGACCGTCATCAATTGAAACAAACAAGGGACACAGATGAAGAAGCACCAGGCAGGTAGCTAATGGCTAATGTGTGTGAGTAGCAGGATTGTGAAAATTATCAATAAATGTATATTTCAACTATATTTACTTTTTTAATTGTAATACAAGTTAAACAATCACTCACATTGTTTAAAATAATAAAGGGATCATTTTCCTGCAGATCATCTAATGTGGTCTACCTAATTACTGTATCTGTACAAAATGTCCCAACACTGCACTTATGTGGGAGAAACTGGACAAAAACTTCGGAAGAATGAATTTACGCTGGTTCCACATTAAGCATGGCAATAGGGATGTTCCTGTAGGAGCTCATTTCAGCAGCCATGGACACTGTGAGAAGAACTTTAAGGTTACAGTGCTTATGGGCAACTTCAGAACACACCAAGAGAGAAAGGAATGGGAGGTTAAACTGATGCTAAAAGTTAACACAGTACAGCATGGTTTAAACAGAGACAAGAATTTTATGATCAGGTATAAGGATTTCTGACTGACCCAGTGCGGTGGGCTGGCACCCTGCTCGGGGTTTGTTTCCTGCCTTGTGCCCTGTGTTGGCTGGGATTGGCTTCAGCAGACCCCCATGACCCTGTAGTTAGGATATAGCAGGTTGGATAATGGATGGATGGATGAATGGATGGATGGATGACTGACCCAGACAACCTGACTACAGATGCACACTATAATGAAACATTCATTAAAAACTCCAAGACTTTTGTTGGACAGTTGTCAAAAGATCTTGACTATACATTCATTGTTCTCCTTTCCTGTTAAATTAATCTTAGCCTGGAGAAGTCTATTAATTTATTACATCTGAAATGTCTCACTTAAAGGTTTTCCAATGCTGTATCTGCCCTAGTGTCTATATAAACACAGGGAATTCCAGTTTCGGTATTACATCTTGCCTGAAGAAGGGGGTCGAGCTGCCTCGAAAACTTGCATATTGTAATCTTTTTACATAGCCAATAAAATGTGTCATTTTGCCTAGAGAGCACTAGAATGCCAGGCCTGAATGATACTGGACTTTTTGGGAGATAATAGAGTGTACCCATAAAGTGACACAGAGAAGAACCTTTCCAGTGAGGAACAGAATCGTAGGTCATGGTCAGATGTAACCAAAAGTTAAAAGGTGCTAACTGTCGAACCACTTTTATGATCTTGTGAGCTGGCCAGCACCACTGATAATTCTGAGGTGGTATGCAGGTGTGACGTCCTCCAATGGATCACCTCAAAGCCAGTCCCAGAAAGTGGGAAATGGCAATGCAGAAAGATGAATTATTAGGGGGCCTAAGACAGGAAGACAACACAATGGACAGGTGGATAAGCTACTGACTAAAGAGTGGATGGATCCAGTTGTCATTATCCATTTGGTACAATTGGCATACAGTGGTTTCAGAAACTATTCAGACCCTTTCGCTTTCTGCGCAGTTTATTGTGTTACAGATTTAATTTTAAATGGATAAATGTGCCATTTTGCCCATTAGTCCACAACCTATAACCCAAAGTGAAAAGATGTTTTCAGAAAGGTTTGAAAAATGTAAAAATATTTAAAAACTGAAAACTCTCATTTATGTAAGTATTAAGACCTTTTGCTGTGGCACGCGAGATTGTGGCCAGATACATCCTGTTTGCTTTAATTATGCTTGACACATATCTAGAACTTCTAGAACTGCAGCAAATTGAAATGACTGTACAACGTTTAGAAATGCCCACACCTGTGTATATACGATACCATAATTTACATTGTGTATCAAGACAAAAACAAGCTATTAAGTCCAAAAACCTCTACAATAAAAATCAAAAGAAATCTGGAACCACCAGGACTCTTCCTTCAGTTGGCCATCCAGCCAAAATGAGCAACTGGGAAAAAGGGCCTTGTTCAGGGATGTAGGCAAGAACCCAGTGATCACACTAACAGAGCATCAGAAGTCCTCTGCTGAGATGGGAGAACCTTCCTAAAGGACAGCCTTCTCAGCAGCACTCCATAAATAAAGCATTTATGATAGACAGGCTAGACAGAAGTCAACCCTGAGTAAAATGCATATGACAGTCTGAAGGACTCTACGAGCATGAGAAAAAGGATTTTCTGTTCTGATTTGCTCTTTGGGCAAAACTCCAAACACTGTGTCAGTTAAAGACTAGAATCTGCTTATCACCTGCCTAATGCCATCCGCATGATGATGTATAGCGAAGCAGCATCATGCTATGGGGGTTCTTCTCAGTGGTAGGGACAGGGAGACTGGTTAGAATTGAAGGAGGAAAGAAAGCAGAAAAATACAAAGATGTCCTTAAGGAAAACCTAGTTTAGAGTGCATGCAACCACAGACTGGGGTAACAGTTTACCTTTCAGCACAACAATGACCTGAAGCATATAGTCAAGACAATGCTGCAGTTGCTTTGGAACAAGTCTCTGACTGTGCTTGAGTGAACCAGCCAAATCCCAGACTTAAACCCTCTGTGGGGACATTTGAAGATGGATGTTTACAGATGCTTCCCATTCAGTCTAAAGTAGCTTGAGAGGATTTGCCAGGAAGAATGGAATGCCCATATCAGGAGTGCAAAGCTTGTAGAATCTTACCAAACAAGACCTGAAGAGACTTCTCTGAAACACTGAATAGAAAGGTCTTTATATTAATATAAACCAGAGATATCAGATATTGGATTTTGTTCATAATAATCAATTAATATAAAATTGGTCATGTCTGGATAAAATTTAGCACTTTGAAAAAATAATTTAAATACAAATTCTAAATGCATAAATAATGTGCAAACCACTGTAGTTAATATGAAAATTATCTCACCCATCATCAAATATTTCTCAAAACGTAATGCATTTGTATGTGTCTTCAGTCATGACAGAAAGATGTAAAACCAAGTGATATCAACAAAGAAAGTAGTAATAAATAATATCAATAAATATACATATACTTACAAATGTATATACTGTATATAATAATATGGATAAAATGAAAGAATCTTGCTACTAGGTTCTTCAGCTCCTTAAGAGGAAACCCAGATGTAAATAGTTAATTTTTTTTAAGTTATGTTGTTCTTTAAATAATTTTCAGATTTTATACTGGCTATCATTAAATGTGTTTTCCTAAGGCTGATTTTTAAAGTAAATTTTTGTCTTCTGCAGTTTCAATGAATGCAAATTACAGACTTTGTGCCATGATGTACTGTGTAATGAAAACTATTTTTTATTTTCAAAGCTGTTGTTTCTTTTAAAAAGTTGACTCTTTTAAATGGCAACTATTGAAACTGCTAGAGGGGGTTCTTTGAGAGAGCCATTAAGGCATGTAGACTTGTGCAGGTGTGGAGTTGGTTGTCTGGCAGCCATCTCCCAGTGACCATGGCAACACAGATTAACCATCAATTTAAAACATCTATGGAATACTTCATTATATAAGGGTAGTAATTCATCCTAATAAAAGCCTAAAAAACAGCTGAAACCCTGGCTTTTACAATGTGTGCTACACATCTATCCTGGCATTGTTAATTATTTTGGTATTTATAGAAGTTTATCTTTGGCTTTCTCTTTGTAAAATATACAGAAAGTAATTTTATCAAAGTTTGGAAGTTGGAGCATGATTTCCAGTTCTTTAACTTTCTGTACTGTTTTAACATATTAATGTAAACTATCGTCTAACTGTAGTCAACTGCTAGCTGGCTGTGTCTGCAAGTATCTGCATTTGGCATTTATTTCCCCGGAACTGTCTGTTTATCAGTATTGATTATCAGGTATAACAGTGTGTAAGTTTTGTTACAATTAAAGATTTCATGAACACATCATATAATTCCTTTTTATCTAAGAGAATATTAAAGAATAGCTATGATTCATATGTCCTGGAGTTCAGTTTGATAATAGCTTGAACCTATTCTGTTGACCTATTGTATACGTAATTCTAGGGGTTTATCAAGTATAGTGGTGCTTATTTTTCTGCTCTAGACAGTGAAACTTCTGTCTTCCTTAGTTTCCTGATTTTGATTATAGATTATTACAGTCAAATGACTATTAATGACTATTGTCTATTAAAATATCTACAAAAGAATTAACATTAGGCAGGCTTCCTTGCAATTCCAAATGTCACAATCTGGGAGCGACTAAGTGCATTTTTGCATGTTTTGTTTTTTCTATTTTATTGTTTTTCTTTGATTAACCCAGCCAAAGGGGATGCACAAACCAGTGTGTGTCTTTGGGCCAGTCCCAAGCCCAGATAAATGGGGAGGGTTATGTGAGGAAGGGCATCCGGTGTAAACTTTTGCCCAATCAATATGCGGAAAATGATCTGCTGTGGCAAACCCCTAACGAGAGCAGCCAAAAGAAGAAGAAGAAGAATGTTTTTCTTTGATTCTTGTGTGTTTTCCAGATTGCTTCCTGGTTCCTCTGATATTCTGAACTCATGACAAAACTGTATCACTTGTGGTAACGTGCTGCTATGAGCATTGCGCATCTCTTAACATGTAACAGCATGGGTGCTCTTTTGAAAAGTGAAAAGACCAGGCATTCATTCAGTGATATAACTCTGAACAGAGTTGGGGAAATTCTGTCACTCTGTTACTTTGCTTTGAAAAGAAAAAAAGGCTAAAGAGAACCTAAAAAAAGAACTGTATTATTTCAGGAATGTAGAGCCCTGGACTGAGTAGGAACAACAGGAAAAATGTACTACGTGGCTTTTGTCTGTTTGCCAAGTTTATTCTACCAGTCACTGTAACTGTATGTTTTTTTACTATTAAATGTTAGAGCTTTAACTAACAAAACGTTTTTTATCAACGATGTTATTAGTGATAAAAAAATAGATTTTATTGCACTAAGTGAAACGTGGCTTAACTCAAACGGCGTGGCTGTTTTAATTGAATCTGCGCCTCCGGATTACAGTTTTACTCGTGCAGACCGCCAGGGAAAAAAAGGGAGGCGGATTGGCTAACATTTACTCGAGCCGATTAAAATGTAAAGATGTCAGTTTTGGTAAGTTCAAGTCCTTTGAATATCTCGCCGTTGTTATCCAAGGAGATGCTCAAGTTCTAGTATTATCCGTGTATAGACCTCCAAAATTCAACGCGTCTTTTTTTGAGGAATTCTCTGACTTAATGTCAATTTTAAATACTAACTATGACACACTCCTAATAGTTGGCGACTTTAATTTTCATATAGATAATCAGTGTGATCTAAAAGTAAAAGAATTTATGAACCTCCTGGATTCTTTTGATTTGAGGCAGCTCGTAAATCAGCCTACACATAAAGCAGGTCATACGTTAGACTTAGTGATTACTAAAGGACTGAAAGTTGATGTAAAGCAGATCATTGATATTGGTCTATCGGACCATTTTCTTCTACTTTTTAATATAGAAATAATGATAAAAAACACTCATGAGAAGCATATTGTTAAAAAACGCTTCTTTGACTCAGCAGCAGCTTTAAAACTTACAAACATTCTAAGCAATCAGTCCATTTATAGTGCCAACTATAATAGCGAGGATAATGTAAATAGTAAGGTGGAAAGATTTAATACTAAAGTGAGAGCTGCTGTTGACATAGTTGCACCTGAAAAGACAGTTATACCATGGAAGACCCAAAGAGTGTCGGACTTAAAGAGAACATGCCGCAGAGCTGAACATAAATGGAGGAAGACTAAACTAACTATCCACTATGAAATATTAAAAGTCAAAATAACAATACAATAACACTGTCTGTCTTGAGAGACACTGTTATTTCTCCAAGATTATAAATGACAATGCTAGTAATCCCAGAGTCTTCTACAATTGATCACCTACTAAACCCAGGTAACTCACAGGAATGCCTCCTAAGTACTTCCAGTAAAACCTGTGAGGCTATCGCTGTATTTTTCAATCAAAAAATTAATGATATTAGCAATAACATAGTATATCCCTCCAACACTAAGGATCCTCCTAAACCCCAGCATTCTGTTATAAACAAATTAAACTCTTTCACTAGGATAGATTTACCTGATTTACAAAAAATAATACCTCAATTAAAATCCTCCACCTGCGTCCTTGACCCAGTACCAACAAGGCTTTTCAAAGAAGTATCGGGCGTGCTAATTGATAATGTTCTGGACATAGTAAATTCGTCATTAGATACGGGGGTCTTCCCAGACTGTCTTAAGACTGCTGTAGTTAAACCCCTTTTAAGAAACATAATCTTGACCCCTCGGCTCTTGAAAATGTTAGACCCATCTCTAACCTGCCTTTCTTAAGCAAAGTTCTGGAGAAAGTAGTCATTATGCAGTTAAATGACCACCTAAATAAACATGCTATTCTTGATAAATTTCAGTCGGGTTTTAGAATAAATCACAGCACAGAAACTGCACTCGTTAAAGTAGTAAATGATTTGCAAATGAACGCAGACAGAGGCCATATATCTGTTCTCATCCTCTTAGATCTGAGTGCTGCATTTGACACTATTGATCATAATATTCTTAGAAATCGCCTTAGTCAATGGGTGGGCCTCTCTGGCAGTGTCTTAAATTGGTTTGAATCCTACCTGACAGGGAGAAAATGTTTTGTTAGTTGTGGTAATTACAACTCAAAGACACATGATATCCGATATGGTGTTCCACAAGGCTCTATCCTGGGTCCACTGTTATTCTCAATCTACATGCTTCCGTTAGGTCAGATTATCTCAGGGCACAACGTGAGCTACCACAGCTATGCTGATGACACGCAGCTGTATTTATCAGTACCACCTGATGACCCCGATTCTATTGATTCACTAACACAATGTCTGACTTGTATCTCAGAATGGATGAATAGTAACTTTCTCAAGTTAAATAAAGAGAAAACTGAAATCTTAGTGATTGGCAATAATGGATACAATGAGGCTATTAGAAATAAACTGCTTACATTAGGATTAAAAGTCAAGACGGAGGTAAAAAGCTTAGGGGTAATTGTTGACTGTAATCTGAATTTTAAATCGCATATTAATCAGATCACTAGGACAGCATTTTTTCACTTAAGAAACATAAGTAAAGTTAGACCTCTTATATCACTGAAAGATGCTGAGAAATTAGTTCACGCGTTTGTTTTCAGTCGACTAGATTACTGTAACGCACTCCTCTCAGGACTACCCAAGAAAGACATAAATCATTTGCAACTAGTGCAGAATGCAGCTGCTAGAATCCTAACTAGGAAAAGAAAATCCAAACACATTTCTCCAGTTCTGATGTCACTACACTGGTTACCTGTGTCATTCAGGATTGACTTTAAAATTCTGCTTATGGTTTATAAAGCCTTAAATAATCTCGCCCCATCTTATATATCGGAATGTCTGACACCTTATATTCCAAATCGTAACCTCAAATCCTCAAATGAGTGTCTCCTTAGAATTCCAAGAACAAAACTTAAAAGAAGTGGTGAGGCGGCCTTCTGCTGCTATGTACCTAAAATCTGGAATAGCCTGCCAATAGGAATTCGCCAGGCTAATACAGTAGAGCACTTTAAAACACTGCTGAAAACATACTGTATTACTTTAACATGGCCTTTCTATAACTTGAATTTAACTTAATTTAACTTTAACCTGATACTCTGTATGTTCAATTTCCTCATAATAACTATTCAGGGTAGCTCTAAAATCCGTACTGACCCCTACTCTCTTTTCTGTTTCTTTTTCCGGTTTCTTTGTGGTGGTGGCCTGCGCCACCTCCACCTACTCAAAGCTTCATGATGCTCCAACAATGATGGATGGACTAAAAGGCAGAATTCTACGTGACCATCATCATCAAGCCTTTCCGTGAGAACCCTAAATCCAAAGAGGACTGTTTCATTTATGTTAGGTAGAATGCCCAGAGGGGACTGGGTGGTCTCATGGTCTGGAATCCCTACAGATTTTATTTTTTTTTCTCCAGCCGTCTGGAGTTTTTTTTTGTTTTTTCTGCCCCCCCTGGCCATTGGACCTTACTCTTATTCGATGTTAATTAATGCTGATTTATTTTGTTTTCTTATTGTGTTTTTTATTTTTCTATTCTTTATTATGTAAAGCACTTTGAGCTACTGTTTGTATGAATATGTGCTATATAAATAAATGTTGTTGTTGTTGTTTTTAGGAACATTTATTTGCTTCTGATTTCTTAGTTCAGACCCTTGTCATATTTTTTAAATGTTTGCTTTGTGTATGTATTTACACATCATTGTTGCTGAAAGAAAAAGTCCTATCTATTGATGACAACTTTTGATGATATGCTAGATCCTGACACCAGGGACTAGCATTCACAGACTTTATGGAGTTTGCATATTTTCAATGTTTCCGTATAGGTTTTCTTAAACTGAGAGTTTTACATCATATTTTTCCACCTTAATTGCAAATGAAAAATGACATTTCCAAAGACTGAATTTTTATTAAAGTATTCCAATGTATCCACCAATATTAAGCAAAGTCTAAGTAAAGTTCTTATATAGCACATCAAATGTAACAGAAATTAAGTTAATATTCAATAAATAAAGTATAAAAATGTATAAAAAGTATTTTATTTTTATAATGGCAGTATATTTAAAACTGCTTCATAACCCTGCTTTGGAAAGAATTAGGAACTTTATAATAACTGCAATGCCTTTCCAGTAAAAGTTTCTAAATTAACCTTTCAACTTATTTACATGGGCAGGACAGACTTTTAAACGATCCTGCAATATTCCCAAGACAAAATAATTGTGGCAATGGAGAAGTTTGTGCTTAATTACAGTTACAATTTGGCACTTGAGAAAAACACACTATTTTATACATGCAATTAATTTTTAAAAATCACCAATTTTAAAAAATTTGAAGCCACAATTAATAGATTCAAACAAAATATAAGACCCAGATATTTTTGTCACAAAAATATATCTTTATATTAAATTTTACATATTCAGATTGTATGTTTATTCTGCTTGGTTGCACTTATAATTACAATGAATATACAATGATGCTTCAACAGATCAGTAAATTATTCAGCTTTTCACTATACATTCAGAAACTGAGACTGCTCTCTTGGGCCTGCCACTGTGGGTATAGCATCTGATTTAGATCTTAAGTTGGCTGGGGTCATCAGATGATATTTGATTTTAATTCTTCTTAAAACAAATGACTCTGTTACATTCAAGAAATTAATGATAAAATTTGTGGAGGTCCTGATATAAAAGAAACTTACACATTAAATTTTTATGAATGGTATTTTTTGGTCTAGTACACTTTAACTCCAAAATAAGGCATGGAATAAATGTAATGTTTCACCAGACTTGTAATATAAAATCAATTTGTGCGTAAGGAGTGATTTGGCATTTTGCTAAATAGAATGAATCTGGGACAGGATGATTTATGAATTAATTTTTCAAACAAACAGATTAACCAAAAGATTAAATCAGCAAGCTAAAATAAATGGCAACAATATGATTGCAGATGTGATAAAACAATAGTAGCAGCCACCTATTTAGAAAGTGTGTAATAAGTATGATTTTCTAAATGTCATTTTAATATTTAAGTAAAAATTATACAGCAGCTGAGCTGCACTTTGTGTTTTAAGAATTTCAAAATAGTGTGGTACAACCACCACCAATGCGCAGCATTCACCTAGATGATGCGGCGGCAGCCAATTTGCACCAGTACACTTACCACACATTAGCTGTTTGGTGGTGAAGGGGTGAAAGAAAATTAGCCAATCAGAGTTAGGAGATGATTAGGAGGCCAGAATGACCAAGCTATGGTGGACAATTTAGCCAGGACATCAGAATACACCCTACACTTTATGAAGTATGCCCAGGTATCTTTAACACTAGAATCCCTGAAGCCCACAGTAAAACTCGTAATCCCAGGCCAATTCCTTTGCACCTCTCCATTAACGTCTTTTCTTTTGCAAATGTGTCGATCAGCACAAGAAGCAAGCAGCCCGCTATCCCATACCCCCCACCGCCGCAGCTCAACTTGGGGAAAAAGTTCTCCCACCTCAAGTCTTGTTTATCTGGGTGTGAGGTGCCTGGAGTTGTATTGGGGAAATAATATATCGTTATTTGGAACACATGCATTTCATGTGTGTTCCATGTCTACAATGATCTATGTAAACATAGGATGACAAAACAGAAACTTTTTTCATGTTATAGTACTAATGACAAAATTTTGACATGAAGTGTATAATGTGTGAAGACTGAAGTCCAAATATCAAATAAACACTTTCACAAAAGGTACAAATATAAACAAGTGCGCTTTTATTCAAGAATATTACCGAAGAAAAAGAAATCGGGTTAGGGTGCGACACCATCACGATCGCTTTGGTGCTACAGCGGTAAGAACTGCTGACTCATAATCAAGTGGTTGCAGGTTTGATTCTAGCTGTTTCCCAGAATTTCTGTTTTGAGTAGTGAGATGCTGTTATTGTTACTGTTATACAATAAAAACATGCAGTACATTTGATTTGAGTCTGTAACAGCCGTGGTAAATTTATGGTACTTGTAAAGGTTAGCATTTTTTTTTATTCAGTTTTATTCTCTCAGTCATGTTCACGCTCGCCCCGATCGGATAATGCTGTTTTCAAATATAGACGTGCTATAACAGAGCTGAACTCAGATGAGGATGAGGGTTTCACATCAGAGAAAGAGAACAGAAGTCCTCCCCACAAGAATGTCCATTCACACATAAGAACAATGCAGCTGTACCAGGCGTAAAGGTGAAAAATGGCACCATTTGGATGTAGCAAGAGGTCAGGCGTCATCCTGCCAGTTAATCTGACATATGCATGTCCTTCAGCAAAACAGCCAGGAATGCCGAGCTTGCCAAGGTATTGTGCAAAGTTCTGTTTGTGATTATGTTTTGTGATGGTCTTTATATAAAATAATATTTATATATTACTTATATAAAAGCCAGATTGCATGTTATTTACCTATTTACCTTTATTTATTTACTTATCTTCCTACAGTGTAAAGTCACAAGTAGACTGCAGAGCTTCCTGTGTTTGATTGACACAGACAAGCTGACAAAGTACATGTGCAATGACACTCATTATTTAGTCAGAATTCTTTTTTAAGGCACATAAACAATCAGATCTAAACACTAGTGTGGAGAGCCGCTTACGTACTGAAGGCAGCAAGACGGACCTTTGTTTTGTAGAATGCTTAATGTAGTAAATTTAGATATCAGAAATAGGCTTGTTTTTGAGGAAAGGTTGGGTGTTCTTCTACTTTAGTGACATATTGAGTGGAGATGGAGTTGTGAGCACAGCTTTGATATTGAGAGTGAGAGGCGTGTGGAAGAACTTCTGGGATCACCCCACCAGGCACCTGCCCCCACCCCCTCTATCTGACTTAATAGAAAGCCTCTCTGGTACTGAAGGTTAAAGTTTATGGAAACTCTGTAAGGAGGAAGAATATTATGTTTTATTGGAGTGATACATGGCCAATGAAAGTGAAATATAAAGCAGAGCTAGAAATACAAATAATAAAACATGAAAACGATGAGGTGGATGTATGGGGTGTTACAGAATTAGCAGGCAAATTGTTAAGAGAAATAGTATGGAGGCAATAAGTGTTGTGCTAAAGAAAAACAGTTCTTTGAGCATGCTGAGTGAAAGGCAGAGGATGACTGGGTGATGAGGTGTACCAAAATGGAAGTGGAGGAAATGTGTCCCAGAAATGGTGTCAGATGATATCAAAAGAATGGATACCTATCCAAAAGGTGGGGAAGGCTGTTGTGGGGCAACTGGTTAACCTGGGTAACCCTGAAAAATAGGCACTGAACTGGAGACAATTAAGTTATGTTTATGCCTTGTGTCCAGCTCCAGCTCTCTGTAGTCTTTAGCCAGACAGTCAGTCTTCTAATGATGAGTTCACTTTATCAGGTACACTATGAATTGATATAACAAAGACTTCTTTGAAAAAGCCTGGTCAAGGACACATGTGGAGGGTTTCAGCTGAGAAATTATTCTATGTAGTTCGGGTCAATCTACAGTATTCTAGTCAAAAGATGTAACTTGCTTAAAAGGGAATGCCAGGGGTCAAAGGCATCAACTTTGGGCGGATGTACTATATTATTTATAATATAATTTATTTAATGTTTAAAAAATATAGAAAAGCCTCACAAGTTTTCCCTAGTAGTTTTAGCAGGCATTCATTTGAATGAGTTGGGTTTAGAAGATGATAAATAGTTGAGAATAAAACTCTTGGATTACTAGCATTATCATTTATAACTTTAGAGAATTAGGAATGCCTCTCAAGGCAGACTGTGTTGTTATGTTCAGTTGTTTTTGCCTTCAATATTTCATAATAGACTATCAGTTTAGTTTTTCTCCACTTGGGCTAAGCTCTCGAACATGTTCTCTTTAAATCAGACACTCTTTGCGTCTTCCAAGATATAATGGTGCTGGAGGATTTCTTAACAGTCTTCCCAGGGACCTCTATGTCAACTGCAACTCTAACCTTAGCATTAGTTTTCTACCTTACTAGTTGTACTTTTAGCATTATTAAGGTAGGCACTACAATCCAACTGATTTTTTAAAATATTAGCAACTGTTGAAGCTGCAGATGTATCAAAATAACGTTTAACAGTGTGCTTCTCGTCAGTTGTAGCCTGCCTCATATCAAAATTTTAATCCTTTTAAAATGACTAATGTGTGTCTTCCCTTATGTGTGAGCTTGCTGACATACTGACTTAGATCAAAGGAGTGCATTAAGTTCATGAATTACCTTTCTTTTGGGTCACATTGGTTATCCTCTTGAAAATTGAAATCTCTTATAATTAGTAACCTGTCAGTTAGTTATTATTATAGATACCAAGTCTGAGAATTCCTCAGTAAATGACACATTATATTTTGAAGGTCTATAAACTGACAATACAAGAGACTGTGACACTCCTTGAATAATCAGGGCAAGATACTCAAAATGCATGACTGTACCAAAACCGGCATCTTTACAGTTTAATCGATTTGAGTAAATACTCGCTAGCCCGATGCCCTTTTTGGCGAACTTAATAAGCAAAGCTGTAATTCAGACGAGCTGCTTCATTTAACACTGCCACACCATCAAAGCTAAGCCACATTACACTTAGTGTAAGAAAGTAAATTTTCCTATTACTAATGAGATCATTAATGTTAAAAGAGTCTTGCTGGTTAAAGCTCTAATATTTAGAAAAGTCACATTTAAGGTCTCGGAAGACCAGAGATAAATCAGAGTGTTACAGCTGCTTGAAATAGTAGTTAGGTTGTTCATGTTTGTACTGCTTTGTTGCAGATTTTTTATTTAATCTATATTTTGTTTTTATAGTTCTAATGCAGTGCACATCTAAAGGTGAAATGGTAAACAAATTATTTGCATTTATTCCTGTTTGTCTGGATTTTTTATTTAGACTATGGTTCGTTATTATGATGCTAATACAGTGCTAAAGGTGAACTCACTCCAGAGTTATCACATCTTAACACAGAATTATGAAAAACATTAGGACTAAAATTAAATAGTCAAGAAAGACAGTTTACTTTTGAGATATTGTCGGAGAGGACCTGGGAACTGAATCTGCCTTGATTCTTGTCTGTAGAAATGCATTCTTTTCCAGAAAAGATCTCAGCTGACCACGAAACTGATGTTTTCTCTCTTGCAGGAGCCTCTCAACAAGTTGTTCAAGGCAGTCGAATATAGGATTCATCTGACCTTCTAGCCAAAGGCAAAGGACCTGAAATAATGATCCTCTCCTTTGAGGCTTGAATTAGTGCTGCGAAATCTGTGTTTCGAGCCTCTGACTGTCAATATCGAATGTCATTTATGCCTCCCCAACAGTCTTGTCCTTGTGTTTCTCAATGGCTGTCTGGGCTGATTTCATAATATGTTGTACTCATGCACCAGGGAAACTAGAAAAAAAGATATCTGTTTTAGCATGAAATACTGAAGTGGCGTACAATTGAATCCCCTATAACAAATACTACATCACCAATGTCTGCTGGCACGGTGAGGGAGTGGAGATGGTTGAAGTGGTTCTGGATAGCGATGCTTCCCTGAGACAACAGAGGTGATCTAATCTTGAGCTCCTGCCTGCATTGCTGAAACAGCCAGATTCCATCATATTTGTTGAGGGTAAAATCACTTGGCCCAGTGTGCAAACTACACAGCACAGGGTCAGTGTTTTTAGAGTCGAGATGAATTGCATCAGTCTCAGCTGCTGAGGAGGTCTCTTGTAGTAGGCGAGCTTTCTGTCCCCTGAGGTGTGTCTGTCTAGACAGGAGTTACTGAATCTGACTCTCAAGGCCCTGGAGTTCATTGACAACACGCTGCAGCTCACAGTCAACCATCTTCCACTTCCGATTCATGTCCAAACCAATCTCGAACAGGTTTTCATTAAGGTTATCTCTGCACTTTGTGCTGGTCAGCTTTCCCTTAACCCTGACTACTTTTCCAGTCCCTGCTAATTAAAAACAATACAACAGCACTTAGAACTGAGGCCAAACAGTTCAATCTTGGTCTCATCTGACCAGAGAATCTTGTTTCTTTTCTCCAGGAGACCTTTGAGTGTCTTTTTGAAATCTCCAAGCAGAGTTTCACATGTCTGTTGCAGAGGAGCGGCTTCTGTCTGGTGGTTCTGCTATAAAACCCAGAATTGTTGCAGTGACAGTTGCCTGTCTGGAATTTCCTCTCATTTTCACACAGGCTCTCTGAAGCTCAGCCAGAGTGACAAACAAGTTCTTGGACATCTCCCTTACCAAGGCCGTTCTTCTCTGATTGTTCAGTTTGGCTAAGCAGCTAACTCAAGGAAGA